>CM068837.1:120781224-121501224 GCA_028554795.2 Sinohyriopsis cumingii | reverse complement strand
AACTAGGACTTGTTTGACTTCAGTTCGCTATTAGCCCTCTAAAACAAACAGGAGATCTCGGGATCTTGTTCTAGCTCGATAATGAGTGTCTGACTTGTGTTACCCTGGCTAGAATAAAGAGAATGAGTAGTACGAAGAGGATCACTGTTATCAATAACTCTAGAATAGGTCTGACGTCAAATCACCACAATGGAAAGGAACAAAGCTACATTCTACTCCATGAATAAGAACACTTGCACTAGAATAACACTTATCAGATAAATCTCTCATCATGAATGGTTCATACGTTTTGTTAATACAATCAGACTGGTGATTTTGTTAGCCAAACTATGCATTGCTTTTCAAAACAAGACCTTGTCTTATTTGAAATAAGTACATTTGGAATATCTTTTTGTTTATTCTGTTGTTTATTGTTCAAACTGTAGAAATCAGAATGAAATGCCCTTTTTGTACAATATGTGCACATTGGAAGAGATAAAGATTTCTGATCATACTTTTTCGAAGTTTGATTCCTACAAGTTGTGCAAGATTGAGATTTGGAAGACTCATACGAGACTGAGGTGACTTTGTCTAATCGAAATACTGCTGAGATGAAGACTTACTGACAAACGAAACTTTGCACATCCAGGAAAAATCATCATCTGTTCGAGCATTGTCCTGCAAGGTTTCTACCTCTTGTTCATCAAGATAGGACACGAGATAAATTCTTTCTACAATTCATAAACCTTTGCGATATACTTACTCAAGTCTATCAAGTCTACTTTTTCTTTAAAATTGTGTGCAACCCTTATATTTATAATGACATCAAAACCTGAAGTTAATACGGACAGTGATGGTTTGAGTGCTCCGCTTGACAGACTTATTTTAATTTCAATTGAATTTTCCTTCTTTGCACAGCTGCATTTATCTTTCTTCTTTCTCTGTATCTACCTCTCTTGTCTCTCTGAATGTGCTTGTCTCTTTTTTTTTTCTCTGAATTTTTAGTTCCTTCTCTATCCTTGGATTTGCCTCTCTTCTCGTTCACTATTCATTCTGCATTTGTATTTCTCTTTCTCGGATCTCCTTCAGAGTTTGGATCCCATCACTTCTTTCTGAAGCTGAAGTTTTCTTAACTATATTTCCATCTGGATTTTTTAACTGAAATTGTTTTCATTTCCTCCAAAGAGGTGACTAAACTATTTTTTGTTGTTTTGCCAAAGATGGATTTACACCCCCCAAAATATTAATATGTTTAAGGAACTCATTTTTTTTTAAAGACTAACCCTTCAAACATGTTACCTGCATTAGCTGATATTCTAATGCGGGTTGGTTTCGATAAAGACTTCTTAAATATGTGAAATTACAATCTTGGTCAGAAAATTGCAAAGCTACGTAATATGTAAATTCCAAATGCAAGTTTAATTACTTTCAAATAATTTAAATAAATTCTTAACCGGGATGAGGTCCCCAATTTCTTGTTAATATTCTATGGTTTTAATGTAACATATTAAAGCAAAACCAATAAATTTAGTAAATTTCTCAAATAACATACTTCTCTAGAAAACGAACGTTGAAATAAACTTACACCCAAACGCATAGATTGTTCCGAATGGCTTCTAAATATAGAATGTGCTGTCGCATCAATAGCCTGGAATATTCCAATGTGCAATGGTATCGTTGTTTCATAATATAATCCAAACGTTTTCAAATAAATTCAGAATTATCCCAAAATAGTACTTAGTCCAAAAGTCAAGTACTTTGTAATTCCTATGAATAATTTTAATAAATAATCCTCTCAAATTATAACTGAACACCCCTAAAATGTATTGCACAAAGACTCCAGACTGTCACCTATACGCAGGTCATTTCCAGTAGAATATTCTGTCAAATTCGTAAACAAGGTCAAGTCTATTTACTTAAAGTTTAGCAAAAAACCTATAAATAACGGGTAGAGGGAAAAATCCAATTTCCTGAATTAAAATCCAGTTAAACGTGTTACATGATCATCACGATCTAAAATCAGGGACAACAGTTAAACATTATATAAATTTCCGGTATTTTGAATCATATCGTTAATAGTCATACATATTGTTTGAATTCCAGAAGTATCGAGTAATACATGTGAGTGTTAATTATGTTTGCATGAAGGTCACTAATTAAGTGGTGTTTCAGTACTAATGAATGAATCACATTGATATAATAACCATGAAGTCTTTAAAAGAATTCACAGTTAATTCCACAATATCTACTGTTCCTAATAGAAAAGTCCGAGCACATAATTATAATCAATGGTCGAATTAAATAAATTAAACGTATCAATTAAATACAAATAAAAATCCTTCCAGGACCGATACTAACATTATGAATACTTATTTTTTTCTAATTCACATCTTATATTAATAAATAAGTCATAATACAGAGACCGTCGCATTTAGATTCTATAATAATCTCAACTATAAAGAAGATAGCTATTTTAACAATGACTAATCAGGAGATACGTCATTATGACCTATCCAAGAACTGATGGCCTGAACTCAGATCACGTGATGTTCACTTGGATGAAAGTGTTACTAAACATCATAACTCAAGAATGAATCTACGCACAACAATTAATTAAACTACCTTTTCTTTGAAGTTCAAAAGTACGATCAAAGAATTAATATTTAAAATATCTTTAACTAAATCACCCTGACAAAACTATTTTTTATGAAAATAATACACATTATATATATATATATATATATATATATATATATATATATATATATATATATATATATATATATATATATATATATATATATATATATATATATTTGCATAGAGGCCTCTGATTTCATATGTGATTTGTTCTTAGACTATGCGAAGAAAACCAAGGAATTGTTTAATTAGAACTGTTTATTCGCAGGGCAGTTGTATCCCAGCTTTTACAATGAATATGTAAAGACACAGCTGCCGTATACAAACTTTGGGAAAAACTATCCGCCCAAAAGCAGGTGAATGCAATATGGACATACCCAAATATTGCAAATGATCTCATCGATATAAATGAAATGGTAAGTCATTTATCATGGTGGCCATTGAACAATGCCTTATACACAGCAATTAATGATTATAAGGTAAATGATTTACTTAGAAGCATACATTATAGCAGGCAGAGATAAATGTGGACATTTTATTCGATCTTTTAAAATATGTTTGTTACAGGACATGAAATGGCAATTGTGTTTTGCCTGGACCGACTTGTCGAAATGGCATCAGAGGTTACCATTAGCATCAACGAGTCTTACTTTTAAGATTATATTTTCTGGCATTTTTAATTTGTAACTTCTAGAACGTTCATGGTACTAAGAAAGCGATTGTCGTATGGATTACACTTGTTATTAACGCACGTGCAACAGCTGTACGTAACTTGTGCACTCGTCGACCGTGTTAATAACCCTCAACAGATTATGGAGGACTTGCGACAATGTATTTCCTAGCTAATTTATATATAGGAGGTTGCAAAGAATGTACGAGCTCAAAAGATGTCTTGGCCCTAGTCTATTCTGCGTGAATATGTATGATATATAACATGGTTTAGTTACCAATACAATAAAAAAAAACTAATACATTAGTTTGGATCATCATTTCGGCACACTGACATAACTTGGAAACATTTTTAACACTAGTCATGCATTTGTAACATATCCTACCAACATGAACCGATACTTCAACATTATCAACATCAAGAATGTACAACGAGTTCAGTACAAAGGAACCAAATGATAGTGACATGCACATGATTAACAGAACCAAGTAAATTGTAGACTGCTCCTAATAAATGTCTGATATGCAAGAGATAATTGAGAAGGTCACAAACTGCTAAATAAAGCTATCAAATTAATGCGTAATAAACTACTGTGTTATTACAAGACTAACACTCGCGCTATGGAAGGAACAGCACGTGCCGTGTACAGTGACACGATTTGACCTAGTTACCCTTATAATTATGACAGGCAAATTTAGTAGAAGCATGTAATAAGATATTTACTTTGCATGAAAAATTGCCATAATAAAATGAAACATGAACACATCTTACTGAAAGTATACTCAGTAAAGAATGTAAAGCCATCTAGCACTCAAACAACCTAAAGTTTCCTTACTGTGACTCCATGAGAACGTTTTCTACAACCTGAACTAACTGATGGCTCGGACCATGACACTGGCCTCCAAACGTGGGGAATCGTTCTGATTGGTCAGCTTTTCTAAATCATTCATAACAAGAGAAAATCAATAATATTTATACGATTTGCATTTGAATTATGCTACTATATTCATTTTTGACAAGCAAGCATGAGAAGTACAAAAACGCCGGAAAAAAAATTAAAACTATAAATGACTATCCACGTGCACATTCCAGTGCATACATAGAAAAACACTGCCATGATACACATCCATAGTGGATATAAGTGAAGAACTGACGACTTCAATAAAAAAGTTACATATATGTCAATAAGAACTGGATATCGAAACTTAACTAACTTTTCAACGATTACACGTCTTTCCCGCTTGCAGTTGGTGTACGCATGAACTACAAAATTAGACTGTATGTATATAATACACTGGTTCCACTCAATTTCAAGACCGATTTAAGTATAACTTTCATCGTTTATTTAAGGCAAACTATACCAGTATGTATGGACAATGTTTAAAACGGGGGAAGACTACATTTTCGCTTGTGGGATTTGACTACACTAATTAATCCAACCTGACTGTAAATTACTATCAAGTGAGTCACTTAACCTTTTACCTAACACTGTGAGAGCCACGCTAAATTCTTGAAAATGTGGACATCATGCTTATACTCAGAATGTACAAAAATCTAATGTGTTTGCTCGTTGTGCTTATTCATACACGTATGTGCAGTAATCGCTTTGATAGCTGATCGGGAACATGATGCTGGTTCCAATGTTTCCATGCAGTTTTCCTGCATGATCGTCTTAAGGGTGCCTTATACCGTATATTTATGTTCTGTAGTTCCCCACCATTGTTTTGCGTGCAAGTTCAGTTAAGATATCAATCTTGTACAAAATATACCTGTACGTATGGACAATGTTTAAACCATCAATTTGATGCACAAGACACCATTCGTCTGAAGCGTTTTCTCTTTCTTCCTATTTTCGCAGTAAATGGTTCAGGAAAAGACGTGGATCCCTTCCAAACACGAGAAAATACGGTGACCGTCCCGTGGATGAATGAGGTGAGGAGTTGTACAAATATATCAAGTCGGGTAAATATGTGTGCCATTTTCACTTCTTTTCTAGGGTCAGAGACTTTATAACGTTACAATTTTACAACGTCACGAAGCATTTTGTTAAAACGTTCGCACTAATTCTAATTATATGGTAACTGGTTGCTCTTAACTTTCTCATCCCATTAAGCTGACAAAGTTCCTGAACAACATCACTCTGAGCATATCATTCCTCTTCACTATGCAGACGATTGAGAATTCCATATTTCTGAAACTATTGCTTGACCAGTACGTTTGCAACAGTTCATGTTGTTTAACCTCTAGTATGTACTGCAACAGTAAAGTTGGTGAATACATGCATCAAAACCAAAACATTCTCTCTTCCATCTGATGCCTTCTTAAGGAAGGTGAAGTCAATTGCACCTATTTATAGTGGCTTATTAGCACGTAGAATGCTGGTGGACCGTGTTATTTTGACGACGTAGTCAGGTTTGCTAAAATGCAGCGTGCACAATGCCTTGTCAACATCTCAACAACTTGCCCAATAACATGTCTTCTCGATCGAGGTTACATTTCTCTTCTTCTTCTTGATGACCCGCGAAGTTATGCATGGCCTCCCGTATTTATGGTTTCGCAAAATCTGGTTTAAGAAACACAGAATGGTCCTCTAATTCCGGATCTTTTTTCCTGCAGCAAAGAATGGACTCTTCTTCAAGTCAATCGTGCTATTTAGGGATGCTATTTCTCACTGGCTTGACCTCCTTCTTTATCCATCTTATAACGTACATGTGACCACCCTTCCAACAGCTAAAGACTCGATGCAAAGTTGGGTCTTCTAGCTGTTTCGCAAGCAACTCAATTCTAGGTTAATCCTGAAATGTTAATTTGATAGTTCCTTGAACTATTGAATGTATGCCAACTTTTATTTACATGTATTTTCTACTTCTTTTTGAAAAGGTGATGGACTTCACAAATGAGTAGGCCCTTCTGGTCTGAAGTTGAACTTATCTGTCGGATGAATGCATTTGTATTTTTGTTTAAATGCCTATTATCTTTTTGATTTCAAAATAAAAATGTGCCAGTCGCAAAATCTATTACCTAGCAGTGGAGGTCTGCTGGTAACAAGGGAATCTTGTCAGTATTGACTGTGAAATCACTTCCAAGGATATAAACACAAAACATTTTGGTAACTGCCTACATCTAAAACTAGAAACTCCAGTTTCATGGAACTTTAAATTTCCATGTTCTTTCTGTTGGTCTAAGTTTTCTGGTTGATCTTGTAACAGAACTGCTCCAAAGTCTTCAAGAAGTGTGTCTAACTGTGGAATAAACGGTCATGGGAAGTCAGGATAAACTACTGTAATAAATTAGGAGTATGCGCATTTTATGGGTTTCTTATCTGTTTGATTATGGAAAGTCGGTACAGGAGAGATAGTCCTCAGACCGAAATAATTAGCCATTTACTAAGGGTTTACGTTACTCAGTGAAGTATTGGTGAGTTTCCATGATGCCATGGTTTACGTTTTGTGAATTCAGGTCAGAGCAGCATGAGTGTCCCTGTCACTCAGTAGTCCCTATTAAAATCTAGTTCTATACATTTATTGCGTAAATCCAGGTGCAGTATTTACGATTGCAGAATGGTAAATTATACAATGGAATAATCGAGAAAGATCCATTATGTCGTCGGCAGGCGCCGTTTATTGTTGCTATGGTGGTAATAATGGTGTAGAGTTACAGGCGAAATGTGGCTTAAAATCATGATTTGACTGGCCCAAGGTAGTGTTGTAGAAGTAGTTCCCTGTATTAGGTGGCTGAGTCGTATAGTTTCACTGCGTGAAATACTGGAGGTAAGTTATGAATGTCAGTGAGGAGGAACCGTGCATTTTTACGGTTGACAGACATTTGTGAAATTGTGCGATTTGAGGTTATGTACTAATAAGAGTAAAATTATTGATAGTTTGGATTCGTTAGTATTTCCAGTTTACAATAGTAGTCGTATAAAGGTCATTGTAATCAAGGGGAAACATATGACTTCAAGTAGTTGCCACACTATTTTTGGTGCACTAATCAAACCCTCATTTCAGTTGCAGAATATCTTTGGCAGTTTTGAGTCCATTTCTGTTGAAATGAAAGTTTGTCTTCCCTCCAAATTACCACCCATTTGAATAGACTCTCCCTCTTATATTTAACAAATCAGTGAGTCTCTACTTCTACAACAATTTTCTTTGCAAAGAAAATAAGTAAAGTGAAATAACGACATCAGTTGACCCATTTTCGGCACAGGTTTCCAGACAAGAAGGAACTACGGTTTAATGAGGCTTATTTTATTGTTAATGTGAGCATTGTATTCTTGCTGAAAGATAAATCAAATCAAATGTAATTTCAACTGACCCCATGTTTAATCTGGAAATTATCAAGATTAAACTTAGAGTCCTGAGAAAGCAAAATCAATGCACACTTCTCAGATAACTGATTGGGATATACGAGCAATTTCTCTCATAAATGACCGTTCCGGTGGCCTAGTGGTTAGAGCATCCGCCTCGGATGCGGGAGGTCGTGGGTTCCATTCCCGCCCGAGTCATACCAAAGACTTACAAAAATGGTACTAACAGCTGCCTCGCTTGGCGCTCAGCATTAACAGGTTAGTGTTAAGACTGGTCGGCCTAATGTCAGGATAATGTGACTGGGTGGGACATCATGCCACATATCTGCGGCATGATGCCCCAGTGCTAGACATCACTATAAACTGCCACTCTGCAGTCATGGTAGCGATACGACTGAAAAATTGTTAAAGCTACGTTAAAAATCCAGATCCAGATCACATTCTCTCAGAAATAACCGTATATAAACTTCTAGCAGCCTATTTGCAACATCTTGTACCAGCTCTACACTGTCATGTTTCAGCTGTGTTTGGTAACGTCTAGTAGAAATGTTTGATTGAAAAGCGTTAAACAGCGCCAGAGCAAAACAGTATTCATTTAGATTTTATTTCAAATGAAAGAAATAGAAATTGTTTGCACTAGTGACACCTTGATACATGAGTAATAGTTATCACATCTTTTGGTAGGATACCAGTGTTTAAGTCATCAATGGGAGTATAACAAACAGAGCAGGACTTTCAGGACTTTATAGGCAATAGGAGATTCATGACTACTGGCATATCACGTCATACAAGATTATTGGAATTCATTTGGAACTTTTTATATTCTTGGACTCACTGGTATGACATTAAGGATTATTTAGGTTCAGTTCACAATACTGTAAGTTTCTTTTGACTTATCAATTTTGTATATTATGGAAATAAATTATTTGTTGAATTGCTGGTTTAAAATCTGTCTACAACATTTTATGTCCTATAGTCGAAACTATATATATATATATATATATATATATATATATATATATATATATATATATATATATATATATATATATATATATATATATATATATATATATATATCTGTGTGTGTGTAAATTAAAAATATAACACCACTGATGACATCACTGATTTATGCATAATTGCAAGGATTTTACCTTTTCTATCTATTGGACCTGATAATTGTTCTTAGTGCAAACCAGAACGTTTTTAATTTATTTAATGGCATCGGTGTGCACATATCATGTATGCGTGTTTGATTTGGACCAGTTACTGTCATATGACAGATATAGGTCACAGTCTTCTCCCGTGTTTATACTGGTAAAAACCATTTTATATGTAAAACCCACAGATTGTAATAAACAAAGTTGACCAGTATGGGAACGAAAAAATGATGGATGGGATAGAAGACAATGACCTATATTAACCATATGTCAGTAACCACAAAATATGCATTCTAATAGAACTATGGTAAATGTCTTTGAGATTGCAATATGATAAATACAAATTCTATAATAATTGTAAACGGCGGCAGCAGTGATAGTTGCAAACGATGATATACCTAACCAGTGATTGGCATGCACGAGGTTAATCCATATTTAGCCTTACATATCTTCTGCTGTATGTTTAGTCAATAAACAGCTTATTTTGTGCACTGACTTTAGAGAGAAATATGCTATTTGCTTGATTTGATCAAGCAATAGTTTAATTTCGGTGTGCTCAAATCGCAAAGCGAAACTATAGATACTTGACTGCAGGAACTAGATGAATCGATATTTGCTAATATAGATAATAGCAATTTTGTTTGCGAAATCGTTTGCAAATATTCTAGAGAAATAAAACATTTATTTACATGACTATGTATTAAAGGGGACGGCTCAGGTATACCTAAGTATTAAGTCACGAAATAATAAATCGAAACGTTGTATCTTCTTTGTCTTTTTACATGGAGGGTGCTCGCGTCTATTTCACCCAACAGCCAAGCATTGTGAATGGCCGAGGCATATAGAGCATCATCCTATCAATCACAATATTACAGGTTCGAGCCGAACCTGAGAGGAATAATATTTTACCTAAGAGACGTTGATGCCCGAGTTGGTTGGTTAGATATCACAAATGAACGTAAACCGGTTGATGTCAAGTACATATACTAGGCAGGCATACCATCTCTGAGACGTATTTAGCTTTTAGTAAACTTCTGTGACTTCGAGTATGTCGCTTGGCACACTATGGGGTCATATGGGAACAACTGCAGTTGATATAGACATCACCAGATAGCTGAATGTAAGATGTTCGTATGCAACATTTCACAATTGGTCTTCTGCAAAGAATTTCAAAGATACCAGTTCACAAGGACAACCTTAGATGATACATCTTCTTTTAAATTGAATAATAACCACGGTACGTAATGTCGACCATTTCACAGATAGACGCATATTGAATATTGAAAACAATTTATGGAGATACCTAATGGTGGTATCATTATACCAAATGACTAGAGTGTTTTATGGTAGACAAAATATTAATTTGTTTTCCTTTGAATGTATCAGACAGATTTCGCAAAGAGGCCCAAACTATAGTATATGCGTTTTCAAAAACATATTTGGAACATATTGGTAAATTAATTAACTTAGGAACTATCTTGGAACAACAACGACGTCAGCTTGGTATATATATTTAGTGAAAACAACTTGATAAGTTTTTGTCTGAGCTTGTGCGGGAGCAAAAAGGCGCTACCGTTGAGTGCAGATGACGATGATGATGACCTTGAACTATTAAGTGGAAAACGAACTGCATCGAGTGGAAAAAGTCATTAGATTTAAACACTAAAATTACACAATTTCAATTGCAAATGGGATGTAAAAAATGCAAAGGTGTATGCTTTGGAAAATAAACTATGATATGAAGCATATCATTATGGAACCTGTAAATTACATTTGCTCGCCTGAATCTATTATAGTACAGTTTTCTATGGCTCATTCATTGTATTTTTAGTAATGATTAGTTGCCAGTTGCTTCTTGATAACAAGTGAAATAGACGAGGATGGATCGTTTTTTGTTAAAACTATGCTATAGTGCATGTTTCCAAAGAAGACCTTCACTAAGGATGGTTTTAAGAAAAGGGCAACTCCATATTTTAAAATTTGGGGTCAACATGTTGGTATTTAAACTTGCAGCACTGGATAACATGTTGGATTCATGGGCATATTTTGCTTTGTGAGCATTTCATGATCCTTTTTAATTATATTTGTATGTAAACGTACATGAAGGTTCAGATGTGTATGCATTGGTAACAGACTGGGGAGAATTGGAATGACAAATCATTCCACTCTGAGTTAAATACACAGCAAAAAAAATAACCTGCTTCAGGTAGCTTGTTCCAAAAAGCAACTATTCCTAAAGAAAATGTTATGTGATCTCAAATTGATGTCATCAGCTGTAAAGTCTGAGTTTTCTCTAGTCCTTGTCATGACTTCATGTTAAAACAGATATATTGGTGCATACCAGTATTTGCATGAAAATAGAATTTTTAGTTCACGTTGCATCAGCAGATTGGAAGTTTTCATATTATCATAAAAGGAAAGTGGCAATCAGTTTTGCTTGATCTTAAATACTTACAGTAAATATATACAGTCTATACAATCAGTACAGTAACTATGTACAGTCTATATAACCACTCTAGAAATGGTGTTGTATTGAAGATAACAGTTAAAGGTGGCAATGAATACTGTGATGCAGGGTACAGTAGGTCAATTTTTTTAAATGATGCAATTTGAAGTAATCTAAATGAAACATAACAAGTTAGGTGTTTAATTAGGTTGTTTGTTTATTACGGTTAACCAACACGCAATGCAAGACATATGACAATTAAAAATGGATAAATTAACTGTATGCACACTAAAGGTGTGGCAGTAAACTGAGGTTTAGTTAATAACATTCTCCCTCCAGAAAATACAAACAAACGCAGTGCAACATACATTGCTTATTGTACAATATGTGTCATATCTACCAGGCGAACAAATTCAATATCCAATTTATGTAATATCTACCGGGATAATATATTCACTATATCATATATGTCAAATTTACGATGATAACACATTCCTTATATAATATATGCCATGTGGTTTTCACCAAAAGACTTCTAATGAAGTTTGCCTTGTCCTAGATAAAAATTGTACCAAGTTACCATCCAGTATGCACAATAGCAGCTAACTCAAGCGGAGATTTCCCAAAGGCAACTTCAGTACCAGTGAATTTGCCATGGGCAAACTATCTTATGACATTTGTGTTGCTTTGGTGTCAACCTATATTTTTAGAAATCTCATTTGTTATTTTAATAGATGAATTGACAATTTATATATGCTTAATATTCTTAAATTTTTATCTTGCACTATCTAAACTTGATGCATATTTTTGTTGTAATGCTCTTTCTCATTTCCCAACTGGATGGTAATTTTTGATTGTGTCAATAAAACAGGTCACAAAGTCGCAAAACAGTACCTGAGGTTTTCTTTTTGGCAAAATAACTTAAATTTATATTTTAATAAGATTTGAACATTTATGTTCGTGTGTCTGTCCGTCTATATTCTTAATTGCAGATAAACTTGTTCCTAAGCTTTTAGATAAATATTTTCTCATGTTCTTTGCAGGACAGTCGCAAGAAGAAAATAGAATGGTATAATGATCGTCCACTCTGGAAGACCAGTTACAAGATGACCTTTAAGACTCTTGTCTTGTCAGTCGTAAATGAATACACAACTTGCACCATTTTCATTCAGGACCAACTAGGTATCACAACAAGAGTACTGACGAACACCCCATGTTATACAGCCATCCCGTTAGGAGGCAAAGAGGTAAAAATATTGTCAAGATATGACTTTCCATTCTGGAAGAGAAGCAAAAAACAGATTCTCAAAATGGCTACTGTGGCAGTTATACTAGATGGTAGAATGTGATTTTCATTTAGGACCAACTAAATATCATAAAAAAGTATTTCAGTGTAAGCCTCGTGTTGATATGTCCAACCATTTAGGAGTAGCAATAATTATAAGATCTTTAAGACTACAGCTGGCTAGCAGCCATTTTGAATGTCAGATCTTCACCATTTTCATTTATGACCAACTGAAACCTCATAATTAGTCTTCTGGAGAAAACTTGATGTCAATGGAGAAAATGCGATGTCAGTATGACTTTCTGTTGAGGTAGAGTTGTCATAACAAGATTTAAAAGAAGACCGTCATGGTGGCCATACTGGATTGCCACTATTTAAATAGTTTAGGAGTAGCGATAACAAACATATACTAATGGATGGAAGGACAATGAAAAGATGATGGAAACAGACCATCCCATAAGATCTTCTGGTCAATGAACAGTGGAGCTATAAACTCAGGCCCATGTCACACAAAAATAAATAAAATCTTTCAATCAGCCTTAAAATTCCTTGAATTTAGAGTCCATCATCTAGGATTGATTAGCTTGGTACAAAACCAACTTATCGATGACAACACATTATTACAAGACGAACTATACTAATACATCACAATACAACATACATCACAGCAAGTAGCATGATAATAACTTTCTGACATGTGCAATTAACAAGTACGCATTATAAGCTATCAATTTGTTTTCATAAAACAGAAGAAAAGGATTGCTGCATTGAAACTGATGAATACATGACAAACTATGCCAATACATCACGATACATCATACATATTAGCAAGTAGAGATAATCGCATCATGACCAAAACTTTCTGACAACTGCAAGTAACAAGTATACATTATAAGCTGAATTTATCATAATATAGAATAAAAGGATTGGTCATTTTATGATAATATAGAAGACAAATATTGGTGCATTTTATCATAATATAGAAGAAAATGACTGGTTCATTTTATCATAATACAGAAGAAAAGAATTTGTGCATTGAAACTGTACACTATATCCAAGCTCATGAAGGTATACCAAAGGCAATGGTGGACTATAGTAGCCAAGCAACGTAATCAAGTATCTAAATATATAATAGGCCATACATTTTTTTATAAATCAGAAGAATTCTGTACAACAATTAAGAAATAAATTAACAAAATGTAGTCATGGGGTAAATACCTTTTAATAACGTGATTTTTTGTTCTTGATCCCCTCCCTTAGGGACAAGATTTCAAGCAAGCAATAAAAGATGATAGCACTACATAAAATAACTTGGTATACAGAGCTTTGTTCTTGATATGCTCTTGGCATGGGAGACAACTCTTATGCAAGATTCTGAAGCTAATTGATGCACTGCCAACATGGATCGAGATGTTCAAAATTAAATTGTTTTCCATAATTAGAATAATGTTTATCTAGAGTTCCAAGTAACAATATATGTCCCCACCACAGTTGTATAAAAAAGCACATATCCATTTAATAAATGCTGTGTGGAGTTACAACTTGCTTTTTAACAGATATTTTCATCCTGCTGCTAATCTATCCTAAACGACTAGATATAAATGAAGCAAATAATATAGCATATATGTAAAAGCAATAGAAATGTGCATCTTCTGCTACGGGAAAAAGTGAAAAATAATTCTAAGATATCATACAACACGAGTGCCTGATTTTTCTCTTTGTAATTCTATTGGAAAAAAAAAAGATTCCACTTTTTAACTCCAGATACAGATTTTGAACAATAATGTTGTACATTACTGAAGGTTTGAATTATCAGATAACAAGCATGCATACATACATGTTCATATTTTATTATCAATAAGAAAAGGATTGATGCCTAAAACTGTACCCAATACAAGCAAATAATAATAATAATAATAATGAAGACTTTGTATAGCGCCTAATCTTTAGAAGCTCTAAGCGCTTTACAACATTAGACAACACCTATAAGATTTTAAAAAAAAACATATAATGATATGATTACAAAAACAAACACCATGAAATTAGAAAATATTAAAAAAAACATGCTGAGAATATTTAAGGTAGGAAATATTATTAGGTCTTTTAGTTTATTCTTGGAGTCGAAATAAGTGAGTTTTGAGAGCCCTCTTAATGTGATCACTGTGTCCTTGTGTCTAAGTTCAGTGGGCAATTCATTCCACGTTGCTGGGCCCTGGTATGCAAAAGAACGCTGTCCATATGACTTTGTTTTTATAGTGGGAATAATGAGTATACGATTGTCAGAAGAGGAGCATAAGTATCTTGCTGGTGTGTACACATGGGTGAGGTCGGATAGGCATGTTGGACTAGAGTCCGACAGTGAAACGTAGCACAGAGAACAAATTTTGTTTTTGATTCTGGATCGAATGGATAGCCAGTGTAGGGTACAGAGCAGCGGGGAGGTGTGCTCTGATCGTGGTACTGTAAGTATGATCCGAGCAGCTGTGTTTTGAACTTTCTGAAGTTTCTGGAGCAGATATTGAGATGAACCGGACAGAACTGAGTTACAATAGTCCAGTCTTGAAAGTACTAATGAACACACAAGTGTTTTAGTGGCATCAACTGAAAGATATTTGTGAACTGAGCTGATGCGTCTCAGCTCAAGATATGCAGCCTTGCATATGTTCATGACATGTTGGTGCAATGTGAGAGTACTGTCCAGAGTAACACCTAGGTTTCGTACTGATTGTGTGAATTTAATGTTGGTGTTGCTGATATTTATTCTTTGAGGTAAAGGATGTGAATGAGAAAGTCGTTGTGTTTGATCAGAATGGCCTCAGTTTTATCATCATTCATCTGCAGCTTGTTACATGTCATCCATGATTTCGCATCAGAAAGGCACCTCTCTGCACCTTGGATGGTAGCATCAACTCCAGTTGGGTGGCTAGATTTGTATATTTGGGTGTCATTAGCGTACAATTGGTGAGACCCTGGATGATGAACTATGACACTTGAGAGCGACTGAGTGTACAAAATGAAGAGAACAAGTCCAAGAACATACCCCTGTGGAACACCACAACATAGATCAACTGGGCTGGAGTGTATTCCATTTGCAGATACAATTTGTGTCTTGTTGTCCAAGTAGGACTTGAAACACAGTAAGGCTGTATCATGAATGCCAAATACATGCTGGAGATGGTGAAGTAATATATCATGGTCTATTGTGTCAAATGCTGCAGACAAATCAAGTAGGGTGAGGACTGTAATCTTTCCGCTATCCAACGCAGAGAGAATGTCATTACCTACTTTTTGAAGAGTAGTTTCAGTACTGTGGCAAGGGCGATATGCAGATTGTACATTGCTAAAAAGACTGTTTGAATTTAGATGAGATACAAGCTGGGATAGAACAACCTTTTCTAGGATTTTTTATATGAATGGGAGATTAGAAACTGGGCGGTAGTTCTTTAAATCGTTAGGGTCTAGTGTTGGTTTCTTCACCAGAGGCTTTACAATGGCAGTTTTGAAAAATGATGGGAATTCCCCGGATGAGAGAGAGGTATTAATAACATCAGTTAGTGAAGGCAATACTGGATCTAAGCACTCAAGCAGCAGTGATGTTGGAATTGGATCAAGTTCACATGACTTTGGTGCACTCTACATCAGGATTGTACGTACGAATTCCAGAGACAGGTTCAAAGGCTGCTAATGGTTTCCGCTCCAGTTCTGTATCCCCACTGTCTGGTGACGACGAGTCAATTCAAATTGTGGTGTCAAGCTTATCTCTTATGATTTGTACTTTGTCACGGAAGAAATTTGCAAACATATCCGGAAGGTCGACTGAAGAGAAGATAGTTGGAAGTGGTGTATATTTGTTCCTTGACATTAGCTTGTTAGTAATCTCGAAGAGCTCTTTGCAGCTGGAACTTTCCATGATCTTAGTAGTGTAGTGGGATGATTTCGCTGCATGGACTATATTTGTGACATTCTTCTTAGCGGCTTCATAAATTTGCTTATGAATAGTGAGTCTGGTGGAAAGCCAGAGCCTCTCAGCTTTACGGCGGTCTCCTTTAGCAGTGCGAAGCTGGTCCCTAACACTGCTATACCATGGAGAACACTTTTGAATTGATACTCTGCACTTGGTAGCTGGGGCATGTTTGTCAAGCAATGAACGCAGGCAGTTATCGAGTTGTTTTGCGGTAGGAGGTAAGCAAGTTGTTAGGTTAGCTTGGATGTCGTGCATTAGTTTGGTTCTATTTATCATACGGAGGTTTCTCTTAGTAGCAGATAAAGCTGGAGGGTTAGGGACTGATACGTCAAGATGGCATTTAATGCAGAGGTGATCTGATGCAAGGTCATGGGATTATAGGGAGGACCGTAGAATGTTATCATCAGGTCTATGAAGAATCCTGTCTAAAATGTGACCATGTTTATGGGTGGGTTGGTTAACTGACTGTTTGAGGTTGAAAACATTAATGGAATCTACGAGGTTTGATGTATTTGAGTTTCCGGGACAGCCAAAGTGAAACCTGGACCCTCCAAGAATTATCAGGCTGCCACCTATCGAATTTCCATAGTCCAGGAGATTCGGAAACTGCTCCAAAAAGAGAGAATCAGCTAGCTTGTTTTTTCTACTAGAATGACTGCGGTATAGGCAGAAAAAATGGACTGACCTTTGCTCCAGTGTGAGTGTGGTTTGGACTAGTTTAAACGATGTGTGGTCGAAATTGAATGTTGTGATGTGGTTAAGACGTTTTATCATGGAGTTCTTTGTGATAACAGCAATTCCACCTTCGCGAGAATTACGGGGGAACGAGTTGATGGAGTAACCAGTGGGTGTTAGATCCGCACACTTGGTCTTATCGCCTGGTGTTTTTAGCCATGATTCTGTCAGGAAAAATACGTCCATTTTCTAGTCGTTGATAAAATTAACTATTTATGAGCGCTTTTCCGGTGGTCCTACTGACTGGGCATTGAATAATGCAATGCGCAGAGGTATTTCTTGGATAGTTGACACAAAGGTTGAATTAATAGGGATTTGAATTAGGTTATCTAAATTAACAGTCGAATTTGGTTTAAACTGCTGAGCCGAAATAAGGGAGATAACTGGAATTCTTCTTCCCTTTCTACGCCGGCCAGCTTTGAAACAACGTTTTTTCCTTCGCTTCTGTTTACATTTAGGTAATGATGAATGTAGTCCCAGTTCGTTTAGTATAGAGCACAATGTAGTGTGGAGAGCCAAGGAGTGATCATTTAAAGCAATTAATGAGGATCCATCGAAACACAAATGGTTTGACTGGCCAGTATCACGTGATGGTAGTTTGTTCAAAAACAGTGGAGCAAGACAGCTGAAAAAAGTCTAATCGTTCTCATTTCCAAAACAAGGAGATGAAGAAACACATACGAATTTAACAGCCAATACATAATGAACACAATAACGAAGATGAAAACAGGCAAACAAGCACAAATATCATGAAAACGGCACTAAAAAACGGAACAGCTGCTTCAATCCGGTTAAGCGATAGCGACCATCTTGTTTTCTATCCTACACAGGCACCACCGTTTCTATTTTTTCTTTTACGGTGTTGCAGAACATTTGTGTTGCTGATACAATCACAGCCGCTACTGATTATTGCTGATGTATTACAAAAGCCTAAAACAATAGATACAATTCACCAGAGTTGATGCCCAGGTATTATTTATTTAATCATCCTTCAAAAGACTACCAGCAACATATGTAATATAAATAGACATGGCTCTTCTGACATATTGGGTTTTAGATATTTCCTAGCCCACTTGAAAGTATGGCGTTCAGGGTTGTCTACGGGAGCTCAAAACACAATCGGCAGATTATTAGGCTCTTACAGAAATGGGATGACATTGCTATGACATTTGATTGATATTTTGTTCACGTTCGTAAAGAACGCACTGAAACCGCATTAAAATAAGCGAATAAAGCACAAATCTCACTGAAAAAAATTATTTCACTGATATTTATTTCTTAAAGTGTTGCCACCGGTAAGCATTGGTAACCTGTACACTGATTAATATATGATCAAACGATTGCTATTTTTGGACATTAGCCACAAATTCTGACAATAAAACGAGCAATATTACAGGGTTTCGTTATGAATTTGTTCGAGATTTTCTTCGTGTTAAAAAAATAAGTCCCAATACCTTAGGCCTTATTTTCCAGGAAAAAATGCTATTGACACCTGCGATCCAATTATAAGTAGGAAATCAGCCTTCAGAGTAATTCATGCAGTTTAGTTATTTTAGGATATAGGTCGATATCCGTAAGTTTTATATATGAAACAGGATAATTACACTTCTACAACAAATGCGACACCAAAAGTGGAAACACAAATGAACGAATACATTGATCTATGGCAAGGATCATTATTAATCGTCATAAATAGGGAAAGAAACTAGCCACGAAGTTTACTGTGTAAAGCGTGGTGAAGAAACGTAATTTTGAACAAACTATACGCATTGGACAAGAGGAATGGATACCTTGAAACACGCATCAAAGCAAGTACATTCCCATCAAAAGCAAGAAGGACTCCATTCAGCAATAATCTCGAAATGTATTTATATCGAACAGGATAAATATCCACAATGCATACAGAAAGAGCACCTTTAACTGTCGGACAATGAGAGGTACTTTATAGATATGGTCTTTCTCTCATAACTAGAGTTCGGGAGGTAGTAGTATTATATAAGGGGTTTCTGAGTCTAACCTCTATTTCAAACTAGGAGGACCAGACGCTCTTACCTATAGACCTCGAGCTAGCAAAACAAATACGAAAACGACTTTGTTGAAGCATCAGAGTCGATATCTTAGTCGATTAACTAACTCGAGGAGCTATCAAGGAAAGCATCATAGTCGTCAAATAAAATAGGGTTGGATCAGCAACAATTTACTTTTGCAAGACTACTGCTGTTTTTATTTTATATTTCACGCATAATTTTACTATTGCTCCTTTTTGACATTCACAAAAAATGACTATAGTAACCAATCTAAAAAATCCACCTTGCTTAAGTCCACATAAGACATATTATATCCTAACGCAAATGTAATGATCCCATCAGAGCTGTATCTTTTGTCATTAAAATTACACAGACCAGATTTTATGATAACATCAGTCTCAATTTTATGACAATTGATCTTACTGCCATCATCTCAACATAACTAGAAAATCCGTCTAATGCAGCTTTATAATTATCGAATCATATCACCTTACCTGCCACATTTCTTTTGATTCCTTTAGCTCGGGTTTTAATTTTATTATCAGCAAGTTTTAAACAGTACATTTTACTTTGTAATCCGATAAACACGACAATAGGAACAAAATCTGTTTCATCCTTAAACTTTCTTATAACTTTTTGTTATTGTCACAGTGAAATCCGCTATATTGTACATTAGCTAGTCCGTGTCTGTAAATAACAATTCTGCATCAGGCCACATCACCTTAAAATAATCGTAGTGGAATCAGTACATTAACTTCTTTGATATCTCAGGTTCTGCCATACCGACATAAGCTGGCTTGTCCAACTTCAAGTTTGTCTTTCTTTTATGAGCGGCTACCAGATTTTCATTACATATTTTCATACTAACAAAATCATCAGATGCAACAAGTTTGTTACGACGTGACACGTTATTAACTATCTCAATATTGGCTGGCTTTCTGATATTTTTCCATAGCATTGCCGAAGACGCTGTTGTTCAGGAGCTTGAAAAAAGTTTCTTTTCGAATTCTATTTTTGCAACTGCTCTTCGGCTAGTATTAAATTCGATATAATCTTTCATCCAACGTGATTGAACTTTTCTTTACATTAACCCATGATGAAGTGTCTGTTTCAGATTTTTGTAATGCAAAAGGTATCTCCGTTTGTCAAGCAGATCTGGAACTAGTTTATGAACAACAGATTTACACTGCTAATACTTTTGTTGTTTTTTCTGACAACAAACTGTAGACGATTAGCAATGATTTTGGACATAATGGATAATCAAAATGCTTAACATATTGAAGCTCAACAGGATAGTCAATATCAACTTCAACAAAATAACTAATATCAGGGTGCTCACATCCCGCCGTTACGATTTTATCAGTTTCATTGATAAATTTGTGTTTCACTGATCCACCTAAATTCACCATATGTCACACATCCCTACAGATTAGTGACATCTAGTTAGGGTTTACAAATTGATGGCGCTGCCATCATAGTCATGTAAACATGTATTATTAGCATTCGCATACTTTTTTATGACACTTATTCCACCTCTGATTCCCCGCTCGACGAAACAGAACATATCTGGGTATATCAGCAACTAAGATTATATTTTGATATGTTTCAGTAATGCGTCCCAGCTTAGTCACGGTGCAGAATAGTACCAAGCTGGGTCCTGTCCGTAGTTATCAGCGCTGACATCCCTGAAATTTTCAAATATATCTGCGAGCAACAACACATCTGTGACAAGATACCAGTCATGATAATCACCGGAGTTTTCACAGTCGAACAAGTCCCGTATCGATTTAGTATAAGTATAATCATCATCACTGACATTTTCAAGATTTAACCAAGAATAAAATATATCATTGTCAGGTAAACTTGTTGCATCAAATCTGCTCCAATAATCAAGATGATCATAATGAAAAATTCCTTTTCTTGTTACACATGCTTGACTTGTCACTGAAATGTTCAGTCAAATTATCAAGCTTACATCAACCATTTACAAGCTCATCCAACGATTTAGCCATAAACTGCAAACTATCAATGAATCCTAATTTGCCAAGTCTCACAGACATATACTTTTCTGTGTTATTAGGAATATATTTTATTTTATCGTTGTTGTTAATTTTCAAACGGTTTATTATATCTTTGTTGCCGAACGCTTCAACTATAATATAAGAATCATATCATCTGAAATTGTGGAAAACAACAGGAACAAAATATGGTGCGATATATTTTAAATAACATTTGTCATGTGCTGGACTGCGATACTTAACAGTAATATGACAGTGATCTTTTACACGATCTTGATTCGTAAACGCTTGCTCACAAATATTACATATTTCTGCTGCAGCAAACTCAGCTTGTTTTATTATCAGCAGTTTCATCGCCGTTGTCTTAGCGAGTAACACCAGGATCATATCGATCTCTTTGATAAGACCATTCAGAAGCAGGATTTGCTTCACGATAAATTTGTATTGCTTTTGATAAACTTTTATCAACAGCATAGACAGCTTGATTTGCTACCCTGCAAGGAATATGTTCTTGAACTTTTCTTGTCAAAGATTCATCAGGGCTATTTCTGCTCCTAGCAATGAAAGTCAAAAAGACTCGAAATCTGCATAAATAACAAAAGGAACTTGCATCTTGTATCTGTAGTTTATAGATTGTAATATATTTTCATCTTCGCCAGGCATAGATATCTGCTGTACGTCAGAGCAATACTCGAGATATCGATCAAGTATTTGTTGAGACCACAGCCATGCAAGCATCCGACACAGAAATATTTTTTTTTCTTTATGCTTGTTGTACTGACCTCCGACTAAACCGTTAGAGTTTTTTATCCACACCTAAGGATTTTTATAAAACAATAAATTTAGTGTTGTTTGCGATGCTTCATAGCTGTTGTGTGAGATAAATCGTTTGTGATTCATCATCGACTCCGAAGACGTTAATACCTCCTGTTAACAGGAGATTGTTTTTCTTTCAAATATTTTAATTTAATTCACAGCAACAGGAAAGTCAATCCCGCTAAAGTTTAGATTGTCAACTACACATATATAATTCCATACTCGATAAAGATGATAATATAGTCCATTGAAAGCACTTATCGTCGTTACTTTTTATATTTACACAACATTTTGAGTTTTTTTATTTTAGTTGGCAGCTCGACAAATGAGCTACCTCGCAATGGACTATATTTCGCACTGTGAAATAAAATATACGTTATTTTATCAAATCTCCAACCTGAAATTGATTCCATATTTCCTGAAATATATTATCTGACAACAATATCAAATCAACCCCAGTTAAAATTCGACGAGATTTTTGATGTGACGTAAGGATCAGCAAATTCCTCGCATTGCTTTTGTTGGGATTCTTGAATCCCCAAATACATATTTAGCTTAGAAAACTGAACATAAAACTGTACAATGATTGTTAGACCCTTGTGCGCGACAAGATCAGATTTAATTGTTGGCAGAAGTAGATTATATATGTTTATTGCAGGGAAATTTTTTAGAACAAGTTATCAAATTTCCAGTTCCTATCGAACCCAGCAAAATGCAGTTGCAATTTATTTAGATTGATAGTTTTCTGTCGAGAATAAACTTCTCCTTGCGATACCAGCAAGTTTCATCATCACTATACTTATAGTTTTACATTTTTCTAATTAAGTTTGATATCAAAATGTTAATTAGAGATTTATGATAAGCAAAAGTATGCTTAATGGACTTAAACCAACGGTTAGAGAGCAGGATGTATTTTAAGGTCACCAGAAGTACAACTACTATGCTGGAAATAAACTGCGAGTAGTGATTAATCTTAAAAATAAAGCTTCGTTTTGGATTAGAACTTTACCGGGTTATAAAATAAAAGTCAAAGGTGTTCATGATACCGAGTACACTGAGATGTTCTTACACGAATTTATTTATACGTTGTTATGTGATGAGATTCCAACGGGGATGCGAGATTATCATGGGAATGATCAGGTAAATGATAATAATATCGCCAACTTGTCACTGCAAGACGAGTTTCAATCACACCCTATTTATGATCTGTACCAGGCCAATGACAGAGGAATTATCACAAACACTGAAAGAAAAAAGTTGTTGGAAATTTACAGAATTATGGCTACCTAACAGTAAGGATCAGTGGAACAAACACTGATCAAATTACTTATTATTCTGACAAATTTGTTTATGAAGTTTTTCATGGTTTGATTTCTAGTGGCTTAGTGATTGACCAAATCATCGGTATTCAAAATGATAACCAACTGAAGAATATTGATCTTGTCACACAGAAAGAAAAAGTAAAGCATCTGATGGTAACAACATTAAAGCTACTAAATATGTTATAGCAACTACTTATGTTACAGGTGAAGAAATATCGTTTTCGTAAATTTTAGCAGCATCAAAATATTTTAACATTAATCCAAAATCAATTCGCCTCCTCAGAAACAAGTGAGGATAGAATCTTTCTTCAATAGGAATAACCTGCCAATTAATATCTTTGCCATATACTGTTTGTCAGAAAACAATTGACATATTTGTTTAAAGGAGACCAGAAACCAATGGAAATATAGAATAATAATAAAAGTACTATAGCAGAAAACCTTATTCTGAAGTATCATCTGTGACCGTAATGCCAATATTTAAATATTGGCCTATCTTCTAGGAGCTGAATTTCCGTGACCTCGTATGCAAAATTTCCGCGCCTATTCGGTTACTTTCGGGATGTGACGTCATAGTAGCGACTCCAGCAGCCCAAGTGGGAGTTGCCAGAGTAAAAGACAATACCGTTTTGCGTTGCTTACGGGTGTAATAGAACATTAAGAAAAGCCTGTGGACATATTTTTTTTTTCTTTTCTGAAAGATAAAGGCATAATGAAAGAATGGGTACATTATTACAAACGAGTCGATTTCAAAGCAACACCATACAGCACTATGTGCTCGTTACATTTCTCAAAGGAATGTTACGAGAGGGATTATGAAAAAATAGCAGCTCAAAGATACGCAAATGCTAGGCCTAGACTAACAGTTGGCGCTGTTCCAGACATACCTTTGGACATTTTAAATCCTGGGAAAAGTGTTAAATATGTGAGTTACGAAAATAGGCAGAAGGACGAGTAAGTGACCACAAAATGCAACAATCAATCCACATATCTTTCATCTAAAAACAGCGGTGCTAAAAACAAATCTGATAGCCCGACACCCTGGGCCCCTTCTGGTTTTAGTTCCGGCCCATCCTGTATTCAAAGTGAGGTGCCCGTCAGGCTTGTCGAAACAAAAATTGTTTGCCTGAGGAAACTTTGATTGCGCTGGTGAAATGAGTAAATGTATTTCCAAGATGTTGACATACATGCCTTAACACGGCACAATCTAAACCAGATCACCACTGTCCTAGGTGAAATTTAGATTTGATTTTAATCAAATGGAAGCTTTGCTAAAAATAAGATTCTAAACCTGTCGTGTTTCGAGAAAACACAATTTTCAGTAATCTTATAAAAATTAAAAATTTAATAAAAAACGCATTGTATACATGTAGCATGCATAAACGGTAATCTGTAATAATTGGAACTGATATAAAACTATTCCTTGGGCAGTTTAAAAAGCAGCGATTAAAAAAAAAGAGGTCAAAGTTTCACATTAACTTCTGACAATAGAACGGGGGAGGACTATTGACCCCCACCTTGCCCCAATGTGCGACCTCCCATTTGACGTGTCTTTTCTCCCTGTGATACGCCTTATTATTCCCTCATGACAAGCCCCTTTTGCATATTCTGGTCAGTTCTGGCTAAATTGCAAAATAGCTAACGTTTTGATTTAAGTACGCAAACGATAAAGTAGGTGTGACTAATGAACATAATCCTTATCCTTGCATTGATCTTGTGAAAAGGACTGCCCTTCGGACATACTTCAAAGAAACCATGTTCGACAGTGTGTGTATGCGTAAGCACTAGCAATTGATTACCAAATAAACGATGCCTATTTTGTTGTTACTTACGATGCCATGGACTTCATTTTAACAGTTCAAATCTGCAGTCACAAGTTACCGTACTTGTGGCAACTGTTTTTCTCACGTTTTATGCCCCACCTTATTTCCTTAGGTTTAAGTCTTAATGCATGTAACACTGTTTGCTGAATAAAATATTTATTCAGAATTAGTTCTTTAGGGCCACATATACTGCATGGTATATTTTGTTTTATTCCTTGTAATTTAATCATGATAATTAAACTTTTTATATACGGTACTGGAATGTCAGGTGTTAACTGGCCGAGTTTCTTTGGCGGAAATGGAGATGCGATTTTGTTTGCAGAGAAAATTTCAAAGTGACCATTCATTTAAGCTAATTGGTGACAATTTTATTCTTTTAATTTTTTTAATACTACAGTACTGTTGTAGTTGTTTAAAAAATCTGAAATTTACTTGAATAATGTTTAATTTTCATGCTCTATTTACTGAAGAAGAAAAAAAGAAGAAAAAACTGTTGTATGATATTAATTATTTCGTCCAGTGCCGGTTTAGACGTGTGTGCGTGTGATTTGAATTTTTAACGTAGCTTTAACAATTTTTCAGTCATATCGCTACGATGTCTGCAGTGTGGCAGTTTAGACTGTGGATTGCATACGTTACATTTAAAAATGGTTTGGTGTTGGTTTTTTTCTTCTGACAAATTAAACTTGACAGACATAATGTAATAATCGGGACTTCGCTGCGCAAAATTGAGAGATATTACAAAATCGGGAGGTAGATGAGGAAATACCCCCAAAATCGGGAGGTTTTTCTCCCGGCTTGAGAGTTGACAGGTATGAACTGTCCGGGCTTGTGGAATTTCATTCAGGACTTTAGTTTATATAAGTCACCAGCCCGGGGCCTGTGCCTAACAAATTTATTTTAGCACTTATCAGTACAGTACATAAGCTATTATATGAGACTGCAGATTCAACTTTTGAATGTGCAACCCAAATCTGGTCTCCTGTCTGCCTCGCTCGCCAATGTTTATGTTTGTATTCGAGGACTGGCTAGTACAGCGTCACGGTACCACGTGATCTGTCGTCTCATCAAAACTCGGAAAAACTCGGCAATTTACGGAATCGTGGTATCTTCCACGCAATATAATCACTACCCGCTTACGATA
Organism: Sinohyriopsis cumingii; assembly: GCA_028554795.2. NCBI lineage: Eukaryota > Metazoa > Mollusca > Bivalvia > Unionida > Unionidae > Sinohyriopsis > Sinohyriopsis cumingii. Next base: position 121,474,889 of record CM068837.1, on the reverse strand, counting down.
TTTAATTTATAAACATTGCAGTCGAATTAAAATCTGTAGAGAATTACATACGTAAAAGGAAAATTTTGATTTCTAGTCTCCTTTAAAGGTTCCTTATCGTATTTGACTAGGATCTTTCCGTATTGACCGCAACATTGCTGAGCAAGACAACATTTTTCCCATTCTATTATAAAATTACTGTTGCTGTGTATAGCTGATTATGATTCACTACGTTAGCTCGAATAAAAATCTACTAAGAAAGGCATTATGAAGCCGGCAAAGCCCTCTAAATCTCTTTCACGGTAGGTTCATACTATGGTTTGTTTGGAATGGGATCGTCTTAATCACTGGGTTGCAAATCTTGGTCTGGGTAAGTCTCAACGTCTGGGTAGACCATCCCCGGTGGCAAAGATGACCATATCCCGTCATCGCTTACTAATTCACGAGCTATGCCACTAGAAACGACCGTGAACATTGAGTGAGTTAGGTCTGCCATCTGTACGTGTCACGCCAGTACAGACAGCCGATTGACCGTGTGAAAGGTCGGCATTGATTCAGTTTATAAAATTTCCCCATCCGGTCTTCACCGGTATGGGCATTGCCAAAGTCTTGACTGGACGTGTTTATTTTCCAATAAAATCCCCGATATAATCAGGAAATGTGTACTAACTTATAAGGTCATTGACCATGACCAGGCATGCTGGGTAAACTCCACCATTTTATCATAATTAATTGTAAGAAGATTACAATTTGCATTGTCATTACCCCCTTCTCTGCACTGAATTTGTTGTATTATTACTTTTGTTGACAGGTGTCAGAGTAACAACAAGATAAATAAAAATAAATTAACGACAACCATTTAACGCACACACTGCACGGTGCAATTATAAACGCAGAGACTGATTCATGCATGTTTTCCTTCCCCTTGAACTAGTTGACTTATTTATATTTCTTCCACAAATTTGACTGGAACAACAAGGTAAAACAAAACACAACACCATTACATATTAGTTGATATAATGCAAACACTACATAGTGCTAATGAGATTTTTGTACAGGCAAAGCACAACACGTGCATGCTTTCCGTAGCATTGAACTTGTTTTATTTAGTACCATTCATCAAGATATAACAAAACAACATATTTGTATAAAGTAGCAAATACCATATACACTACATGGTACAGATTTTACCTGCAAGGAACAACTCATGCTTATCTTCCAGACCTTGAAGTTGTTGCATTTATTACAATTTGGCGACAAATTTCACTGATACGACGACATAAAACAGAATACAACACAAAAGTATAAATTGCCGATGCAAAAACAACAGCCATTACTAATTAGGTGAGCAAACAACAGGCAGTGTGTGCGAAACCTGAACAGCAACGTACATCAGTGACAGTATTCTTTGCTATTAAAAATTGGCAACTCCGAGAAAGTGTAAAATATTTTCAAAACTCAAAAAGTAATATTTGCCACCTGTTTAGAGATGAATATTAATTAAAACAAATAAATCCCAAAATCATGTATCGATGGTTAGAATTTACCATAAATTTAGCTTTTAATACACAGGAGGAGCCACGTACAACATTGCTGTACAGAAGCGAAGCTTTGAAACTTGAGACAACTGCTGGTAGCAAGGAGACAACAAAGCAAGAAGTATTGCCCTTAATCTAAATGAAAAAGATGGAAAAAGAGGAGGTAGTAGGCTCCTACCCCTCAAGTGAAGGAGAAACGATCGGAGACGTGCAAGATTAGGGTTAAGAAAACTATCCAGAATATTCATGCTTAGTAAAAGGAAAACGATCTAGGACCTCCAAGTTTATGGTAAGGAAAACAATCCTGGATGTCTTTGCTTACGGTCAGGAATTCTTTTGCGACATCCATGCTAATTGTACTCAACGGGTACATGTGATCAAGGAATTTTGCAATAGCTTATCCGCTGCCACCATGTTGATTTTCGGACAATTGTTCCTAATGTATTACATAAAACGTTGCAAACATTAAAAATAAATCCGCTCATACTGCACAATAGTACGAATTTTCCATGTCAGTACTGAGAGACGTATATGGTAAATATATATTAATCTTCCAAAATATATTTTCCTACATACACGAATTACAATATATAAAAAATCCCATATATTGCCATCCTTTTGAAGAGGAGTACAGATAACGATAATGTCAAGATAAACTCTATGGTGGCCATATTGAGGGTCCGTCATTTTTCATTAAGGACGAACTTGATGAAAACCCATGTCAAAATGACTTTTCATTTAAAAGGATTAGGGACATGAAGATGTTCAGAATGGCCACATATTTCAGTGAAATCTCCATGTTGAGATGATCACCCATGCACTAGGAGCATAATACTAATTTCAAGAAAACTACTGTAGCTGTCATATTGATCTCCGAGCATCATAATTTTCATTTAGGAACAAGTTCTCCATGGGATACATATATGTTTAAAATTTCCTATCAGAAGTTGGTGATGATGAGTGATCTTCCCCACTCCTTATTGTGTTTGGTTATCTTTATATAGGTTATGATCGACTATGTTGTTATTGCCCGAATCGAATGTAAAGTGTATTCATTTAATCAACTACATTAACAAATTGAAATCCAACATGACATATTAACGAATCACTTACTTTCAGAAATACAGTTACAAAATTATGCAAAATTCAATTCGCTGTTCTGTCATACTGAAATAACAAAGTTCGTCGTGTGATCAAGTGACAGATCAAACTGAAATTGCTGCATGAGAGCATCACCTGGTGCTGTCGGTATTTCACAAATCACTGCTGGTGATTGGTAGGTGTTCTATGTTTCTTCCTTCTCTCTCTTTAGCATTTTCATGTCATCACCTGTTGGTTGCAGACTGTACTCTTTTTCCACTATGCAATATATGTGTGGAACTATTTAATTTTTAGATAGAAAATAAAATAACCAAACTAAATACGAGGCATTGCAATAACTGGGATCAATGAGATGCCCACTTTTTTGCATCAGATATCGTAAATTATACTTATCCATTTTCTTGATTCTTGGTTCAAAGGAATGTGCAACTTAACTGCACACAAATTAATAGATTTTAATTCTGTCCTTACTATGTTTCTTTGCTGATTAGCGATTCCTTCACATCCGTGTCCACATATGGGGAAAATATCAACTCTCAGTATACCTTATATAAGACATTAAATCTTTATATGTCATTTAAGATAAAACATTTACTCCTCACAATTGATGTCAGTAGAAGAACAGGAAGTCTTACACTATATGATGTATATTACTGAGAAAAGAAGTAAATTCGAAATCATTCATATCAGTGAAATGGTGTATGCTATTCTTACCATACATGAATCATATAATATCCAGGATTGTTTTCTGAACTCAAGGAAAAATTGAAGAAGTAACTTAAAATGAACAAATTCAACAATAATTACAATTATTGTGGTATTCATGTAACAAAATGGCTTTCACACTTATCTATATCAAGAAACGTTATCCGCAGCATAATATCAAACATTGCTGCTGTAACAATCGTATTGGATGTCTAAGTGAGACCAGTTTCATTTTGACATATTTTTCTTTGTTGTTTCCTTTAATGGTACTGTTAAGACAGTATATACTATATTATGTGGAGGACATGGGAGATAACTGCTTTTCCAAATGATAAAACAAGGCAGTCAACTTATGCTTGCCTGGGTGGGCGCTGAACACGCTTTTCATGTAGCAACCACAAAATCATGGAATATATGCATATGTTAAGTTTCATGGTCTTTGTTCTAGTTTATTTAGAGTAGCGACAAAAATCTGTGCCAGTGGATGGTTGAACAATGGACAAGATGGCATCCCATAAGCTCTCTCGTGGCCTATGACCAGCATGGCTAATAAGATGTCCTCTGGTGAAATACCATGAATGTTTGCCAATGAAATAAAGGATGCACAGGTAAGTAAATAATTACAATATTTATTCAGAAAATATGTGACTCCAAAACACACTCTCCATATGAGAACATAATCAGACCTCTCAAAAATATAACAGATGGAGAAATTCATTAAAAAACATACACTAGATAAAACCCAAAAGCAATGCTTTAAAATAAATTGTCAATATAAATGTGTAATTTACAATGATAAAGATACTTCATATAGTTAATCAGACACACCTATTCATCAAAAACTTTATCCATCTTATCATATAATTTGCTGACAATGGTTATTGATGAAGACTATATACATTATATAATTTCCTGACAATGACTAATGATACAATCGTCATATAATTTACTGACAATGGTTATTGATCAAGACTATATACATTATATAATTTACTGTCAATGACTAATGATAAAACCGTCATATAATTTACTGACAATGGTTATTGATCAAGACTATATACATTATATAATTTCCTGACAATGACTAATGATACAATCGTCATATAATTTACTGACAATGGTTATTGATCAAGACTATATACATTACATAATTTCCTGACAATGACTAACGATACAATCATCATATAATTTACTGACAATGGCTAATGATCAAACTCTCCCAATACAGCAGTTTTTCTTGCATTTTCCTCGGATGCATTCAGTAATGTTGGTAAAATCGTGATCAAATAATAACACCAACATGTCGACATATGTACACTGGCATCCTGCAGCAAACTGCTGCAACAGTCACACAATTTTGTTTCCATTATTAATCATTGTAAGACGTGGTTGGGATTATTTCATCATAGAGGAAATTATAGTCCCCTGATATTCCTACAATAAGACAAATTATTTTTTAATGTGCATCCCTGTCAATTGTTTATTAAGGACTCTGATTTGTTGTGGAGATATATTGTCACCAATACTATCAACATTATCTGCTTAAGATAGTATATGTCTAGATTATGTTGTATAACTTAACAACCGATTATATTCAACAACTAGAATACCAATTAGCAAGTACTAAATAGTCTATTCTCAGTTTGCAAACATTAATTTCATTTGCATGTGCATTTACTTAATAAAGAAAGTTTGCTGCATGACACATTTTGGAAAACTAAAATCAAATCCTTTCAAATCAATTTTAACATTCCTGATTAAACTTCCTGAATGAAGGAAATGTTTGACAATTATCGAATAAAGAAACTGTGTCTATTAGGAACAGATAACACTAGTGTATGTAACAGTGTTATCAGCAACAAATGCTCTTACGATGTGTAACAAATGTATCAGGAATAGATAACAATTAGTCTATGTAAGAATAATATTAGCAACATAAAATTCTAGTCTATGTAACAATGTTATCAGGAACAGATAATACTTAGCTTATGTAACTATGACATTTGCAACATGTACTGCTAGGCTTTGTAACAGTGTTATCAGGAACATATAATTCTAGCCTATGCAACAATGGTATATAAAACACATAACACTAGCTTATGTGCCAGTGCTAACAATAACAGATAATATGAGTAAAAGTGACAGTGTTATTAGTAACAGATATTATTAGCCTATGTCACAGTGTTAATCAGGAACAGAAAATACTAGAGTATGTGACAATGTTTTCACTAGCACATAATACTAGCCTAAGGAACAATGTTATCAGTAATAGATAATGCTATCCTATGTAACAGTAATAGATAATGCTATCCTATGTAACAGTTTTATCAGGAACATAGAATAGTACCTCATTGTCATCAGTAATAGATAATATTAGCCTATATAACGTTAAGAACTATATTGCTATCAACGTTTTTACCTAATACATCACTATACACATATTTTACATAATTGTAGCAATTACAGATTCATAATAATAAGTTTAAAATGAAAACATAATCTGTGATTGTTTATATAAATGAACTCATGCCTTTTAATAAGTTTAAAGAGAAAATAGAGTCGGAGATTATTTTACAAATCAACTCATAATGCATATTCATAAGGAGCACTAAGTGGTTAGAGCATCCGCCACGTGGGTGGGAAGTCACGGGTTCCCCAGCCGAGTGATACCAAAGAGTTATTCACAATTAGTACTAGCAGCATTAAAAGGCTGTTGTTAGGACTAGTCGGCCTGGTGTCAGGATAATGTAACTAGGTTGGATATCATGTTATATGTCTGCAGCATGATGCCCTACTGTTAGACATCACTATAAACTGATATACTGCAGACATTGTAGCCATATGACAGAAAATGTTTGAAAGCTATGCTAATAATCCAAAATACATGAATACATATTAATAAGTTTAAAGTAAACACAGAATTTGAGATTATTCATGCAAATGAAACACAATGCATTATAAGAAGTTTAAAGTCAATACAGAGTCTGAGATTTTTACAAATGAAACACATGATGCATTGCAACAAATCTGAAGTTAATACAGAATCTGAGATTATTTATTTCAAATAAAATTCATGGTACATTGCAACAAAGTGAATACATAATCTAGGATTATATATACAAACGAAAGTCATAATGCAAATTGTGATATCGGTGAACAAAACTGTATAGATCTTGATGACCTTAGAAGACCTTCATAAAAAATATCAAGTTATTTACAAACAATAATGTACCACATACTGGGGGCATTTTTCCATCAGGTCAAATGTTTTGTTTTAAATACGTCAATGTTTAAAATCACAACAAGCCGTTTGCATGGGACAGTTTGACAAAGATTTAAATTTCCCATTTTTCTACTTTTACTTATACGAGAATATGCAGCACTGTCTACGCTAGCAGTGTCTACACTAGCACTGTGTACACTAGCAATGTCTGCGCTAGTACCCCAAAAAGTTTGAAACTGATCAGTAAATTCTGTATCCAGTAAAGTAAATCTTCATATTTACTACAAAATATTTTGCATGTTGTGCTATAAATTTACATTATGACAATGAACTTGTAGTCATTATTGCATTATACCTGTGTATGTTACGACCCTATGGTCACAAACTATGTAACATTAAGAAGCAAAACTAACCAGTTTGGTAAATTTAACAAGCAATTTAATTATCAAAGCTATATACGAAAATGTTAGGGAAACTTAGATTTTTATGAAGTGAATCAAAATCAAAACATATAATGGTCAATAAAAGTCCTTAATTATTGAACATATCCTTATAAATTTCAAAACCGAAAAAGCACTGGTCCTCCAAGAGCCACGATGTTGTCAAGATGGTGCTGTCCATAATTCCTTTGAATAATTTATCAGTTTCAGAATAATATTATAGTCCAAATTAAGCACTTCCTGCTTGCACAACTGTCCTCTCATATAATAGCTAAGTACAATATAAAACATCTCTGTCATTTCCAAAACTGTATCAATTACAGTTTTAGAACCTCTATTTTGTTCTCCAAAATGTATATATTTCAAGTTTAGAATCAATATGGTTACCAGACATGCATCTATTACAACTTTTGAATCTCTGTCATTCCCAAAGCTGCTTTTATTGCAGTTTTAGAATCTATATGCCATTCCCAGAACTGCATATATTACAAGTTTAGAATCTATTTTATTCCTTGAACTGCATCTACTGCAATTTTTGAATTGCTGTCATTCCCAGAACTTAATCTATTGTAATTTAAGAATCTGTCATTCCCAGATCATCATCTTTTGTGATTTCAGAATATCTCTGTCATTCCACACAACTACTTTTATGGAGATTTGACAATGTCTATGCCAGACATGACTGTCTTTGTTCATTCGTTAATCCATGACAAATGTACAATACTTTATAATGTGTTTGTTATGAGAAAGACACCACAGTGGAATGCATCTGTCATCGCTTCCATCATCTTCTTTATTTGCCCTGAAACATTATGAGCTTTAATGTTTGTCACATGAAATATACTGTCACGACATTTGCCATCTGGTGAACATGTATTAACAAGATGTAGTCTTTTCAGTGTATGGTTAAACTATAGATATCCTGTCTGCAAACTATTAAACAGACTAAGACTTCCAAAACATCACCAATGTTGAGAACAGCTCCATCGTCAGCAGGATTATCAGATGTATCCAGTGTGTTTATACTTCCCCCTAGAATATAAGCAAAGCTTGAGAAACAATAAATTACATTGCACTTTGCATATCTGTCCGTTCTAGCTTTTATCTATCTGTATAAATAATCAAACCAGCCGGTGCATGCAAGGACATATCATTGTTATTTCTTCAAAACTCTCACAAGTCACACACCTATATTTCAATGTATTCCAACATATCTTGAATAGGTTAGAGATGATCAAATGGCTGGTTAAGTCCAGATGAAATATTAACAGAAGAATTCCTATGGGATGCTAAGGCACAAATAGAACGATGGCAATATGCCCAGGCTAAACATTAAAAGGAATGCTAATGGAATGGTAATGTATTAATATGCTTGGGACAATACAACCAAGTTAAACTGAAAAAGGGGAAACAAAAATGAGATAGTAATGTATAACTATACCATAGACAAAACATGTTTTTTATGTTTTGTGATATAGCAGCTCGTGGTTTTCGTACTGATTCAATTAAATAAAATATCATACCAAAGGACACATCACAATAGCTGATCTAGGCTGATCCACTACTAAGATGTGAACACATACCCATTTAGTTATAAATCCACTGTGCTAACGATTTAACCACCATGGCTACTGCATTTGGGGGCACCCAATCTGTTACTTTACCCAAATGGTTAAGAAGTGTTTACCTGCATTTTATCAAAGGGCTGTATCACAAATGTAAAGGTCAAATTAGTTGCATCTGACATAAACTGGACACTTGTATAGGGGACTTAAAGTCAGGTTAGAATGCTGATAGAAGAAAGGACAAGTGTTTGACTTATACACAGTTTAGCTGGAAATTATGCTCATTTCTATAGCATATGTTGGTGGATTGACAGGTTTTAGGTCACAAACTCTCAACACAACAATGGACAAATACACAATTCACACAAAATGTATCTGAAAACATTACTCATCTCCACTGCATGGACAGGTAGTTCACCTAGTCTTAGGTTGGAAAGCCTAATATTTCCACAATGGAAGCAACCTGACCGGGTGAGCCAGGCATTAAAACTGGTCAAATGGTCAAGCAAATTAAGATAAGTAGCCGAATCTCAATAATGAGTTTGATTTATAAATTAGGGTCATCTGGTGCAACCCATGTTTAAGTAGTATTAGCCCTAGATTTTGTTAAAACATGACTATCAAGTGTTAATAAATATTGCTTCATGAACCAGAACCACAACTTTACATTTCCCCTCACCATCATCATCAAAATACAAAAGGTCACCAATATTTGTTAAGCCTATTTGGTCGTACTGAGTATTCAGTTTCTCTAAAGTATTTAGCCTCGATGAGAGCTGACAGGCAAGTAGACATCGCTAAAGAACTGAAGACCAGGTGGACAGCTCTATATTATGTTTGTCATTGAAGATTTGATAAGGAAACAGGTCCAAATCATGTGTATCCCTAAATAACTGTCATGCTAGTAGACAGCTCCAAATTATATTTATCAAAGAAAAACTGACAAGCAAGCAGTCATTTCCTAGTCATGTGGATCCCTAAAGAAGCGAAACATAACTAGACAGCTCCAAAGTATGTCATTGAAGAACTGACAAGCAAGTAGACTGATCAAAATTACGTGATTTCGTCGAAGAGCTGATAAGCATGTAGACATCATCAAGTAATGTGTTTCACTAAAGAACTAACAAGTAGGTAAACTGCTTTAATATTTGTATATCATTCAAGAGGTGACGATCAAGTAGACAGCTCCAAAGTCTGTGTATAATTGAGGTGATAACCAAGCAAGTAGAAAATGCTTCATTTTCTAGTCCATGAAAACGCATTCCTTCTTAAATTAGGTTAATAGTTTGAATAGCTGTTTGGATAGTTGAAAGTGCATACTGATACTAACTTAAGCAACGTTTGCGCTTTGAACTGAGTAACATGAATACAAGTCATGAGACTTTCTTGTCAAGGTATGCTTGGAGTCATATGGTCTATATTTAAACACTAGATGTCTTTTTCAATGACTATACTCCTCACGAACCAAATTGTGTATATACTCGCATACATACTTAGGTTCGAATATACACTTATTTTCACAACGACACTTAATTTAAAATATACCCTTATTTTCAAATATATGCTAATTTTCACATATGCATTTATTTTCAAATATATACTTATTTTCACATAATGGTAATCAGGAAAGAAATAAGAATGCACCATGTGTCAAATCACCTAACATATATACAGTGTTCCACAACTATCAAAGTGTTAAAGACAATACTACAAGTGTACTTTTTGCCAAGTTACCTAACAGATATGCAGTGTTTCCTCACTATGAATGTGTTCGGGGAAGTAATAAAACATATGTGTCAAGTCACCTAACATAGAGTGTTCCCTCACTACCAAGGTGTTCAGGAAGGTAATACAAGTGTACCCAATGCCAGGTCACATTACAAATGCACAGGGTTCCACCACTATAAGGACATTAATTAAAACGTACCATGCATCAGGTCACCAAAGATATGTTATAATGTTCCCTTACTATCATGCTGTTCAGGACAGTAATATAAATGTAACATGTATCAGGTCACGTCACCTAATACATATACAGTATTCCTTAACTATAAAGACAGTTAACAGAATGTACTCTGTGTCGGCCATCTAAGAGACGTAGAGAGTTCCAACACTATTAATAAAATACATCATGTTAAAGAGCAGGTCACCTTATTGATGTACAGTGTTCCCTAATAAGTTGTTCAGAATAATAATAAAAATACACCATGTGCCAGGTTACCTAACCGATGTACAGTTGTCCCTTGCACTCAAGCTCAGGATAACAGTAATAATAACCCACATGCCGGGTCATATAAAAGATACACAGTGGTTCCACTCTATCATCCAAAAACTGCATAAATGGACACGTTATGTACCATGGACTACCTTATGATTCTGTTTGCAGCAAGCATAGAAGTGTATCATGTTATAAGCAAGATCAGCTAAGACATGTACATTGGTCACTCACTGATCACAAATGTGTCTTGGTTTATTCCAGACTGCATCCTTGCACAAATTTGTCACCTTTGCTGCATTAATAGTACATGAAAACACTATTTGCTTCAAAATTTGTAGACAGTGAGGTCAAAAGTAGACTGATTGAAAATTTAAAATATGGGGAAAAATTAATATTTTTTGCAGAAATTAAGGCTGACATTGGAATGAATGACTTTGATAAATATTCAAATTTGTCAACAAAGGGAACAAAGTGGGCAGCTGTTTTTAATATACCTCACTTTTGACTTAATAGGATCCTTTGGACCCACCTTCTTCCATTCCTGGAATGCAAACTGTGAGCAAGGTCATCTTATACATGTAAGTTGGCCTTCTTTATAACAATGTTCACAACACTCATTCTAGCATATCACATTATTGTCAAAGCCACCATATACTGGGAAAAATACATGCCCTCTGCTGGCAGAATCAGTATTACCAGAAGCACACCTTCCGTATGCCAGATAAAGACGATAACATTTATTATAAAGCCTACTCCTAAGTATGGTAAACAATCATTTATAAATTTACTCTATATATCTGACATTTGACCTGGAATTTGTCATTTGATACTATATGAACATCTAACTCTGAGAAAAATGAGTTTGAAATTTAGGTTTGTTTGTGCACAACAGTATTTCTTTAGTGGTGAGGGAAATGAGAACAACAATTCTAAGTAACACAAAGACAACTGACCTGGGCTGATCTGTGTAGGATTCAAATTTGTATTCCTTCAGTTGTAAGTCTTACGCTATGTCACTGAACCCTCATTGTTCTCATGAAATTCAATAAAGTATGTGAAATTAAAACCTAATCAGAATAATATTACATAAGAGGCATAGATCTATTTACATCATTTTTCTCATTCAAACATTAGCACAGACCTATCCTCCTCATCGTTTTTCTCATTATACATGATCATACATGTCTGTTCCTTGTCAGGCTTCTAATGCAAACAATAATAAAGTTCTATGTTCCTCATCATTCTTCTCATTCATACATTAGCACGGTTCTATTTTACTCATTCATATATTAGCATAGTTCTATTTTTCTCACTGATACATTATCATAGATCTATTTTCGTCATTCATACATTAGCATAGATCTATTTTTGTCATTCATACATTATCATCAAAGTATTTTCTTCATCATTCATTTTATTCAATCATAACGTGTATGGCATGTATACCAAGACAAGTCACTAGGATGTTTTTCTCACCCATTAAGTAAGTCTCCCACTCTGGTTAGCACATACAGCTGAGAACTGAAATGTTAATGTAACACAGTTTATATTCTTTCAGTCACACTCACCTTGGCCTTTGGATCGTAAAATCAACAATTTTCTTTATCTTGTAATGAAGAACATGTTTGTAGTTTTGCAAAGGCAGATGATGTAAAACTGAGGTTTTCATGCACAAAAGTTTACGTAAAAGACAGACTAATGAGCAAAAAGATTGTGTCATATCTTAAAACGCTCTCTGCCTAAAGGTAAGCATATACAAATCACACGTTAGGTTCAAAATGGGTCATAGAAGTCAAAAGTGTTAGTTACCTATCTGATACAGTGTGAATGATGCCAGGTCACCAGTCTCCCTTTTCCTTCATATTTTCCTCGAAATTCATCTCATTTCCAATTATGGAGTCCTGATTGGTCCTGATCCTGACAATGCCAGTTGAACTTTCTTTACCTTTTATGAACATCTTTTACAGTAGTTAACGATGAAGATTCATTATTTTATATATCATACATATAATGAAATTACTATATTATTTTTAGCATTAATTTTGTAACCATGTTAAGGAACTAATTAACTATATAATATGTTTCATCAAAGTTTACACCGCACAAATTAAATGGAGCCTTTTAAAATTGTAATTTGGCATCAATCGAATATACACCCTTTTGGTCACAAGTCCCATTCTATTTTATACTCAGCCACTTCATCTCTTGTTCCAAAGAGAAACTTGTAATATGATTAATAAACTTGTAATACATGTTTTGTAAACATTTAATATTTAGTTTTGAGTAATAACTAAAACTAAATCAAATAGACTAATTAAACATGTTTAAAGTCATATGGCAATACATTCACTTCGCTTTAAGACTAGGTGAGCAAATCATCTACAAATTTTCTTCGATGTATGACCACAAATCAACACATCCACTACAAATTTACTTGGATGTGTGACTTGGAGAGCATTCAGTTACAGGCTCGCATTCTTGTATGACTAGGTGAGCATTCAGTTATAAGTTCACTTGTCTTTTCAACTTGGTGAGCATTCAGGTACGCAGTCACTTGCCAGCATGACTAGTTGAAAAATCAGCAACACGTTTAGCTGGCTGTATGATTAGCTTAGCAGTCAGTTACAAGTTCATTTGGCTTTATGACTAGGTGAACATAGCTACAAATTCACTTGGCTGTATGACTAGGTAAGCACTTACCTACCATTCCCTTGGCTGTATGACTAGGTAAGCACTTACCTACCATTCCCTTGGCTCTTTGACTAGGTAAGCACTTACCTACCATTCCCTTGGCTATATGACTAGGTAAGCACTTACCTACCATTCCCTTGGCTCTTTGACTAGGTGAGTAAGGAGCTACATGTTCACTTTACTGTATAAATAGTTTAAAGTTTACCCTGCACTATATTCCAGTTCCAAAATCTTTCCTGTGCAATTGTCCATTGTTGATCATGTTTTGCACTATAATAAAAGTTACATTTCAATTGTAATATGTTTTCAAACAGCTCTCGAAAAGAATCCTAGACATAAATAATGTTACCACTACAGTATCAGCATATTGTGCAGTAGTGTTGCACAATGAAACAGATAGAACCTTTTAATTTGTTTATGTTGGATGTTGGCTGCTTAAAAGATCACTCAAAGTTTAAAGAAAACATTTTAAACAGTATGCTAGTTAAACTAAATACAACACTGTATATTTCTGAAAGGGAAAAAGTGGGTATTAAGTAACAGGGACATGTGTTTGCAGGATAGTTAACTGTGGAAAAATGAATGACATAAAACATTGTATTATTCAGAAATAAAACATAATCAAAGAATAGGACGATAATAGATCTGATAATACTTTTGGGGTATAACAAAATAAATGCTTTATATTAAGGGTACTGAAATAGTGAAGATGGTTACAATATGTAACCATGGGCTATATATGTCTTGTTTCTGTGATTTAGCAATGTGATGGATACAGGAAAATACCATTAGCTGTTCTAATATTAACCTGTATCTGAGTGCTTTCTTTAATTTGAACATGAAGAAGAACATTGTCATAAAATGAGTTTGATTATTAAACACTCAATATACATATTGCATATAAAGATATATACTGGGTACAAGTACATATTCCATACATATACAAATTATAAACATGTACATATGACATAAACATGTACATATGACATACATGCATATATAAATATAACACACATCTGAACAGGGGTTGGCAAATCTGTTACCAAGAACTCATTGTTACAACAGTGACCTCTCCTGACAACCAACCAACTATATAGAGAATGTGCTGGAATGCGAAAATAATTTAACAGGAATTTCATTAATACAATTTTCCATCAGCAAAATAGTTAATGCAATTTTTATTTTCCTGCGCTGCTTCATATATTTTTAAATAAATCTAATTTTGTACTGTGACTGATGTTTGTCCATAATTTAGTATAGGAGTTTGGGCCTACCTGACTAAACATATTTTTGTGTGCAAACAACACATTACATAGCTATCTTTTTGCTGTTCTCATACATTTTATATTAAGATAATTATATCACTTGTAGGTAGACCTGTTTAAGTGGCCTGTTCTCCATGGTAGTTTCCAGAAGAAATGGTATTTATGGATTTTATGCAAAAATTACCTTCATCCTGGTTTTGTAATTATGTCTTATTTTTTACATCAGAATCGCTAATTTCTTACCTTATCACCAGTCTTGGTGGAATAAATTGTAATTGTGTTATGTAATAATTTGAGAGGATTTATTAATTTAAATTATTCATAGGAATTACATTTCGAATGAGTATATCAGAATAGGACTGGAAAACTCATTGATGTTTTCACTAAATTACTATTTTAAAATTATTATAATTCATTCAAGGCCATTTTGTATTATATTATTTTGACGCATCAAACCTGTCAGCACATCAACACTATCTCTAGTTATTCTTATATAACGCATCCAAGATTAGAATGTACTCATAACTCCACTGGAATTCATTCAAACTCAATACTTTTGAATTCTTAATTACCTTTTGGACTATCTGATATTTTGTTTGCAATACAGTAATTTTGGTTGAAATTTTAACTCAGTATTCTAGGGAAAGAAATTACTGGTTGTGTTTTTAGAACACTTGATGCTTTTCACTCTTTTCTACTACTTAGTTTAAGACCATAAAGTCATAATAATATTCTGACCCCTTTAAAAGATAGGTAAGGGTAAAATGCTGTTAAGACTGTATATGAATACTATAGGAATTAAGAAAATCCCACTTGAAAATTGATCACAAAATTCAACATGTGTAAACCTTTTTACATAATTTTTCAGCAACAGATACAGAGCAATACTCATCAGCTGCTCGTAGCTACTTACTACTCAGCAGCAAAACAAGCCATTTCACAAAATATAACTGCATTTCATTAAATTGCAAACGTGGATTCACCTTTTTGAATAATATAAAAAGTATAGCAAATAAATCTTTCCAGATAATTTATAAATGGACATTTTTAAATAATGCAAGTTGAAAAATTAATTCCAGGCTGGACGTCCGTTTCTCCAAGTTTAGAATTGCGATAGGGAGTCACGGATGGAAACGCTAGATCAGCCATATAATAATAAATGGGTATGTAATATTAGATGTCTAACGTGCATCATTTCAAGTTGGACCAACCAAATATCATATCAGCCAGATTGGTACCATTTTCTTTTACAACCAACTTGACATCAGAACGAGTCTACCAGTCTTATTCTGATATACTCAATAATCTGGAAGTAATGAGATTCTGAATACAGTCACAGTGGTGCCCATTTTGTATGTCTAAACATTCTCATTAAGGACCAACAAAACTTCAAAGACAGTTTTTTCATGCAACAATCCATTTATAATGAATAGCTATAACAAGATTATCTAGATAGCCGGAGTGGCAACTGTAGTGAATGTACCAGATGGCCAGAGTGGCATTTGTATTGAACGTGTAAGCAGCATAATTTCCATTTAAGACCAAGCAAACATCACAATGCACATTCTGGTAAAACGCCATGGTAACCCTTATTCTAGAGGTCTGGATTAACGACAGGCATGGGCAATATTGCACAGAATATTTGTGAAATATTTAATCCCTAACTTCACCATTTTTAAAAAATAAGAAGCATGGCAATATTTCACATGTTTTCTCGTAAAAGATAATGTAATACATTGAAGAAGGATAATGGAATGAAATATTGACACTTATTGAAAGTGGCCATATAGTTGTATAAAACATACATAGTACCACTGAGATATTTGCTAAACTTTACCTCAAACTTGTTTTTCTATACTCCATTTTTCTGACACTGAAGGGCATCATGGTATGTGATGGCCTACACTGAATGCTTCTCCGATCGTAATTGGTACTTCTGGTCACATCATCAATATCCTGCAAGTAATCCTTGAATTCCATTTTTCCTATCTACACAACGACGGTTGTTTCCCTTGGTTGACCTTTGGAGTATTTTCATGCCATGAATTTGGAGTGGAAATGGAAAATACAGTTTGTATTATAGTATTAGAACATAAAGTTGTCAGAGCATTACACAGACAAACTTTGTTAATGTAATCTTGTGTAATGAGTGTAACAGCATTCACTTTCCTGCTCATGTTCGTTTTTAGATAAATCTCTTAGGTACAGTGTATATCAGTATTCACATTCTTCTTATTGGTCCTTCTCAGAGCTGGATGTCTCTATCCTCTCCATGTCTTCTTGCTGTCAGAGTCTTCTTTGTCCTGTAGGAATATGTATAACCATAAAATATTGTAATTTAGATGACCATAATTGATCAAGTCACACGAATCACATATACGAAACATTTATATGTCATACAGAACAAACATTACCATGATAACAATACTTTGAATAAGAGTCCATATAAGGACATGCTGCATTCAATAGAAATAAAAAAGGAAAATTACATACAATGACATGCTAGCTTCAATATAGAATAGACGATATAAAGTCCATATAATGACACAAAACATCCCATATCAAAAGAAAATGTGTGTGTGTATGTGTGATTCGGAGTTTTGTGTGTGTGTGTGTGTGTGTGTGATTTAGATTTTTTAACGTAGCATTAACAATTTTTTCAGTCATATTGCTACGATGTCTGCAGTGTGGCAGTTCATAGTGATGTCTAGCACTGGGGGATCATGCCACAGACATATAGCATGATGTCCCACCCAGTCACATTATCCTGACACCAAGCCTACCAGTCCTAACACTGACCTCTTAATGTTGAGCGCCTAGCGAGGCAGCTGTTAGTATCATGTTTATAAGTCTTTGGTATGACTCGGCCGGGGTTCGAACCCACAACCTCCCACATCCGGGGTGGACGCTCTAACCAAGTGGCCACTGGAGCGGCCTATTTGGATTCGGAATGTAGCTCTAACACGTTTTCAGTCATATCGCTACAATGTAAGCAGTGTGGCAGTTTATACTGATGTATTGCACTGGGGCATCATGCCACAGACATGTAGCATGATGTCCCACCCAGTCACATTATCCTGACACCAGGCCGACCACTCCTAACTAACACTAACCTCTTAATACTGAGCGCCAAGTGAGGCAGCTGTTAGTACCATTTCTGTAAGTCTTTGGTATGACTCAGCCGGGGATCAAACCAACGACTCCCACATCCCAGGCGGACACTCTAACCATTCGGCCACTGGAGCAGTAAAAAAAATGAAAAGCTCCATATGATGACACGCAACATACAGTTTAAGATAAGAAATGTTAAGTCATTGCAAAGACATTGCTACCAATCTCACACTACAATTTTGTATTTCAACATATAGTCATCCGGGTATTGCAGGTCTGTTTAAGTTTTGAAATAAATACTTGAGGTAGACTGTTGTTCTTGAAAAAAGTCTCACCATGCATATCTGATTCATACAATAAATATAAACAGTAAATGGTTATGAGTGTTATATTACACACAGGAGAGTTCCTATGTTGTAACAAGTATATGGCTGTAACAGTGTTAAGTACACCATAATCTGATGCTACTCTAAACACAGTATAGAAGAATAAGAGAAGTATCTATGAAAGTAAATTATCATTCTGAAATTTTAAATGACATCACAATTCTCAACCAAGCTTCTTCATACAACATGTGTCCTTTCCTCCCTTAATTAGAAGTTTCTGATTGGGAAACTAGTAAACTACTTGCTCACCTCAAGTTTCCAGCTCCATCACTAACTTGGGCAACCAGATGTTGATCTTTTCGGTATCTCGAGCATCAACGTAATTAAGGATCTTGATGTGACGTGGAACGTCACAGTCCTCCAATAAAACTGGGACAACACATTTTCTCCTCTCATCAAAACCTTGTGTAATGGCCATATGAACTTCATGCAAAACAAAACCACTCTGAAATGCTTCCCTGGTCATGACTACAACCGTTTTGTAGGCATTTCTGATGCTGTCCTCAGCAAATTTCAATAATGGTGTTCCTGGAGTATTGTCTCGATCATACTCACAACAAACAAACCCGTGGTCTTTTTCTAGTCTCTCTACAGTTTGCTTTACCCACTGTATGTCAAAACTAGAATAACTGAAAAAGGCATGGTATTTCTTTCCTGGCGGTAAAGTTCTTATCTGCAAAGGTTGTTGACATTCTTCATGTATAGTTTGATCTGTTACGCTTGAAGTTATTTCATCAACAGAAGAGATCATCTACAAATATAAGTGATATTAACAGTTGTTCAATCTTTCCGAGTTTAAAAAAAGAAAGAATGATATAACAAGATCTACTAACTTGCTATACATCTAGGTGAGCAGAATCTAAGATTTATTGTATAAAATTTATTTCTCAGTATGACTTTTTAACAAAAATTAACCATATCTATTATATTATTTGAAACCAACATGTCTTGTGGTTAAATTAAAGAAACTATTCTGGTTCTAAAGAAATTCAGAGACTCGTCCCCACATGACACTGATAGAAAAGGTTAATCATGTGTGGGATTTTGTAGTTTGAAGTTTTTCTTCTACATCGCATATTATACTATGGGTATGAAATGTATTTGGTTTTTAGATGTTTATATTTGATATAATCTTTTCAGTTATGTGATTTAGAAAAATTTAATATACAATATTTGTTACATCAAATTATCTGTGAATTACAGATAATGTTAAAGTATATTTTAATTGAACCTAACTTGACCCAGAGTGATACTAATATACTTTTTGATCTTTTCAATGGAGGATTACTCTGATATAATTCTTTACCTAAACTTCCATGTGGAACATGCTTAGTGACTCTTCTTTAAAGTTTATAACAGCAGAAATGTTTAACATCTTTTTCTATCTAACACACAACAATTAGATTCATGTGAGTAAGTAGAGAAATATACGCACACACATATTATTCCTAGTATGTGTTTGTAAGTCTGGTCTTATGTGTATATGCATGCTTGTGAATGAGCAGCGGGGATGGAGGGTAGACTGACCATCGGGGGAGGGGGTGCGAAACAACCCTTTTGAAAACCAAACCCTCTATGAAATGGGTGGTGGAGGGACTTGTTCCTGTAACAGATATGACAATCAGAGTCCTGTACCCACCCCATAATGAACGTGTCGAACCAAACAAAACAAACTATTGCAACAATTGTGACAACACAACAAGCCCTTACGACATTACCCAAGGATATTACTGGTCTTCTTCAACCTGTTTCACCATGAAATAAACCTATTCAACAACAACCCGAAGTTCAACCACTTCAGCAACAACTTCAGTTACCACCAAAATAGAGAACTAGAATAATCTATAAATTTATTGAGGAAGTTATTGCCGCTGTCAAGAATAAAGACACAGTATTTAATATTGCTGCTTTTGGTTAAGGTGGTAAACATCAATATGTAAAAACTGAGAATAGTAAAACTCTAATCGGGTTAAAGATGTATATCGCTTTTCTAATAGACTAAATAGATCAGAACTGAGAAGATATTAACGATTTTGAAATCTTTAACCAGGAAATAAAGGAACATGCTTTAATTGTAAAACAAATAAATGGAAGAAAAACAGAAAGAGATGATTCGTAAAAATGAAGAAGCAGAAAAAGAAGAAAATCAGTTGTAACAACTAGGTCTGAAACAAAGAAATGAAAAATGCAAAGATGCCTCTAGGGCACTACAGCAGAGTGAAGAAAACAAACATATTAACAGCTAACCCATGATGGTAACTTAAATCACGGTCATTCAAAACAAAATGTGATCTCTGAATCGCCAGTGATTCAAGATAAACTTTGTCCCAACAACAACCTCATTAATGTTGACTGACTAGACATTTGTATTGTTGGAAGACAAATTCATCAATAAAGCAGATGCTATCAGCCAGCATTTATTTATCCGTGGCTTAATGGACATTAACATCTATCATGCACTTATCAATGAAATTAAAGTCGATTACTACAGCGATTGATCAAATAGATCATTGACAAGAAAGACACGGTTAAACACAATGCTGAACGTGGACCTGAAATGGCCAGGGTGACAACTTCATGAATGCCAGTAAATACCAGTATCAACTGAGATAGTATTTGTAATATTGTTCAAGGTTTATTCAGAAGGATAGTCCCAAAGCAATCCCGATTGCAAAACAAATAGGCATGAAATCCATTGATGTTGTTTGTGATAAAGCTATTTGCGCTGTTGGTGATGCCGCTGGCAAACATTATCAGCTTCAAGGACAGACTCACACAATTAGCACAATAAAAACCGCTACCAGTAAAACTGCCCAGAACAGTAGGATAAACTGACAAAACTTTAGTTCCGCATGCCAACGATGACGCCATCACTCACTGAAGAAGAACGACTGCTTTCTTTGATGGACAGCAGTGGAAAAATCAACACTGTCATGGTTGACGATCACCATGGACAGCCTTCTTAGTAACATTGCTGGGTTATTCACATGGAAGATAGAATCAGCGCAGGGAGTTTCAGCTCCATAACATATATCCATAGCATTACAGGATAACATCTGAGTAGATCCACAACAGCGAAACCCAATGGTGTTTGATAAGATCAGGACCTGTGAATTTTCTTTGAGAGAAAAACGATCAACAAGAAACATCCAAAGAAGTGTCATTGAGTTTTAAAAACAATCACGTTGCACATGCATATCATCACTTGATTACAATGTTGATTCTGATTTCAGATATCTCAATGGGAATTTACATCTTTATATTCAATCTATTCTCACTGAAACATCTGGACTTGTTCAGACAATGAGTCATTAACATGCACTGTCGACCTCTTGTAACATCACCAGCTGCTATTGCTAATTACAGAGCAATCGCTATTATATAAATCAGACAAAACAATACTGCTCGAAGGTGTCGGTGGATTAATGAGAGTCGTTGATGCAGCCGTGGAAAATATGTAATTACATAATTAATCATACTATAATGTCATATCAAACGTCAATGCTAATCTGAAACTTAGTCGGATTAAAAAGATGCAATTGGCATCAAAAAAGAATTGTGGAACAACAATATCACTAAATACAAAGGCATTGCAAGGCCCAAACAAACTATGGTTGACTGAACGTCGGCTCAGATACGTCACTGACATCAATAAAACAAATCCTGGTGTGAAGTTTCATCTTTCTGTAAATGCAAGCACTGATACAGTAAAGATTGGTGGTATCTGTCCACTTCTAAAAGCGATAGCAGCACCGATAACAGCTGCAGCTCCAGCTGTTGCAAAAACAACTGCACTCCATGCTGTTATAACAGCTGCTGGCAAGGCATTGAAACAAGCAACATGTTATAAAGACCTCAAACAGAAAGGGACAGGGTCTAAGATTACCAGGAATGCAGTACGGTCAATCCGATGACAGATTGGTCTGCTTCTGTCAGGAATGTTAGCCGAATCTACCCATGTCCAATATGTATTTATATGACGCTGCTCAGTGATTAAACATCATAAAGTTAGAGGACTTTTCATGCATCATCTACTACCAGAACAACTAAACCACACAGAAGCTGGTATCATTAACCTTGACCAGGTTCTCACTGGGTTGCATTTGCAGTTGATCTTTATAATTTTGTTTATTTTTATTTTGCATATTTCGTATGAATTAGTGTCACCGATATAATTTTTAAAATATATCATAGGAGGATCCAAGGCAGAAGGCACACAATCCACTAGCAATGAGAAGCACTCGAATTTGGTATTAGACATTACCAATGCAGACGTTAACAGATCCACCTGTATGCAGCTTAGAAGTAATTGCTGTACGTAGTGCTGTGCCAAGGTCATCAGTGCCTCTCATGAAGTCATGCAGGAGTACACTAGCAGTCATTTTAAACAGTTTAATAATTTATAATGGTAGATATTTACGGAAGACCTGTTACGCTTATGGGCCCCAATGATTTGTCCGTGTATGTGACTCGAGATGGGCTTTTTATTTTAGGAGTGTAACCGGGGTTGAATGGAATGAGGTTGATGTTTTTCAGGGTCAACATGGACAGACGAGCAATATCAAGTGAGCAATATTGTGCGCTTTTAAGTACAACCACCGTTAACGTTGTGGTATTTACTTATGGTGGAAGAATCAGGCTCAAACATAGCAGCAGCAGCAAACAAAAACGAAATGCAATGCTGCTGCAATGAAGACGTTTGTAAATGACATTATATGTACCTCGTTAACGACATCGAGTGATAAATTAAACACGCTGCTGTCTGAGTATGATGTTCACAAGGAGACGTTCATGTGTTTCTAAGAAACCTTCAGAACCTGATAGACTCGCCAGTGATTTCTTTGTAAATTAGCACACGCCTCCTCAAATGTGTTGCTACAATTGGCTATACAACTAAAAATGAACATAAAATTATTCTTCTAAGAGAACCAACATCAGATGATGATGTTGCATCAAGAAAATAAGTGGACAATATCAACAACGCGATAACGAACTGTGTTAACGACAAGTGAAAAATTAACCATGTTGTAATCTGCTCAATGGGATCACGTAAACAAGTTCTTGAATACTCAAATAGACTTTCAGAGCCTTCTTCGGATCTCCTATGACTTCTTTGGAAATCCAATGGTTGCCGACATTAATCTCACTAGAATGTATCTAAGACACCGAGATCTAGTTAGCGTTAAAACATCAATTAACAAAATGCTCGCAGAAGTACGACCAAACAATCAGAAATAAATGGCGCTAGTGTAATTCATAGACTCCATTCATCAATGTGGTAAATACGATGGGGCATGGATTAGCAGCATGGTCATAACAAAATAATACCACCAGAATACCGCTGAGTCACAAGGTTGTACTCTTTTCATATTTCCGCACTATCACGTTGGTCATTGCTTCACTGAGATAAATAATCTGCATTTTAAATCGTCTCTCCAATGATTCTATCAAAGCTGAACTTGTTCTTCCAGAAGTGATGTTTTATCAAGAATCTGGTAATTTAAAGAAGATTCAGGAGTATGTATTCTTGCTAAATAATCATTTAGTCATGGGTCTGATGTTCCAAGATAAGCTTGTGCTACCAAATACCATCCCATCACAGTTTTTGTTGACGATGAGTATATGTCGACAGCATAATGGGACTAAAAGAGGTATGGTGTTGATATTTCAATGGTGGCGCTCATCATTGGCTCATGTACTATGATAGCTATCTTTCATTCTTTTCTTGTTGTAAATTGTATTCTATGCTGAAGTCCATCAATGATTTACTCGATTTTATATTATCTTGTAGGAATGCCAATGACGTACCAGTCGGCAATTTAATTTCCTTTGGTGTCATCTGTATTTGTATGCTAGAATACTAGCGAATTCTCACTGGATAATCCACCAAATGATTTTGATCTGATATTTGGCCAGCTATAAGAAACTCGTAATTGTACCAGTGAAATTTTAAGCAACTGACCATTGGGTGCTGTATTGGTGTGTCGGCGACAGCGTTGTTTCCAATAATTTGTTTGATTCATGTAGTTATTTCTATAGTCATTATTATATTTTTACTGAGTCTAAATGGGGCTTTCCAACAATGCACTGGGGATCATTTTTGTGGTCCACTTACGGTCTTGTGATACAGATAATAAACATCACGAATTTCAGCAAATTCACTGTCTGATATATCATCGTCGTTTAACCCCATTGACGTTGTGAATGATATATTAATAAATGCATGCATTGCCGCTTACACTATGTCCGTGTGCTCATGTAATTTCTTACCGGGGCATGCAGGTAATCACTTCGCGATAATATTAAGGCTACCAGCAGCACCAATAACAACAGCAACACCAATTCCTATCACTGGCGACATCACATATGTCAAAGATAACATACCGATTAACGATGTTGTTTCAGCACTTAACGCGGACAATGCACATGCAACATGGTCGATGAAGATGATGCGACTGCGGTATTTTTTCCGTTGTTTTGTCACATGCTCGTGGATGACATTTTCCAGCGATGCATTACACGCACATGCTTAATAATTATATATGTAAGATTGTGTGGAATTCATTCTTACCATATCTGGTATTAATTAATCAATTTAGGTGTTTTCAGATTAATTCCAGACACCACCAATACGCCATGAGAGTTACTTCTTTATCTTCCGGATCCAGTATGAATAGTTCCTCCGTATTTTGATTTAGCACGATGATCACGATTCCTTCACGAGGTTCGCCGTTCCATGGGACACCTTCTTGAGGTATCCTTCATGAGGCTTTTATCTTATTGGTTATTTTTGCGAGTTCTATGGTGCTTCTTCCTATTTTTCACTTGTTCATTGTTCATTGCAATAATGTGTGCATGGACAAACCGCTCCCTGCCAAACCCTAGGTTCCAAATGACATACCAGCAAGGTTCAGAGGGTTGCTCAAGTGAATTTGCCTTGGTCAAGCCATTATCAATGATCATTCCAATTACCCGCGCTATTCAACATCAGCTTTTCCAGGCCTGGCTATTCCCCCCCCTTACATGTCCACTACGTGATTAGAACCCAAAAAAAGGTTCAGCTTGGCAACCTTTGGTGGCCATGACCAGCAATCGTTAAACAAAGTCTCGACTGCGCCAACCTGTATACTTTGAGGCTCGTTGAAAAACATATATTTCAGAACTACGCCACCTTTTTATACAACACTAACCTTTTAGCGGGCAAGAAGTTATTTAACACTTTTTTTACTTTCCTGGAATCATTTTATGCAGTGGTGCTCCTTTAAAATATCATGCATCTGGTGGACTGTCTCATTACCATTTATAATATTGGTTGTGTGTTTGTTCTTGTTGTTGTGGGCTTTAACGCCATTTTTCAGCACACGATAGGCTATGCATGGCTGCCAGTATTAATGGTGGAGAAGAACCCGGGAAAACGTCGGGAAGAACCACCGACCCACGAGAACCCACTGGCAAGCATTCTCACATACCCACATTGGCTGGTCGTATGTCTTCTGATTAAATGATGTAGAGACAGTTTTAAAGCAAGTCGGATACATTTCACAAATCAGCTTCATAAAATTATGTCCAGAACCAATATTCCGCAAGTTCAAAGTCTTTGCAAGTCATAGTACTAAATTAAAATAAGTCAAGGAATGTTTTGTCTGCTCTTATGCTTAATAATGTTTTCATAACAGTTTTCTCATTCCAGCATTTAAGCACACCTGTTGCATCATGAGTACATTGCTTGGCAAGGTCAGGTAAGACTGATCATTTATTTTCTCCCAGAACTGCTGGTGTTATGTCATCTGTTCAGCCATGTAGACAATCAGTTATATATACTAAAATGTTATCGTGCACACATAATTCTTGTTGATGGAATTTGTTATTTTAAAACAAACTGCATACCCGGTAGTCAAATTACATTGAAACCTCACGACATAAGGCAAATCCTGCTACGTAGATTAACTAACTTCACTCATCCACACGTGGTTAAAACTAGGAATACAGTTTATCGTTTTGATAAATATTCACTTAACAATAGCTTTAATGAAAATAATTAAAATTATGGTGTGGTTAAGTGTCTCTATGTGTGTCTTAACATAACTAAATATACTACGTTGCTAAAAAATAACACGTGTCACGAGGTTTTAAGCATTCCAGTAGATCAATGAATTAAAATACATCCTGGGAATTCCATGTTATTTATAAATCAGCACTTGAAGGATGCAACATTGGTTTTTGTTATCAAAAATTTGATATATTATCTTATATATACTGAAATCTTATTGGGTTTTTTTTAACACAGTTTCTATAGTTTTTAATTGATTATATCAACTGTTACACTATGTACTATATTTCAATGAATATCATATATTTTCAGCAGCATATATTGATTTTTTTCTTTCATTTGTAAATTTACATAGCAAACTGACTGTGCATTCTTTTAATTTGCCAGTACCTGCCATTGTTATTTTCGCTTGTGTAACATCTAACTGTCTTGTGAATTCATGAAAATGCACATAAAATAATTTTATAAATAGTAATGGTTTCTAATCTTGGATTTGGTAGGAAACCTTAGATAATCATTAGTGTCTTTAATTGTGACCCCCAAAATCGTTTATCATAGTATCGTTTTAGCGTTCTATATTTTCTCCACCCACAAGAAATATAACATTCAGAGGTTCGCCTCACACTCATTCCGCATTTGATGCATGGTTTTGGCTCTAACCGTCCTCGCAGGACATCTGCTAAATGAAATCCACAATACTCATTACAACAAGGACTTCCACAGCGGGTCGTTGACCCCATCATAAGCCACTTTCAACTATGTTTTGCTTGTGACATTATTATATAATATTTCGTGATAATGGTCAAATAGAGAAAAACTTGCCTTAGTTATACAATTGGTAGTTGGATTTTAACAGAACAGCAGTATTATAATCTCACTGGAACAGAGACTAACACTTCCTAAGTAACAAATTGCCCAATAAAAATTAGCGAAATCAGATTAAATTGTTAAATACCAAGAAAGAAGAGTTTTCAATATTATCTGTGATTAAATCAGCCATGGCCAGGTTTGATTTTGACAGAGAAACCGATAAAAAATACGTCTGCCATGTCATTTACAATTATTTGTTTCTATCAGAAAATGTGTGGGTAAGCCGGTCACAGAACAGTTTATAAACGAGCCACGAGGAAATGGACTGACAGGGCTGCATGCATGGAACATAGACAAATGGGCAGAGTATGTTGGAGAGAATGGAGCAAAACAGAAGATGTCGCCGAGCTGGAGAAGCGATTATAGTTTGTTTATAGTAGTAAAAAATAACCGATGAGGTTTTGTAAAAGTCTGGCAAATATATTAGTAAAGGCACTCCTATAGTGATAGTCGACCACAACAAAGACAACAAAATAGTACAGTATTAGTAAAAACGATCCTGTCTCAGTATGGCTGTTTCCGGAATCGGATGGGTGGGTGGGTGGTGATCAATTTGTGCTACCATAGAGCAAACTTAATCGCAAAAGATCTCGTCATACGCAGATGAAACAGGTAGAGCTAAAATACATCATTACGAATCGGCATAGATGAGTTGGTTATAAACTGTATTCCAATCTCGTCGGTGGTTGCTTGTGTCACCAAACAAAAATATTGGAGCCCGAAGCAAAGGGACTTTATTTGAAAATGTTCAACACTCATATATTGAATTAGGACACAGCATCCTTTGAAACAGAAAGTACAATCCAGATGATGCTATTTCTGTTGATATAGTGGCTTGTTATACCTCAGATTTTCTTGAAGCCGGTGAATGCGCCGCATTTCTCATGGTTTGGACACTCAAGGTATGAAATGACCTGAGTTGTGATAAACGGTCCGCTGCCAGCAATGAATCTAACTGCATTTGCCGAGATTGAATAATTTGAGTTTGCAGCCAATATTCATCTGGTTGTTGTTTTGTCTGGTCGTAGTTAGGCTCCAACAGAGCTAATGATATATATGCATAATGCAGGGATAATGACATCGTTGACAGTGAGTGATTAAATAATTTTATATAGGCCACAAAACAAACCTGGCTGCCAAACCCAGCAAGTAGTGATGTAAAAGATATGTGTTACAAAATTATTGGCAAATTTACCCATGGTGCCCCACCTAATTACAATGCCGCTCTGTATAAGGCTAATTATGGACCGAGCACAGCTTGATTTTATAATCCCATATAAAGCAGCAATAAGGTGTTTTAGCCACCTGGAAGCATGTAAACCTACCAAATGAAAACACAATCGGCACTATCATTAGCTACTAGGACGGTGATTCAGCACAATTTACTCACTCGAATTCTTTGATGCTTGCATATGCATCAATAAACGTATTATCGATGATTAACCGATTTCAAATGAAGTTGGTGGAGTCGCCATTTTATATAAGTGAATCAAAAATAGATCTTTTAAAAAATCTTTCGAGGTTACACACCCACAACACCTATTCTGCACCATGGGGTCATCGAATAATACAAAAATGAGAAAATACTTAATTATTCTGAATATGCAGATCATAAACCTCTTGGTATTTACTAATGCAACAATAAATTATCAGAATCGTCATTGTTACCATCGGTCCATAATCCAATTTCACAACAAAAAGGGGTTTAACTTAATGGTCCTGGTGGTTCTGGTAAAGGTACGCATGCGTTAGAATTATTTTGAAATTCAGATATCATAGTGCAAACCGCAACATACCGCCTTGCCAGGGAGCTGAAACAGAGGTGTGCTAAGTCTTGCACTTACAGCAGCTTCTTTCCATGACAAGGTGATGATTGGATTCCAGAGAGAATGCATAAGAAATGTAATCCTAAAATCATCATTTGGGACGAAATATGTACTGTGACCAACGAAATGTTAAAAATGGTTCTGGATTGGCTGTCAACGAAATCAAGGGTTATTATCATATGCAGCGATTAAGTACAATCTCCTCCATTTACAGGAGACTCACCGCACAACTGGCTATTTATGAGGAAATGCTGAGGAATCACTAATCCAGTGAATAATGATTGAGAAATGTAAAAGAACTAATTAGACTTAAACCAGATAGAATTTAATTTGAGATAATGAGCATTGTATTCCAGAAATGGTGATCAATCATTTTTTAAACTTACGGCACCCTAATGATCTAATAGATGCGATTCACATCAACCTGGATTATTTGCGTTTCATAAGGAAAGCTCTCCTGAGTTGCCAGTTTCACTGTTTTATCGGTCAGCGGATACCCGTCAACGTAATATTCTCGTTTATATTCCAGGCACAGTGATACATCAAAAGCTCGTTTTTAACGATAAGGTTAATGTTCTTATTGAGGTTGTTGAACAGGCTGTAGGATATACAATAACAGTTCATTCGTCACAGGGGCTAACAATCTCAGATTCCACTACTTGGATTGTCAATGATCTTGTCTAATGTTCAAATATAGTGTATTTGGTTGTATCCAGGGTTCCATAAATGTCTGAGCTGCACAGGATGATTGATAATCAACCTCAAGTTGCACAAGGATCCAGCACTGGAATCCCCTTCATGCCAATCCCCATGTGCCAATTTACGGGACTTTAGTCAACGGCACCATACAAAAATTAGTTGGCTATCAGCGAGATGACAAAAACAAAACAAATGCGAGTTTGATCCTAATGTTGAATTCATCATGACGCTGAAGCAGAGACAAAATAATCACTGTGCTTGTTGTAACACAATAATGCTTTGGCAATATTGTCCTAATGACCCACAACAATTTTACGGTTGACATAATCGATAGTAGTTTGAGCCACACGCAAAAATGTCGCGCTGACAAGTTTTGAACGCAATCGATGTCGAGGAGCTAGTGTCCGTTGCTTGTAACTGTTCACAGACAAATCCACATTGAGGATCCACTGAATCTAGTTTATAGATTGTAGGCCTGCCATGCTTGAAATTGTATGTGTGTTTACACTGCAAATGGGATCAGTTGCTCTGGATTTGCCATCTTTAAGTTCACCATGTTTATATAAAACCTGACTGCCACATTGCTGCCCAGCACTGGTCTCTGTGAAAGACTCACCGGCAAGTCGCGCCGCTTAATTTGGATGTGTTTCTTCTTGACTGCATCAATGGTTTCATAGCAATTTCATGCATGACTGGCTCTCTAACTCAGCTATCACACATGGTAGTCTCACAACCCATTCACAACGTCTGTCCTTGCTTAGTAATTCATGGAAGTACTGACGTCCAAACATTCGTTCCGTAAGTGTTCAATTACATCGTTCAATAATTGCCTGATTAAAATATATGGTGCTTTGTATTGTGAGGGTTTTGCAACAGTGATGATACTGCACCAATAATTTATTTTTCGGGAACAACCTATAGCAACTGTGACCACCGTAAAGGTCGACACGAATAAATGCATTCTTGATAGCTTGCAACGTCGATGACCGTAAATGAGTGTTTGTATGTGCATGAACGACATTTACGTGATGTGCCAATGAGCGTGTCAAGTGGAAAGAACAAGATATCTTCCAGATGAACTTTGTTGGGAGTGCTGGCATCAAACCGTTAATGCTGAAGCATTATAGGTGGCACTACATACATTTGCCATATCGCCTGTTGGGATCACCAATCTGCGGCAACACCACGTGTGACACCTGTTTAAACCACGAGTTTCAGAATCGCTGCTGTATCCTTTCCGTGTCCACTTGAACCTTAATAAATCAACTCCATTATTATAGTTACTGGAAAATTGATTGCTCGCCCCCATTGCTCGTTTACCATTCATCGCTGATCTTATCAAAGAGTTGGCTAGAGATTCTCACATGCTTTTAAATTGATTGACTTCACCATGTGCATCAACTTCATATCAGCGATATGACGTCTTTGCAGATCCTTATTTTCATATGGGACTTCATGAGCATGGCATGCTTCATCAATCACATTTACTGGACATCCACCTAGTTTTGGTGGATTTTTTTCCGTCAAGTCTGATATGAAATCGGGTTCCAGGACCACAGTAATTATATCCTGGAAGATGTTTTTCACCTGGTTACTTAGCCCAAGGAGTTCCTAGTAATCCCCTGAACACCGCAGCAATATCACCACCAAGAAGGCTCACAAACATATATTTTCATGCCGCATTTTATACACTTGCCTTTTTTCGTTGATGCTCTTAAGGTATTAGTATCCGTGACTACCATGCATCAAGCACAATATACACTCATGATAATGTATAATACATATTCCTACAACATGAATGTGACTGACTTTTGAGCGACACAAGATGAAGCACCCATAAAATGCTCAGTTGTTGCTCAACCTGATAATAAGATTGCTCAAACTGGATGAACTTTATTCATTAGCACCATCTGCAGATGACAAGCAATTTTATGATGTCCTCAATGAATTCAATGAAGTTGGGAATGACCCCTAGTCATCCAATACAGGTTTTCAAATGTATCAATGACATCAACGATGTACCATCGGTCAAAAATCTTGATGATAGTATTAATAATATCACTGTTTACGACAATGCCATGCTTGATAAACAAACAAATCCAGCCAGAATATTTGTACGAGGTAGACGTAAAAACATAAATGTCATATACATTACACAGCAGTACACTCAGATCCCCAAACTGATTAGATATAAAATTAACTGTTTGGTTATCTTCAATGGCGTTGATACAAATGCACTGCAAAATATTCATCATACCTGTTGTCCCATTGACATGGACGTAAAAAAGTTTAACAACTTTCTTCCTTATGCTCAAAACCCACAGAGTTTCATTAAATCAGATTTCACAATCCAGCAAATGATATCGTATTTGTTTTGATAAACTCATTGGTTGAGCACTTGTTTGTGGATCAATTACAATCTGAAGCACCCTAGACAGCACCAGGTATCTATGGGTTATTTTTACCTACCCAGGCCAGGTTTATTGTTTGACACCAGTTCAACCACAGCGGAATCTGCCAACAAGGCTTACATACCAAATTAATCATACCTGAATCAGATTTTGGCAATTAAGAAATCAACATTTCGTTTTAAAGGCCTCGATTCTAAAAATGGACCATTAAAAATATCCAAACGAGCTCGGTTTAAAACCATTACTTGTATTTTGTTTGCCCAAGGGGTATCGCAGCACGTTGATTCTGGGGTGGATACCCCTGCTGCTGTGTGTTTCTATGTGAGTGTGTGTGTCTGAGAGAGAGAGAGAAAGAGTCAATTACATTGGGAAGAAACATGAAGTATGCATGAGCTTCAGGAAACAGTGTATGAGAAATTTTCATTGTATTTGTATTTGTGCCTTTTCCATTTGTTATTAAGGCGATTGTACAGGCCAATGGAGAGACTGACTTTTGTATAGGACTGTAAACATGTCCTAATTTGCATTCATGATCTTAATAGCAATAATCATAAAGGTACATACAATAGTAAAAGTATAGCAAATAATTATTACCAAGTATGATTTACTGATTTGATAAGGTGAGGAAAGAAAACAATAAGTAAATATTGCAATAACAATATATCCTTTCTTTCGTTGCAGTTTAGCAATCCAGACATAGAGATCACTGATATGAAGTGTTAAGTTGCATTTGCCACCTGCAAAAATTTTTTTTCAGTAAGGGTCTAATATTTAACTTTATATAATTGCTGGTAATATAAGGTTGTCTAGTTATTATTATTGTTGTCTGCACCTTATTATTATCTCAGTTCAAATATGGTTTTTTAATCTCTCAGTGTTATCTATAACGTAAGCATG
Source organism: Sinohyriopsis cumingii (assembly GCA_028554795.2). Taxonomy (NCBI): domain Eukaryota; kingdom Metazoa; phylum Mollusca; class Bivalvia; order Unionida; family Unionidae; genus Sinohyriopsis; species Sinohyriopsis cumingii. The sequence continues at coordinate 121,441,914 of CM068837.1, read as the reverse complement.
GATATATTGCGCTGATGTAAGCTTATATACACATACAATACAGTTGTAGTGAAGGTCCCACAGTGTTTTCAAATTTATGAACATAAATAAGGGGTCTGGAAAAAATTACGTGTATTCCTCAAATGGCTGAAAACAAATGTGACTAACTATAGCTTTATTTCTTTGTTTTAATCAACACATAATATACGAACATTTGTTTAGCATTATCAAGGGTTACAAATTCTATTCTTGTTTCATGAGATGAAGTAGGAAATGTACTTTGGAAATTACATGTAGCATCAATGACACAGTACAGATTTAAGTTTTATAATTCCTGAATGCATGAAGCAAACTCTGGCACTTAATTATCTCCCTTGGATTGAAAGACGCCATTGTAAGAATAATTTGCAGTTAAAATATTTGGTAATACATTTTAACATGCTGTTTGCTTCATAATGGTTTTGTACTTTACATAATTTTATCAGAACTAAATGGTGCATTTATTTTTTTGTGTCAATGTGAAAGATGTCAATGCTAGGTCTCTACCTATTTACTTGGTCTGATTTGGTAAGAGCACTTGCAGAGGCAGTCATTTTATTATTTAGTTTTTTTTTTGTTTTGTTTTTAATGCTAGCAACAATGGCACCATGTAAAGGGATGTGAGTATAATTAGTCTATTTTCCACATGAGTGCTACAGAACTCGCACTATTGATAACGAAACCATCCCAGATGTACATAGGAAAAGTAGAAATACTTTTAAAGTTTGAATAATTTTCGTTTATTTATTAAAAATAACATGCACCACCCTGATGTTTTAAGCATCATATGAGTAACATTTTGTATGGATTCATGACATCCGCATCTTCACGAAATAGCTGAAATTACATATACTGACTGTAGCGAGTGGTGTACTGTTCTGCATTGTATGAATCAGATTCAGACCACCTATATCTTCTAACTAGTGGGTGGTGTACAATCTGTGTTGTATGAATAAGACATCCAACACTTACTGTAGTGGATTGTGTTATGCTAGCATTGTATAAATTAGCTTTTAACTGTTTACATTTACTGATTATAGTGGGTGGTGTACTGTTCTGCATTTCATGAATCAGATTCGGACCACCTATATCTTCTGACTAGTGGGTGGTGTACAATCTGTGTTGTATGAATAAGATATCCAACACTTACTGGAGTGGACTGTGTTATGCTAGCATTGTATAAATCAGCTTTTAACTGTTTACATTTACTGATTATAGTGGGTGGTGTACTGTCTGCATTGTACCTGTTCCAACGGTGTTGATGTCACTGGAGTACCAGGTTCTATTCTTTCGCTACTTCCCATGACTTCTGGTTTTCTATCTCCTGTGCATAAAACAAAATGATGTTAGCTTTAGCAATACCATCATTACATTGATTTTAAACTGGAGATAAATTAAACTATACATCTAGTACCATATATGCATTCAAATTGTCGACCATGTATATACCACACTGTAATCGTTATTGCATTTATTTCAGATGATGGACCAAGTAACATACACACTACTAATACCATGCTTCCATTGAAATGATGGAGCACTGAAAAGATTGCAAGTCCTCTAGTACTATCCTTACTTTCATCTCAGATGAATGGTTTAAATTACATATCTCGTAGCATGAATACATTGAAATGATGCACAATGCAAACTAAAATGCTGGTATCATTCTTGCATTCATTTCAGATGAGTGACCATGTAGCATACACTTCTAATGCAAATGATGGACAATGTGAAATATATTTCTAGTACCATGCTTGCATTCAGAAGAAGGACCATGTAACATACACTTCTAGTATTATGTTTGCATTCAGGTTATGGACCATGCAACATGTATTCCAGATGAGGGACCATTTCAGTCGGCTATAACTTCATCAAAGTACTTCACAGCATGTGTGCTTTTCTTTCTACAAGTTTATGTGTAACTAACTATAGCAGCATTTGAACGATACCGACATGGTCCAGATTTTAGATGTGTAGCCTTTCAATCCCCCACACAATTATAGTTTGGATGACAGTCATCTATTTCTTCAATGTTTCCATACACATATGGTCTGAACCACTAATATGTACTTCTCGAATCAGACCTATAAATATGGTCCATACGTCAGACACACAATTCTTCAATCTGACCACAGGCATGATCTGGAGATCAGACGTGAATGTTTCAGTCTGAGCATGCACATATGTCCCAAACCTCAGATATATATTTCTTCGAGCCTACATGCACATGGTATAGACTACCATGATGTACTTCTTCAATTTCACTATACACATTTGAATGGAACTCGTATATTGCTGCAGTCTGAAAATAGGTGCATGGACCAGACCCAGAGACTCTCTTTTGTGTCGTGATCCAGACTATAAATATGTTTATCATTAATAATGACCTTAATAGCTAATCCACAATCATACGGAAAATTTAACCCATGTATTATGTTGTTTACAAAACAGATGTTTTACTGGTCAGTCAAAACATGAACTTGATTTTGAACAAGGTCAAGTGAAAAATATAAGTATACATAACATAAATCATTAACAAAAGCCAACAAATAATACGAACTGTGTATAGATAACATCATGGAAAAGTCCATTTATTGATACTCTAGAGAAATCAATGTGAGGCAACTGCATTATCACTGAATATAGCTGAATAAAAAAGCTGATTACTCCTAAATAAACAAATCGACCTATGTATAGATCATGGCGGCATTAACAAATTTGATGTGTGTTCACCAGGGTAGGAACAACTGACCCATTGAAAGCTTAAAGTGTACATTATATGTCAATGTAGAATATAATTCCTGAAGTGGAAGAAATATATATCGATACTGTACTTAAATTAAAACATAATCATGTAGATCTTACAGATTTCTAATAATATATAAAACCAATGACCATGGGAACAATCTAAGGTGAACCCTGCAAAATATTACTCAACTTTCTTCATTCTTTAGCTATAATGGATTATCATTTGTAGAAAGGGTCACCCTTTTAATGATTTAGCTCCACATGAACATTACGTTCTAAGACAGGTGAAAGGCTACATTTTGATACACTTTGGTCTATTTTGTCTTGCAAATTAGAACTATGGGCAAAGTGCAAAGAGAATGCAGTTCAGACCAAAAATGTCTCAAATCTGTATGCTGATTTAAGTTTCCTCGGTGTGATCTTTATGGAAAAAGGGAATATAATTCAAGTTAACCTTTAGCAACGAAGCGCTGGAGATAGACACGCTCAGATACATATCCGGTACCCATGTAACCATCACATGTCTTATCACTTTTGGAACTCTATTTTGCATCCTGGAGGTCCAACTTGATTCTTCCCATAGAACATCATGGGTCAGAGATAACAAACGGCCAAGTTCACTCTCATTCAATAGACATATGGACAGGTTGCATGGATCAAATATCCCATAACCCATCCCAATGGATGACCCTAATGATATCCTCCTCAAACTGATATCCTATTTACATTGCGACTGGTCTAAGCCATATGTCATGGAATAAGGCAATAAAATAATTCGGTTTTGCATTAAACGATGACAATGTATATTTGATTTTTGCTGATGCGTACAGCATTAACTAGAGTAGCTTGTTTTATTACAGTCTTGTTTTTTATAGTATAAATAGAAAGGTTTTACTACAAGCAGTACATCATCGTTTGGATCTTGTCACGGTTTGGAACCACAAAACTACAGCCATATGGCTGAAACTGGGGGAGGTGTGGTGAACCAGAATGAAACTGAATGGACGTGTTGTTGCACCAGACTGAAACTGGCAGAAAGTGTTGTTGCGCCAGACGGAAATTGGTGTGAGGCGTCAAACTCAAATTGGAGGGATAGTAGTTGAGCCAGACAAAACTGGTGGAGGGTGAGGTTGAGCCCGTATGAATCTGGGAAGTTCAACCAAATTGGAACTGTGATATTTTATAAGGTTTTTTGTTCAAAGCATGAAGTTGAACCAGAGTGCACCCGGCGTGGGTCAGAACATTGATATTTTGTTCTGTTTCCATTTTATATAGTATACTGGGTATATGAACCGATGTCATCATTATCATTGGAATTTCAGCACTGTGTCCTCATCATCTCAATCACCGTCATATCATTAGATACATATATATAAAATTTACCGTGTGTGCGAGAGTAGGGTATTGCAGAGATTGTTTTACTTACTGTTTTTGTGCCTTCATCTCAACATACAATACTCAAGTCTCGTCAAACATACACATTGTTTTTGTGTTATTCATTTAGTCCAAAGCCCATTCATTTTTAATTCTTTTAAACCTTATACTAGAGATCATGATGGCCAAACATCAATTTTACTGGCTTAAGCATTCATAGCCCATCTTTCCGTAAGTCTGACATGACTTTTACAGACTTGTGCAGGAACCAGTCTTACTCATACCACCTCAAGCCACTCATTCGGCATGATGCCACAAGTAGATCCTCACATCTCAACAGGTGTCGCTTCACAAGCTCCCTGCACTCTGCCATGAGGAGAGCTTATTTCCACAGCGAATGTCTCAAAGTCAAACTTCCTAATTCAGGTCGTAATATGAGTTTAGTGAGCAACAGACCCTGTCATTCTTCACCAGTTAAGTCTCAAGCGTTACATGGGACCATAGCCTCACCACATACAACCAATATGATGTTGCTTACTCTGCCAATACTGGCATCTATTATGTCTTTTCTGAGGGAACGTTACAATTCAGCTTTCCATGCCTCCACTGAGGACATTTCCCACCATTTGAAGTATTGTCTTCAGACTCCATTAACAGCAAACCCAAGCGCTCCAGCATCTGTTGATCTTGCGACAAATGGAAGATTGCTACTTCAGTTACGTTCACACTCTGGGTTAGTTACAGACGTTTTGGCCCACCTTTATCATCAGCTCGTCGGAGATTCTATCAATTGCACACCCACCAGTCTTTCATTCGGACACGCATCAGTTTGCAGTGATCTTGCAGCTTTGTGGATGAAATAGCCACACGCCATACATATGGATTGGGTGACCTTTGTTGATACTTGGCCGTTAGTAAGCAATATCATAGCCGCTACTTCGCTGTTAGAGTTTCGTTCTCTCTGGCCTTCTTCCAACTGTTGGAACATAGCTAATCTTCTTCCAATCAGAATACGACGGGGTATGCATGGGAGTCAATCTCATGTATGACCCGAGTGCTGAGCGGAGGTGCTCAGCACACTTTGGCCAAAGACGTAACCACAGCCACTAGTTCAACGGGTGGAGGAAACTCGGTGCCCTCTGCCTGCACTCACCTGTCGGACTAATATACAAGCACAGCCTTTATCCTCTCAATGTCCCGATGGATGAAGTACACAAAGAAGCCATCAAGGAGACATACCTCTCACCGACTTCAGAAACCACAGTGTCGATAAAGGGATAGCATGGAAAATCAAAAAGGATCCTAGTACACCTCATGGTACATGACCTCTGAAAGCCATCCTATCAAAGTTCAACCAATCCAAGTAGTTTTACTTCATGGAATAATCGGACCTAGTTGCATGTCAATGATTTGTTCATCTAGGTATGCTGTTCTATACACAGGCACTATATTTTGTCTTCCTCAGGATATGGCATTGAAACGACCAATGGTAGCACCTTACTTTCAAAGAAATCTTTTCTGCATGGAATTTCTCAACGTGACAACATACATCATGTTCCTAGGTTGCCTTTTATTGCACTGATATTGTTTTAACTGCACAATGGTGATTTATCACCAGTCCCCAGACCTTGGCGTCATGATATAAGACATACATTTAACGACAAGAAGGAACTCAATCCTACAGTGGTGATTTATCTCCAACAAGGAATAGTCTAGTCCTCAAACCTTTGCGACATGGTGTGAGAATGTTGTAAGTGGTGTTGTCATCAACAATTCCACATACATGTTCGTCATATCCGTGGACTCATCGAAGTAATGATCGACCAGTTTTCATGAAACAGTCTCTTCATCCCTGTGCTCTCATTCAGATCTGTATCAGATGGAACCGACCATTGGTGGGCCTCTTTGTTATAATAGGGAATGCCTCAATCCCATCCCATTTCCCTCCCTTCCTGGACCCAAACGCTTGGGAAGTCGATGCCATATCGCTGAATTGGACCATCTGAACGCATACACTTATCATCCAACACCTCTGATTCCAAAGGTTACACAGAAAACAATTGGATTAGCATGTTGCCTATGGGAGGAGTAGTATATCAACAACCTCATCAATCCTGCATCAGAAACCAGTCGGGAAATTCAGGTATTCGATCGCCTACTTAAACAACCACAGTGGCAGTTGTTTGTTCCTTGCCCGGAGCTTCTAACATGCATGTCTGGAACTTCTCAAACATACAATCAGACGTAAACAAATTTCGTAACCAGTCAAAGTGGACATTTTTGCTCAGACATGATGGCTCACCACTCTAAAAATATATGAAGTCAATGGGAAAGTTTCAGCCAGATGATCCCAAACGAACATATGCCTCGATACCACATATAGCAAATTTCCTCCTCTGGCTCTTTGATGTGGGCAGGGTAGCGCTGAGGTAACGGGATGTACCTCCCTCCATCTCTTACCTATTCTCTAAAGAACTATGATTGGGTAAAGGATTCAAAGAAGAAACCAATTTCTCCTTTTGAAAAAAAAATGTTTCTTTGAGAATACTGACTCAATCAAAATACACATACACCCTCCTATAGGCAGCGTGCCTTCCTCCCCATTAATAACCGTAATATTATTACACGTTTGCCGCCAAGTCTTATACGTAATGTGTGATGTGTGATTTGTATTTTTAACAATGCTTTAAAATATTTTCAGTCATATTGCTACGATGTCTTAATTGTGGCAGTTTATAGTGATATCTAGCACTGGGGCATCATGCCACAGACATGTAGCATGATGTCCAACCCATTCACATTATCATGACACCAGTCTGACCAGTCCTAACACTAACCACTTAATGTTAAAAAGACATTGTAATTCAGTCATAATACAGAATATACACGGCAATATTAAAAGCTTTTTAACCTGTCTCTATGAATTTGGTACGTACAATTATAAACAAGACCACCCCAAAGTCTTGTGAACTAGATCCAATTTCGACATCACAGATGATTGAGTGATTAGATTCAATACTGCCTTCACTAACTAATGATATCAATATGTCTCTCTCATCTGGAGAATTCTGACCATTTTTCCAAACTGCTATTGGAAAGGTTTTTATGAACAAACTGATACTTGATTCCAGCAATTCAAAGAACTACTACAAAGTTTGGAACCTCTCATTCATGTACAAATCTTAGAAAATATTGTTCTCTCCTCATCTGTTTCTCAGTTGAATTCCAATAAGACTTTTCAGCTATGTACAGTCTGCATATCACCATCCTCAAAGTACTCAATGTGCCCTTATGGGTGTACTTAAGGATCTTCTCTCTGCTTTGAGTAGAAAGAACAGTCCTCACTTTCAACTTGTCTGCAGCATTTGACACAATATGCCATGATATATTAATTCACCATCTCCAGAATGCATTCAGTTGTCACAGTACTTTTACGATATTTCAAATCATACCAGCCAACCTTGCACAGATTAGGTACATAAATGGAAAACATTATATCCAATATTAGGTATTTCAAAAGGCTTTGTTCTCTATGCCATATTCATCATTCTGTACACTAAGCTACTTTCGAGTGTCAAAAATCGACATCCAATTTCTCACCTGCCCAAATGAAGTTAATATTACCATACAAAGCATCTTCCGATTTGAAGACATATATGACAGGTAAGAAGTTGCAGATGAATGATAAATGATGAAAACAGAAAACAGATGACAAAACAAAAGCCATCCCTATCACCACACAAAGACTTTTTCATGTCTCAAACAATATGTATCAGCAATATAAACATTAAATTTACACCATATGTATGAATCATAGAGGTCACTCTATCAGTATGCTCTCACTACACCAAAATGTTGTGAACATGCAAGGCTGGATATCTGGAGCTGAGACGTACAGCTCTATTTGCAATTTTCTTTAGGTTGAAACCAGAAAAATCTTGTAAGTTTGTTAGTACACTCAAGACTGAACTAATATAATTCATTTATATCTCAGTTCTATTGTATTTATAACTAATTATCGTCAAAAGAAACTTCAAAACATGGCTAATCGGATCAACCTTAGAGTAAGAGAAACTGAGCACGCTCCCCCTGCTCTGTAAACTTCGATGGCTACCCATTTGATCCAGACCCTTACACAAAATCTGTTCACTATGTGATATTGTACTGACTGGTTCCAGCCCAATATACCTATTTGACCTCATTCAAGTGTAATCCTGATCTAAACACCTATGCACTTCCTCTGACGTTTGTATTTTTAATTTCTCTCTGTTAACCAAAGTTATATTACTTGTCAGGGTTCAGCAACATAAAATGAATTGCTCACAGGCCTTAACCACAACGACACTGTGATATCACACATTATACACTTGTCTTGTGTTTGTTTCTCTATGAAAAACTACTAAAGCACATTATACATATGCCTTGTGTTTATTAGTCCAATAAAGAATAATTAGGATTTTTAACATAGCTTTAACAATTTTTCAGTCATATCGCTACGTTGTCTGCAGTGTGGCAGTTTACTGAGATGTCTAGCACTGGGGCATCATGCCGCAGACATGTAGCATGATGTCCCACTCAGTCGCATTATCCTGACACCAGTAAAACCAGTCCTAACACTAACCTCCTAATGTTGAGTGCCTAACGAGGCAGCTGTTAGTATCGTTCTTGTAAGTCTTTGGTATGAATCGGCCAATGTCCGTTCTGGTTCTCTTGTCCATAACCCAAAATTCTCTTCAGGCTAAGTATTATGGTCCAAATGCAGCTCGAAAGTACAGTGACTTAAATTATGTCATTAACACTCCCGGGGAACAAAAATAAGAACAACTCTGCAGCATACATAACCTGTCTCAAACAGTTAGGATTTAAGCAATGAAATGAAATTAAACATTTTGATGTAACCATTATTCCAAATTCAGAAATATTTTTAAAAAATTATATTAGAAACTTTCACATATACAGCAACATGAAAGGATGAGCTAAAACAGCTATTATTTGAATATGAGCTATTCTTTTCAGCTGTTCGAACATAAACAAAAAAAATCTGCCAAAACTGCAATTTCCATATAGGACTAATCCTCTCCAATAGGAATGCTAAAAAAAAGAAAATTAGTTTTTGGGAAGAAAGATTTCATTGAACTAAGTAAATGTGACTGGAGTTTTCCATATATTCTTGTGCCGAAACAAGATAATATTTTTAGCATGTGCACTGAATATAGAACAATGAACAGTGTTACCAAAGCTGATTAATTTCCACTGCCAACAACTGACGACTGCATTAACAAAACTGGAAATACAAAATGCCACCAACTTTGATCTTTTGAAGGATTCTGGCAAATTCCGCTGACAGAAAGGGCAAAGAAATTTTGGCATTCATTACTCCAATAGAACGTTTCGCCCTCTGGGATGAAAGGTTTGCCATATACTTTCTAATGTTTAGTGAACATGATTAGATCTGGTCTAGATAGTTGCAATTCTTACATTAATAATGTCATCATCTACAATGATATCTGGAAAGATCACTTGTAGACAATTTGGAAATTCTTTTATGGACTCAGTAATTCAAATTTGACAATTTAAGTAAGGTGAGTTTTGCTTTGCTTGTGTTAGAGGTTTAGAACATAGTGTGTGACCCGATCAAGTTAAACCTATAGACGATGGCTCTCCCCGAATTCCTCGTGACTATAAGTTAAAAGCAGCTGAAGAAAGTTTTGGGTATAGCTGGATAATTGCTGAACCCATGATCAATTTATTGACTAATAAAACCATTTTTAATGGTCACAAAATGACGAAGGCTTTTCTTGAATTAAAGGCCATACCTAAGAATGCACCAGTTGTTTCATCTACAAATCTCGGTCAAGCATTTAAAATGTCTATTCATGCAAGTGATTTGGATTGATGAAGTATTCATTCAAGAAGAAACAAATGGTGCAGATCATCCACTATGCAATGATTTTTCTAAACCATTATACAAGTGTCGGACAAATTACTCCACAATAATAATAATAATAATAACAACAATAATAATAATAATAATAATGATAATAATAATAATGCTTTATTTATAAAGGGTGACTCATTAGTCAAGGACTATTCTCCCTTGAGGCCGTCTTAAGGAGAGTATAACAATGCACATTATATGAAGATATCAATAATTACTCTTTATTTTAACATGTTTAGTATTAAAATACTAAATTCCGGGGGCCCCGAGAGGCCGAGTAGTCTAAAGCGCTCTCTGTTATGGATCACTGCCATCTCACCTCTGTCTGCGTGGGTTCGAGTCTTGGATTTGGCTAACGTGGGTATGTGAGAAAGCTTGCCAGTAGCTTCTCGTGGGTCGGTGGTTCTTCCCGGGGTTTTCCCGGGTTCTTCCTCCACCATTAATACTGGCCGCCATGCATAGCCTATCGTGTGCTGAAATATGGCGTTAAACCCAACGACAACAACAACTAAATTCCATTATCTGTTAGAAACACATACATGCTCATGATATCTTTTCTTAAATACTCTAATATTTTCAGCAGATTTTACATGTAGTGGAAGTTTTTTCCACAGAACTTTACCAGAGTATTGAAAGCTCTTTTTAAATTGCTCTGTTCTTGGTTTTGGTACTAGAAGGTTTCCATGTGATATTGATCTCAACTGGTATTGTGTTGAAAAAGGCCTGAATAAGTCCTGAAGAGACTCTGATGCAGTTCCATGTAGACATTTATATAAAAGAAATGCCTTGTGAAAATCAATCCTGTCATATATTGTGAACCATTTGAGTCCTGTAATTAATGCTTTTGAGGGATGATCAACAGATGCATCTAAAATTGCACGTGCTGCTCGTTTCAGAAGTTTATAAATCCTGTCAAGCTCAGATTTAGTACAGTTTTCACATACATTAGAACAATAATCCATTGTTGGAAGAATATATGACTTGTAATATAGATTGCGAGTTTCCATAGGTAAATATTTCTTGATTCTGCTGAGAAGGGCAATTTTGGATGACAGTGTTTTATAAAGCTTATCATTATGGTCATTCCATAATAAATTATTATCTATGGACACACCTACAAGTCTTTCATGTTTGACATTTTCTAATGGATGATTATTTATTGCAAGAGATAGTTTTGGGTTCCCTGACTTGAGTAGCTTGTGTGATGTCCCCATAATCATACAATTTGTTTTATCTTCGTTAATTACCATCCTATTTTGTTGTGCCCAGTTTTGTACTCTAATAAAGTCTGAGTTTAATCTCATTTGAATAACTTCAGTATCAGAACTAGACGTATACAAGGTTGCATCATCTACAAACAAATCTGTAATTGTGGATTCATTATTTAATGGTAGATCATTGATATAGATAAAGAAGAGGAGAGGGACCAAAACTGAGCCTTGAGGGACTCCTGAATGAATAGTGCGAGTTTGAGAGCTAATATTGCCAATGCTTACTTGTTGAGACCTTTGGTTTAGGTGTGATCTAAACCAGTTTAAAGAAGGATTATCACACCTGTAACAGTTCAACTTTTGCAACAGAATTTCATGATCAACAAGATCAGAGGCTTTCTTGAAGTCAAGGAAAACAATCCCAGTCATATGTCCATTATCCATTTCCTTCAGCCAAAGATCAATTAATTTGGTAAGTTCTGTTTGGCACAAGTGGATCTTTCTAAATCCTGCTTGCGCTTTATGAAATAGAGAGTATGTTTCAAAAAATTTATAGACCTGAATGGCTGCACGCTTTTCAAATAGTTTTGACAATACAGGTAGAATTGATATTGGTCTGTAAATTCCTGGATCCTCCTTTTCTCCTTTCTTTAAAGATAGGTGTAACCTTTGCACATTTCAGTGTTTCTGGAAAATTACCACTCATTATACTTAAATTTATGATATGCATTATTTGACTTTGTTATTACTGGTGCAACAATTTTAAGAATTCGTTGACCAATACCATCCAATCCAGAGGATTTATTAATATTCACCTTAATTAGCATATCAAAAACATCAGCTTCACTAACATTAGATATTGAGAAATAATTATCATCAGGAATTTTAGCTCTTATAAATAACAGAAGAGCATCAAGTTCAATTGGGATGTTAGTCTGGTTCTGAATACTCTTACTGGAGATGCTTATGAAGAAATTGTTGAACATTTCCACAATGTCTTGTACAGATGTTGCTGTATCATCATTTTGCTTAATGCTATGGGGAAGACAACTGTTCTTGGGTGGGTTCAGCTCTTTTAGATGCTTCCACAATGTTTTGGTACTCTTACTTTCATTAATAGCCTGTTTATAGTAGTTTTCTTTTGCCTTATCTATCAGGTGCTTAATTTTATTCCTCCACTTTTTATAGTTTTTCATGTCTTTTTTTTCGTGGAAATTATCTCTTAGGTGCCTGGCCTCATTGATCTCAGGGGTAATCCACTTGGGTGTAATTTGGTGTTTAACCCTTTTTGTTTTAATTGGGGCATGCTTGTCTAAGGCTGCATTGAACATCTGATACCATTTGTCCAAGGCAGTGTTGACATAGCTATATTGCAGACTGATTGGAAGGGTTTACAAACTAAATCATTTAAGAACATTTCCTCATCAAACTGTTTGAAGTCCCTGTATTGTATTTCAACGTGTTGGCCATTTTCAGATGATTTCGGAACATGTCTAGTTATACAGACTGGGTAGTGGTCATTCAGTGCATACACTGGCACCTTAATTTCACTTATGTTTTCAGGTTTATTAGTATAGACATGATCAATGATAGTAGCACTTTTATCCGTTACTCTAGTTGGGGTGTTAATTAATTGAGTAAAGTTGTAAGTTTCAAAGTTACTTATCCATGTTAATGGAGGAGTTTTCATGTAGTCAATGTTAAAATCACCTAATATGATAATTTCTAAACCTTCCTTTAGTAATGCTTTTTGAATTTGAACCTCAAATCTATCAATCCAATCAGCTGTGTAACTAGGTGGCCTGTAAACTGAACATAAGAGTATTGGCTTCGATTGGGCAAGGGTTACTTCAATGCAGATACTCTCTACCCCTAGTCTCTATATCAACACGTCTGTTATAACTAATGGAACTGTCTACATAGAGAAGAATACCCCCACCCCCATGGAGTCTCTGTCTTTTCTTTCAAAGTTGAAGCCCTGTATTTAGAGAGCCAAATCATCAGTATCATCGGAAGGAAAGGTTTCACATAGGCCTAGAATATTGACTGATCTAGTTTGCTGTAATATTAACTTTATCTCATTTAGTTTAGGGAGGATGTGTTGAATATTTAGGTTGATTACTTGCAGACCTCTTTTGAGGTGCCCAAAGACATGACAACTTTGATCAGAGGATTGACCTTCAGACAAGGTAGTATGCCATGTATTGTCTTTAGACTTGACAGATTTCTTTACATTGCCTTGATTATTTACATAAGTACATGAAGAAGATAACATACAAGATCCATCTCTTGTACCATGACCACATGTAGTGGATACATGAGAATGTTCAATATGAGACTGATTTGCATACATACAAGATGACATTGACATATTAGACACTTGGGGGGGCCTCAGAGGGAGAAGTAACTTGAACAGTATCACATAGTTGTTTACAAGTTAACAAGTTGCACTTTGTACACAAATCAGATAGTGCCTGAAACCTGTTTATAGAATTATAATTATTAAATTGAAAAGTATACACATATTCTATTGCATTTTGTTGCTAGATATGTGTTGCATAGGCCTGTACATCATAGCCTTCTACCTATTGGTATGTGCACAACATTTGCTTATGTCCTAGTTCGTTACGAAGATAGCAACAAATCTGTTTTCCATGCAGACACCACTGTGTTACATGACCGTGCTCTCCACAATACAAGCAGTTGTCTGACTCATGCCTAACCCATTTTATAAGTCTTATGTACTGGTCTATATTCCTAAGGAGCATGGCAGTACCTCTGTTGGACAAGTGGATTTGGTCTCGCTGGTATAATTGTTGGTTCACTCGATTGTCTTTGAAGGTCCAGTATTGCGGAACAAAGAGTATTTGGAAATTTGTGGCTCTGACCATCTAATACCTGTAGAAGAGACTCATCTTGTTTAATTGGTGTGGTTGCATCTGTTTGTGTGTATAATGATTTTTTTCTAATAGCTGGTTTTGGTATGGTCTGAGTGCCCTGACATGCTCTTATATTTTGGTCCTTTGACATGTTTGTGTATTGAGTTGTCTGTGTTTTCTGGCACACTTTTTTGCACCTGGTTTATCCATTTGAACACTGTGTAGACTCTTTGATTTTAGTGCAGAGAGTTCCTGTTCCAACCTTTCTAATTGGGCCTGGAGAATACCTATCACTACTAACAACTGTATGGAGGTACAAGGCTGGTTATGGGTTCCATGGAACTCAAAGGAATTTGTTGCACCTAGCATAAACTAAAGGAGGAATGTTTGGCTGTGTTATTGGCCTTGCAATACATAGTTCAACTCCTTCTCTGATTAAAATACTCAGTGATCATTACCACTTTACTTTAATTAGCAAAGTGAAAAACAACAAATATGAGATTATTATGTTAAAGACATACAATTTTGAAATCAGGCACATCAACGGAAACTATTTTCTAATAGCAAATGCATTATCTCGTGTATAGAAGTATTATATTGCTTCAAATATATATTGTCTCATTCTTAACACATCATCGTATGGAATATTTGATCACATGCATATCTGACTAAAGTTAAAAGAAAGCTTTATGGTATATTTTTCTTATGAAGGGAGTATTATTAATTGTTTTGTAATTTTTGTTTAATTTTTTTATCCATGATTATTGTATGCATATCTGTAATTTATACTAGATATCAGTAGAAAATGACATTAATTGTGTTATAAAGTGACAATTATGTTGTAAACGGTATTTCTGTTTTTATTGTGGATTAAATATTCAGATCATTATTAATCAACATAAACATGTTTGGAATCAAGGACATTGGTTTCTCACTTGGAAATTCTGTAACTTGTTAAGAACTAATAATGATTTATGATTTTCATGATTTACAAGGGAGATAACATATACACTAGCTCGAATATTGTCTTAGATTTTTATTGTCATGTTGTTTACTGGACAATTTTACTCAGTTTTGTTTTAACATCAGATGGAGAATCAGTCTTATTGTTGTGTTCAGTTTTTAGCTTGGATTTATTTATTTTCAATTAGTAATCAATGGAATTACTATTCACAATAATTAAACAGTACTCAGTAATATTCTTGGACTAAATTATTAATTGAAGTAAATTAATTCAAGAATATTTTGTATTATATTAGTGTGATATATCAAATGACTGTTGACACATCACCACTTTCAAGACTTATGGCTCATTAGTTCATTCAAGACCACTGGCACATCAGCACATTTATCAATGGAACCTATTTGGCACACCATTGGAATTTTATTTACTGATTATGAATGTGATATAGCTTTTGGACTATTTTGGACTTAACATAATATTGTAATGTTGTGAATATTTTTAAATTTTCATTTTGTAGTCAAGGGAAACAGATTATTTGTTGAATGTTACAAAACTTGCTGGTCTTTGCTCTTTTATGTTAATTAGATTAAGACTATAGAGGTATGTGTGCATGTATATATGTATGTGTGTATGTACTGATGTACGTACGGATGTATGTATGCATGTATGTATGTATGTATGTATGTATGTACACCGCTCCCTCGATAACTCGCGCCCGGATAACTCCCGATCCCACTTATAACGCAGTGTCTGTCTTGGCTCCCAATTTTTTCCTGAGAAAATATATTTAAAATATCTTTAAAATATGCTGAACATGAAAAAATTACGATAAGAACTGATAAATTAAACCTTGATACATTGCTCGTTTTATCATCGAAAATGGTGATTAATGCCCGTAAAAATATAACCCATATTTTGAAATTTGCAAGTTCTAAAAAAGAATTAATTTCAGAGATCTCGAAAATGCTAATTACGCGTATTTGGATGCCAGTTTTTGATCTGGGACGCAGAAAATCACTGAGGCGGGAGTCCTCCGTACGCATGTAATAGGTGCGCGGGAAAATTCAAAGATTTGCCGGTCCTGTTTCAGCCACCTGCTTTGTGGGAAAATGTGTTGATCAGTTAACTGTCCTGATATTTACAATGACAGAATTCAGTGACTGAAAGACTCTTTGATGTACTGTTGCCATTTTATAAGAGTACATTAAAAAAAAAAGAACATGATGCAACAGCTGGGCAGCTAGTTCAAAGGCTTTGACTGGCGGCCAAGTGAGAAAATGTACTGATATTTAGTGATTGAATTCAGAGGCAGAAAGACCCAGTTTTAAAATCCTAGCGAGACCGCTGTTTAAAGATATCATATATTATGTAAGTTTTTATGATAAATAGTTGTCAGTATACTGTAAATAAACAGTCTGGTTAAATAGCGATCAATGAAAACTTCTGGTAAATGCTAACAGGTGGCAACAGAGAATGAAATAAACACCAATTAAACGTCTTCCTGTGTGAAAGCCACGTTCTAATCCTTTAATTCCGTTTCAGTGTAAACATTATAATCACAACATATTCTGTTCATTGAAAACATGAAAAGAGTCAATCGACCGTCACATCGAAACCTTCTGAGAGAACCTAATTACATGTACATGCCGGCTTTGTTTTGATCAACAACTTGGGGAAGTGTTTGTTGCATTAAAAAAATCGATTACAAGAGACCTGGGGTGCTGGATTAAGGGTCTTGGAGCTGCCTTTGACGTAAAGCAAAACAGTAACAGAGACAACGACGATGATAGTGACTTCGAATGTTTCAGTGAAACTGCTGTCATCGATGCCGAGGCTGTTTGGGAGAAATTCGTACAGACTCATGGTCCTGAGATGGGCGTTTCTCTTGATGATATGGAGGAGTGGATTTGTGCTGACAATGACTGCCCCACAGCCGAATACATGTCAGATGAAACTATAATTAATTCTATAATGAACAAATTTGCAGCAGAAGACGATTCTAACTGGAGTAACACAAGTGTTGAAAGTGATGCAGACGCAGATGTTGCACCCCCCCCCCCATGCACAGGAAGCAATCAAATATTTTGATATTGCCATAAGGTGGCTGGAGACCCAAAATGTTGACTACGTAAAGCCCATGCAGTTGAGAAATCTGAGGGATTTTGCTCGGCGGCTGAGAAACCAAGGAGTAACACACAAAAAAAATTAAATGATTTTTTCAAAAAGTGAATTGATATTTATCAAGCATGGCACAAACAGCAAGTATTAACTTGTTCTCATTTACGTTGTTTTAAATTTGTACACCAATTAAATATGTTAGTACTGATTAACCCTTGTTTTTTTGTTTTCCATTTTACTTCTATCGCATTCAAATCTATCTATCTATCTATCATTCTATCAACACTGTTTCTCAAAAAGAGTCGATATTTTGTATACAAAAAAACGTCTAATTTGGATCAAACAATAAAGCTGGAATGTATCCAATTCAACATAAAAATTGGTGATGTAGTACACAATGTGTGAAGTGGTACACATGTTGAGCGAACGGAAACCACGTGGAATAATGTTTTCGATGATCGCCTCAATATACTGTAATTTATCCTGAAATTAATGTTGTCCTATGAGGAAATAATAAAGTACATCATTATGGAGAGATATTTATTCACAGTTAATCTCAGAACGATTATAAAGTGAGTATTCAACAGTATAATCTGCCTACCCCATCCCCATTATTTTTCCGTTATGTCGTGAATCACTTTATTGGTTTTGGGCTTATTTTATAGGTCCCTCGATAACTCGCGCCTCACTTATAGTGCAGTCGATGTTTCTCGACCCCGATGTGCGCGAGTTATCGAGGGAGTGGTGTATCTATGTATGTATGTATGTATGTATGTATGCAGCATCCCTTGGCAGGATTTATACCTGCAATCTACATTTTCGGAATATGAAACAAGCACCAAGGATGTAATATGACAGGAAAATGACAGGTTACCTGGCCAGGATTCTTAACAGAAATTTGTATATTTTATCATTGAAAATCACACCAAAAACTAAACCATTACAGCTGACCAGGGTGTTAATCACACTGTTGCGTAACTATGGTTTTAAACTAATTAGATAGGGAATGATAACATAGAAAGAAGCAACTTTTGATCTTGAGCTCACTGTTAGCCTCTAATAACAAAATAAAACACAGCACAGAAAGTGGTAGCAGGTGCAGCTAATCAGAATTGGAACAGATCAGGTAAATTAAAATATGTGCTCTTCGGTCTAAATTATCACAAAAACGTATGTCAAAGCGAACAATATCATGGTACCATAGGAACATGTATGTGTTTCACCATAAAAGGTCAAAACATGTACCAAAATCATAGCCTCAGATTGCCCTTCATCCAAATTGTTGGCTTGATTATCAAATTATAACTCACAAACATTCCATAGTAGACAAAGTATTTGTAAAAACTGATTAATGCAGATTGATATCAAATTCTGTGCTCAACTGGTCTTGAGTATTTGTGAAATATTTGATGTAAATATGGTACATTTAAAACCTGAGCAACTGAACTTTTCCAACATTAATATTCTACATTCTACGATCAACATAAATATTCTACATTTTTATAATAGCTTACAAGGGTACACAGACATATAAATAAATAAATATTCATCTTTCCTATTGGACCTTTGGTTTGAAGACAACCAATTCCGTAAGATAGTCACTGCCATAGACAGATGAGTAACTGCCTTAGATCAGAGTAAATTAGTTAGATCCATACTAATTTATCTTAGGAAAGTGTTCGATCTTGCTGTTCTTGATGTTTATGGCAAGCAATTAAACATTCATAGATGTGACAAGTGATTGGTTTGCATCAAGTCCTGGAGATAACCTCTTGTTTATGATTTTCATTTCAACTGGCAAGATAACGATTGCAAAACTTTCAAGATGATTGCCGTTGTGGCTATACCAGACATTTAATCAGTATTTTTTATTATTCAGGACTGAAAAGACATTATATGTAGTCTTCGGATAAAAATCCCAATACGAATTTACGTTTAGAAGGAGTAGATACTGAAGGTTTTCAATAGAGCTGATGTGATGAGACTAAACAGGCTGACAGATCAGCAAAAGTTTGATTTGCGATAAATATGTGCATTTCATGTCAATAATTCATGTTGTTTAGGAGCAGCAGAGATAAAACACTTTTGGTAACAGATTAACATAGAAAATAACTACATTCAGGTGATGCTTCATATGAATCCTACAAAGGTTTACTCAACAACCCAACAATGTCAGATTTTGATGATTTAGCTGTGCTGTCAATAGAGCCTGGACAAAGAGAAGAAGGATCTGATGATTTCAATAACATTGACAAATATTTGAATCATATTTCAGTCAACAAATATCTCAATTAAAAATGATGTATTAATTTTAGCTCTGCAAATGATTGCTGTAACTTATATGTCTACATCGATAGTTTGATCAACATGGATGTAATATTCCTCCTTGTCAAATAAGGTTCCTGGATGCCAAAGTAAATGCATTATAGTCACATAGATCAAGGAAAGTAAGAGTTTGATTTCAGTTTTGTGATAACAAATGGTATTAATGTGCAAAAGGGAAATTGATGAATACAGACTCATTTCTGGTACGAAGACCAATGATTCTTTTGGATCATATTTTAATATATCTCCTAAACTATAATAGCCTGTATATAATATGTAGTAAAGGAAGAGGAGTGAAGTTTTTAAAACACATAAATTTCCTGGAAAGAAAATTGTATTTACCTGTAAATAACTAAATTTTTCGTTTGTCATTATGACTTCCAGCAATCTGATTGGCAAGGTCCTGTTGAATTATTTTGGGTTCATACCTGTATGAACCCATTTTTAAAGTCACGTCCACCTGCAATACTTTTCTGGATATAATACTCAATGAGTGTGTGTTCTGGATTTTTAATGTGTACAGCCATATCGCTATGATGTCAGCAGTGTTACAGCTTACAGTGACGTCAAGAAGTGGGGCATTATGCCAGACATGTAGCATCATGTCCCACCCAGTGACTATATCCTGACACCAGGTCGACCAGTCCTAACTCTAACCTCTTAATGCTGAGCACCAAGTGAGGCAACTTTTAGTACCATTTTTATGTCTTTAGTATGGTTCGGCTGGGTTGTGAACCCACAACCTCCTGCATCCGTGGCAGATGTTCTAACCAATAGGCCACCAGACAAGTCCATAATACTCAATGACTATATTTAGAATATAGCATCACTCAAACTCAGACTTCGAATGGAAGACATTAATCATAATTAAAATAATGGACCTTTTGTATCTTTGCCAATGCTACAGGTAATGTACATTTTAAATAAACATCATCTAGTTACATATCTAGTGAAAGACTCGGTGGTACTGTAAGAAATTCATCAGTGTGTGTGCGTGTTAATGTATGATATAAAATATGCATATCGCTACAACATGGAAATTTGAAATTTGTTTTGCAAAATAAAAATGCAAATCAAAATAAAAGGACAAGAGAAAAATATTTTGATGCCATAGGTGGGTTCGAACCTACAACCTCTGCATTAGAAGCACAACGGTTTAACCAAATGATCTATGCAAAACACTGAACAAATGTATAAAATCTGTGTACACAGCGTGCATAATTCTTACGCAAGATTTTATTCATAAACTAAATACTTGACCTTTTTCAAAATACATGTGACAGATTTGCTAATGTTGCAAATGAAATACGTTTACAATAAATAAATAAATATCATCTGCATAGATAACATGATATGAAAACATGATGGTAAAGTGTGAAATTGTATTATCCATGGTGATTTGTAGACAGCCCTAAACATTGATGAAAATGAAGAAGAAAAAAATTGTTTTGCTGAAAACAATGCAACAGTCTTCCTTGTGGATGATGATTTCTATTTTGTCAAAATAGATTTCTATATGATTTAACTTAAGTGTAGGCCACGTCTTCAGCTGAGTATAGGTTGTTATTTAGAATACAATATTTTTCTTTGATTATATATATATATATATATATATATATATATATATATATATATATATATATATATATATATATATATATATATATATATATATATATATATATGAATCTTCACTTTTCTGTTTTATTGTGCCCTATGATTAAATAAAGGAACGTTATTAATCTATGTGTTTATTTAACTGATTTTGCTGTTGCTTTTAATTCTAAGGATTGACTGTTTATGTTTTTTAAATTCAACAAAGTATGAATGGAAACAAATGCTGTGCAAACTTGTAAATGTTTGCACAAGGCTTATGGAATTAATTCTTCATTGAATTCTATAAAAAAAACAGTCAATCCTTAATTAGAACAATCAATATAAGGACAGGTCTTTATTAAGAATTACAAATCAAACTTGAAAACGGTTATAAAGTGGATACACAACCTTTTGAATAGCTTTCCTATATCCTAATATGTGTAAGTCGTGGAGAAAGTATTTTGTTGTACAGTAAGAAATATAAAGGTTTACATTACCATCCTCATTCTTTTTGACTGTAGCTGTGAACAGGCCTGACCAAAGCTTTGACTCATCATCATGGGTTTCTGAATCCTCTTGTACAACTTTAAGCAAAGTATCATCCACCTGACCTACAGTAAACAACAAAGTACAAACTCAGTCCTCTTGTACAACTTTGAGTAACCTATCATCCACCTGACCTATAGTAAACAACAAAGTACAATCTCAATTGTACTTAATTCAGTCTGATGTTGTTTTACGAACAAATATGTTTTGTGATTAATTCTTAATGCTCAATCTGATAAATCACAACTATCCTGGATTATAAACTGTTATTCCCCTTTGTATTTGTATTTTCTTTGTACTTAATTTAATCAATGAACTTTCAGCAGATTCTCAATACAAATGTGATGAGTAAGAAGCAAGTATAAAGTCTAACTCAATCTTTTAAATCACATTCATAAGGGATTATAAACCGTTGTTTCATTTTGTATTTGTCTTGGATTTAATTTCATCACTGTGCTTCAGCAGATTTTGAATACAAATGATATGAGTATGCTGCAGGTATAAACTCTAATGCCAAATGTATTAACATTGGTTTAATTGCATCCTTGAACCTGCAGCAGTTATGAAACCATTTTCTATATGCCTTAACAATTCTTAATGCATCCGATGGTGTCAAACCCAACATGTGTGGACAATGGAACTGGATAAATATGTATCTTAAATTAAAGTAGTAGATAAGACAAGGACTAAGCGATTGACAATGTGCAACTTTAATCTTTTTTTATAAACACTTCTCTGCATTCAAAAGCACATTTTAAAGTTTAATACTATTATCACCTTCATCTGTACTCTGTGATGAACTATCCCGGACAGTACAAAGATCATTAGCAAGGTCATCAAGTTCGTTGTTTCTCAAAACATCTACAAGAGCTGCAAGTGCTGTACTGCCATTATCCATGACTGTTTTCAGAAAGTGAGCTGCCCTTGCCCTTCTTTTCAGGCTTTTGAGTTTTTCGAAAAAATTCCTTTCCAAAATACCTCTGTTAATAAACATGTCTTTGAAGAACAATGGATCAATTTCTTCCACCAAGTTGTCATACTGAAGATTCAGATTCTTTTTGATCATTTCAGGATTTTCTGTGACTGTAAAACTTTCTTGCAGTTCCATCTTTGTATAGCCTCTGTATTGTCCATCTGCACCTAAACGTAAAGGCACAACGAAGATTTAATCGTTCAAATATGTGCTGAGAAACAAGCTCCTGTTAACAGGAGTCACAAAACAACTTAAAACTTCATTAAGAAAAGAATTGTGGAAAATAATAATTTTACTGTGACTGGGTGATAGGAATAAAACCAACAAATTGTGAAGACTACTCGAAAACATTAATGCAACATTAATAATCTTTATGTCAATGACTACAAATATTACAAGGAATTAATAGTTTAATATTGATTCTCCAATGATGATTGACATATATAAAGAATTAAAGTATTAATGAGCCAAATACAAAAGTCAAAGCTACTATGTGCTATTCATTATTGCTTTTATTTTGCATGATAATTTTTTCTTTGCTTTCAATATCTCCTACCGACTTATGAGAAATGTTTCCCAGGGTGCCTAACAATGAGAAATAATCAAAACTAAATACGAAATTATTTTTAGTTTTAACATTACCTTCAGACTGTGAATCTTTGTCAAAACAATACACTTGTACATGTACAGACATTTCACCATCAGGAAGAGATCTGAATATACTCTTTCTCTTCAACAGATCTGATACAAAGTTTCCAATTCCATCGTGCTGAATGAAAAATAGTAATCCCTCTTTTGTAAGGTTGCTCAGTGGCCTAAGACATACGACGATACTTCCAGTTTCAACTGTCAGACAATGTGATTTCATGTTATAGTCAAACAGTATGAGGCCATTTTCCAAATAAGCTCTAGTTTCCGAATCTGTCTCATGCATTATGCATCCATCCTTTAATAGCTCCAGCGTCATTTTATAGGAGACTATACTGGACACCACAACTGAAATATATCCATCAAAGGTATTTGAATAATATCAATATAGTTTTGTTACTTCGTTCATGCAAGTCACAAATATACTTTTGCTGAGCACATAAGTGGCACATTTAATCCTGAAGCCATGGCATCACATATTTTCAAGCTTTTTTGTGAAGAAATCAAATGCAACATGTTAAGTAGTTCATTCTCACTACATTGCTATTGCAGTTAGACAAACATCAGGTAAGAACCAAGGAAGCAAGCTAACCTGCATATCATAAAAATCAGAATATATTCCACTCTAAATCGTTTTGATATAAACCTTAAATTAATTTTGTTTCCAAATAACAATCTTATGGGTAATTAAACTTGTCTGATGCTGTTATATTTTAAAAAGTTGCTTGGAATATTTTAGGCTGAAACCTCCTTCTATTTCAAACTGCAGACTAAAACATTCAGGGGCTTTCAAAACTATGGAATAAATAAATTATATATATATATATATATATATATATATATATATATATATATATATATATATATATATATATATATATATATATATATATATATATATATATATATATATATATCAGCAAATGATTGGCTATATATGGCCGCCAGTATACATTTTGAAGGATGAAGCACGAAAAACCCAGAAAGGACCACAACACAAGGAATGGTTCCTCACATACTGTCACTGGCCTAGTTTGAGACTCGAACCAACTCTGATGGAGGTGAGATAGCAATGATCAGTGAAGACATGCACATTAGATAACTTGGCAACCCAGGGCCTCCAGCTATAGCCATGGTTCGGATTTGAATTTCTATGGTGTCTTAAGTAGTTACAAACAAGGATTGGTGGTTCTCGGCTTTCAATGATATATTGTAGGAGCCCGAGTATAATAATGCAAGTGCATTATTGCATGATGGTTCTCTCCAACATCAGCATTACAAGCTTTAACAAACAAAAGTAGCTGTACATAATGCATCAATGACATCACTGTCTGCCAAAGACAACAGACCTGATGTTATATTAACATATAACCATTCTAATTTCTCAGTTTGCCAATTGTGGATGTTATAACACAAAAATAATAGCTTTGTCTATATTGCCAACTTAAGATGCTACAGTGTGAAAGAAAACCAATTTTGTCTATATTCCTAATAAGCAATTACAGCTTTCGAAACATTTTGCAAATAGTTAGAGATGTTGACAAAACAAAGGTTTAAATAACTGTTTAATTTTTAGGTTGGACATCTACTATTATAGAGAAATAGAATATGCCACAGACAAAAAGAGTTGCTAGGAACTGTTGTACTGACATTGTCAAAGGACATAAAAAAAACAAATGACAAACCCATTAGAAAAATATAATTATTAGGTTTAAAGTCAAACTTTAAGACAGTTCAAGCTACCAAGTTAATAATTTATCATCAAATGTGAATATGCATACCATTAGATTCTTCATAATGGGTCATAGTTCTTGGGCCATGGGTCCCTTCAATGTGCTTCCTCAACCCTTGAGCTACTACATCTTGTTTAGTTTCATTCAAGACATGAAGAAAACATGAAAATGCTTCAGGAAGCTTTGCCTTGATCCTTTGCAGGAGTTCTTTTACAACTTGCCTTCTCCTCAATTTGCAAATGTTGTCACACTCTTCTGCAGACAAAATGCTTATCTTCTCAAAGAAAGTCAAACAATTTTTTGGATAAAGCTCTTCTGAAAGATAGACTTCAACTGACTGCCATGCTTCATTGAGCTCTTCTACTGTGAAATGCCATTCAGCTGTCATTTCTGTAAATTAAATAAGGTTTAATGCGTTGAAGTAAATATGATTTGACACTAGAAAATTATACAGAATGGTAAGCCTTTTAAAAATAAATTAATTGACAAAATAGGAAGGAAACAAGCAAACAGATCTTTATTCTACCTAGAGATAAAACGTAAAGTTTGCAATGTTTTTTATGTTTTATTTATGGTACATAAAAATTTGCTTTTGTAATTTTTGATGTGCATATTAAATGGAGCAAAACTAAGACTATAATAACATCATCCCCCGTCATATGTACTAAGTTATATGATTTCTAGTGCATATTTTCTAAAAGATATCATGATTTCGAAAACATTAAAAAACAAATACATGTACTATATAAAAACTTATATTTTTAAAGTTTCTTCTACACATTTGAATGTAATTTTGTTTAGTTTCGTCCGTAACATTGAATGTGCTATTAAAATGCGTAACATTTTTGAAAGAGGTGGTGAGAGTTGTGAACATGACCTAGAGAGCTATTCGAGCTATACCTGAAGTCATTTCTTTAAAAGCTAAATAAACCCAATATTATACCAGGCCAATTGATTAACTGGCAATGAGATATAGCATTATGTTTATTCAATTTGAATAATACAATTAATATTACTGCAAATTTGGGATTCTGCAGATTTCCTCTCAGAAGAAACGTAAACAAAGTACTTAAACAAGAATTAAAATTAATATTGTGCTGAATGTGCTATTCATTGATGCTGGAGAAAATTAAGCAAATGTACTGTCATAAATATTAAAATGAGAATAGATAGTAACAGTTGTGTTCCAGCTAGAAAGAAATAAAGGAGTATGAGTCCATTTACTCCACCTGTACACCCCAGTGCCATCTTTAACAGCATAATATGCATTTTTTTAAATCATTTTTCCTGTCTCATTAGTCAATCTACTTGCTTTATTTGAAGCAAAATCGGACTCAACTCAGTTGATGCTTGAGATGGCCAATGTATTTTATTACCTGAACTTATCTTTAAGGGGCATTACCACAAGCGGTCTTTCATGGAAGAATCTATCTCATTAAAGCTTCATTAATTCAAAGATGACATAGCTTATTCTTTCTGCCACATTCACATTTAATTATAGGTGTAAAAGTTCAAATATTCTTAAATATTATGAAGGCAAAATAACTAACATTTTCAGAACTGTTGCATGGGGAATGCACACTGATGGTACAACTATGCCAACTAAGAAATGTTAATTTTCCTATGTTAAAAATCAGGAAAGAAAAGTTGCATAGCACAACTATATAATAACTTGTTTTGGCAAAAATCACATCTTTCAGAATGCATTTATTTTGTAACTTAATTTCTTTATAAAATTGATGATGTCGCTGTTTATCACTCCCTGCCTGAGAAAAATCCTGTAGTCAGCCTCGTTTTCATGTGAAGTGAATAATTAATGATAGACTGTATATGTACCTGGATTTATATTATGGGATATTGCATCGATAAATACACAGAAAGATAAAAACCATAGCCATTGACATTGCATCAACTACAGGAAAACTAGAGATAATATTTTAAAAGACATAAGATATACATTACTTTTTACTAATGAAGTTCTTTTGATCATTATGAAATATTGTAATTTTAACAGTATTGTGTATGTGTTTGATTAAATAATATTGCCTGTGTAATGCAAATGCATATGATATGGTACAACTTTTCCTAGTTTGTCAATTATAATGAAATGCAGCTCACTATGCCTTTTTTGATCTTTAAGAATTAGTCATCCAGGTCTTACAAGTCCATTTCATATTTGTAATAAATACTTGAGGCAGACTGCCATTATTAAAAGACCCTCTTTCTACCTTGGGTATCTGGAACATTCAACAAATGTAAAAGATTCATGTCTATTACAGTCACACAGTAGACACACAGGTGCCACTTGGTTATAAACAGAAAATGGCTGTAGTTTTTAAAGTAAACAAAGAAGCGTCACTGGGTTTACAATATCTTCATATACTATTATATGTGCAGTTTAGAGAAGAATATATGAACATAACTTTTCATTGTGAAATTATGAAGATCATTTATGACATCGCATCTCTTGACCAAGCTGCTTCACAAAAATGCGACATCTCTCATCTGCCAATATAATTTTGTTTTTAACTTAAAACACTTGCAAAATGCTTGCTCACAACTCCATAGCATGGACCACAAGATGTCTCTCCTTTTAGTATCCCAGTCACGTATAAGCTTGTTTGCACATCTGCCGATCCCCATAACACAATAGATAAAGACATTAAAAAGTTCATGACCCAACAAAAGCCAAGCCACAAGTTCGTGACGATATCACAAGATGTACTCTAAGTAAAAAATGCATTTATTTAGGCCAGTTTTTATTAACAAACAATACGCATACGTCTCTCTCGGTTTGGCATGTATGATTATTACATGGTAATGTATAAGTCAATATAATTTGTTTTAAACGCCAATTAATTTATTTATTTAATTTTATGTTTGCATATAATTCCAATATTTGCATAATCTGATCGGACGATGACAAGAATTAAGCATTCGCATGTAGCTATAAAAGTACTTTTCTCTTTCATCTCTACCTAATTATTTTTTGTTTATGCATTATTGCATTAGAATGTGACATCAATGCACTAGAACATGTTTTTATTTTGCCTTGAAATTATAAATACCTAACCCAGTATAAAAACAATGAACAACAGTAAGATTTGGTTTAATGCCTGCATATAGGCTAGTGAGCATATTTACATAATGGCACCACCGTATGTACAATGAAGACTTGAACTCGCGCTTAATGAAGTTCTTAGCTTTAATTTAAATTATAGACACCACTGCACTAAACTTAAATAATATCTCCAATACAATAATAATGTCTCAGAAATAATGCTCCAAAAAGTATTGTAATATTGTATGTATTAGCCGTTAGTCAATCTATTAATCAGATTTTAGACTTTATTATTATCATTCTTTCACAAAATGTAACAGGTATGTGAATATATCTTGGTTACATTCCTTGTACAATTAAACGTGTGTATGTTTTCATATAAATTACCTCATTTTGTAGGACTGAATGTATGACTGAAAAAGAGTAACTCATGAGAGCGTCGATCAGTGTAAATGAAATATCTATGTACGTCTAGAATCAATGTGATCAGGAAGAAATTAAATTGGGTAGAGTGTGTGTGATTTGGATTTTTAACATAGCTTTAACAACTGTTCAGTCATATCACTGCATATGTCTGTAGTGTTGCAGTTTATAGTCATGTCTAGCACTGGGGCATCATGATGCAGACATCAAGCATGATGTCCCACCCAATCACTTTATCCTGACACCAGGCCGACCAGACCTAACACTAACCTCTCAATGCTGCGCGCCAAGCGAGGCAGCAGTTAGTACCAGTTGTGTATGTCTTTGGTATGACTCGGTCGGGGATCGAACTCGTGACCTCCCTCATCTGAGGCAGACGCCCTAACTACTAGGCCACGGGAACGGTGAATTTGGTAGAAACAATTAATAACAAAAACTCTCCATCTAATTTTTGGGGGTGAATAAACAAGGATGTGTGTTGCACTCAGCACGATGTGCATTAGGTACTATATATTATATTACAGTCCGGTTTCCGTGGTAAACGCAAACCTGCCTGTGAATTATTAAGTCTTTAATCACCTTTATTTAGTTCATTTTGGGGAAATCAAAAAACGTGCACAGGCAAACTAGTAATAAAAAGAAATCATAGTAGTTTAGAAGAGTTTATTCAAGTCTTTAATGAAAGAGCTGGTCGCTGCTAGGGGTGAAACGATACACCTCTGCCGCGTAAAAGTATGATTCACGATACACAGCCTGCAAAACGATAGATATTGATACACAATGGAACTTGATAGTATTTCTATCTTTGGAAAGTAGATGGTACTCTTTTATTTACGTTTACATTCTGGTTGTATTTCCTGTTTTCAGATTACTGATATACATGGTTGTCAATGAGTTTTATAAAGCGTGTTATGCCATTAAATGATGGCTCCATTTAACTCACCTCAGCTACCAGGCCCTTTGTTTTGCACAGCATGAATGCTCTGAAAACATCTTATTAGCACGTCTATGTCTCACTTAATCTTGGAAGACATTACGATGTTAACCTCAAACCAGAACAAATAATGCAATTTCCTCGTGCAAGGAAAATCTCATCTAGAACAAATCCGAGCATGGGAATGATGATGAATACCAACAAAGTGTATGACACTGTATTTCCTGCAGATGCAAATGAAAGACTGCTGTGACCACATGCACTTGTGTTTGTTAGGCAAAGAATGAAAGCTAATGACAACACCCAGTACTATTCTACATTATGTTTAATTTACACTCCACTTTCTTAGAGATCTCTTGAAATCAACATTTTTAATAGTGGTCATCTCTAGTTGTAGAAACATTAATATGTTAATCTCTTTATTATTTCTGGTCATTCTCTGTTCCTTATCTGTGTATGTATATTGTTCTTTGCTTCCTACTGATGGGGCATATATACATAGCTAGCTTTGTCAGCTTGAATATGTTAGGAAACTGGTCTTTATGACTGTCATGTACAATTTTCCACAGATCACATATATTATTTTTCAGATACATATGGTATAAAGTAGGATTTTGTTGCTAATATGAACTTACTTTGTTGAGTCAGTAGTTTACTGATTATGCCACATTTATGCTGTATTAGGGTATTTAGCCAATCAATGCCATAGTCTGCTGTATTTGGGTATTTAGCCAATCAATGCCATAGTCTGCTGTATTAGGGTATTTAGCCAATTAATGCCATAGTCTGCTGTATTAGGGTATTTAGCCCATCAATGCCATAGTCTGCTGTATTAGAGTATTTAGCCCATCAATGCCATATTCTGCTGTGTTAGGGTATTTAGCCCATCAATGCCATATTTTGCTGTATTAGGGTATTTAGACCATTAATGCCATAGTCTGCCGTATTAGGGTATTTAGGGTATTTAGCCCATCAATGCCCATCAATGCCACAGTCTGCTGTATTAGGGTATTTACCCCATCAATGCCCATCAATGAATGTCATAGTCTGCTTGTATGGACAGAAGTATTCAAATAAATATCATTATTTATTCAGTTTACCTTAAGCCTGATCTGGATATGTTTGTAGCATATGTAGCATATGATCTGCAGGGCTAAACTGTATTTTAATGAGACTCAGTATTATGCCGTTTCTACATTCAATTTCAAAATACCGCTGAAAGGGAGATTCACTGTAAAGTCCTCATTACTTGTCCATCCAACAAGGACATCTGACTTATAAAAACACTGACTGAAAGCCATTTGAATTTCATATCAACCAAAGTTGCTCTGAAATGCTTCCTTTTTGATACCTACATGACTCATAAGCACTGTTGATGCTATAATCAGCTCAAACAAACAAACCCATTGGTATTCTCTTGTCTCTCAAGAGCTTGTTTGCAGGCAATATGCTACATTAATTTTTGACTGGTATTCATTGCTTAACCTGGACCAGAACAAGCAATAACCACCAATGAGAATTCAATGGAGCATATTCCACCGTGCGACGCACAGGTATTGTAACATTCAACTCAACCAAAGTGGACAAGATACATTTCAACGTAGACATTTCATACAAATGATGAGTAGGGAAATTCGTTCTACATGTAGAATACATTTGGAATATATAGTATGCAGAACATGCTGCTGGGTTAAGATAATTAAAATGGAATTGGGAGAGGGGCATATTACAAACCATGTCACTTTGTGTTAATTTGTAGACGGCGAGGGAGTATTCTCAATAGTCTTTTTCATTTTTACTAATAAAAATGAGTGCATCTGACTGCAAATGCAAATTCACCTCTAGCCGCTGCTTTGTGACCTGTATCAATCATGTCAATTTTGTCTTTGTATATTTTGTGTCTACAACTTAAACATTTTGAAGAATTTAGCCTGGTTGGTGCATAAGCATTCCCCTCCCTTTCAAGGCTTTCAAGTTTTTCTATATACTGGGACAACAAAATTTCTGCTTTCATTAAAACACTAACTGAAAGCTATTTGAATGTCATATAAACCAAAATTGCTCTGAAATGCTTCCTTTCTGATAACTACATGACTACATGACTTGTAAACACTTTTGATGCTATCATCAGCTCACACAAACAAACCCGTTATTTTCTAGTCTCTCAAGAGCTTGTTTGCAGGCAATACACACTTCTAATCTCTCGAGACGATGTTGTACCCACTGTATGTCTCAGCTAGAGTAACTGAAAAAGGCCTGTTATTTCTTACCTTGTGGCAAAGTTCTTCCCTGTAAAGACACTTGATATTCTTCATGGATAGTCAGATCTGATAACTTTGAATGTATTTTTTGAGATGGATCCATCTTTTGCTGCAAAGAAAAGTAAAACTAATAACAACGCATTTACATGCTTTCCTTTCCACCAAGTAGTTTTCATTTATACTGCTTCCCACAGAAAAACAATACAGAAAGAATTAATTAAGGATAGGTTTATAGTTTGCAGTTTGTTATTCTAAACTGCACAACGCAGATGAACAATAAACTGATTTATTATTTCAGATGCTCCATATTATATTTTGTCAGCAATATAAGGATGTAAAATTTTATACAAGTTTTATCAAGTTTTTGTGATCATGGACACGACACAAGTTTACCTTAAATATGATGCCCAAATTTGGTCTGATATTGTGCACCTGGTAGACACTGGTTTAAAAGACGAATGAAGTAATCATATAGGTGCCTAGGATTCAACGACATGAATGTCATGATAATGTCCAGCTCTTTGGTAGATATTGGTTTTGTTTGTCATGATTTGTTGCTTAAGTATGTTTCTGATTTGAGTCATTTAAGCTAACAAAATGGTGGAATGTCATTTTTGTATGAATGTAAATGGTGCCCATGTTAGGACTCGACCCATTTAATTTTGTCTGATTTTGATCTAGTGGCAGTTATGGATAAAACAACATGTTTGAAATATTAGTAAGACTAGCACCGTAGCAGCATTAATAACAACAATACAACTGCAAGGATGATGGGAAGAAGGGAAATGATCATCATTTCATACAAATGTTAAAGCATTGCTAGAAGCACCAAGCCAGATACAATAGTTATACCATGTGGATGCTACTGAAATCGCAAAGTTGATAGCAGTTGCAACATGGGACAAGTCTTTGTTGAGACATGTCGTAAGAAACATGTATTTAAATTCAGATGAAAATTAGTTCGTGTAAAGATATTGCAAATATGTTCTACATACAGTTGCTATGCAAGTCCAGCCATTCTAAAGAAGCTGCATTTGGGCATCAGTTATACTAATGCATTTCCTACCCCACATTCCAATAATATCTTAATCAATTTGCTGCACTGTTCCAGAACTATTAAGTAGATTTTGCCACCTAGTTAGTCAAGACATGACACCAATACCATGAAAACAATTTACACATAAAACAACAGTGTTACTATGTTTGAATAAAATTAGTCATCTATTCTAAAAACTAAAACAAGCTCACTTGATGCTAATAAAGCAGATGGAGGGGGGGCACTACCGAAAGAATTTTCTTTTTTGTGTGGTCCAATTGACAAAAAGATGTTAAATAAACTTCTCTAACCATCCACCTTAATTCTTCTAAAGTGCATTTGCATATATCATTATGGATGGAGATAATACATGACCTCCTTTTATTGTTTACATTGCCCTCATGTTGGAAAGTTTGTACCTCTGTTTCCAATGCAAACAATAGTAACTGTAGTAACAGTGGTTTTGATATGTGAGTCTGTATGAAAGAAATGTAATTTTATACAATATACAAAAATCATAATGGTATAAAGATTTGTCACGTCTAGTGTGTATATGATAGCATTGTAATCTGTGTTTACTTACCTTCTATTTTGAGAGGGAAATAATCACATGTATCCAATTTTCTACCAGATTAAGGTAATGTTCATGTAATTTCATAATTTTTCTTCAACAGTGTCATGAAATTGTTCATCTTCAATGCTGAATTTCTTTATAATTTATTGTGAAATACTTGCTACTTTTGCCGTTTGAAGTCGTGCGCCATTTTTACTACTATGTGTATTGTCTGTTCGACATTCCACTAGGAGGCGCTCAGGTTAATATCATTCTCAATTCAATTTACTATATTAGTGAAACCTTTTTCTTGAATTTCATGAGTGTGGTCCCAAAACCTATAGATAGGGTGAGATCCATCGTTCTTACAGTTGTGGTTCTACTTCGTTCCACTGAAGGTCTAAATACCAAACAAACAGACAAAAGTCTCCCTCTCATTTCATCTCAACTGATAATTTCTTCAAGCATTGATAGCAAGGTAGACTAGATAATATTGACACATTACATTTAGAACTAACATAATGATTATAATACTTCTCTCAAGTTGTTTCAATGTTTATTTCCCTCGTTACATTAAATAAATGTTTCAGTTGAGGGATTTGGCCGACGATACTGTCACCGTGTCATCACCAACACAGCCATCTGCGATGCATTTGAAAACCAGTATTCTGATTGGCATTGTCAAATTTCCTACTCAATTACATTTATCATCTTAAAAATCATGAATTTCCATCCATTTTGTAGTGGTTGTGTCATATGAATGTCGAAATAATATACTCGACACAATGGCACACTTTGTTGCAACAAGAATGACAAAAATTAGTGGCGCTCATCAGTTTCGTACTTTACATAGGGTTAGAAATTTAAAGAAAAAATATCCCTGGGTTTCCCTGAAAGATACATTTTGGCTATATATTATTTTAAATAATGCAACAGTTTGAAATGTAATATTCTTTTGAACTGTTTTATAAGACTTCTAATTTCCCCAATAATTAAGGTCATTATACACACAATACTATATCAAGACATAATGTGTACAGTAATACCTCGAACATTCGCGAGGTTAGGTTCCAGAACCAGTCGCGGATCAGGAGGAATCGCGAATGTTTGGTACAAGTCACTAAAAATGCTAATAAATGCTTATTTCTAGGGTTTAAACCCTAAATAAGACCCAAATCATGCTCCCAAAGCACTTTAATTTCATTTGAAAGTTAGCTTAATACATCACCCTTAAAAAGAGAAATAAATGGTTGACGTAAAAATAGAGTACAGTATCGCCTAATGGGTATTTGCCACACTAACGCATTTACAGTACGGTATATGTATACTAATATTACCCCTATACTAATTCATTGGCTGCCATTTTCTTTTGCACTCACAGTAAGGTAAAACCAAGTAACGAATGGGACTGTAAACTTAATGACTGACGTTTTCTTTGTCATTGTCAGGAAGGTAAACTAGGTAAACTTCCTATGTCACAGAAGTCATATAACGAAGGTACAATTCAATAAAATAAAGAAAACATGTACGTAGAGGGCAACATTGACAATTTTGCGAATCCGCGAATTCGCGAATCCAGAAACGCGAATGCACGAGGTATTACTGTATACAAGAGCAAAATAGGCATAACTATCTTATTTTAATGCAAAACATCAATGTTAATGTGCTGTTTCTTTCAGAACATTATACATAATGATATGAAAAGAAGAAAAATAATTGTAAACATTTTCATATTTGTTTTAAATAGGTGCTCACTAGTTCGTATTTTGCATATGGTTAGAATTTTAAAGAAATTTCCCCAGGTTTCCTCACCAGCTATACTGGCCATCTAAAATGGACCTTACATATTTTTGGTATCTTGTTCAAAAAACCTTTTATTATCTTACGTTTGATTTCTGTAGGTTATATGGGTTATAGACTATACATCTTGGCCTTACTTCAAATGTGCATCTCTCAAAAACCAGCTAGCCCCGCTTGGTCATTTTCACTTTCTGAACTTCAATAAGCACAATAAATGTACTTATTGTGGTATGCTGGGACCCTGGAAAAGTAAGTGCTTAAAACGTCTGGATGATGAAGGAAGTTTAGAACATGATAGCAAGATAAACAATATCAATAACCAGGTGAAATATACTGACAGTAATGTCAAAGTCCCTGGAAATGGAAAAGCTCAATACCTATGGTTGTTGTTGTTGTTATAGGGTTTAACGCCATTTTTCAGCCACTGTGCAAGTTCATGATTGTCACAAAGTACTGATAGTGCAAATTTATGGACAGTGGTTTAAGCAAGAGATGATGCAAATGTGCCATAGTAACTGACTGCTTTAGTGCTGTTGGCCAAGTTGGCTTCCTTTCATGTTGAGCATGCAGACGAAAACACAGTAAGTGAATGATCTTGACAGGTGCATATTTGTTCTTACAGAGATGGTAGCATTGCTTTACTGTTATTGACTGCACTGGTTTTATTTAATGTTTTTCACCTGTGCGAAGGCACTGAGTAAGTATTCAGCTTGTTGGGTCTTTGATTTGTGCCAGTGCAGGTTGGGTAGTATGGATTTTAACATTAGAGAGACTGCTTTTTGTATTGGCATATTTGTATTCTTTTATATCCTTTGGGGATATTTGTAGAGGCTAAACCATGCATTAAACATATGCTAATAAGCAAACTTTGACAGATGAAACCACAAAATTAAGTACCCAGGAAAAGTGTCATTAAAAAGATCCACATAAATTGAGCATCACCAAAATAAATGATGCTACACTACTGATTAATTGTTTCAAATACCTCAAACCTTCTCCTTGGGGCAGTGATGTATTTAGAAGGCTGCTTTCTGATGTCCCTTTCAGTTAGGTAAGCAGACCTTTCACTCTCTTGAAATGCTGATTTGTATTTGGATGAGGCAGAAAATATATCAGCTGGCTTGTATTCGATGCTGAGCTGAAACAAAGAGAATAAAATAAGTTACCGGGATTTTCTTATTAAATATTGTTTGCATCACATGTTCGTACTACCAAAGCATTAATTCCTTATGATAAGTCATCTCAGTAAGTACAGTCCATGACGTACCACTGGTAGGGAAATGAATCCAATTGTTTCAAATAAATTTTGATATTTTTAAAAACAGTGATATGTTGAGAGACGGACAGACGGATGGACAGAATAAGCTCATCCTCCACTTAGCATATACAAAAGTTTCAAAGTGTCACTAAGGTCTTCCTATGATGATTAACCATTTGTATAAAACAAACTTGTATGGCTAACTGCTCTCTCTCTCTCTCTCTGTCTCTCATGTTATATAACAATGAAAGTATTCTAGAAATTTGAAATGGAAAAATGCAGAGCAAACTATATTTATATGGTAAAGTTTGGTACATTTAATGAGTCAGAACCACGGATTATATTAATATTTCTGAATTTCTTTAAATGATTCATATAATCTTAAATCTGACTAATAGCATCATAATAAATAGGACGAAACCAAAGAGCACTATATTTATATTTCTAAACGTCTTTACGAAAAAGACTAAATCTTTTTGTATTTAATAGAGGCCACATTAAAGATCACACAGTGCAAAAATAAATTTATAATTTATGTTATCATTTTATATCATTTACAAAACCTATTAGAACTTCCAATGACAAACACCAGTATGATAAATTTAAACTTTGTTACACTATATTGATACTTCTTAAGCACTATATAAAAACAGTAAGAATAACTGTTGTAGACCCTGCTTGTATTTTAACATATTTGAAACAATTTTTTATTACAGCACAAGTGGAGTACTAAATAAAATTAAATCACAGTGCACAACAAATTTTTTAAATCTACCAAAAAGTTACTTACGTAATATTTAAAATAAAATGTTGAACTTTACTTTTGACAATGAAAATAATTATGAATAATAATGACAATAATAATAAAAACTATACTTTCAGAGGTTGACTCAGTTACAAATGAAAACTACCTACCCTGAAGTCCTCTATTATGTACATGCAAAATACAAGCTACCAATATGTTGACACACATGCACACTCACACACACAGATGCACACACAAGCAAATACACAGTGTATAAACAACTAATGGGATAAATACTATATGATAATTTGTTGTAGAAATGAAAATGGAATGCAGAAGTCGGGTGGTTTAACACTTACTTTAATAAGTACACCATTAATACGTGTAGCGAGGTTTTATGATTTCATCCATCTAATACACTTATTGCAGAAGAAAAGATGCTTGGAGCTTATTTAATATAACACTGAATGTTATTCCAAACATGCGGACATGAAAATTGAAAGCTATTTTAATAGCTACTTTTCTGTCTTTGGTAATGTGTAAAGGGATGGAAGAATTTATGTTTTTCTATAGTTGCTTATATCCTCTTTGGTAATGTGTAAAGGGATGGAAGAATTTATGTTTTCTATAGTTGCTTATATCCTCTTTGGTAATGTGTAAAGGGATAAAAGAATTTATGTTTTCTATAGTTGCTTATATCCTCTTTGTTAATGTGTAAAGGGATGGAAGAATTTATGTTTTTCTATAGTTGTTTATATCCTCTTTGGTAATGTGTAAAGGGATAAAAGAATTTATGTTTTTCTATAGTTGCTTATATCCTCTTTGTTAATGTGTAAAGAGATGGAAGAATTTATGTTTTTCTATAGTTGTTTATATCCTCTTTGGTAATGTGTAAAGGGATAAAAGAATTTATGTTTTCTATAGTTGCTTATATCCTCTTTGGTAATGTGTAAAGGGATAAAAGAATTTATGTTTTCTATAGTTGCTTATATCCTCTTTGTTAATATG
The DNA here is from genome assembly GCA_028554795.2 of Sinohyriopsis cumingii. NCBI lineage: Eukaryota > Metazoa > Mollusca > Bivalvia > Unionida > Unionidae > Sinohyriopsis > Sinohyriopsis cumingii. Next base: position 121,403,764 of record CM068837.1, on the reverse strand, counting down.
TAAAGGGATGGAAGAATTTATGTTTTTCTATAGTTGCTTATATCCTCTTTGGTAATGTGTAAAGGGATGGAAGAATTTATGTTTTTCTATAGTTGCTTATATCCTCTTTGGTAATGTGTAAACGGATAAAAGAATTTATGTTTTTCTATAGTTGTTTATATCCTCTTTGGTAATGTGTAAAGGGATAAAAGAATTTATGTTTTCTATAGTTGCTTATATCCTCTTTGTTAATGTGTAAACGGATGGAAGAATTTATGTTTTTCTATAGTTGCTTATATCCTCTTTGGTAATGTGTAAAGGGATGGAAGAATTTATGTTTTTCTATAGTTGCTTATATCCTCTTTGGTCATGTGTAAAGGGATAAAAGAATTTATGTTTTTCTATAGTTGTTTATATCCTCTTTGGTAATGTGTAAAGGGATAAAAGAATTTATGTTTTCTATAGTTGCTTATATCCTCTTTGTTAATGTGTAAAGAGATGAAAGAATTTATGTTTTTCTATAGTTGTTTATATCTTCTTTGGTTCCAGATTTATGTGGTGGTGTTACATTGGCAGTCTTCCAAGAATGGGGAAATTTACTTGTTCACAAATTCTGATCACATACAAAGGTATCAACAATAGCATATGCTGCTATCTAAAGAAGTATTGGACCTATCCTGTCAAGTCCTGTGGATTTAGAAACATCCATGTTTTTAGGTATTTCAAAAACAAACTCAGAACTCATTTCTGGGATTTCAAATTTAGTAACATGTGGAAGTTTTGTGGAAACAACCTTTTAGTTCTGAATTATCAAAGTCTAACTTAAGCTCTGTAATTTTGGAGGCAATCTTTGCAAAAAATTTAATAAAAGTATTTGCAGTATCAAATGAGTCATAAACATAGTTACCATCATTAATTAGGAATGACATATCTAATTATTTTTTGTACTGTCCTTCGTAGACTCCTTACAAATTTTCCAGATATTTTTGTGGGGTTTTTATTCATTTAGGAGATTTCTGGTAGTCATTTCTCTTTTCTTGTTGAATCATTGCATCTAAAATTTCATACGTAACTATACCTGTCCTTAAAGGTGCCTGTTTATTAATAGTTCTCAAAGACAGATCAGAGCAAGTGCTTAAAATATCTTCAATATCATCAAAATTTTAAAGTATCCAAGGGAATTTGTTTTAAATTCTTTATGAAATAATCATTACTGAATGTCTCAAAGTAACTGCATGTGATAGATTGATGACTTTTTCTCGTACATTGTTGGTATGTTTTCCTGTTATGAGAAAAATTGCAAAATGATCACTTAAATGAATTTTGGGAACAAACATTCTCGAAGCAACTTCTTTAGTATATTTGTATATATAGTCTATTTGTGGTTTTCAGTTGGATGCTACACTAGTGAGTTCATTGACTAATTGCAAAACCCCAAAAGGTTCAAAGAAAATTGAAAGTTTCTTTATTTGTTAATTTAGAATGTCCATGTTTATTTTACCGAATATGAAAAATTATTTCTCATTATTTATAACACTTTCTCTATTTGAAATTCAAAACCGTCATTCCAGTCAACATTTTAGAAAGGATGCCGATACATGCAACCCAACAGATAGGGTTTGGCATTTTCTGGGGTGATCTGAATTTATATTATTCAACTTCTTCAGATTCGAAATCCATCCTTCTTTGAGAAACTGTACCATTTTTGATATGCACTAGGAGTCTCCCACATCCAGTCTTACTGTCTCAGTTTTTTCATATCCACCAATGCAGAGAATGTTATCAGTTTGACTTTCAGTGTAAATTTCGTCTCTGAGATGCTAAGCAAATGTGCATTTCTATATGGAGAAGTGAACATATGCGTAACTTTATTTTCCCTCTAATACCTTGCATATATTTATATTTTCACAGACAGTTCCAGTGTTTGCTATGTTTGTACACACATTCTTTACATAAATTTACACTGTTATATTTATTGTATTACTGCACTGAATTAAAAGCTGGCATTCTTTGTAGTATCACGTTAATTCTGTATTTTGTATCAAATAAAGGAGGTTCAACAAAAGAAAAGTTAAAGCATGCAAATCCTACCTGCGTAAGATCTAGTGACCCCATTCGTAAATTGGTTGAACTCATTCCAATGATTCCAGGTCATCAATCGAACAACGTTGTATGCATGTTATAATTAAAATAGATCAAGATGAGCTAGTAATTCATAAATATGATCAAAGACAGCAAGGCAACCAAGAGAAGTGAATACTTTGTCAAATAAAGAGTTTTGTTTCACAGATGGTATCATTGTGGACAAGCGAGTTTCGGAAATTCCTGAAATGGCACTTTAAGATCCCTCAAGCATGCAGAGAAGTATCACTAATATTTGCAATGAAATCATGGCATCAGTATTTTACTAATTGAGCAGTAGTTTTGACGTACGCAATTATTTCACAAAATAAATGTCGTTAGTTTTTTATTTCATGCAGGTATGACACGATGTAACAGCATTTCAGTTTGCTACCCTTTGCTGCAATTATGTTGGCATATTGAGATTTTATACTGGCTTTGAGTGAGTGTGTGTGTGTGTGTGTGTGATTAGGATTTTTAATGTAGCTTTAAAAAAATTTCAGCCATGTCGCTATGATGTCTGCAGTGTGGCAGTTTATAGTAATGTCTAGCACTGAGGCATCATGCCACAGACATGTAACATGATGTCCCACCCAGTCACATTATTCTGACACCAGTCCGACAATTCCTAACTCTGACCTCTTAATGGTGAGCGCCTAGCTAGGCAGCTATTAGTACCATTTTTGTAAGTCTTTGATATGACTCAGCCAGGGTTCGAACCCACGACATCCCGCTTCCAAGGCGGACACTCTAACCACTAGGCCACCAGAGCGGTCAATAGACCGGCTTTAACCAGTCTACTAGAAGATTTTACTCCACTGTGCGTTTGAACTGACTATATGAATATGTCTATGGCAAACACCAAAATGATCCATTCTGCAACCTCCAACTATTCCGAAACACAAAGACCGTGCACAGTCAGGAAGAAATATATATCATTTCTCTTGACATTTCTCCCAATTTCCCAGTAGTGTAGCAGCCCTGTAAACAATCTTTAATATGACAAATAGTGGCATGCTGAATAAGTCAGAACTGAAGAGTTGTTGTTCTTGTTGTTGTTGTTGCTGTATGGTTTAACGCCATTTTTAAGTACAAGATAGGCTATACATTGCGGCCAGTATAAATGATGGAGGAAGAACCCGAGAAAATCCCAGAAAGAACCACTGATCCACAAGAAAAGACTGGCAAGCTTTCTCACATACCCACATTGGCCAAATCCAAGACTCAAACCCATGCAGACAGAAGTGAGATAGGAGTGATCCATAATGGAGAGCGCTTTAGATCACTCAGCCACTCTGGGCACCCATAACCAAAGAGCACTATATTTATTTCTAAAATTCTTTATGGAAAATATTCAATTCTTTTGTATACAAAGAGCGACATACTAAATAAGTAAGGGTGTTACATTCAATTTCTCGTTTATTTAATTTTTTTAAATTATACTTACAAAATCCATTAGAACTTTCAATTAAGAAGACAGGTATAATACAATTAACCTTTTAAACTATAATGATACTTCTTATTCATTATAAAATCTTTAAGAAAAATTTTTGTAGGCATATATATATGAACATGTTAAACATATTTTTGCCAGCTAGCAGATTACGAAATATATCTCAATCCCAGTGTGAAACATATTTTCATACTCTGCAAAGCCAGATGATGTAGGTACTGGTAATATTTAAAATAAAATGTTGAATTTTATTTTTGAAAATGAAAATATTTACATATAAGTCAGAATAAATCGCCATTGCATTTAAATTCCATTATCAACCATTTTGCATAGTAGCTCACATGGCCAAGTGCATAGCTGTTATCCTGCCTAGGAAGTAATACCAAAGTTTTTATTCTCTATAATAGAACTTTAAATGATCCATGTGTATCCCAGCTTTCTACAGGGGTTACGTCCTTCAACAGATACCTAGCATTCTACCTAATGTATCTAGTCCTGGGGACCAATAGATACCTAGTTTTCTACCTAATTTATATGGTCTAATAAATACCTAGTGTTCTAGCCGATTTATATAGTCCAGTAGATACCAAGTGTTCTACCTAATTTATATGGTCCAACAGATACCTAGTATTCTACCTGATTTACATGGTCCAATATATACCTAGTGTTCTACCTATTTTATATGGTCCAACAGCCACCTAGTGTTCTACCCAATTTATATGGTCCAACAGATACCTAGTATTCTACCTGATTTATATGGTCCAATATAAACCTAGTGTTCCACCTAATTTATATGGTTCAATAGATACCTAGTGTTCTACCAGACTTATATGGTCTAATACATACCTAGTGTTCTACCCGATATCTATGGTCCAATACATACCTAGCATTCTAACTTATTTATATGGTTCAATAGATACATAGCATTCTACCAGATTGATATGGTCCAACATACACCAAGTGTTCTGCCTGATTTATACTGTCCAATAGATACCAAGTGTTCTACCTGATTTATATGGTTCATTAGATACCTAGACTTCTAACTGATTTATATGGTCCAATAGATGCCTAGCCTTCTACCTGATTTACATGGTCCAATAGAAACCCAACTTTCTACCAGATTTATACATCCCAATACAAAGGTGGCAAACTACTTAATTTGTATGCTCCAAGACACCCATCATCTTAAATGTTACAATTCATGTCCAGCATCGTACCTGATTTATATGCTCCAATACATACCCAGCATTCTACATAATCTATTGCATGCTCAAATACATGCCTTGGGTTCTGTCAGATTTATATGCTCCAATACATACCCAGTATTCTACCTGATTTATATTCTCCAGTAAATACATTGCATCCTATAAGATTTTTATTTTCCAACAGATGTCTAGAATTCTACAGAACTGATATGATCCAGTAAATAATCAGCATTCTACTTGATTTATATGCTCCAATACCTGTCAAATGTTGTTCAGGATTTGGTATATACCTATAGATATATTGCTTTCTACTGGATTTATATATTCCAATATATACATATCATTCTACCTGATTTGTAACAGACCGCATACTATAAAGTATAACTAAATTAAAGGAGACAAAATATGACAGAGTCTAACAGACTTTAATTTTGGGTACATCTTAACAGGAATAAACTGCTTGTACTCACCTCTTTCTCAAACCAGTATTGAAGAAGATGTCTTGAAAAATGTTTATGACTCTTTTCAGGAGAAGAACAAACTATATATTCATTCTCTTGGAGTAGTGACACAGCAATCAGGCCCTCCAGACTGTTTGGATCAGAATCAGGGCACTTTATATGTGGCACAAACTGCAGGCTCTGGCCCTGGTTTCCAATTATCTTTGATAGATTCTCAAAGATAAGCTCTCTGGCTTTGCTGCAAAGCTCTGTAGTCAAAGTTGAGTCCTTGACTCCCATTCTACTGACCCTAGCAAAGATGACGCGGCCCCTGAAGTAGAGGTTCAATCTATGATGAAGGTCAAGGTCAAACACACAGCAGCCACAATAGATACGATTCTCAGACCTCTTTTTGGCAATGGGCCAGTGTGTCAAGCATGCACCAACAAGCCTGTGGAAAATGGGTGGTGGTAAAATATTTCCTGCATACATAAAGGAGAGTACTGATGTACTTTCCATCTCAGGATCTGATTCTGGGAAAATAATTTCCGTTGGCATTGTTTGACGGAGCATGCATGGAACAAGGTAGTAGTCCTCTTGCTGAAATGCATTAAAATATAGCAAAGGTTGAGTGCCATGAAATAGAAGTTATTACAGAAATTAAGACAGATATATGTACATATGTTACCTTAAACATAAAATTATGTCCATGGGATATGGAACCTTACAGTATGTACTTGGGAATGTCACTTAAAAATTATTTTCAATATGAAACCTTACCTTACGTACTTAGTAATATAAATTACTAATAATGTCCATGGCATATGGAACCTTTACCTTATATCAGGTAACCAACTTAAGTTAGCATATGCTACGTTGATGATATACAATTTTGGCACTCATTCTGAGTTGAATGTATTGAAAGTGCAAACTAATCTACAATAACATGAACATATTAGCCTTTTCTAAACACTCCATAAATCTTTATTAACATATTTCCCAAAATCTCAGATTCTGGTATTAACAAGACCATCTGACAAGAAACACAATTAACTCATGAATATACAATCAATTGCATCCAATAATATGACGACACATTGTACATAGTCTCTAGAATGGCAACAATCTCAGTCAATCAACTATGAATATACAATCAAGTTCATCCAATAATATGATGACACGTTGTCCATAGTCTCAGGAATGGTAACAATCTCAGTCAATCAACCATGAATATACAATCAATTTCATCGAGTAATATGATGACACGTTGTACATAGTCTCCAGAATGGTAACAATCTCAGTCAATCAATCATATCAAATTGCTTATTAAATTATTCTCGTCATTTGAGATTTGAATGCCAAATTTATAAAAATGTTTGAAGGGACACCATGTGATCAAGTGTTCCAAGGTGCTAGCATTTGCAGAACACTCACACACCTCACCTCTTTCCGTATGAGTTGATGTCTTCACTTTACCAAGATGGGTATGTGAGGAATTGACTTTACCAATATTGGTATGTGAGGAATTGACTTTACCAATATTGGTATGTGAGGAATTGACTTTACCAAGATGTGTATGTGAGGAATTTACTTTACCAAGATGGCTATGTGAGGAATTGACTTTACCAAGATGGGTATTTGAGGAATTGATTTTACCAATATGGGTATGTGAGGGATTGACTTTACCAAGATGGGTATGTGAGGAATTGACTTTACCAAGATCGGTATGTGAGGAATTGACTTTACCAAGATGGGTATATAAGGAATTGACTTTACCAAGATGGGCATGTGAGGAATTGACTTTATCAAGATGGGCATTTAGCAATTGACTTTATTAAGATGTGTATGTGAGGAATTGACTTTATCAAGATAGGTATGTGAGGAATTGACTTTACCAAGATGGGTATGTGAGGAATAGACTTTACCAATATTGGTACGTGAGGAATTGACTTTACCAAGATGGGTTTGTGAGGAATTGACTTTACCAAGATGGGTATGTGAGGAATTGACTTTACCAATATGGGTATGTGAGAAATTGACCTTACCAATATTGGTACATGAGGAATCTGTACAGTAGTTTCCATATAGTGGTGGTTCTTTCTCCACTAAATATACATACTGTCATGTATGTCCTATTATGTGAAGTATTCTGAAAACCACATTTTCTTTATGACTATCACAACTTTTGAAATTCGTAAGGGCCAATGCAATCTTGAATCATAGACGCCACTGCAATCTTTGTAAACCATATTGTTTGACATTAGATAGATCAATGTAAGTACATAATAAAAATGGATTATGTTCATAGGTCCCTAGCTGTACTACAGTATATTAGAAGTCATGTTATAAACATATATATTACAGTGGTGGAGACCTCATTGTTGCAAAATAGGGTCCTTAGGTGCATGTGACAGTGACCCTGCCCTACAAATCTTGGGATGCATTTTAGAAGAACAAGTAAAATAATAGTGCATAAAACATTACTTTCGTTACGAAGATAAGATAATCTCATGTGCTTGGACAGTTTCTGCAACCTTAACTTTGTTGTCTCCACTGAAGTTATATTTTCATTCAACATGTACATTATCTGAATAAAACCTGTACCATGTGCTCATGCAAATCACACAAAAATTAATATCTTGAAAATCTGCTTAACTTCAAATAGGCTGTACCACGGATGTCAATTATGGATCTTGCTTTCATTTAACTTTAGTGCACACTAACCATCTATAAGCAATTATTATAATAAATATGTACTTTTTCTGAATTGTTTCTTCCAAATTAAAAATGTATTCAATGTCAAATTGTGCATTAGCATAAATGTTCTCTTTTGTCAATATCTCAACTTGAAATGAAGCTACCTCTTCCTTGCTGTAGGCGTGACTTGTACCTAAATCATAAGCAACCCTAACAGTTGTTAAATACTTTACATTGTAATTCAGCCTACCGCAACCCAACATGGATGTTTTCTATGCTAAATAAATCATTGTAAAGAGGTATTTATTGACATATTACTATTCATTACCTTTCACACCTCTGGTCATGCCTAGCACCAACAGAGCCATGGATGGACACTTACGAAAAGTTGTAAATATTGCATTTTTTGCAACCAAATAATGCACTCTAGTGGGCACACAGGTTCCAGATTTGACAGACATAGGAAAATATGCAAAATTGACACTTGGGGAAATGAACTCTTTTTTAATCAGGTTACTTTTACTTTGCATTTAAGATTTCATAATTGTAACAAATATGGGTTAGTTTGTTGTTACATGTTAAGATTCCTAGCCGTTCTTTTAAAGAGATCCAAGATTGACTGAGATCACTGAACTGGCTGACATTTGCCCAACAGCTAAATACAAAATCAGTTTACCCCAAAAATCTATATCAGTTGAAAGTTTTCTTTTTTGCCGAAATTTATTTAAATGCCATGTTTTTACAGTTGTTATATTTTCATTAATATTTGATAGCATATCATTATTTGTGATTTTCGTTCTTAGAGCGTTAGTTAAAGTTTCAGTGTTTAGGTGTTTAGAATTTTTTTTAGATATTTGTAGAAAAGCATTATTAATATAAATGTTCAAGAAACTACACCTAGGATGTTTTCTGACAAATCTGGTCAAATGCTGATGTGATTTTTGTAAGAAATTTAAAGCTTTTCTCAAGTTTTATTGGCAGCAACCATGGTTGATGGCAAATTTATTTGATTTGTACAAACTTCATGCCGGGGGCCCCGAGTGGCCGAGTGGTCTAAAGCGCTGTCCGTTACGGATCAATACCATCTCACCTCCGTCTGCATGGGTTCGAATCTCGGATTCAGCCAACGTGTGTATGTGAGAAAGCTTGCCAGTAGCTTCTCATGGGTCGGTGGTTCTTTCCGTTGTTTTCCCAGGTTCTTCCTCCACCATTAATACTGGCCGCCATGTATAGCCTATTGTGTGCTGCAAAATGGCATTAAACCCAACAACAAACTTCATGCCAAGCTGCTCTCACAAAATGGTGAGTAATAAAATGCCTGTGGATATATACTGCATTTTGTTGTTGTGTACATCTTTACCTCTGTGTGCATGATTGCACACTTAGCAATTTCAAATTATTGAGTTCAGTTCACTCACTGCTGCATATACATTGATAGCAGTATAAAGTCTGATTACCTTCAGTTCTCTGGCTGAGAATTTACCACAGCCAGAGTGCTGATAGCCCCAATGCTCTTTATTAACACAATGCAGACACTTCTTGTCAAGAAAATGTCCATCTTATGGAAACAGTCTTCACCTGTAGAGGTATGTGAAAATGGAAAGCTACTTTTTTGACAGCTGTTCTATGTGATAGAACTGTTTGATATCGTGAATGTTTTGGAATTTATTCCAATGTTTACAGAGTCATATGTATTTCAGATAATGGCATGATATTAGTGATAATATACTGTTGTTTCTAGTTTGCGATTCTAATAACTGAACAACAAAGTATGTTAAAATTGTATGTCATATGCATTAAATGATATTCTTGTTCTTAGAATCCAGTATGATAACACTTGCTGGAAAATAAAATCATGTATGAAGGGGCTCACTATAAATTCTTTTACTTGTTGAAATTAAGTGCTTTGATCAGCTTTATTTAGGATATCTATTTCTTATATCTGCTCTTGAATTTTATATAATTTTTTTATGATGGCGTGCCTACAGATGTCATATACTTAAGTTATCCACGAATTATTGACAAAATATCTATTAAAGTATGAACCACTGAACCAGAATATCTTCTTTTACAACAGATCAAACCGAATATCAGCAATTCAACCGGAATATCTTCTGATACAACAATTGAACCACAATATCAGGAATTCAATCAGAATATCTCCTCCAATAAAAATTCAGCAAGAATATTAATAATTCAACCAGAATATCTTGTGAGCAATTCAACCAGAATATCTTCTTACAACAATCCAACGAGAAATATCAACAATTCAACCAGAATATCATCTCTAACAACAGTTCAACCAGAACAATTTAGACAGAATATCATATACCATAATATTCTTCTACAATAACATAAGAAATTTCAATGTTAATTTATAATATCATGTAATAAAAGAGGAATAATTTGCTTATATAATGTATTTGATATGCAATTTATACAGTGTATTTATTGCATAATATATGTTAATCATTGCCCTTAATGTTTAATATTTGTCATTTGCATGTTAGTTAACAATTGGCCATGCTTTGCACTAAACTCTCTACTGCACACCACTTAGCAACAGTTTGCATGGGGGCCCCGTGTGGCCGAGTGGTCTAAAGCGCTCTCCGTTACGGATCACTGCCATCTCACCTCTGCCTGTGTGGTTTCGAGTCCAGGATTTGGCCAATGTGGGTATGTGAGAAAGCTTGCCAGTAGCTTCTCATGGGTCGGTGGTTCTTCCCGGGGTTTTCCGGGTTCATCCTCCACCATTAATGCTGGTTGCCATGCATAGCTTATCGTATGCTGAAACATGGCATTAAACCCTACAACAACAACAACAACAACAACAACAGTTGGCATTGCCGTGTACCAATCTATATGCTTCATACCATTAGCAACAGATGGCCATGATTTGTACTTATCTCTCCACTGCACACTAATTTGAAACAGCTGGACTTGCATTGTCCTAATCTCTACACTACTTACTAGTAGCTAGTTAGCAACCAATGACCATGTCTTGCACTAACCTCTCCACTGCATACTAGTTAGCAACATATGGCCATGTCTTGCACTAATCCCTCCACAGATGCCCATATCTTGCACTAACCTGTCCACTGCAAACTAGTTAGCAACAGATGGCCATATCTTGCACTAAGCTCTCCACTACAAACTAGACAGTAACAATTGGCTATGTCTGGGACTAATTTCACCACTGCATACTAGCTAGCAATAGTTGGGCTTGCCTTGAACTAAACTCTCCAAGAGTCATCCCTTAACCTCATGCGGCTTAAAGGTTTCGGGGCTGGAGGGGAAGATAGGACTCAGAATGTGTAATATGAGACACCTTTTAATTATGTATGAGCAAACCAAGCTCTTATCTAAGATACAAAGGGCTTTAAAGTTACAGAGCAGAATCAAAAGAATGATATATTGACAGGTGGAATCATGAATGCTGAAGTTACTTGCAGAAACAAAACTATGATATATGGACAGAGGAAGGGTATGATGAATGTGTGAAACTTGCCAAAATATTCCTCAAGCCCACAGGATCAGTAAACTGAAAACACTACTGGTCCTGTTCATAACCTCCATAATCAACCGACCGTACAGTTCATCACATAAGAAGACAAAATGTAATCTATGACTCAGCAGTGAATTGAGGTAGACATGAATACAAGCTGTTAGCAGGGCTATTTATATAATGAAACATGGAACGTAAAGAAAATACATAATATGAACATTTATATCCTATGTCAGATTTATTAAACTTTATTGAATTCAATATAAAAGGACACTATTTACTGTCCAGCTAATCCAGATCCATACACTAGAGGCATAGCATCAAAATCTAACCATTGAGGAGCAATCAGATTTATGGTCTGAATAAGAATTGAGATCGATTCCTTATCAAAGACAGTATCAGATCTAGACCCTTCCACCAAAGATGAGTGTGACATCCAATGTACCTTCTGCTCACGAAATTAGGTCTGTGGAAAGAGGAATTCCAGCTGTGGATTGCTGGAACAGTAACCTGATCAAATGGACCAACATCAACAGAATGCAGCTTAACAGTGAAAGTTCATTCAGGTTAAGGTTATGAAAGATATTCATGTTCGTAGCCCAGTACATTGAATATATTTTACCTAATTTAAATATCATTTGGATCATCTAATTTTCTTTAGTCCATTTGCATTTTAATTAATGCATGTTTGTAACATCGACATAATTTGTCTATTCAGCAGATCCTGCGACGACTGCCCTAACTGCTTAGACCTGTAATGAAATGAACTTTACCTTAACGCAAGAGCCAACATGGCTAATTATAGTCTTAATACATTCCACCATTTGTTGTGATGCCACCAGCAACTGATTTTGAAAACGAAAACATCAATGATATAAAAAACACAAAATTTTGTCACCTTTTACATTATCATTTCTAACCAGTAAAAATTATGTATGTGTCCAATATTTGCAAGATCTAACTTTGATATTCTAAAACAAATTCAACATATAGACAGGAGGAACCCTTGTGTACAGGTGTTCAAAGAGATTATTTCCGAAATTTACGGAATTACTGAGATTATCAAAGACGGTGAATGGCATCACATCTCTTGCATGAAAGCATTGACTTGCCCACTTAATTGTGTAGACTGTATTACAAATGAAACTCCTGTTTCATTACAAGTGCCAACAAATTCACAGCATTGGAATCCCCTGATGACACCAATTTTAGAAATTACAAAATTGATGAATGCAAGAACTAAGTATTGTGCATTTTTTTATCACTGATGCCTTTTATTCTAAAAATTGGTAGGATGTTCATACAAACTGGGGGGGGGGGCGGTGTGCGAATACTTTACAAGTATCCATACCCTATTTTTTCAGCATATATTGAACATGTAGGTTTGTATGTTCATTCAAATGCTGTAATCATCCAAAATGTAAAACAACTTCTGTAATTTTAGCTACATTATGAGAGGATCTTGAATCTGACTGTGCTAATGTTTTGAATATCATTCGCAATGCTGAGCTGAATTAATTATTTCATTGTCAAGATTTTAGCACGCATCTTATTTCTTCATATACACTTTCAATGGTTCTTTTTCATTGCTCCTGCTTGGTTTTTTAGCCTCTGGTGAATTTCGGATGTCCAAATTGGCCCATCATGTTGCGTTTGAGACTCAGCAGTAGCATATGTCAATATATATCATACTGATGCAGAAGAGCATTTATTTGGAGTTACAATCATCTAATGAAGGCAAAGTAAATGCAAGTTACTTATCTTCTCATACCCCATTTATTTTTCAGTTGGTTTTTAATATTTATTTTATTATCATATAATACATAATCTGTAGGTTACATTTACTCTGTATGCCTAAAAGTAAAACTGGCATGACTACTTGCTTCTTGCACTAGCCTGTCACGAATCTCACTTGCATCACTCCAACGGGCCTGTGGCAATTTTGCACACTGACAGAAGGAAGCATGGCTACTATGTGCACCAAATATTTCTTTGAATGGAAGGGAAACAATTCTAAATGCAAAACAATTTCCTTCTGATGTAAGAACGAGAGTACAGTTACAATTCAACTGAAAAGGTGACATGTTTTTATATTGCCTAAATCAATTTTAGATACAGACCTGGCATAAAATACAGACAAGTTTTTATTTTGCCTAAGGCAATTTTATGATGCAGAAAAGATTTTCGGTTGCCTAAATAAATTATATAATAAATGGACTAGCATGATGTACAGATGGAATGGAAGAGTCACTGTTTATCAGTGTTATATGATTATTAAACAGAAAGTGATTTGGGGAAAAAACATCACGGTACTAAAAACATCAGGATTACTATAAACATACCTTGATTTCCTTCCCATCTTTAGTATACGATCGTGGCTTTGCAATTATATTCAACTGTTCCATGAGATGCAAGAGATACTCCTTACTGACATAAAAGTCCTGGTTTCTCTCCTTTGTCCAGATGGCATCTAAAAATAAAGATCCTAAGGTCAGCAGAAATATCACTATTACAAAAGACAGAAATTCTGCAGCAATGGGCATATTAATTTTTAATATTACCAATCATCTAAGTTAGTGCTGACCATGTAAAATTTTACGCATACATTTTCCGACTGTACAAGGTACAAAGGTGGATACAATGTGACTGTAATTTCAACAAGAAATGTAGATATATTTTCATATCCATTGGTCGCCCTCTAATACGGCCACCCCTTCTGCACCGGAAAAGTGGCTTTATAAGACATGTGGCCTTTCCAGAGTGGGATAAATCTTTTGTGAGAAGTGTAGCAAGAAAGCTACATACTTAAAAGCCCTTAATACTTCAAAGCATTCAATATCTTCATTTACTATCTTCATTTAATATCTTTGTTTAAAAGTAACATCAATTATTGAAAGGTTCTTGTTATAGTACTAGACTTATTTCAACTGAATATACATTAATATTCTTATTCTTGGCGTAAGTGTGATATGCAAGCGGGTATTCTTGTCATGCACATTGCAAAACCATTCAAAAAACGTCATTTAAATCTTCTTTCCATTTGCTTGACTTTCCCGCTGCTGCTGAATAACCTCCTTATCGGTTTGGACGTTTATTCGAGTCTTGTCAACAAAAAATTGTTTTATTTGAGTCTTTTCTACATACAATTGTTCGGCAAGTCTACTTCCCACCTCACCCGATGCCGTTGAGTAGAATAACCGACTTTCTTCTAAAATAATACGTCTCCGTTTACGTGATGACATGTTAATGCTTGGTAATGATTTATTCGGATGGTGCTAACTGCAGACAAAACTTTTGTCGAGTGGACGAAGTGCCTTCTTCGCAAAGGAAGCGATAATGTGTTGTCACGTGATTTTTCGGTCTTTGTCTGGTACCCTGTTTTGTTCAAGGTCATACACAAAATTTATTTTTAGCCTATGCTGACCATGTTATAATCTTGACAATTATGTCTGGTTGTAGTCATCAAAGAGAAGAACTCGACATATGTGTGAAGCCCAAAACTCTATCATAACATTGTTAAGCCTTTTTCTGTAAACGTTGGCTTTTATAAACAATGATATAATATTAATCTTACTGTTGAATGTACTTTAGTCAACACTTCTTTCAGTAATGGAAGTTTGACATTTAGGGCATGTATCGACAATAGAGATAATCTAATTACTTACCTTACATCACAATATGAATTAATTAGTGGTTCTGGATACATTTGAAGGAAAAAAGTAGCCGCTCGTAAGAGGAACATTTTTACATTTCTGTGCTAATATGCTGGCCGCTGGTTGTGTTAGAGGGGTGGCCATTCTTGAGTGGTACTTTAGAATACAAACTCGTCGGTACCAAGGGATTATGGCCGTAAGAAGCAGGTGGCCGCTGATCAGGGTGGCCGTTCAAGAGGAGGACTACTGTACATTCCAACTGGATCAATATTTGAAAACAAATTATATATCATCCATGGTGATCAGATATAAAGTATTATCCATAGTGATCAGGTATGAGGTATGATCCATGGTGACGAGGTATGAGCATTTGTTTGTGTTTATTGAATTTGTAACATAGCTATAACAATCTGAGTCATATCGCTATGATGTCTGCAGTTTATTGAGATGTCTAGCAATGAGGCATCATGCCACAGACATGTGGAATCATGTCCCACTCATTCACATATTAGCTGGACACCAGGGCGACCAGTCCTAACACTAAAATATTAATGCTGAACACCAAGCAAGGCAGTTGCTTGTGCCATTGTTATAAGTCTTTGGTATGAATCAGCTAGGCTTCAAACCTGCAACCTCCCCTGGCAGACGTTGTAACTACCTAGGCCATCAGAGTAGTGTCTATGGTGATCAGGTATTAAGAATCATCTGTGGTGATGTATTAAGTATTTTTCATGGTGATGATGTATGAAATATCAGACATAGTACTCATGTATAAAGTATCATCTGTAATTATCATTTTATCCATGATAATCATGCATAAAGTATTGACCATGGTGATGATGACTGAAGTATTATCCATGGTGATGATGTATGAAGTATGGTCCATGGTGACGATGTATGAATTATTGTAAATAGTGATGATATATGAAGTGTGGTCCATGGTGACAATGTAAGAAGTAGTATCCATGGTGAAGATGTATGAAGTATGTTCCATGGTGACAATGTATGAATTATTGTCCATGGTAATGGTTTATGAAATATCACCATGGTGACGATGTATGATTTATCATCCATGATAATTTTGTATAAAGTATTTTCAATGGTGATGTTCTATGAAATATCATCTATGGTATTCATTTTTGAAGAATTGTCCATGATGATGATGTATAAAATATTATTATGGAATTCATGTATGAAGAATTGTTCATGGTGATGATGTATGAAGTATTGTCCATGATAATCATGTATTAAATATTGTCCATGGTAAAGTTTTATGAAATATCATCCATGGTCATCAAGGTGAGGATGTATGAAGTAACATCCACGGTGATCATTTATGAAATGCAGACCATGGTGCTTATGTATGACGAAGCCATCATAGTATATCTTGAATATTCAGAGGACCCCATAAAGATGGCTATATATGATTAGGAAATTAATAATGATTTTATAATATGTACTATGTATCTCTTCACAAAATGCAACCATTTAAAACTTATCATTTGTTTCTTACGTTACAGTTTGTTAACAAAATAATACATAGCTATGATGAAGATACATGTACACATTTTGGTCAAATTAAAACGTTATGGAAACATATTTGGAACACCTTTATGTGTTTATATGATCCCGCACAATAAAAAATTTGGTTTTACTCCATTTAATATATAGTTGCTTAATTACTTACTGATAAATGAAACCATTTTTGACAGTACGAACCACAGTTTGGAGCAGTGATTTATGATCTAATGACAAGATTGCATATAAGGTCAGTACATTAATATATGACTAGATTCCATATAAGGTCAGTACATTAATATATGACAAGATTCCATATAAGGTCAGTACATTAATATATGACAAGATTCCACATCAGGTCATTACATTAATATATGACAAGATTCCATATAAGGTCAGTACATTAATGTATGACTAGATTCCATATAAGGTCAGTACATTAATGTATGACTAACAGTGTTGTGGTTTCATTGTAAATAATTACACAAAATTGAATTTTCTTACAAAATGTTAACTTAAAATATCTGCTACACAAATCCCATCAGATGAATTGTGATGCCTATTCTGACTGAATTATCTGTATTCTGTGCTAAGCTTGCCATAATAAACTGTAGATGAAGTCGACTGCAACTGGGTGATGACGCAATCCATAACCTTGGTAAAAACCTCAGGCTAAAGTTGAACATAAAGGGTATGACATTGAACTGATAAACCATGTCATGGTGCGCCAAATCGAGAAACTTCCGTGACACGGGGTGGATAGTGACATGAAAATATGCATGGGACAGATCTGATGGCATAATTGTCCCGTTGGATAAACATATGGATCCATCTTGCCATGTCCATTGTGAATTTCTGTGGCAAAATGTATCGGTTGTCAGGCAACTCAGGTTAATGATTGGTCTCAACTTGCCATTTACCTTCCGAATAAGAAACAACCTGGAATAAATACCCAGTAGTTGTGGTTTCTGCACAATTTTCCGCACCTCTTGTTTCATTTGTGCCATATTTCCTTCATAGAAAGGCATCCTTCTTCTGAACTGACAGAATGTCTGTGAAGAATGGAGAGGAGGAAAGGGGAGGGGGTTAGAAAAATGAAATCCGAAACCGTTCCAAAATGACATGGATCACCCAATCATTATGAGGGAATAGGATGATCCAGTAAGCCTGATATTGCAGGAGATGGCAGCCCAAAGGTAGGCTGTCTGCTGGAGGTGGGGAGAGTATGTAAACGTCTAGAGTTAGGAGGCTGGAAGGTGGAGAAACTTTGTTTCTTTCCATCTTTATATGGCTGCCTCCTAGCTCGGTTAGACTGTTGCCATCTGGCATCAGGCTGGGATCTATATTGCACATTCAACTGAAAAGATATATTGTCTCTGGTACGCTTATCATCCTTCCACAAATGGGAGGGGCTGAATGTCTTAAAACACTTGTGTGGGTTGAGCAGCGAGTTGGAGGGGTAGTTACTGAGCTTCTTGCCTCTGAACTTCAGGTTTTTCTTCAGAGAGTAATGGTGACCCAAACAGGGCCTGCCATAACGACATGGTATGATGAGGCTTAAGTGATGTCGACCGCAGACATACATCATGTCGCATCAGTCTAAGAAAGCCGAAGCAGTCAAACTCTAGCGCATGTGACCGTCGCCTCCCAAGCATAGTCATTCCTGTATTTCTCGGTGAATCGGAAAATTGACAATGAGACTAAATCTAACCAACTAGCTTTGATGCCGCATGGAAGACATTTTATAAAATAAAACAGTGGAGCAGACATGTGAACTAATGCCAGATTTAGATGTTAGAAAATAAGGATGATTTTGAAACACATACAAAGTATTTCTTCACAAAAAAGGGAAGTATCCAAAACTGATGGCTTTTTAATGTTTATTCTTTTTACTTTTCTTGGGTTATAGTCTGTTACAATATAACATACAGATTATTAAATCATACATGGTATGGTTACGATCCAATTGCGAAATTCTATATATGGTTTGTACATCCATATATGGCTAGCAGTATGGTGGTTTCATTGTAAATAATAATACAAAATTGAACTTTTTAATAACTTTGCCAAAACAATCTGTTACACAAATACCACATCTGATGACTGGAATGAATAATCTTTATTCTGTGTAATAAAAATTAGAGACAAGGTATATTGTGATAGACCTCTGACTGAATTATCATTATTCTGTGCTAAACTAGCCATATTTTGTTACAATGTATGTTTTGATAGGTTGCTATCAAAATGTATCGGTAAAGGTCTACAAATATAATATAATATGCTATTCGAATGATGCCTCAGTGGTAATTTCTGAGATAATTGTTTATGAATGAAATATGACATTTAAATGAGGCCTCAGTGATGTCTGAGG
This sequence comes from Sinohyriopsis cumingii, assembly GCA_028554795.2. Lineage (NCBI taxonomy): Eukaryota > Metazoa > Mollusca > Bivalvia > Unionida > Unionidae > Sinohyriopsis > Sinohyriopsis cumingii. The sequence continues at coordinate 121,384,822 of CM068837.1, read as the reverse complement.
GTAATTGTTTAGGAATGAAATATAGTATGCTATTGAAATAAAGCCTCAATTTTAATGTATGATTGAGGTAAATGTTTCTGAATGAAGTACGGTAAGCTATTCAAATGAGGCCTCAGTGGTGGTGTCTGAGGTAATTGTGTATGAACGAGATACTGTATGCCATTTAAACAGGTTGCTGTGATAGTCTGACTGAGGTAATAGTCTACGAATGTAATATAGTATCCTCATGAAAGTTGATATAGAGTTGGTGTCACTTCAGGTTACTTAAAGAATTTTACTCTAACCTTGTAAATCTAATCAATACGAGTTGCATCGTTTGTAATTTTTTGCCTCCACTCCAATGGACAACATATGAAGTGAAAATGTTCAACATTTTTTATTATAAAAATAGTATGAAAAATAAAAAAGGTAATGAAGTACTGTTATTGTTATTTATGTGTCTAAATATAAAACTCTTATGGATTTTTTTTTAAATTAGGATGGTAGTCATGAGCTAAGTGCTTACATATGATAGTATATTTCAACTGTATAGTGTTCGTACAAACATTCTGAAGTACATTTATATATTAAAGAGGCATAACTCTGTCAAATGTTGACATAATGCTAATTATAAGATGTATTAGATATTTTCTCAAGATATCTTTTCATATAACACTTGCTGCTTGGAATAAATTAGTTAGAGATCCTTGAAGAAACTAAGTCTATACAGGGCCATCAAGAACCTGTAAGAATTTTCTGTCATCTTGTCATAAACGGAACGGACTAAACATTGTGTTAAAGATCTGGTGACATTCTGTACAGATAAGAAAGTTGTTAATGGTGATAGAGAACAGTACCCCTTACAAAACAAAAACCTGACAGCCTGATGCCCAGGGCCCATTTAATGTCAGATCAGGCCTATCCGGTTTTCTCAGTAAAGTGCATGTCAGGCTTATCAATATCTAATTTGGCAGAGATAACTTTGATTATGCTGATGAATTATTTTTAACATGTTGAAAGGCCATTGTAAATTATTATGCTCCTTACCCTTAAAAAGATTGTCTAATTATACTTTATCAAATGTTGTACAATTAAAAGTCGTGGACAAAGTGAGGCATGTGATCCATGAATGGGGAAACTATTTCCTGGGTAACCCTATAATCAGTGCTTCCATAGCTTTAACATACATATGATTCTATCTCAGGTAGGAAGAACTACTGTTATGAAATTTATGTAAATTACAGAAACTAGAGTGAACCAGTCTAGTGGGTACCAGAACTGTTAAGGTTATCATGTTGTTATGTATGTTCAATTTGCATTTGTATTTTCTCTTTCTTCATGAGTTATGTAAAAGTGTTTATTGTAGCTGACCTTGTCCAAAATCCAATTTATTGTCTACCTGACCAGAATCATTGATTTTGGTTGCAAGCAATATGTTTATCTTAATATAAATCCAGAGCCTTGTAAAGTACCCATGAGTCTGCGTGGGTTGGAGTCTCGGTCTCGGCCAGTGTGAGTATTTGAGAAAGCTTCCCAGAAGCTTCTTCGTGGGTCGGTGGTTCTTTCCAGGTTTTCACGGGTTTCTGTGCTGAAAAATGGTCTTAAACCCTATAACAACAACAATAAAGTCCCCATGAAATCCTTTTGGCATATCCATTCTGCCTGATGTTTATCACATTCTTTATTATAACGTTATTACAGATAATTTCTTTTTTCACAGTCTTGATTCTAACCTCAGAATCTTCTAAAATGCAAATTTTTATTAAGTTGACATAATATTTTAGAAAAAGGTAATTGTTGGCTAGATTAGGTAAAGGAGTATATAATCATGTTTTCTTGAAGAATTACTTATTATGGCTTTAACATCTGAGCAGAATCAATCAGTTCTGTTATGTTCAGTAGTTTGATTTCAGTGACATTATTTATTTAAGTTATTATTCGCTGGAATCACAAGGTGCTGCATAATGTTCTTGGAAATAGACATTAACGTGGAATAATATAGTGAATTACACAAGGAAATCTTTAATTATAATTCTGCAATGCATCATAAATCTACTAGCACGTCGTCACTTTTCAGGTCATTACATGCTGATCTACATCTTAAGCATTGGAACCTGTTTGATATACCACTGACATGTATTCAGAACTTGATTCATTATGATTTGTGTTAGAAATTCTAGGATAATTTGGGATTTAATTCAAAATACCTTTAGTTCTACGTTTTACATTTTCATTTTCTTTTCTAGGGAAATAAATTTTTTATCGACTTTTACAAAACTTGCTGGCTTTTGCTTTTTTCCATTTATGTTAAGACCATTGAGTCATTATAATGCATAAACAAGAAGTTGTTAATTGACTTTTGGTAGAGCCGATGTAAAATGGAAAGATTGACAAAAATCTGATTTCAGCAGAATGAACATAAAAATGTTGATCCAGTGTGCAAGTAGGACATTGATGGAGCAATTAAAGAATGGTTGATCTCGAGACCTAAAAAGAACATATTCCTTTACATAAAAAGTTGATATCTGAATAAACACACAAACCAATTTAATGATTTTTATCTTTTTATATTTGAAGTATAGCTATTACATCATTGTTTGACAAATAATAGTAAACATTAGCAATTTTTGGGCATAAAGAAATTAATCCCTGGGATTGTGGCATTTCAGTCTGGGTTTATGATATTTATTTTTAAGGTCACTCGTGATTGTTTAATATATTTAGTGTGTTATAAACTGTCCAGTTCAACTTTAGGTGAAAATATTATCTTGACAATATCTTAAACAGAACATATAATTTTACAAACCAATTAGTTCTGGAGAAAGTTTTCCCTTTGTCTTAAATTCAAACCACTTTTCTGTGACAGCTTTGGTGAGACGCAGAATGAACATCTTATCAGCATTGATTAGGGATTTAAGAGCATCAATCAACCACTGTGGCTCTAAGACAATCTTCTCTCTCAGAACATCCAAGCTGTAGATAGAAGAAAACGAATATATAACAAAATACTTTATAAAAAGCACCTGGTTCTAAATTGTATCTTACTGTTTCTGTTCCTGACTCCCAATTTTTATAAGAGCTATGCCTTTGACAACGATGGCTTCGTAGTTTTGTTTACTATGTAACAGTGTTAAAATCATTATATTTCAAGTGAATATACTATTTACACTACATCCCATATATATATATATATATATATATATATATATATATATATATATATATATATATATATATATATATATATATATATATATGTATGTATGTATGTATGTATGTATGCATGCATGCATGCATGCATGCATGCATGTATGTATGTATGTATGTATGTATGTATGTATGAATGTACACATGTATGTAAGTAAGTATGTATGTATGTCTGTATGTAAGTATGTAAGTATGTATGAATGTATGTAAGTATGTATGAATGTATGTATGTATGTATGTATCTATGTATGAAGGAATGTAAGTATGTATGAATGTATGTATGTATGAATAATACTTATGTACGTATATACATGCATCGTCCTAGACCCTATTTTGAAGCAGTATCATAAATTCACAATTATTGAGGACAAAATATCACAACGACATTTGTTTACAATGATCAACACTGAGACACACATACAGATATGTTTGTCGAAAATCCTATCGTTATCAGTTGTGAAATGAAACAAAGATGCACACCATGAAAAACCTCTAATTTTCTTTTTTCCAATCAGCAAGTGGTCATACAAATTCTTACCAGCTAATCTAACGCGGCAAATAAATTGTCCCACCATGATAAGCATCCAGTCTGCTACTCTACTTTTGTTAGCTAAGTTAATCACATCTTATAACTAAATCAGTAACAGTTTAGAATGGTATATATTGCCATAGTTTTATATGGATCTACCATTAATGATATTCAGAAGTGGTTCTTTCTTATTATAATTTGGGGAAATTTACATGAAACATATTTGTATGATATATTTGATAATAAATCAGCATCATCTATATTTATACTCGCTGAAAATAACAGTCGGATTTTATAGCTGATAAATAAGCAATTTTACTTTAGAAGCAAATTTTCATGAATTTAATCAATAAATAACCATTACAAAGTGATACTAAAGTCAAGAAGAAAGAAATGTTCTGAACAAATTTCAGATCCTCAAATGTAGTGGTCTGCCAAGTCTTGATGTATGAAATGGCATTATTCATAACTCCTTAGAGTAATTGACTTTATTCCCATAATACCATTTTGTTTGAATGAGCACTTTGCAATTCCAATAAATAGTCCAAACAAATCATTCCTCTCCTGATTTGGACTTAAGACCCATTTCTCTCAAATCCAAATGCAACATAAAATATATCTGCAGACTTACCGTAATAAAATAAAAAGAAATAAGAATGACACAATTCTATAACCAAGTTATTTATATACAATAGTAAGGGGAAAAATTCATTTCTCAACTTCTCATTACAGGAAACATTGCAAATCTCCCACAATGTAAAAATCAACAGATCGACCTCTGCAAATTATTAAACAGGTTTTATAAATTGACATCAGTATTAATAATTGTAAACACCTACATATATCTATGAATCCTACGCAATCTATATCCTTAATAAAAACAGATCTTATACCAATATACATAACTGTAGCTATAGAAAATCATTACAGTTTACAATCTTAAATAAAAATTACAAAATATAGATGTATATAACATTATATATGTATGACAACAGAGGACCAAGAGTCATGCAATGCTAACAAAAACACTTTCCAGTCAGTCTTACGAAACATTCGAAAATATAAAGAATGTCATGCATTGTTTATACATGAATCGACACAATTTTAGCACATTTATTCCAATAAGCACCATAATAAAGACTCGTCGCACAGTGAACATGTGTCACCGTCTTAGTCAGGCGACATTAATAAAAATCATGTTGACAAGTTCTCTGCCACATGAATCTTTCAACGAGCTAAATACATAATGGTAAGCTCGCTGTAAGTTCATATAATATGTGCTAAACCCAGTAGTAAGTGGCTAACCTAAGCAGACACCACTCAGTGATCAGTGAATGCAGACCTCAAACCCAAACATACATGTTGGTAGCCGCAGCAAGATGATCACATCTGTTTTCCGTAGCAGACTAAAATCTAGGCCAATTTAACGACATGTACATGTAGCCTGTAAACATACACTATACAGCCATATCCTACTGGCAACAATGAATATCATAGTGAATTATGTAGTGACACATTTGTTGACAAAGTGATATTGATCAAACGAGGACTATCATTTTTCTGTGTTTATTTCTATTTTATAACGCGGTGTGACCAATACATGCGTCTTCTAACACGTGACCTATGCTCGAGTTAATGGATGTTTCCTATACATGCACAATGTTTAAGGCATTATGGACTATGTTACACAAATGTTAATTAAACATATACAACTGTGTTTCAAGCTAGTTTTGTATTTATTTTTTCAAAATTTCAATTGTTAATTTCTATGTAAATCCTACTCACTGACAACAAGTACTGTACAAACATTGAGCTGCTGTATCCAAGTTCTCCGAATTTATTAACAATTGCCAAATTTTATATCTATGGATTGGTATTTCTAACCAATATTTGGCCATTATAAAACATACTATTATTCAGGATTTGTTTCATGATTAGCATCTAACATGTGCCCATCCTCCCAGTTAGAGTTGCATTTTAGACCACTTCATCTGCTATCAAGCAACTTACCCTTTTGATTATCTTGATATGAGATGTATATGTGGTGCACACGAACAATTGGTCAATATGACCTTATACTTAGTCTCCCCAAAAATAGTGACGATTATATATTGGCTCAAATTCCAAGACCTTTTTATCTATTTCCCTACAATTTATGCTTAAAATAAATGCATCCCATAATTATTTATTATTTAAATCACACCATTTCTTGGAAATTGATTGGTATTTAAAGATAATATCCATGCTTAAATAATAACACATTTAACCTTTTACCATCAAACATGCATGACAAGTGCACATGGGAAACAAGTTATGTCGCACAAAAAACTAGGTTAATGTGACCTACAATCTTTGATCATTTTCCACTCCCAAATATACTGACTGCTGTCACAAAAATGAAGGCTATCTTTCAAGTTGAAGCTAACTAACAACTCTAGTCCTTTGCGGACACAATTCCATTAAACGATTAACACTTTTGGTATGCTACATTTTGGGAAGAACATTGCTTAAAATTCACACAAAAAATCGCTTCTACCGCCCACTAACCCATAGCCAGAAATTATGTTAAAAATATATGCTTCTGTAGGGGGCAGTGTTTTCAGATTAAAATATATATGACGGAGGATCATAATTTTTTTAAATTGCTTCTGCTATGGGTTGGTTGAATTTGAAAGTGCCTTTCATGGTTTATATGTTTTACTGGAACAGCCCTACCAAATTACACTTCAAATGGGGTTTTACTGCATGGTCTAGAAAATTGTGCATATTGTGATGTTAGGCTGGATAAGGAGTTTATTAGCTGTCTCAAAAACTTCTTAAAATTGATTCAGACAAATATGTCCTTTTATTTGAATAAAATGGTACATGTTTGGTTTTCTGAAAAAGAACAAGGTTTTCCTTGCATTACTCTTGACAAATCAAGAACAACTCTAATGAATAACATGTTATTTTATTTACTTAACATAAGCTCATACACCAAACAATTTAATTTTGGAGACTCGTCTTAATAATTTGACAATTATCATTTTCTTGTTCTGTACAGACTTCATAAATGAAATGAAAAATCTCTTTCTTTGATTTTCAGCACTACCATTGTAGATAACAATATCAAAATATGTTGGACATCATCGATGTCAGCCTTGATTAAAATTGTTATTATCAAATAATTATTGTTTTCCTGTATTTGAATGAGAGTGATGTAAGCTTTCACTTTGTAACACCTTGACAGAACCCCAATGATCCCATTCTACAATACATCTCTTACTATATCTATTGTGATAGAATAACAATACGACTTTACTAATAGACATTCATATGTATTTAAACTATTTTTATCACATAAATTAATATGATCAAGATACTCTCCATGCCTCAGAGCTTACATGTCTTTTAGCCTCAGATTACCGGTCTGATGCTGTTGTTTGAGGAAAAAACATAAGATGGAAAAGTTAAATCAAACATCAAAAATCAATGCCAATTAAGTAGCAGCTTATAATCACAGTTGGTATTCTTGTCTAAGCAGAGGTCTTCTAATACTTGGTGTCACATAAAGCCACTGTCACAATCCTGCATAACCTACAATCTCATGACATAAAACGGGGACACTACTTTTTCAAGAAAACGATCTGAAACAGTTACCCAAAATTTTCTTCTAATAGTAAAACAAACATCTCTGAAACTGAAAGCCTCAAAGAAATTAATAATTAGATTCATCCTGCCTTTCACTCATAGTAGAGACCTCTTTTTGCATGTCAGCCTCAAGCTTAATATCTGTAAACATCTTCTCCTTTCCCACTCAGTTATCTCCCTTTGACTGGTAAGAAAATAATGTTTTGTTTGCTCAGAGAGGAAAACCAATTTGACTCTCACCTAGAGTAAAGGATATTGCCAATAGAATGTTGAAATCTAAGAAATAAATCCAGTTCATCTGCAGATAATGGAACAACTCCAGTCCGGTTCATTTCTTTCAATAAGCTGATAGGAATCACCTGTAAACATAAACGAAGACTCGTCTGACAGGACTTTTCTTCTTTGATAATTTTCTATGTTTATTATTTTCTTTGAAGAAGCATATGATATGATATGATCCTCATTTGCATATATGACAAATATAAAAGAATATAAAATTATGTGAAAATATTTTTCTGTATTAATAAAGTGGATAATGAGTCAATTCAAATGCATTACGTCTGCATAATTTTTAACATAATAAAATTAATTGTGACTAAACTGCATGATCAGAAAAAGTATTAGGGCTCAACGGCTTAATTGTTTAATTTCTCACATAGTACATGGTCTGTAAAAGAGCATTTCCAGCTAGAAAGAAGCCTTCACTCCAGAGATTCACCTGCTTCAAATTTCTTTGAAAAGATGTTATATTGATACCAACATAACATTTCACTGTGCATCATGTGATAGCAAACAATATGTTACTGATGTAACATTGTAAAATCATTAAAACCGGTTAATGGGAGCTAAACAATTATGATCTCGCTAAAAATGTCCTCACTCGTTTCACAGCATGTGTGTGAATTCGTACCTTCACTCCAGCTTCCTTCAGCCTCATCAGCTTCTGTTCCAATGGGATCCACCGTGCAGGTATCTCCACACGACAGTATGGCTGCTGTGATGCCACCTCTACAATTTTCCTCTTTAAATCCTCCAATCTTTTGTCCACAACAGTGTTGTCAATGGCAAATTCCTCGTTAACCAAGTGAAACCTGGAAGGTTCGTTTTCTAGACAAGTTCGGATCTCTCTGAAGTATTTCTTACAAATCTCTCGAATCTCATAGTGGCCACTCTAGAAATATAGGGAGCATATTGGTACAAAGTGGATAATGTCAAAGTAGCCTTCTTTATCAATGATAGCAATATTCATACAGCTTTATCAATGATAGCAATATTCATACAGCTTTATCATGATAGCAACAATACCCATATAGCTTAATCAATGATAGCAATATTCATACTGCCTAATCAATGATAGCAATATTCATACAACTGTATCAATGATAGCAACATTCATACAGCCTAATCAATTATAGCAATAGTCATACAGCCTAATCAATCATAGCAACATTCATACAGCCTAATCAATGATAGCAATATTCATACAGCTTTATCATGATAGCAATACCCATAGAGCTTATCAATGATAGCAATATTCATACAGCTTTATCAATGATAGCAATATTCATACAGCTTTATCATGATAGGAATACCCATAGAGCTTTATCAATGATAGCGATATTCATACAGCTTCCATACTCAATCATCATAATTTCTTCATTTTCGATGACTGACAACATTAATTGATTTTAGTTTCACCTCTGACGTGAAATCAGGATCATTATCTCAGAAAAATGGCATATTTTTGTTTCGAACTACTTTCAAATTTAACTTGAATACAAAACATCATTTACCACTTTAATCCTTGTTGATGACCATCAATTCGAACTGAATATAGGTTCATGAGTTCGTTTTATGTGTGATGACTATTCTGTTTAAACATAAACGATACCCTGATAAGAATATTTTTTTACAATATATATTTTGTAGAGTCCGTATGAAAATAAAATATAATTCTAAATTGTATCTGACTGGGTGATGTACTCACCAATATAAGTCACAATCATATTTTACAATCCATAGATCTTTTAAGAATCTGATTTTAATAGCTATTCCTTAAAGCTATTTTTCACTATTTTCATTGAACCTACCATCTATCCACTTAGTTTTTCCATCACTAGTTAGATGATTGTAAGATGATAAAATTTCAGAAAATAAGTTTTAAAACTTGGATACAGTAAAAGTTACAAAGATTGACTTCAATTACCGAGACTGACTCATGTTGAGGTTTCACTACTTTAATAATAATCACACACATGTATGTGCACCAGTTCTTTCAGCTCCAGATTTCAGCCAATCAGCTAAACTGTATGTTGATGCAAGTAATGCAGGCGTTTGTTGGGCACAGTGACTTATATGAGTGTTGCATCCAATCAAACAGAGCACTCTGAAATGTCTGAAAACGTTGAGTTAAATCACCAGCTACTAGCAAGTAGTCTGACTGGAATTATTTCTGTTATATCGCCTTTGTGTCATCTTGTCAAGGATAAAGAGGACATAAAAACAAGAAGAAAAGTCTAGGTCTCCCTATAATCTGCATACAGAAAATACAACCAATATATGCACACATATGAAAGGGCTCAAGATAAGGCCAAACAAAACAATATTTGTGTTGCCCATTGTACTGGAATTAAAATTAGGGTAGGCAGGCCGGGCTTTTCTTTTAAACAATATAATATATTCAGTGTGGGTTTGTTTACGATGGGTAAAAAGTGCTAGGGTCGGCAATGAAAAGCAGGGACAGTCAGCTGGCCAGATACATTCTGTCATGTCTGGCCTGACAAGACAATCATGTTGGTATGTGTATTGATAATATAATGTATCACAGATTATGTACTGAGATACAGATCAATATGAAAAACATGTAAGATATTTCCACCGAGTCACATTATCCCGACACGAGGCCGGCCTGTCCTAACATTAATCTCATAATGCTAGGCGTCTAGTGAAAAGTCTGTTAATGCAATTATTATAAGTTTGGGGTACAAAACCGTGATCTCTTATATCCAAGGATGACACTCTAAACACTAAGGCACGAGAGTGGTTCCATAAAGGTAAATGTGACTCTGATACAACTAGACTGAAAGACAGTCTAACTACCGTCTACCATTATGACATGCTAAACATAGCTACACTACTTTTTCTATGTAAATGTTTTAATTCATTTCCCTTTCTATTGAAAATAAGCTTGAGTTATTTGCTTTACTTCTCATCTTAAGCCACAAAGCTCGCGTGGTGTTTCTAAAAGTTAACTGAGGTCAGCTGAACCTTTAATGTACTGAACATAATGCCTTAGCAAGTTCTATCTCAGCAATGAAATTTCATGATGCAAAAAGACTGAACCCAAAGACGGTGAAACTTAAAATGACCCTTTATAAGAGCCAACCAAAAAATTGGAAAGATGTTCCTATAATGTTGTCTTTTCTTTCTTTCTTTCTTTCTTGTATGAAATCTATATAGGAAACATTGTAAGGAAAACAATTTTCATTTTGGCCCCATTGGAAGCAAGTCTTTTGGTCATAACCCAATTGAAATGGGATAGTAGCGATAATATTTTCAAGATGACCACATCAATGTTCATATCGGATGTCAGATCAGTATCTTTTTTACAACTTTACACCAAGTGTTCATTGTTAAAACCCCATACTAATAAGACTTTCCATTTAGGAAGAGTGGCAAAAACAATGGAATCACACTGGATACATGAGATCTAAAAACAAATAGAAAAAATAAAATTTTCTTCTGGTGGCAACCCCATGTCAATATGACGTTCTCTTTAAGGGGAGTAGAGATAACAAGATTTTAAGTATAGCTCCCAAAATGGTCATACTGGACATCACATTGGCACGAGTTTGTTTTAGGACCGACTAGACACAATAATAAATCTTATAATGAAAACGCTGTGTCAACATACCATCCATCCTGAAGGGAAGATCAAAACAAGGTCTTTAAGATGGCAATCATGACAAAAAATAGTGGCTCTCAGAATGGCACCATTTTCATTTAGGACCAATTTTGGTGAACATTCCATGCTGATTATGACTTTCCATTCATGAGAGTGGTGACATTAAGATTTTCAAGTTGATTGTTGTTGTAAAAATATTGGCCATCAATTTTTTTTTTAAACCACCATGGTAAGAAATTGTTTAGTGAAAACTCCATTATGATATTAACATCCATTCAGGAGAAATTGTAATAAGGTTTTCAATTACTATCAACCAGACCATGAGTAAATCCATGTGCAAAGTTTCATAGCAATCTTCCAAGCAGTTTAAAATGAGTCACGATAACAAACTTATGCTAATGGACAGGCAGACAATGGACAACAAGCCATACCATAAACTATTCTGGTTTATGACCAACAGAGCTAAACATGCAGATAAAGAAACTTTGCAACACCTTTGATGTTTATGGACATAATTTTTACCTGTAACATTTTATCCACATGTGTTCCCACCAGAATCACAGGAGGGATGCTGGCATCTGGTGATGGTGTACAGTAATGTATGGAGTTTAGCCAAAACGCAGTCAGTTCTGAAAATAAATCACAAACAAGAGTAATGTCAATGGCACAGTATACACCCACTGCAATTTAATTAACTGTCTATATAAATAAATACACTTTAGTGTCAATTGCACATTATGCACCCACCCCATGTCAAAAACTATATGCTTTAGTGCAAAATCCATGCTCTTCTTTCAGTAACAATGACCTTGACCTTTAAATCTCAATATTAATAAAATTCTTGCTAATCCTTCGTGCAAGCTATCCACATTTGATAACTGTAGATTCTGGAAAACGTTAGTTATTTTGAGGAGACAAAACTGTCTCCCGAATAAGTGACCTTGACATTTAAGCCCAAAATCATGTGCAGATGGTAAAGGACTCAATGTATAATGTAATCTATGTGAACCTGGAACAAAATCTGCTCTGACAGATAGACGGTGTGATAATAAAATGCTCTCCACTTTACAGTGGGCATATAAAGGGCAATTGTCTAAGTTTCAAATTTTCATTATAGTCAAACAGGTGACTACTTATTCAACAAAAAATATCCCTTTGAATTATTTCAATACTATACTTCAGAGGATATTGCAATAATTTAAATACTGTAGTGTAACATTTGGTGATACATAAACACTGCACAATATTTAAAATAAATATTTACTGACTTTTTTCCTGGATGCTAGTCATTTTTCAAAGCGAACAACATCTTGGTTTATAAAGAATGCATTGGGGAGATCGAGTCTCAACAGGTACTCGTCCATGTCATTTCATCACGTTATTCAACACCATTGACTTGTCACAACTCTAATTATACTTGTACTAAAATAAACACTGGCACCCAACACAAGATTCATACTAGAAGATGGTTTTACTGTCATCACTCAGAACACAATATTTGTATGACCTGAACCAAGTTTAGTAACAAGACTGCAACTTATGCATGAGTAATATGCAATGTCCGCTTTCTTTGTGACCTCTTCTAAACTGAGAAACTGGTATAATTTATCTTCCTTATGGTTGAAAGTGCACACAGATATTATCTTCATTCCAATAAATTGTCATCTACTTGATAGAAGGATAGGTAGTATAATTGCCTTGGAACTGGACCATGAGTAGGAGGAATGGTTTTCATAAACACTGCCTATGTTTGGTTGGTGTCCAAACATCAATTTTCAATATAAGCAGAATATTGAAAGGTATATTTAATACATTGTCAAAGTCATCCCTGCATTGTATATTCGCAGATTTCTACATATCTAACAAGGATATATCTAACAAGTACTGACAGTAAAGATCACCAAAAAGATATCATGAGTTCCTTATATTAGCATAGACTTTTTGCAATGCATTTTCATTAAAGTTTTATACAAGTATGAATACTGAGAAAGATAAGTTTTATTATTTGTGTCCAATATTTACAAAGATAACACTGGTGTTCTTATATTCCACATGAGAAAAGATACTAATATGGAGTTGTAACCGTATACTTCACCAACAGACTGCCTGAGCAATTTAATTGACTGTATAAATATGTTTAAGGCTATCACCCAAATGATGCTCATAGCAACTGGATCTGAACTGAATGATGAGTTCTGCGACCCCGAAAATTCCAGTAAAAATTAGAATCAGCTTCCCATGGGTCAGTGGTTCTTAATGGGAATTTCCTGGGTTTTTCAACCACTATTTATACCGGCCACCATGTATAGCTCACCATGCTTTAAAAAATGGTATTAAACCAAAAATAACAACAAATTCAATTAGGAATCAATTAAGTATTGTTTTTGGCATCAAGATTTGGTTGAAAATTCCTAGGACCCCGCCCTCCCCGGACTTTAATCAATAATTTCAAAATTTGATGGCTTTTCTTGGTTAGGAACAAATCTAATTTGCCTCAATTTTTTTCCCGATAGCTCAATATAACTTGTTATGTAGAATTTACATTTTGAATCTAAATAAAGATAGGTGCACATTGAAGATACATTCCAAATGCAAAGAAGGTAAAATAAAATGGCACAGAATTAAAAGGAAAGCAAATGGATGTCAAAGTAACAATCATGCCAAGATTCACATAAGTCAGGTCTGACAAATGTTTTTAATTTTTTTTTGTCCAATTATCTTTGTTTTCTTAGTGATTAGAACTGTGCTGACTGTGTATTACTGTAATAATAACTAAGATCAAAGAGTGTAATAATTCTGGGAGATTAGTAGAAGAACTCACCATGAACTTTGAACTTCATTTTCCGATCACTATCAAAATAACACTCATCAGCTACAAGATCAGTAAGCTGTTTGCTGACATCTGAAACCAAGAGATATATGGCTCGTCTGGTCTGGAACGTCTGGTGTGTTATGTAAAAGGCATACTGATCTGCAAAGTCCCACACTGTCAGTGGCAAAGATTTGTCTGTCTCTTGTTTTAATTGATAGACATTTTCTTGCAACAATTTTAACATGGCTATCATGCATGTTTCAGACTGAATTTGCTCTTTCTGATCTAATGCCCGGGAGGATTCTACTTGCTGACTAGCAGTAGATGAAAGATTATGGCTAATGTCTTGCTGAGGAGAACTGCTGCATAGTATTTCTGATTCCTTGTATTCATCAGCAATGTGAGCCACTTCATAGCGCCTATGAGTTATCTTTCCTTGGGGAAGCATTTTCACCTGTTCCTCGTGCGTGGCCTTTTCATTCATTAATTGCTGCTCATTCAGCACTCTGGCAAGGTGCTGCAATCGATAATCCTGTTCAAAATCTGAAAACACAAGGAACAGCAAATACAGCTGAAGTTTGCTGGCAATGAAATGGAAAAAGTAAATCAGGCACACTTTATCATCGTATCCATATACAGGTGTTACATAGACATTCAAAAAATCCACTTGCCAGGTAAGATCTGTTTTGGATTTATTCAAGGTGAAGTCTGGCAGGCAAACGAAATAAAAACAAATTCAAAATAATATAAATTCATATTATGTTTTTTTAAATCATGGAAACAACAGCACGAAAGTAGGTTTTTATGACCATTTATTTAATGCTAGACATCAATGCTGCTGTTAGGCCTTACATGTTGGACTTTTGATGTGCTTATCTCTTGGAAAATATTCACACCCAGACCTAGGCTCGAATCCAAGACCTTACTAACTCTTAATATCTATTGTTACATATATTTGATTTAATTTATTTAGTTTGAAATGATTTGATTGTTTGTGGGTTTTGGAATCTTTATTTGCTTTACATGTCAATGTAATGTAATTTTGTTTACTAGGAATTTGATATTTTCCAGAAAATTCAGTTTGACCTGAATTTTCCTTAGATACCTAATAATAGAAACACTTGTTTCTATTTTTGACATAGTTCCTGCTCTTGATTGTGGATTAAGTAAACAACTCTTTTGGAGCAAAATGATTGGTTCTAATCACGGACATACAGGCGCTATGTGACTTTATATGTAAACATGATCACGTCATCCTCTATTTCGCAATTAGGCATTTCCGAAATTGCGAAATACTTAGTATTAATAGTGATGTTTAGAGAGAGAGAAAGATCTCAGGAGTCCGGGCTTTTATACACTTGATGTCAAGTTGTTTTCTTATGTTGTGATCAGAATTGAAGTATTGAATTTTTGAGTTTTTGAGTTATTAGTTAATTTTTCCCCAAATTAGTTGGACTCTAAAAGATTAAACAGTTTCTATGGAAATATTATTGTAATGATACAGAACTCTTAAACAAGGATATTTATTGAAAATTTTTTTGGATCTCCAAGACCGAAGGATAAATTATTCTATTTATACAAGGAACTCTAGACGTCAACAGAGTACAGGCTACAGCATACGTTATCGCCTTCCATATTGGATTCTTCGTTGGGACTTGAACTTGGAATCATTAGAACATTTCAATATTAGGACCACAACAATTTTTATTCGTGGACCAGGATTATTCTTGTATTATATTTTAATTTGATTCTGGAAACCGTAAGTTCTCATATGTTTCATTTTTACGTTATTTTTCTAGCGAAATAATATATTTGTTATATTTTTCAAAGCTTGTTGTTTTCACTCTTTTTGTGTTACTGTTTATTCGAGCCTAAACACGAAACACTATGACATCTTAATACACCACAGCCATTTATGTGACATATGTCCCCTGATTTTCAAGGACCTGTATTGATGTTTTCATTAATCGTGATCATGATGACCTACCCAATAAAAACTAAGTCAAATTCATTTTCAATATGATATGGGTATATTGCATGATAACATAACATTGCTGTGATTAGCAGCAGTAGTAGTAACAGAAGTACGTGTTATAAGTTTCCTCTCTAATGAAATCTAATTATATCTTTGTTTTTACAGATCATACATAGCATCAACATATTTCTACCATGAATATCTCAAAGTGAAGAAAACAAATATGGAGAAGCTGCATATTTATAAGGAAATAGAAAATTTAAAACAAAACATAAGATCATAACGTGTTTATATCTGTGTATTTCTTTAATAATAAGAACTGGTTATGTGATGTTTTATTTTTCCATCATTTCAATAAAATGTTCTTGTTTTCCCCATTGTTTTTGTGACCTGTTTGAAATTGCTCACACAAATTGAACCAATGAGAGCTATTGTTTTCTCTCACTATTTTGTCCCTACGGAAATTTATCTTTTTTTCAGAAACTTAATTGCAATACACAAAGCAGCATCATTAAAGTCTAAGCAGAAAAAAAATGTTATTATTTATTCCTTGGTTTCTACTGTAGAGTTTCTAACCAATCAAGAATGATACTTGCATTCAACAGAGATCAACAATCAAGCTTATAAATAAAAACAAGATGGTTATTATCTTCAGCCTATTGTCTTTAACCTCTAAATGCCTATGTTTCATAAGTTGCGGCAAGAATTGTCTCCAATAATCAGTACTGGAATTGCACTGTGCAACCTATACATGACATCAATAATGTTCACTTTAATAATGGAACAGGATACCAAAATTCCAAATATGTACTTTTAATTTCAGTATAGTTAAAATTATGGAAACATTTAAATCCTATCCTGGCATTATTCAATCCAAAACATGATAAAATCAATCAGAAAGAAGGACAATCGTAAGAATGAGGCTAGTTAAATGTTAACATGTGATCATGTGATGCACATATATTTGTGTTATCATATTAATTGCTCTCAGAGCCTCCGTCCTATCTTTTTTTAAAAATATTTCGAGTAAAACATTTTATATTTACTCTTCCTCTGAATATAAAATAATACTCCATGTAATAATTAACTGAGCCATGTGAAAAAAGTTGTCTCACGTCAAATTCTTGTTGGTACTATTAAAGAATAATGATAAAACATCTCATCAAGACAAATCCTCCAAGCGTTTAATTCTAAAGATACAAAATGCATGATTTATTACAGATCGCAATGAAGTGTAACGAGATGTTTTTGAATATCGTTGCTTACACTTTAACTCTCAGTCATACATATAGTATAAAATAATACAAGGGAGACACTTCTCTCCTTTCTCGCGTGACCTGTTTAAGAATCACCTCTGATATTTCAAGCTACATTTCGCGATGCGTGATAAATTTTGATACTGATGTTTTATTTAATGAATAAGGAATTTCTCATATGATTCAAAAATAATATTCTCTTCGTTTTATGTTCTTATATGCTTCGAAGTTTACTGTCAGCTGATATAGTCTGTAAACTTCGATGGTTATCGAAAATAGGGCGCATTGTGTCCCCAGCCTTTGACACGACTGAACTAATATTTACCTAACCAGTTTACACGATGCCTAATGAAGATGGTTAAATAATACTTTTATCAGTTTTTGCATATCATTGCGTTTACCTTGTGATTTTCTACTAGTGTGTTCTGAGGCTTCAAGGTCACTGCCCTCTAATTTTGGCATCCTTTAAACCCTGGGGCCGTAGATACCTGCCCAGTACACCTATATATTCAGGCCACCATTGCATGACTTTTTGGGAGATTAACACAGAAATGCCAGTGTTTCAAAATGATAATGATCAGGAAATTATATAAAGACAAGCCCTTTATGGTTATTCACTGCATTTGTATTGATGTATATGTTAATTCATGAATAATGTTGTATTAGAGTTGTAAAGAAATATGGTGCTTCAGTTACCTGTTTGTCAGTAGGCAGGAAGCATGTCTTATCCCTATAGCCATGTTCAAATGTATCATTAACGTGACCAGGCTTAGCAATTAGCTCTTTTGTTCATATAGGACAATCAGTAAATGATGGAAAACTCTCAAATGACTTGATAATATTTATTTAATATTTCCTATATGAGGCATTTGAAGAGAGTGGAATCAGAAGTAATACAACTTGAGAACGACAAGTAATGTAGGTTCATGTTATTACCTGAAGTCTATGGGCAGCCAAAAGAATATGTTGTGACAGATTGAAACGTTGTGTCATTGCTATGATAAGTATCCTATGCCTATGTCCCATATCCAAGATGATGAAATTAGGATGCATATTTTAGGAGGTGTCACAAAATGACAGATAACTGTTAAGACAAAAATGAATCACTTTTAAGTATGCTAGTTTAACTCTGAATAACTTTACTGGCAAGGATATGTATGGACCCCTTCAATCAGCATTACTCGCAATGTAATGGATGAGGGGTATTGTGATATGCGAATGAATGCCCTTCATCCACCACATTCCCAACATGGCAAATCAAAGAGGTAGAGTCTAGACTGGATTACAGATTTAATGTCTAATTTGTATTTAATAAAATATATTCAGGATCGACTATGTTTCTAGGTCTTTAAGCTACCTAAGAATGATAACATAAAAATACAGATATTCATACAAAAATCGTTTGGTGTGATCCTTCTAACCAGAATCCCCAGGTCTTTCTGTAAATGTAGTTGCCTGGTTAATGGCTTATATGTGATTAGTACAGATAGTGTAGCTATGTTACAAAGCAAGTTAGCATGCAACAGAGGGTGACTAAAAGCCAAAAGGTGCATACAAGATGCAAGCAGCATATACTTTTATGCAAATAAAATGAAGAAGCACACTAAAAGGTATAATGCACACATCAAATAGCTGTGTTTGGAACATACAAGGTAATCAAAGGTCAAAACCCAAGGTCAGTACGATCAAGGTCATTTACTGAAACAATATTAAAACAAACTGTTTTGTCCAATAACAAATAATTCTTAGTTCTACATCACTAACTTTCTCAAAATAGTAACGATGGCTTGGGTTGAAATGTCAAAAGTTTAGGTCACCAAAGAAAGGAAGAAAAATGTTTCCCTAGTAAAAATAATTCTATCTAACAGAGTTGGCCAAACTTTTGTGGATGGCTTGCACTAGGAATAAACAAGAAGCCTATCAGTATTGGGGTTGATGGTTCAGCGGCCTACCCTGACAAAATATTAACTGCTTCACAGAAACTTTGTTTGATTTGCAGAAGTTCAAAATAAATAAGATATTTATATGCGTTTATTACTTATTCACTGTTTTCAACACTGCATCATTTACAGTGATACCTTATTACATTACAGTTTAGTTAAAATAATATAAATACATTTAAATACATTAAGAAATTGTAATGACCAACTAATGTTAACTACATAGTGTTTGGGATTGTATGGGGAAATAACATGACTTAAAAATTTACGAATGCATGGAAAAATAAAGAAGAGTCAATGACTACCAAGTGACCTTAGACGACATCAGCATTCTGAATAGCTAATAAAAGTTTATGAAGACGGAGTCAATTTCACTATACAGAAATATTAACGTCCCCATACCCTTGTAGTAACTTTAGTTTATGAACAATATACTCCAACAAGCAAAGGGACTATCCCACTTAATTTCTGTACATGATATGATTTCATGGCTCAAACCATTTTTTGAAAATACTGGGATACGAATTTGTAAAGACTTTATAAGGAAACATGTCTGGAATGTAAGAACCAAACATTGTCACAACTTGGACATTTCCATACCTGGCATATCCAATTAAGTCCTCTATCTATGCTAATGATATTGCTACTTGAGAACTCTGGATCAGATTTAATAATTTCAATTATCTGATATTTAACATAATCTATGCTGTGGTTAGATAAATTAAAATGTTTATACACCGGAGAATCTTTATGATTACGGACATCCCTCAAGTGCTCTTCGATTCTCGTTCAGTTTATTCCCTCTGATGAGTTGCAATAGTAACGAAACTGTTCAGGGACAGGGACTAGGACACCCCAGCAGAGGGGAGTGTTTGCTTCCACATCCAAACATCCATCAGCTTCTTTAATAAAGAGTAATCATACTTCCAGTTTGTATTACTGATATCAACCATATGATTTTTGCCCCAGCATGACACCGAAACTCTTACAGCTGATTGTCCCATATTTACTCTTTTAATCCTGAGCCAAATTACATCAGCCATTTCTAATTGCTTTATAGGACAGACTGCATTAACCTTGAATGTATTTTGAGTAAGTGAAAAGGGCATATCAATCGTTCATGACTGGCAGTGTCTTGCATACAAAATTTATAACAGTTGAAATGGACTGTCCGTGAAGACATCCAATATTATCAAAATGTAGCAGTGAATAGTTTGTCCTTGACTGTGTTAGTCGTCACTTATGGCCAGCCATTCTGACATGGACATTTCAAAGTAAATAAGTCTTCATTTAATATTTTCATTAAAAACTCAACGTGCAGTGGCCACCCCCAATGTAATTGGATCCACAAAAGTACTTTTTCATATATTAATCTTATGGCTCACCAACTCTTTGCAGCAAAACCACAGTCCCTATAAATATATACTCCATAATAATAAAAGTTATATGATGGGGGGGGACATAAATATAGCATGTTTTGTATGTTTTACCTATTTAATTGGGTGTTTCTTTTGAGCTACGGTATATTTTCCTCATAGTTCAAGATACATTGGTCACCCTCATACATGACCCCCAACCAGCCACCACCAAAATTTTACAGCCAGAATCCTCTGCCACCAACAAGTTTGTGCTGGGGCCCCGAGTGGCCGAGTGGTCTAAAGCGGTCACCGTTCCGGATCATTTCCATCGCACCTCTGTCTGCGTGGGTTCGAGTCCAAGGCTCGGCTAGCGTGGGTACGTGGGAAAGCCTGCCAGTAGTTTCTCGTGGGACGGTGGTTCTTCCCTAGGTTTTCCAGGGTTCTTCTTCCGCCAGTTATACTGGCCGCCATGAGTAGCCTATCTTGTGCTGAAAAATGGCGTTAAACCCTAGAACAACAACATCAACAACAAGTTTGTGCTAAAAATGTACCCCTCAAAAATGTCCACCCCTCTGACGCAACCAGCAGCCAGCATATAGTGTAAAAAATGTAAAATTAGCAACTCACAAGCGGTCACATTTATTTTAATACGTGTCTAAAATGAATATTAATTCATGCAGTATGGTAATTAATCAAATTATCTTTACCGATGAATGTTTCAAATTGTCAATTTTTAATTATTGAAAGAAGTGTTGGCAAAAGTACGTGTACCATTAAGGTTAATATTATCACATAAACACCTACGTTTACAGGAAATGGGTTAAACAATGTTGTGATTGAGTTTTGGGAGTCACACATAAACTGAGTGTTTTTCTTTGATGATTACAACCGGACATATTATTAAGATGCTAACATGGTCGGAATGTGCCAGATCTAGAGTTGGTGGATTAACACAAACGAGAGAAATTAATCTCGATCAAAACAGGGTACCAGACAAGAACCAAAGCTCATGTGACAGGACATGTATCATTTCCTTCATAAACAAGGCATTCGCTGCTCTACAAGCGTTTTTTCTGCATAACTAATCTGCAGTATTGAACAATTACCAATATACGAATAAATCATTACAAGATTTTAATATGTCATCACATTAACAAATTAATACTTTAGAAGAAAATGTAGAAGTTATTCAACTTGACGAGAGTTGCCGACATATGTTATGCTGGGAACACTCAAATATACAACACTGTAATAGATAAAGAGAATATCTGCAGCAATGGAAAAATAGAGTAAATTGAAAGAAAATTATTTTAAATACCAAGCAATAAAAGTACCAAAATTTAAATGACGTTTCTGAAGTGCTTTTTCAAACGCATATCAGTAATACATCACTCGCATTTCACGCCTAAAATTAAGAGCTATTAATGCATGTTAATTTGAAATAAGTTAGTTCTTAAGAGAAGGAGAACCTTTTCATAATTATTACTAATTTTCTATGTAGATAATAAAGCCTCTGAAATTATTTGTAGCATTCTTACTACACATACTTGTCACAAATATAGTCCCCCTCTGGAAAGGCCACGCATTTTATACAGCCACTTTCCCCGTGCAGAAGGGGTGATGTATAACACGGGGATGACTAATTGTTTTCATCTAATATAATGACAAATTCATGAAACTCAAACTAAATTAAACAAAAAGGTAAAGGGATTGTTTTGTAAATGTTTCACTTATTTAACTTATAGAATGAGTTATTTAACAATATTCTCGTTTTCAAGCTTCTGTATAATGCTTTTCTGTAGCTTGCGTGTTTTCAGATTCGATTCTAAACTATAAAATGAAACTTGGAAACATACCATGGCTAATACAGAGTATATTTCAGAGTTCTCAAGTAAATGTTTGTTTACTTTTAGATAATGATAACGACTGAACAGCCAGTGGCTACATTAATAAACTGAATCAGAAAGGTATCAAACACAACAAGCATAATCAAACATAGTTCGTAGATCTGTGAAAGGCTTTATCTCTGATGCTCCTAACTTAAGCACACTGTCACTCTCCAGAAGACTTCCTAGCAATCATTATCCTTAAAAGTATCAAATAATGGAATGCTTTACTGTATGCCAATTGTGATTAAAACTAAATAGGTAACATGTGTACAAATAGCATTTTTACACGAGTTAGCATCATGTAAGATCGCACTACACAAACATTTGAAACTAAATTAGAGATAAAAGTATAACATGACACCTCAAAGCATGTGTATAAATACAGAAATGGGGATCTTTTATGAATTTGTACCACCATATACCTTTTGTTCGCCTTGTCCATTCATGGGTTGATAAAGAAACATCACAGCAATCAACATAAACATCTATGCCCTCTGTACTACATCTCTCAGAAATGTTTACTTCCTCCCCAACGAGACGCTTGACCAGGGTTGTCTTGCCTACACCACAGTGTCCGACAACCATTATTCGTATGTTGTATAATCTCTCTGTTCCATCTTTTAGAGCGTCTTCAAAAACTTGGATGGATCTGTCATCCATGTTTAAAATTTCAACTGGAATACCTGTGAAAGTAAAATGTAAGTTACATCTATATCTTCAGGATTGATGCAGTATTTTTATATCAAGCACACCTGACAGCGGCACCAATATGATTTTGCCCTATAGTTACTATGTACTTCTTTAAGGGGGCAGGTATCAGTGAACCTGCTTGCATTTGCAACATGCACAAAGCTGATACTGTTGGCATACCTTTTTACTTCTTTCATGTACTGTGACTATGTTTTATTGATATGTGGTAATTAAAATCATGCACTATCAAAAGAAGACGACTTGTTAAAAATGACCTGAATTGGTCCAAATGTACAAACTTAAGCAGTTTATACTAGGACAATATATTTTTGCAAGAGTAACCGATGCCAGTTTCTGACAGTCCAATATGTATCTATCTATCTAATTATATATATATATATATATATATATATATATATATATATATAAAAGCTATATTTATAATAAAGTTACTGACAAATCCGACCTTATATATATATATATATATATATATATATATATATATATATATATATATATATATATATATATATATATAGAAAGATAGATAATTTTGAAAACAAAGGTATTGTCTTTTATTTCTAATTTATTTTTGAAGCCCAGGAAGTGAAACTAACAGCAGAGTTTAGCTCAGTCCTTTGAAAAATACAATGAAAAATAAGTATATACAAACTGTTTTAAAAACAAAGTTTTACTCTTTTTATTTCCAAGTTATCGTTCAAGGTCGGGAAATCAAAATGACAAATCAGACCTAGCAGTCTTTTAAAAGGTGTACATCTGAAGCAAGGCAAGTCTTTATCTTGTTAATCCCAAATTACACCCATCACTCACACACTAACTAGAGAAAATGAAAAGTTATGTTAATAATCCCAAATTACACACTTCACTCATACACCATTCATTAGTTTATCAGTTAGAATAAGCACTATATTTCAGGTTATGGAAAATTATGTTACCATTCCAAATGAACATTTTCACTTCCATATATGTGAAAATACCAATCTGACTAGCTAATCAAAAACTCAACAGAACAAATACACATAATCCATCTTATTCGCCCTTGTACCAAATATCAGAATATCCTCTTCAGATCTGAGAAAATACAGCAGTTAGGTTGTATAAAACACATTATTCTTCAAAACAGTTCTATATTTTTTCTTCAACATATTTTCCATAAAATTCCTCTGAAACTGGAAAAGGAAATAAGAACTGACCATTTTCTCAGAGGGGTGATCAGATTTTGTTTATACCCTCATCAAGAAAATGAAATTATTACACAATACATCTATACAAATATTCATTCAAATACTTCAAATACTGTGAGACAATAAGTAATAACAAGCTTCGTCATGTAGACTTATGCATGGGTTAGAAAATTTTAATTTTGAAAACATTAATTGTCCCATGAAAGTTTTAAAAAAGTTAAATAATCCCCAACTATTTGTAAATTCTCTATTCCCAACAGATAAACCTTATATATTTAGTCAGAGATTATTTTAACTGCGCAAATATACCCGTCAGGACCATGCAACTGACGATGTATATTAAGTTGTCCGTTTTATTCAGCACTGCACTCGCCGTTGATGAGTTTAATTTTTCCAAATTTAAAACATATGCAGAGGAAACAAGGTTTGGAATAGCAAGCTTAAGACTGGTCCCCTGTCGTACTTGTACATGTGACAATACACAATAGGATTAAACGGATTAAACTTACGAATAGTGCAACATGACGTACCTGACAGGTTATTATTTTAATTTTGACCACACATATTATAATGTCGATTATTCAGTTAATTTTGTTTTCTTGTTGTAACCGAAGAGGGTTAACCGGTTTATACCAGATTCAATGTTGCGCGCAAGGATATATCAATGAAAGCGCCACCTTCTGGGAAAATGTGTTTTATATTAGAACGAAAATGATGCGAGATTGATAACTTGCCGACATTGTGACATTCCATAGAGATTTAAAATTGTTATATCAATATTTTGTGATGGCAACAAAGGTACATGTCATTTAACAATCATGAATGAATGGCTTTGGGTATAAATATATTAGTAATTAAATTCTAAATCAACAAATAATATTTTATTTATACTTAAAATGAATAAACATGGTGACGTGGTCGTACACTTAAATCAAAAGAATTATTATTTTTACATCATTAAAACGCGATTGTCTTATAATAAAGTTATAATGTAGCATTTATAATTCATATTTTATGAAGGTGAATTGAAATCCTTCATGCCTGTAAATAAATAAGTATGTAGTTTTCGTTGTCGTGTGATGTAAGATTGATGTAAAATAAAATAGAATTACCTGTTTGATGTAAATACTCCAGTTTGTACACAGATATCTCATTACTGTACAAGCTTGTGGTGTATAGACCTCCATGCTGGTCATCATAGAATATTTCCCAAGGCCTTGATGTCACTGTGTGTATGGTCACTAGTTGACCGCTCTCTGTCAGCTGATGAATGCTGTGAGAGTCCATGTCACACACGTAAATGAAATCCCACCTTTCAGCCACAATTGACCCCGGTGTTTTTAATTCCCGATGTTGATACAGAAACTTTCGTGTGTGTGGATTAAAAATATCATATGCATATACACCATTTGTAGTGGAGTCATAAGTCCGACGCGAGATGTAAACTGTGTTGTCTTTAATGGCCAAGTGACTACGGCTACTAAGGTCCCCTTTGCAAATCTTGTGAACTGAGTCTACATGTCCATCTGATAGGTTTACAACACACCAGTACAACATCATGTCGTCATATTTCATACCGCTAACAACGAGTTTCTCGCTTGAATTCAATTTTGCCACTGAATAACACCAATCAAGCCCTGTCCTTACATCTAATGTTTTGACCAGTTTTACGTCATGTACAGATTTAAATGACAGGATTACAATCGTACCGTTATCAAGACACACAGCTACTTCCGTCTTACTAATAAGACAGGCACCCATGGGATTCCACTCAAGTCTTTGTGATGTAGAAATCAGCTTGCCCTCACGACGACTGTAAAGCTGCAGATTCCACATATAGTACTTAGTGTCAATGGCCAGCAAAGTGTCTTCTGTCACCAGAACGCCACTGTAGACGGGTTTATGGCCGGCTGTGGAGAAAAAAGTGAAATACATCAGGACACAGAATAAACAAAATACAGACAAATATAATTTTAGTAAACAATGGGAAATAAACTTGTATACATCTATTTGTCTATTTTTGACATAAAATAATAGTTTACTGTCCTAAATTTAGCCACCACCACCAGTATCGTAATAGTCGTATTATTTATATTATTAGTATTAGTTTTACTATTACAGTTCGTTCCACAACATACCAAATTTATTTCACACCAAGTATTTCAAAAGAATTAGGTACGTTTAGCTACATGGAATGATAATAACTTGAAAATTTACTGAGCTACAGATTGGAAAAATTAGCGATGCCATTTAGACGTATATGAACGTGACTACTACAAAGATACAAGTCAACAGATGTTGTTAACTTTTGACTCAGCGTCCATCCAGTTTTTCAGTCCAAACGGGTAAGATACTGAGATAGATTTTTAACACACACAGAATTCAAGCTGTTGATTGTTGTTATAGTATTCGCACACTTTCCCGTTTGAGTGTACTCCTATGCCTATTTCAGAAAACATACGTAACCAAGTATATAAAAATTGCATAAAACGTAGACATTTCGTTCATCAATTTATAATTTCTAATCTGATTGTCGCCATGAGGTCCCAAATGCTGTCAGCTTGTTGGCGTTTTGAATCAAACAGGAGTTTCATTGCTAATACGGTCGCCATATTTGCACGGGTGGGTCTATGTTTTCAAATAACACCGTCTTTAATAAACTCATTAATTCCGTACATTTTGGAGTGACATCTCTTTTTCCTTTTCATTGGTTCAGTTTGTTTTAGAAATATTAAAACTAGACTTAATACATATTTGAAGAAGATGACACATTTTTTAATTAATCAAATAATGTTAAGTCCTCCTGGTGCTAATCAGGTTATAAATTATAAATTGATATAAAAAAATCACTAAAAATTGATGAACCATCTTTGATTTTTTTTTTTTTGTTTTTAAAATCGCTATTGGTTACATTAACAGTAAGAGTATACGTAAAATTATCAAATCATTCACAAAGTACGACTATAAACTTAAACTGTATTTTGTTTAAAAATAAAACAGTGAACTATTACATAGAAGATATGTCTGCCTAATGATGAACTAATTCTACATAAAATTGAAAACATTCGCTACGTACACGTTTAAAGCATTCATCATCAAAATTGATTTAGACGAACTACAAAACATCAGATACAAACGAAGACAAACAATCAGCGTTCAGTACAGGCACTCGTTTATGTCAATACAAAATAGATAGTTATTGAAAACACCTACTGACTTTCTAAACATTAGTACAAATGGAGTAGGTGTTGCCCATAGTTTTCATTTTACTGGCGCAAACAAACACCCCTATTAGTACCCGTGGCACTTAAAACAATATTTAAAAAATAAACGTTAAAGTGATCGACACTGTCTTCCTGCAATATTTTCCAATGATGTTCAACATTACATGTATGTATTACCATTACTACTCCAAAGAACGGTCCAGTTTGCAAGTAAGTTTCTGCATTCTCCATTCCTGTCTGTCGTCTGCTTCCAAATTCAGCTTCACTTTCCTAA
Organism: Sinohyriopsis cumingii; assembly: GCA_028554795.2. NCBI lineage: Eukaryota > Metazoa > Mollusca > Bivalvia > Unionida > Unionidae > Sinohyriopsis > Sinohyriopsis cumingii. Next base: position 121,356,950 of record CM068837.1, on the reverse strand, counting down.
CAGCTCGCGCTTGGAGCATTAATACACTAAAAGGTTCTTTGAAACCTCCGGTCCATATGTACTATCAGATAAATAACCAATAACCCGACTATTTTAGCGGTTTAGCCTGGTTCCCAGCAAGTATGTAGCTAGAGTCCATTTTATGTATGAGTACGATATGAGACAAGTATATGTAGTTGCCGACACAGACTGGCTTGTATTTTGTTTGCATATTCTAACACTTGTACTTGTAAGCAAGAGTACCAGCAGAGTATGGTTATTTTTGGTACGAATCGAGTGCAGGTCTGTTGATAAAAGTCTCAATAAATATTAATCATAGCTTGCCTGTTGTTTTCTTCAAAATTATGAATTATAAAACCTCCGAATTAATTTCATGCCTCGAATGCTCACATTCCACAAGAGTATAAAGTGAACAGAGTGAACGTCGTTTCATTTGTCGTACATTTCGAATCTGCTGACTGCGTAGACAGGGTTACTTTCGTGTAAACGTTGGAGTTTTTGCATGTATAAAATACCTTTAGCAATTTGGCAACTAGGCTGAATGCAGCTATGGCGATATCTTAAAAGTATGTGATATCTTCCGATAATTTACACTCTCTCAATAGCCTCAGATGCGGGAGGTCGCGGGTTCGAAACCCAGCCGAGTCATACCAAAAACTTATAAAAATGGTACTAACAGTAGCCTCACTAGGCGCTCAGCATAAAGAGGTTATTATTAGGACTGACTGGCCTGGTGTCAGGATAATGTGACTGCTGGGACATCTGCGGCATGATGCCCCAGTGCTAAATATCACTAGAAACTATTACACTGCAGACATCGTAGCGATATGACTGAAACAATGTTAATGCGATGAAAAATGTCAGTACACCCACATCTCAATGAAGGACATTTAAGCGTCTGTGTCTCTCATATTATTTACTTTATCGTACTAAATTTCTGCATCTTTTGCAAAGAAAAACACCTTTTCAAGAATGTCCCCTCCCCAATCTTCAGTCCATACTGTTTTAAAAATAGCTTACAGTTCCAGATAACATGTTTTAAATACAATTATATTGTCAACTGCAATCAAAACATAGAAACATGTTACGTTTATACATGCTTGTTTTCTTATTCTTGGACTAGTGAATACAAATTTATTTTCACCACTTTCCCCATCCAATCAAAGAAGTTCATTGAACATGCTATCATTTATCATCACCATTATTCCATTCCAGTAAATATGTAACATGCTTGTTTTAAGTAGATGTACTTATTTTGCCTAGAAAACGAAGATAACTGTTTGCCAATATATATATATTGACACTGAGGAATTGTATACAAGCTTTTTGATGATAATGTATTTTTTTCTCCATAATATGAACATATAATTTCACTAAGTAGTACAACAGTGCTATCAATAAAAATTAGGTTAGCAGTTAACACTCTTCAAGACCATTTCGTCTAATAAAGAACTTTAATCTTACTTTATCTTGTATTACCTAATTATAGACTACAAAGTATTTGATATATCAGTAAAGACTATTTACCATATGCGGTTTTAATTTATAGATCTGGTCATTTTATGAGCCTGTATACAATTTTGACTTTGAGTAATAACAGGAACCTTACGGTTTGGCCCTATTAAACCATTTCTGTTTTTGGGTGATGTTTTGACCAAAATATTGACCAATATATCTGCATCCATCTGGCTCTTATATGTAGTCACTTTGCAAAACTGCATGTGCATTGACTCGAAGAAATATTTTTCGATGTTACCCTAAGGAGGTAAAAGTAATCCCCAGTTCATAAACCTTTGGCTATGTTTAAATCTTTTTGGTGGGAAACTTTCATACCGATGTGACATTGCTAGGTTTGAATGGAGTGCTGATTTACTATAATGTTCTCCATTTTACCATGCAATACATCTGTACCATCACTAGGGTCTACATTTCATGTGCCAGGCTTGTCTTCGTTTTGGTGGTCTCTGTACTTCATTAAGTTAGCCCAATGTCTGTTTACAGTCTGAGACAGCTATAAATACAAGTCAATCCTGTGGACCTACCTTTTCTAATTTGTGATCATTTAAAAGTAAAATTTTTTAGTTAAACTTTGAAGATGATTTTTCTAATAGGGTTTAAAATTAAATATTTAAGCCTTGATTTTGAAATCAACATCACAATAATTCATGCAAATTACTTTGAATAACTTGCACTGTTAGATCTGTACGTTGTAGATTGATGAAGAATGCATATCAAGAAAAATTGATGAATGGATAAGTGACAGTGACATACATTGCCCAATTGCTAGGATTATCAAAGTCTGTTTTCAATATGTGTTAAAATCGGCAAAACTATAATGACACTTAATGTACGAAACTAAAAGGAAAATAATTTTGTGCAACTGGTCTTAACAGACTAAATCATTTTTTTTCTTTTTCAGCGTCTTGTGTATTTGAATTTATAGTACTTTACGACTTGTATTTCCATATAGAGAATCAGTTGTTCGGGTATAAGCCTACAGGACACAGTTGAACCAAGCAAAGGCAATGATGACTTTTTCTCTTGTCTATCATGTTGTAAATAAACTGTTTAAAGACAACATAGTGTATACAACAAGAACGAAATGTGTAAAGCATCCATTCTTTTTTCCCTTGATCTATTTGTATCCACGTGATTTTGAACATTATACGTGTCCCACGTAAAAATCAACGCCTGTGTTAATTGTTTACAGACTAAGTAGGGGTGGTGGCAGGTGCATCACATTAAAGAAAGTTACTGGTACATAAATATAAAATATAAATATAAAAATGTCAGAACCGTCTGTTTTTTCTCCTCGTCCCGGAAGTCATTTCTCGTAAAACAACAACATGATGCAATATTAGATATAAAGTTTCACTTATCATTTTCTCCAATAAATTAAATTAATTTATATCAGGACACAGAAATTCGTAAATCATCTGTACATCGTCCATTTGTTTGCATAAGATATAGTGTCCGTGACCATTTTGTTTTAAGAACGGTCAAAGTTGACAAATGCTAGTACTGGTTGTACGAGTACGACAGAGGACCAGACATATTCAAGTCTCAGGTGCTATTTCTTGTGACGTCATTAGTATATAATGTATTTGTTTTATTTCAGAAAAAAAGTATTGGATTTTTTCACGTAATTATCAAGCTATCTGCTATACATAACGTTGCTAATAATTGGAGACGGTTTATGGAAATTACTTTTTAAGTATTCGAGATGTGTATAACGAATTGGTATGCGTTTTCTTTGTTTCGTACTCGGAGAGATATTTTACCCCACTCGGTGATATATATATATATATATATATATATATATATATATATATATATATATATATATATATATATATATATATTAAGAGTTTATTTGAATACTGATCTAGTCATTTTCTTGTGCTAGTCGAAGTTTCTGGTCATTTTATTTTAATATACTATTAATATCATATGCATAACATTTTTATTTAGTTACTTTTGTATTCCGTGTCAAAACTTGAAGCCACAAAAGAATGATATATATGAAGTCTTAATTGATTAAATAATTAATTGTTTATTAATTAATTAAGTTTAAAAAAATATTTTCATGTTTTTCATTCGGGGTCTCATAGTTAAAAGAACATTATGCTGGTTACATTTTCTAACTTTTCCTTAATTTGATTATATCAATTAGTCGAATTTATGATATGTTATTTTACGATATCAAAACATGAATGTATATCACATATTGGAACTGACGATATCACAAATTACCAGAAATTTGAATATATGCTTTTATAATTTAATTTAGGATGTTATAAATTGAAATTATAATATATTTTGAATATAAGATGTTATTAACTCCTCGACATTATTTATATCAGATATTTTCTATAATAATGACAGTGGGGTGTTCATTACTACACCTAATCTAGCAATAATAGATACACGTATTTATTTTGTAACATATGTAACCATAGCTGTGTTTTATATAGAAAGAGCACAATAAAGTGTTACTTTGATTTAAAAGGTGATAAGCTCTCTCACTTGAATTTTGATATTGAACGGATACTCCATGGAAGCTCGATGGAAATTGCAGTTTCCAAAATGTATAATCTAAATTTTGTTCTTACCCAGCACCACGCTAGATATTAAGTATGGATTGGAAATTAATAGATATAAAACAGACTCTCTGTGTCATGCCAAAAAAAGGTAAAAAAAATACCACATTTTTTTACTTGAGTTTTAATCCATTGGTAAATTTAAAATGCAATAGTGAAATGTCATGAATTTCTCTATTCAAAATGTGCTCGAACCCTCAGCCGCCAATGTTTTAAAAGAAAACTCAATTTCCTAGACAATTTGAAATTTTTAAAACGTTGTAAAACTTCTTCATTGTTTACCGGGGATGTTACGAATCACTCATATTTAAAAAGAATCCATATCATGTCCCTTGACCATAGCGCAGTTTCATATATTGACCAATCATACTTAATAAAATGTGCATTCTAGATCCTAGACCCAAATAATACTCAGCATTTTGCATTTAGTAGAGTGAAACATAAGTTGAAACTGATGCACATTGTACTGTGATAAATTCAATTACTTTTTTCAGAGATGTGATGTACGTATTTCACGAGTTTAACATAAAAATAAGAATCTGAGTATCAAGTGATACTGGGAATTTGTTCATACATTTGGATGGGATAAGAGTTTGGCCAAAAATAGATGTCTTACCTGTTTGGATGGGATAAAGGTGTGGCCAAAAATAGATGTGTTACAAGTTTTATTTCTCAGTTTCAAACAAAACATATGTGACGCAATGTTTTAGGAAACATGGAAGATTTACATATTACATTCAGTGATGATAACATTGAAATAAGCAGCATAAACCTTGATACCAAGAATGATAACATTGAAATGAGTAGCATCAACCTTGATAGCAAGATTGTCAACATTGAAATGAACAGTGTCAACCCTGATAGCAATAATGTTAACATTGAAATGAGCAACGGCAACCCTGATAGGAAGATTGTCAACTTTGAAATGAGCAACGGCAACCCTGATAGCAAGATTGTCAACATTGAAATGAGCAGCGTCAACCATGATACCAAGATTGTTAACATTGAAACATGTAATATCAACCTTGATGATAAGAATGAAAAAATACTTCGGTAAAAAATGAATAAATTACGTTCTTTCTGCAGATTCATTGAGATAATAGACGTTATATTGCCGAAGTTAAAAGGCTACTGGTAAATGCTGCATTTCTGTGTCTAACGATTAGGGTGGATCATTATATCTGTGTCTAAGTTGTTATATTTAATTTATCTATCATATACCTTCCGTTTCTAGTTGCAGAGTCCTATCTGTGACCAACCTGCAAGCAACATATTGTGATCTTGATGTGACCATCGTGTCGTTCTTATTTTACTGTGGATCTAGATAAAGTGAAATGTCAATCTAACACAGTGCCAATGTAAGGACTGGGCTGCAAAAGAAAGAAAAAAATTCCAAATAAATTGCACATACATAAATACTGTTTAATTTAGAAATACTTGTTAAGCTATCACTTTTTGTGTAAAAGAACGATGTCAGGCATCAAATAAATATGTATTATTAAGCACTACAAAACCAAGTCCGGATAATAAGCATGTACAAATAGAAACACCACCATGTATGATTGCTTTGCAAACAAAGTCAGAAAGAGTATTCAACCAGCATTAATAACGTATTAAAATTGTTAACCTAATTTATAATTAATTTCGCCTCAAAGTCAGCTACTGAGAAGATGGTTAATGATTGAGAAGACGTACACCAGCACATTAAAGATGCTTATTACACTCTTGCTTTAGTTCATCTGGTCGAAGGAAAATTTCATGGTATGGACCTGCGTATGTCGTCTACAGTCCTCGGAAAGTAAATCATTCTGATAAATATTCCCCGGAGACTTAAAAGTAAATCATTTTAGTAAATATTCCCTGGAAACATAAAAGTAAATAATTGTATTAAATAATCCCTGAGAATATAAAATTAAATCATTTTAATAAATAATCGCTGTATACATTAAAGTTAATCATTCAAAAAAAAATTCCCCGTAAACATAGCAGTAAATCATTCTTATAAATAATCCACTTACATTACAAGAAAATCAATGCAGTAAATAATCGCTGTAAACATACGAGTAGATCTATCTAGTAAATAATATTGTTGGTTACACCCTTAAGTTTGTATGGGTCATTTCAACCTGCATATTTCATGGCCATATTGATGTCTTGTTTCTCTGATACAGTCCAATTTGATGCTTACACACATTTAATATTGAGTGGGTCATATTAGTCTGTGTTTATATATATATATATATATATATATATATATATATATATATATATATATATATATATAATGATGTACTGTCTATCTGATACAGTCCCATTTGATGCTTTCAAATTTGTTGTTGTATGGGTCATTTCAAAATTTCAACAGGAGTAAAATGTACCCTCCACAATTAAAGGTTATGTGTATTCGAGTTCAATTTACCTCAGCGTGAGTTCTTTTTACATCTCATATACTGGGTTGGATACTAACATTTTAGTTCCGTTTATCTTAGAGTTCCTCTGACATCTCTCACTTGGTGGTTACTAATACTTTATTGCTACTTATGTTAGATCGAGGTCCTCTGAAATCCTATATCAAGTGTCGGATATAAATGTTACAGTTCATATAGCTTGAATGGGACTTCCTCTGACGTTTTCTATCCCCTGCTGGATATTCATATTTCGTACATTTGTGATTGGGTGGGTAAACATTCCAACCTCTAGATCTAACAGGTTGAGATCGGTCAGAGGAAACTCATACTAAATTGATACATTAACGGCAAACCTACAAAGAGATTTCGCTATACATATACTTTCACACATGCGTACGCAATCGTCTTGCATGTGTCGTATAATATAGTCACAATAAATTGTACCACAATGCTATCAATGAAATGTGTCGTACAGTATAGTCACCATAAATTGTACCACATTGCTATCAACGAAATGTGCCGTACAGTATAGTCACCATAAATTGAACCACATTGCTATCAACGAAATGTGCCGTACAGTATAGTCACCATAAATTGTACCACAATGCTATCAACGAAATGTGCCGTACAGTATAGTCACCATAAATTGTACCACAATGCTATCAACGAAATGTGCCGTACAGTATAGTCACCATAAATTGTACCACACTGATATCAACGAAATATGCCGTAGAGCATAGTCATCATAAATTGTACCACATTGCTATCAACGAAATGTGCCGTACAGTATAGTCACCATAAACTATGCCACATTGCTATCAAAGAAATATGCCGTACAGTATAGTCACCATAAATTGTACCACATCCCTATCAACGAAATGTGCCGTACAGTATAGTCACCATAAATTGTACCACAATGCTATCAACGAAATGTGCCGTACAGTATAGTCACCATTAATTGTACCACATTGCTATCAACGAAATGTGCTGTACAGTATAGTCACCATTAATTGTACCACATTGCTATCAACGAAATGTGCCGTACAGTATAGTCACCATAAATTGTACCACAATGCTATCAACGAAATGTGTGGTACACGATAGTCACCAGAAACAATATCACATTGCTATCAACGAAATGTGTGGTACAATAGAGTCACTATAAACTGTGTGTCGTACACGATAGTCACTAGAAACTATACCTCATTGCTATCACCGAAATGTGCCGTACGCTATAGTCACTATAAGCTGTACCACAATGATATCAACGAAATGTGTCGTACACGATAGTCACTAGAGATTTAATTCGTATACTTTAAAATAATAACCATTATAATTTAAGGAAACGTCTAGTTAAACACCCGCATAATTAATGTGATGGGCCATAAATTCTATTGTTTATTTATGCATTTCTTTTGTATATCGTTATACCAATGTATTATATCTAGATCGGCATGTTTATCATTTCATATTGGGGTAAAGCGATTTCAAACTAGACTAAACATACACAGCTACCATTTCATACCCTGTTACTCCTTTTTTTTTTCAACAACATTTAGTCTTAGAAAATGAATGGCATTTCAAAAAACGAATACACCAGAGTACTTCTTAGAATTACTACCTTCCTACAGTCGAGTCTCTCTCAAAACGATTGATAATTTATAGATCGTTGTCAAGTTTAAACTCAACAGTGCTATGTATATCAATAATGGATAATAAATACCTTCAAAATTAATATCTTTTCAATAGCATTTTATACATTTCTGTAATTGTGAACACGGGCAATCTGAATTCGTATTTGTGTAGTTAGACTGATACTGCTGTTGTTGTTGTTATTTGGTTTAAAGCAATTTGTTTGCACAAGATAGGCTATGCATGGCATCCAGTATTACTAGTGGACAAAGAACCCGGGAATAAACTTCAGGAAGAATCACCGACTCACGAGAAGCAGCAAGCAAGCTTTCTCACGTACCCACATTAGACAATCCCGAGAGTCGAACCCACGCAGACAGAGGTGAGATGGCAATGATCTGGAACAGAGAGCTTTTGACAGCACAAGGCCACACGAGGCCCCCGACAGATATTTTCAAACGACTAGACAGAAGTTACCGTAACTGTACGGGTAATATGACTGTGTGTGTAGTTAGGCTGATACTGGCAGGTAACGCCCTACACCCAATGTGAACACATGTAATATCAAAGTGTATTTGTGTAGTTTAGTTATCGGACAAAGAAGACTGATACTTACAACGTTTTTGTAGATCCTTCAAAATGTAATCTTCCTGAATTATCTGGTATGTCACATTCGACAACTTATATTTTTTTCTACCTGCCCAGGCAAAGTTTGGACACTATAAACTAACCCACCAATCCATGCAGAAAATTTCTGAAGTATGTTGAACAAGCTCGGTAACGAATAGATTACACGGTGCCTGGCTGATTTTAAGGATATATCAGTTTCAAAATATTTGTCTCCAAAATATTAAACCTTACAAAATTAATGTCATTTCTCAAAATATATTCACCTTAGAGCTTTTTAGAATCACTACCGTCATCCACTCAAGTCTCTACCAAATTGATTGGAAGTTTATAGATCTGTTTCAAGTCTGAACTAACAAAGCTATTTATTTATGTTAATCGTGGATAATAAATACCTTCAAAAGTAATGTTATTCCAATAGCATTTTATACACTGACTGGATATGAATATCCGTAATTGTGAACACGGGTAATATGAATGCGTATTTATAGAGTCAGAATGATATTTGAACAATACAATGATTAAATAAAAGTTACCGTAATTGTGAATACGGATAATATGTCTAAGTTTGTGTGTAGTTAGACTTGCACTTGCTGATAATTGCCAAACACACATTGTGACCACAGGTACTATGAATGTACATTTGTGTAGTTTTATAATCATATAAATAAGACTGATAATTACAAGACATATAAATCCCTCAAACTGTAACTGAATGATCTGGAATGTCACTGTCGACATGCATTTTTATACCTCCACAGGCAACGTCGTGAGGTGATAAACAATCTCAGGTATCAATGCATACAATTCCTGAAGCACGCAGCAACGAGCTAGGTACTGAAGAGGTATCACCGTACCTGGCTTGTTTATGCTGTTCTGAATTAGTATTTGTAGGACATTTGAAGGATTAAAATTAATTGTATAGTGATATGTATCCCTCGGTCACGTGCCCTATTCAAACAAAGAAAGGTAATCAAAATAAAACAATATGAATTAATGAACAAGGATCAAATAATGAGAATAAAACTCCGACCTTTGCATACATGCCATTCTGTTTATTTATTTTAATATAGGAACTCGAATCTATCTATCTATCTATCTATCTATCTTTGTTCCTTCTAGTTGTCCGTCTGCAGATTGTTAATTGGAAGTCTCATTTTTCCTTTATTTTCCTTCTGCAACCAAACCTGCTGTTCCAAACACAACAATCAAAATTATCACTCAGCATCTCATCAACTCCACTGACTGTTGTGCTACATTTATAGCTTTTACTCGTGAATTAACTGTACGCTCTTTGTATACAATCTTACCGCCTGCTGCCGCTCTTAAAAACTGAAATTCCATCAATAAAATAATGTCTATATTTTTTTCAGTTGCAACTAGGAGAATCCCTCCAAAGATAATAACTGGTCGTACTGGTGTCAGGATAATGTGACTGGGTGGGACATCATGCTATATGTCTGAGGCATGATGCCCCCGTGCTAGACATCACTATAAACTGCTTCACTGCAGACATCGTAGCAATATGACTGACAAATTGTTAAAGCTACGTTACAAAATCCAAATCACACACTCACATACACACCTCCAAAGATTATATAGATGAAACCTGGATCTTCTATGTAGAGAAATATCTTTTCTCTTCTAAAATTTTGAAATCGTCATGAATGTATAGCCTAGCAAACAAGTCCGGTCAGTTATATCTTGTATTTGAAAGTAAAATCACAAAGTCGCAAGTCTGATGACTTTGTCTATGGGCGAAGTTGTCTCATAATCGCAGACAATGGTTGATAAGTAACCGGTACTTAACCCATGTCTAAAGCATGGACTAAAACAAACCTCTAGGACAAAGCAACAGATTCTATTGAAAATTAGGCCTAATACTTACCTTTTCAAAATAGAGACCAATAAATAAAAATTTTCATCATGTAGAGATTACCAATAAATAAGTACTCTAAAAAAGGACCCTCTGAATACTTACCTTTTCAAAATAGAGACCAATAAATAAAAATTTTCATCATGTAGAGATTACCAATAAATAAGTACTCTAAAAAAGGACCCTCTGAATGTTCAAGCCTGAATTAAGTACACCTTATATCGTTCGACTGTGAATTCCAAACCTGAAATCAAATACACATTAGAGGGATTGACTCTGGTGTCCAAGCCTGAATCAAATACACCTCATGACGTTTGACTCTGTAGTTCAAGCAGAATCAATAATAATAGACTCATTGATAATTTTTGTGGTGACAGATTTGTACCGATAAAATATACTGTGGGTGCTGAATGGGTTGCTTAGTAAATTGGCTTGGGACGTTAAACCGGTGTCTCGAAAGGTACAAAGTCGTGCATCTAAGCAAATATAATTTGACGTAGCTATTCATGTCCAAGATAGAAAACTAGATACCAATACACCTAGCTAACTTTTGGTGCGAAATTCTATTCGCTTGCAGAGCAGCTGTCAACGTTCCAACAGGTCTTTTAGTACATAAATATCTATAATATTGTATAATAAATTAAATATGATAGTATAATATAATGTGAACTGCCTGTGAAAAGTGATATTAGAGTTGTTAAATCCCTGACAGATATGCTTTGTACCCACCTGTTGCCAATCCAGGGAAACCTTATATAGAGCCTTACATTATAATATGTGAAGTTGCTGAGATCCATACAATACCTGTAGGCGACTAACTATTTGTCAGACTGAATCAGTACACCTTTCTGCAATGAAGCAGTACACTTCTAAATAGTGTTTCTGGTGTCGGTTCAAATAGTGTTCAACAATTACATTTACACCTGTCCTTTGTAATAACGGCTGGTGGCATCAGTGCAAAGATTGGTAAGACTGGATTGCCAGTCTTGCCTCCCTAAGATAAAAATTTGAATGGTTTTCAAAGTTGTATTTCTTCTGCATCAATTGCTTTATTCCACGACATCCATTCTGAATACAATTACAAAGTGTTTGGTTTGTTTATTGCCTACGAAAGTGAAAGGTTCGTGTAGGGTTTCAACACCATTTCTCGTATAATGTACTGAAAGTGCAGTTGGGTGGCGGGGCAATTAACTTCTACGCCAATACCTAACGAGCAGTCTTAAATGTCCTGGTCTCTATGTGAAATCACCAATATACAGGTCAGCTATGTGTGAGATATTATTGTCTCAAGGTGAGAGCTAATATCCGGATCAGTATTGTCTGCGATTTCCTTATCTCCAAGTAAAAGGTGTTAATATCCGAGTAATTATTGACTGACATATAGTTTTTGGAAAGTAAGAGCATAGTAATTGTGTTGAAAATCATGTTGTCCATGTAAGAGACTCACGGATATTGGTTAAATATTGTCTGAATTTTCATTGTCCATTTTCCCTGGTCCCCATAATGTTTAATGGCCTCATGAATAAGCCTACTAAATACAGCGTAATTTCAGCTTAAGTTCATACGTTGACCCCATATAAATTCACACTCCTCTCCTCACAGGTATTATAAATGGCATTTGATGTACAACATATCCCATAAAAAGCATCCATTGTTGAAAATTATTATACGAAGGTGGTGGAATGAATGTTCAGGTACTGGATTGCATAAGTACAGTGGTCAAGGTATTTAAGGCCACAAACATCTAGTTTCTCCAGACCATTTATCCTAGTGGTTTCTTATGTCTAAACTTGGCAGTAATAGTCATGAGTTTGATTTTCAGTGCCACATAGCCTTTCTTTGCTTCTCGTTCCATGAAAAATATCAGAGAAACAATCACACACAAGCAATTTCAAATTTTATCATAATGCTAAGATTCGGCATTCCATTATAATGTTAGATTCTGGAGTCTAAGCCTTAATCAGTATGACATTTTTGTTGGAAAACGCTGTTTACAGCAATGTTAGTAGCAACTACATTGCTGAAAGAATAATACTAATTTTACTTAATTGTCACGTGGACCTCTTTCGCAAGTCTCGAAATCTTCTTAAGAGTTGAATAGGTCACGAAGTAAAATTCAGACATGTCGAAACAAAAATTTTGACGTATCATCTTATCTGGTCTGGATTTCTGTCCCTGTGTTAGTCTGGTAACCCAAAGATCACCGGGGCTGTCAGTAGGGTAATTAAAATATTAACTAAAAATGTCTCCATGACAAAAAGGTATTACCACTGTATACTGACAATACGGCAAATCAAATTAATAACTAGAATGTGTTAACAGCAAAACAAGTTTTACAACGGTATGCTGTCAACAGGTTAATTCAATTAATAATTAGACAAGACTAAATGACAAAATAAGTATTACCACTGTAAGCTGACAATAGGGTAAATCAAACTAATAACTGACTGTGGGTACCACACCTTATTCGTGCCAATTGGTAATACAACATGATGAATAATTAAATATGAATTCTTTCTGTGGATTATATATCATACACGTACCTACGAATACTACAAATAAAACAAAACAAATAATTGCTTGTCTCATTGAACGACAAACGGAAAATGTATTGCTGAAGTATACAACTAACAGTTTGCTTTACTTGGCATTACCATTAATCAGAATGACAAATTGTGATTAGACATGCAACGGATGGTCTTAAATGACTGTACCATTAATTAGAATGACAATTGTGATTAGGCATACAACGGTTGGTCTTAAACCACAGTACCATTAATCAGGATGACAATTTTGATTAGAGGTACAACGGTTGGTCTTAAATCACCATACTGTTAATTAGAATGACAATTTTGTTTATGGATACAAGTTCTCTTTAAATGGACTTACCATTAATTAGTATGGCATTTTTGTTGGAATAACGCTGTTAACAGCAATGTTAGTAGCAACTAAATTGACTAACTGGGCAATGCAAAACTCTGTCCGGCAAACACAAAAATTGTTGTCAAAGGACAACCATGAATTTTTAACAATTTTCTACCTCAGCAGATATGTAGACAGATTCAATGAAACAGTAGAAAAAGTATAAGTATATGAGGTTATTATTATTATTATTATTATTATTATTATTATTATTTTGTTAAATGATTATTTTGCAAGAGCGAAAGAAGTTCAAGATAATATGTAAATAATGGGTTCGATTTTAGACTGCCTTTTGAAAACAAAACTGTCATAATTTACATCAGCACAAAACATGACGGGTATCATGACTTGCACAATTAAATTTTGAATTAAGCAGCATGTTCGCATCATTGGTGATTTGTTGTACTTTACCTTTTCTTCTCCCTATATACACTTGTGTGAGTAACAGGACGAACCGTTAGGGGTAATGGTATTTTGCGGCAATTTGATGTATTTGACTCCAGTAATAAAATTAATGTAATAAATATACTATTTTAGTCATGGTTATTTTGTTTTGAGAAACTATATACTTTGGTATGAACCTTTTTAGGACATAAAAATAAAATAATCTATATCAACGTGCCTCTCTGGATAGATTTACGTAGACTATTCAATATGAATTAAAATTTTCCATGCTGCCTGTTTCATAGAAATCAGCCATTACATGCAAATGTAGATCCAAGCTTTATGAATAATGGAAATCGGACATTGTTATTACATCCATATCTCTCTGCATCTGGGAATGTACAGAAATCAGGCATTGGATCTAAAGCTATGCAGCATGATGTTACTGATGAATGGAACACGGTCATTGTATATAAATCCATAACCCAGCACTTGTTGTGTGCTCTACCCAAATGTTAAAAGGACAATGACTGGAAACAATTTTATCAAGCACAACACGGGTTTGAAAGATTGATCCCTGGTTAATGGTATGCACATACAACTATAACATTGGTTTGATGCATTTTATCTTGTCCAAAACCATGCTACATTTTTTCAAGGTTCATAATACTATCGAATGTTTGATATTTTATAGTTTTTCATTATCCCCTCTCCAGGCTCTACATTCTTTTATCAAGGTTCATCATATTATTTAAAGTTTGATGTTTTATAGTTAGGATACAAGCTGCCAACAAGCAAAACTTATTACAAATTTAGTAAAATCATATTCCATGAGTAAAAGGTATCATTTTTGTATTAAATTCATAGGTGTTAACACCACATCAACACGTGATAGGCAGTTTCGAAATATACAATGGTGCCAGTACTGTTTTTGTCTTGCTCGGGATTCGAATGTGCACCCTTCTGGTCGAGGGTCCGTTGCACTAACTATTAAACAATTATGCATCTTTTATAACTGCCAATTTTTTTAAGATAAAGATATTTTAATACACAATTTATTTAATACAACATAGAATACCCGGTCCCCAAAGTGTCATGTACGGTTTGGCTGAATCTGAGTACAAAGTCACTTCCGTTTCCATTCATATATTCATATTTTGACCAATAAATGAATAATACATCTTTCAACACAGTATACATGGTTGTTGTTTGCCTTAAAAATGTACCATACCAAAGACGTATTTTGTTATAAAATCATGTAAATAAAACTGATACTTACAAACTTTCTCCAAAATCCCTTTAAAGGAAAGTATTTAAATCAATACTGGTCTCACCTCTCTTGGCAAAGTCTACATGTTATAAACAAAACGACCGATTAGAGCAGAGAATTTTGCCAGAACCTAACCACGAGCTATGTCATACAAAGATGACAAAACCCGGCCAGATTATAGTCTTATCAGTGGAGAAATTTTAGTTCAAATGTAAGGTGCACACCTGGGAGAAGTGTATTTTATTCAAGGAGATCAATATCCTATAGCATATGGCGTACAGATAGACGGTATTGACATATAGACGATAAATAACTCTAACAAGAAATCACATAGCTTGCATAAATATTTTCAAAATGTTGCATCTGTCAGTTCCGTGCTAAAAATCCCTTAAAAAGAAGCCTTTCGAACTACCTTGTCTCATTTCCCAAGACAAGGTCTTGTTGTTATAAAAACTGCGACCAATTACTGAAAAATAATTTTGCCAGCACCTCATAACGAACTACGTCAAAAGTAGTTCACATAGCCCAGTCCGAATTTAGTCTTTTCAGAGGATCAAATTTAGTGCAAATTTCAACTGCACAACATGGACAAGTATATTGATCTCATACATGATAAAACACATAGAAAGCCTATATTAAATCATAGATGATAAATTACTCTGACGATCAATCACAGTGAATGCATATATATTTCCCAAATGACACATCTTTGAAAATAGGCACTCCAACCTGTCACGTATACTTACACCGTTACCAGTACTACCACTAGTTGTACTACTACTAAAACCACTACGACTAGCACTATTGCTAATACTATTGCACTACTGCTACTCATATTACTACTACTCCTACTACTATTACTACTAGTATGATTACTACAACTATTTCTACGAGTATTACTACTACTACTATTATTACTACTACTACTACTCTTACTACCACTGTTACATAGTCTACTGATACCACTATTACTACTAGTAGTACTATTACTACATATTACTAATACTGCTACTACTATTGCTGATACTAGTACTACTACTAATATTGCTACTTCTGCCATTACTACTATTATTACTACTATTACCACTTATGACTTATAAAAAAATGGTACTAGCAGCTGCCTTGCTTGGAAATCAGCATTAAGAGGTTAGTTTTTATTTATATAAGGGAGTAATGTAGCATTACTCCAAGCACTGGCCTAAGGAGAATTACTCTTTAGACAATATATATATATATATATATATATATATATATATATATATATATATATATATATATATATATATATATATATATATATATATATATATATATATATATATATATATATTATTACGAGGATGTATATTACAATCCCTCTGGTTGACGAATCTTGGGACATTGATTACCACAAATAGTACTACAACTATTCCCACCCTAGCGATAAACAAGCAATTTCAATAATTCGCTCCATACTGGGTCTCTGCTTGGTATCGAACCTAAGACTTCTGAATGCGAGACAAGACAACTATCGCCTGCCTGCACGTTCCAGTGCCCATACTACTACGGCCAGCTCCACATCACCCAAAAATGATGTTTTGGTATACGTTCATAATCGGCACTCGATGGTGCAGACACTCTCGAAACTTAAATATATACATTATTAGTTCCTAGATACCTTGGCACTGGCAAGGTTAGATTTTGTTTATATAAAGGAGTAATGTAGCATTATTCCAGGCACTGGCCTAAGAAAAATTACTCTTAAGACTATAAACTTATATATATATATATATATATATATATATATATATATATATATATATATATATATATATATATATATATATATATATATATTATTATTATTATTATTATTATTATTACGAGGATATATATTAAAATCCCTTTGGTCTGCCTGGTATCAGACTGGGTGGGAAATGATGCTACATTTGTCTGGACTGCTCCGATGGTCTAGTGGTTAGATGGTCCGCCTCGGATGCAGGAGATCTTGGGTTCGATCCCCGGCCGAGTCATATCACTACTAGTAAATGAATGATAAACGACAGGTTCTCTGCTGTGTAATGTGCTCTATAAACTTTATAATGTTGTATAGCCATTGACGAAACGTGTCAGATGTGTTCATCGTGTTATAAGTAGCTCTGAGCTTAGCATGGATGTGCAGAGCGGCCTATATATGAGATCTCGTGTGTACAATGTGATTGATGTATCACGACTGAAGACTCTTCTTATATTTGCTCTAAATCCGATAGGTTTTCTTCTATATACCATATTTTTGAAGGCTCAAAATGTCGACTTCACTGATTTTGATTTCCTTCTGTGCCAATGCTGTTGACACTATAGACTTACATCGATTTTGTTTCCCGTTAGTGCCAATGTGGTTAACACTATGGATTTGCATGAATGTTGTTTCCATCTTGCTGTATATGGGGTTAACACTACAGTCTTGCGTGGATTGTGTTTCGCTCATGTGCCAATGCGGTTAACGCTATAGCTTAGGATGTATTTTGTTTCCATTCTGTGCCAATGCGGTAAGTTATATAGACTTGCATGGATTTTGTTTCCAATCTGTGCCAATGCAGTTAACACTATATATTTGCATACATTCTGCTTCCATGCTATGCCATTGTGGTTAACAATATAGTATTGCATGGATTCTGCTTCCACTCTGTGCAGACATAATTAATACAGTAGAAATTTGGATTTTGTTTCCATTATGTACCAATGCGGATAACGCTATAGACTTGCATGGATTTTGTTTTCCTTCTGAGCCCACGCTATACACTTGACTGAATTTGATTCCATTTTGTACTAATGCGGCAAGTACGAATAAGCTTTATTATTACATTGATAAAAATCTACAAAATCATTCAATAATTTAGGAGATGGGTATTATCTCCCACATATAATGCTCTGAACTGTGTCGTTGTTTAAAATAGTTCCTATTTTCAAATGAACACAAGTTATTTTTACTTGTTTGTAATACATTTCTTGCGTGGATTAATATTGCGCATATTGTTGACTGGCTTTAGTATTAACACAGAGCGGTCGGATCCGGCAGCCTCCAAAACGAAACATTATTAAACATAAGGGTTTCTATTTTTGTGAATTTACCCATCAATATTTTACTTATTTATTTTCCTAATGTGAACTATAAGGTCTTGGTCAGCATGTAGTCTAATTATGTAGATGTCATGCAACCAAATTTCGATTGTCCCTTACGTTTACAATCAATATCCACCCATCCCGAATTTTTTACAAACAAGGGGGTGCGATGAATTGTAAACATTATATCTAATTTGGAAGTTTTGCCGAAATGATTGTTAAGATTTGTTGCAAAGAGTAACTAGTATGTGCGGGATTGAAAATAGAACAGAAATAGGTCATACATGTTCATTAAATTACAATTTGCACGATTCGTGTGGACGATGATTTTGAATAAGCTGATATTTAATACCTACATATTGTGTTGTTTTCCCTTTTCATTTGAGGAATTTCCCATGGCATCTTGTCATTGCTTGGATTCCATATTTATCACCACTGTGGCAATGCTGATTTCTGCGCATACATTCACGTTTCTCATTGTGGAGTAAGGAATTGAGCTTTAACCATCGGACAATTGTGTACCCTTGTATTAGCTTATGGTCATTAAATTAATTTTAATAACACTGTTGTTGGAGATAAATCGTTGGTTTTACAATTTTTTTAGACATCGTAAAATTGTTTATCATTTTATTAGTGTATCTCTCCAATTTAAGTTTAATATCTACAGCTATAATAGACTTTGAATTATGCTCTCTAATGAATTTGTTTGTCATGGAATTATTGTCGCTCAGGTGCCTTTCTTTATGAAGCTAGGAGGCAATACTCTATTTAAAAATAAATTGACCACGATTATTTATAGTACCATATTGTTTTGAATCAATGGAAATGTGTTTGTTTGTTATAAGCAATCAGTTGATTTTTAACACATATGCTTTACTTCTTACAAAAACATCGAATTAAATTCAACAGCTTCATCAAATATAATCATTAACACTCTGTTTATGTCATATTATTGGTCTGCGCAACGAACATATGGCCTTTTACTCAGAGGAAGCAAATGCTAAAATATTCTTTATCTCTTACTTGGTATGGCCCTTTACAATTAGTCTCAAAGGGAAAAGTCTGCCATGAAATGCACTGACAATGTTGAAATGTCATGTTTAGCACTGTCACATAGCATGGGATCCCCCACAGACAAAAGAATCTTTACTAGAGTCGTCAATTATACACGAAAACAGATGTCAATGACAGAAAATGGGGTGACGACAAGACATACAGGCTGTTGGTGTCAAAAACGTGATGAACCAGGAGACTAAGTTATTATTCAGGTAATTGCAACCTATAACGAGATTCATAGGTCTAAAATATGACGTTGCTTTTAAGCTTCGAGATTTTACAATTAAAATCCACTGAAATTTGTTTCGAATGAACTATACTGTCTGATTTGGTGTGATCGTGTTCATCAATCTAAACTTATCTTGAGGTACCTTGGGACAAAGCTACTTTGATTGAAAAACCTGCGGCTGATTCAAGTGGGTCATGATTTATTTTAAACAAATGCAATACACTAGCTGATTCAAGTGGACATAGAACACAATTAATTTTACTATATGTTCTCTACATTTGTTTCTCGGTACTGACCTTTCCACTGTGTGACAATCAATACAAATCATATGTTAGTCTAAAATACATTCAAAGATGACTTCACGGTCAAGTTCTCGTCAAAAGTTGACCTGCTCTTTCCTGAGATGCTGGACTGTCAACTGTGCAACATGTAAACAGAACACAGATTTCACTTCCGGTTCATCACCAAGGCCTTATTACTCACTGTGCACTGTCGCCGAAATACACACAAACAACAACACCCTGAGCTCATAATCTCAAGAGTAAACAATTACCTTTAAATCCCTACCAAAAAACATAAACAAAACTCTTCTATCACCGCCAAAATGAGAGAGGAAAAAATGTTCTAAAAATAAACTTGAACTACATTTGTGGGTACTGAACTGGAAGTATTAATTGTGACCCGATTCCAAGTGTGTGTTATTGATGTTAATGCAACACAAGCAAACTATGTATGATGTTCTATGAATTACAAACAGGACAAAAGTAACGAATATGGCGATCGGTACTGTTTAAAGACACTTTGTTATATCAGCATTCAAATTTATCAGAAAATATAGGTATTCTCCATATATATATATATAGATAGATAGATAGATAGATAGATAGATAGATAAACCATACATTTTCAGGATGTGTATTATTAATAATTTATACATTACACATTAGTAAAGAAAATCAATGTACGCGCCATTTCACACACAGATTTAGGCTCTATTTTGTTTTAACAAAACTTGTCTATCAGTGACCGTTCATATCATAGGTGACACATGTATCGCATTATACAATCAATCCAATACATTTGAAAGATTACGAAATGCATTCCTTTAAACAAAATCATTCAAGAAAATTCAATAAGGGGGATATGTTACTTAGAAAACTTATTACATTTGGCAAACGCTTTCATATTTTTCACGAATACGTTTCAAGCAATGTAAATTGAGATACAAATAATTTTATCAGCTTACTTTGGTACCTTCATTTCAATGTTAATGCGTCCAAACTGCATGTTTGATAAGATATAATTAAGATCAGCCGCAATAAACTCTCTATCCAGGGTGTAAATTTACAGATGTTAATAAAACAAGTAGTAAATGCGGCATCAGAGGTTCATTAGTAGAGGAATTGTGCCACCCTATTATCATCCTTGCTGCGAAACTGTACTCCTTACCCTGCCGGTTGTTGTAAAATTCCACTATTAGGGTCTGAACTACAGGCTGAGAAATTTTTTAAAAAATGCATATTCGCGCATGCATTAACGTTCGCTGATACCTGGCCTTAAATATGCAAACTAATCTCATAGGCCGCTACTTAGTGAATATCTGTCTCCCAAATGGATATCCAGCGACGCCGTTTCCTAATCGGATGGAAACTTAAACCTGGAAATTGGTGACTGGATGGTAGCTTAAAAGCGGCGCGGGGCATCCTGGGAAAGAAGCAGGAAGATTCCGTACTTTCACTAAAGATGGACGATGAAAGTAGTTAGCTACGATCTCAGGAGCACTGGAAGCTTGACTCATTTGTCGGCGAAGCTTTAACTGTTGACTGTTACCATAGGACCAAGATGCAAATCAAACCAAGTTAAGTCTTTCAAATCTACTGAAAATGAAAAATAATTCCTTGAATTGCTCTTTGTCAGAAATTTGTATTTATAACTTTGATAATATTTCCTGTGATGCATATGTTGAAAGTGCTTGCAGCACAGCCACCTTGAGGCTCTGAGTCTGTTTAGATACAACTGGCCATCTAGGTAATATTTTCGAATGCCAGGTCTTATCGATAACTAAAGAACTTCTAGCGGGATTGTTCACCAACAGAGCACTGCGCTCCTTTCCTTTGGATAAAAAACAATGTGTAACACGTTCAATATAACGATATTCACACACACACACACACACACACACACACACACATACATATATATATATATATATATATATATATATATATATATATATATATATATATATATATATATATATATATATATATATATATATTCCAAACAATATATGGATTTACCGGGGACTGGAGGAAATTATTTCCCTGGCAGCAATTTTCTTTTTTCATAGCCGAAATGATTGATTAGAGGTCTACGGCTTTCAAATATAGGCTATTTGGATAGCGCTTTCATTTGGGCCATTGTGACTAACTCTGCGAAACAAAATTATGCCGCAGTTATTTATCAGCGTATTAATTTGCAGAAAAATGATGTATTATTTTTGTTCGCCCAAAATCTCTGCAGAAAAACTAAATAATAATCTATTCTGATCACATCTTCAATTTCTACCACTGGATTGACTAATGGATTGACAGAAAACCTGCGAATAAAACTAATTAATGCATTGGCAAACTCCCAGTTAATTGATGTTTCGTAAAAGCCGAGGTGGTCCGATAGCAGCTATCGGCATACATTGGATGTGTTATATGCAGGATTGACCTAAAAGCTGCTAATGAACTAAGATTTTGGAAGTGACATTATTGCCATAAATTATGTCATTTGCGCAGAACAGCACGCGTGCACTATTATAGTTTTCAGCATAAACAAAATAATATTGACGTGTAAATAGTAGTGCGGTTTATTCCAAATTGAGTCTCATTTTCTTTGTTTTTACATAATTTGTGATAATGACTGAAATGGCAGCGGATAGTGATGAGATATATCGTGGAGATAATGAGAAGTCTCACTTGTATACTTGCAGATAATACTTTTTACCACAGGATAAAATATACGTTAAAAGGGGAACAATATATGGATAAGACAATATTTATGTCTATCATACAAATATTAGATACACTGTGCATTAAGTTTACGATTTCCATATCCCAGGATACCACAGCGTTACGTTAACATATGATACGTAAATAAAAATGATAATTCACACATGGAGATATCTTACAAATATGTTATGGGGGGAAGTGTACAATCGGCACAAATTGACACTCAACAAAGGGAATTGAAAATACCTGCAAGTACAGTTTTGAAATTGGATGAAATATCAACATATGTCGTTTGAATTCATGATACTATAAGAATATAATTTTACATATTTGAGTAAAGATTTCGCACCCACAAAAAAGAAAAACAAATCGCAAATATGAATTTATTTTCAGTTAAGTGAAATAAATGATTACGTTGCATATCTACATAAAACGTTTATAAGCTACATCGGTTAAAATAAGCACACAGATAGAAAAGATACACAATCATTTTTATATTTATTTTGGTTTCCACTGATGTGGAATAAAATTTTCTGAATATATAAAAATGTGAAATATTTATAAGCGGCTGGTAAGATGCACGATGCGTTATTTGACAGATTGGAAATAACAACCTTTCTAGACCTTTACTTTGTTTTACACATGTACATATATCATTTCAATTGTTATTGTATAACACAGTGATTTACTATCATATTATGTTTTTATTTTGCAACCAAATCTTTGCCTCTTTGACAATTTATTCCTATATATCAAGATGCTCTCCATTATTACGAATTTTTCGGTATGGGTTAATTTCGCATTGCTTCGCGTGCACTGAATTTATAACGTCATATTTGTTGATATAATAAAGCCAAGACAAAAATTACAGTAGGAAGAATGAATGCCATATCAAATTAGAATAGAACCTAATGTGAACTTTCGAACGAAAAAACACAGGTTCCTTCAAATATATATATATATATAAATATCTAATTAATTACGAGAGTAGTATATGATATTTAATATAATTCATGGGAAAGCTTCGTCTGGATCGTATGTACTCGTTACACGTTCGAAAAGTATTATTTATCCATGCATGACAAAATAATGAGTTTACAACGCTGAGCTATAAATCGAACTTTCCAAAACAAATCAAACGATTTTTCTCTACAAACCATTTTGTCCTCAGGCCCTAACGTAACACTCGGGCTTGTGTGTGTGTGTGTGTTTGTGTGTGCCCCTGACGTCAAGATGCTACTGTTCTTGTTTGGGTGTGTTTATATGAATGTGTATAAGAGACAGAGAGGTATTGTCGGCGATACAGAGAAAGAGAGAGAGAGAGATGTGATCGACAATGGAGAGTAACAGGTGTAGTCGATATTGGAGAGAGACAAGTTGAGTTGTCGTCAACAATGTAATAAGATACCCAGCATTACACACATCGGGTGACGGGTCGTATAACCTTACGCTAGTATATTCCCATGAACGTTTTGTTGCGAAGTTAGACGCATTGTATACTGCCAGTATGTATATGACGTTTAATCATGAAGTGTATATATATATATATATATATATATATATATATATATATATATATATATATATATATATATATATATTCCTTTCTAACAATGTAATTTTGCCACTGATGACATAAGAGAACTATGGTAAGGGATCAGCCTACCCCCACCCAACCCTCATATGAAAAGGGTTTCTATAGGCTCATTGGTATCAGATCCTTTCTGAATTGATGTGGATGAAATTGGTCAGTTTTCTTACATCCTATTATTCCATTCAATTTAAGAGTTTTGATTGATGATACCATTTTGACATTTGAAGTTGTCATATATTTATCAACTGAATATGTCAGATGTAAGATATCAGTAGCATAAACAATCAGACAAAACTGGAGCTATTACACCTTGCAATGGATTAGACCAGGTTTTAACTCAATTTGGCTTTTAAAACTTCACGTAAAATGAATAATTCTTGCACAAATACGATTTAAGAGAGTTTAAAAAGGCCAGACTTTTCAGAAAATATGTAGAAAAGGGTACACGTTGGTAGACAAAATTGGATAGTGGACATACACATAGCAAAGTACAATACGTGCAAATATTCTGAAATCTATTTCCTTAGACAAACCATTCTATACAAAAATACAAAAATATGTCACAGTTCGCCCTTTTACTAGAGATATTTTGTTCCTTGCCAAATAACCAGATATGATATAATAAATGCATCAATCAATAAAATGTTACATATTTATGAGCTCCCCTTCTGCTCGTCGATTGTTACATTGCCCCTACAGGAACCCTACTGAGGCCACATTGTTCAGCCCAGGTAGACGTCAGTTTCCTGGGTTTGAGTGCTTTGTCGGGGAACACGATTAGTTTCCAGTGTGTGCATACCTCTGCCTCTATGACAATGGAGTATCGTTATCTCCTAAAATACCTCTGTTGTAATCGTGCAGGATTTGTAGAAGACGTTTTAAGAATAGAAGTATTAGCTCCCTACCTGTAGTATGACACATTCGCCGTCTTCGTCTTCTGCTTCTTCTTTTTCAGCTTCTTCTTCTGGTTCTTCTTCTTCTTCTTCTTCTTCTATCACAACTACTATTGTCCTACCGCTTCTATAAACATTATTATTTCAACTATTGTGCTACTACTAACGAGACTAATGTTATTAGTGTTACTACTTCTGTATTATTACTAATGCTAGTGTTGTAGTACTGCTGTTGTTGGTAATACTAATACCACTACTACTACTACTACTACTACTACCAGTACCACAGTGTATCCAACCTCCTGCATCGCTTCTTCATCTTTTTCTTGTACTTCAAGCTGTAACTACAACTATTTCCTAGTATTATTATTCCTGTTATTGCTACAGCTTCCATTAAGATTACGGTTATCCACCATTAAAGTAACGATGTAAATACTACTTCAGTCACATCTGCAAATGCCGCTATGTTTTGCAGAGTGCTAAGCATCAACGGCCTTTTGTGTCGCGATACATATCATGTAATATCGCACACTTAGATAAACTGAAAACTGTAAAATTTAGCACATCTTTTTGTATAACTTACAAATCCATTATCTAATATGCTAAATTCCCAGATCAGAACTTTTCTTTTTTCGTGGCCTTCTTTTAAATGTTCATTAAGTATTTGATATTAAATAAAATAAACTAAATTTAAAACACGTTTATTGTCGTGTCCTGCCAATATATATAATTAGTGCATGAATCTGGAGGGTGCCTGTATTTAGAACCCATAATGTATTATGTATCTGAATGCACTTTACCGTCATTATTGGTTCATGAGATCCACCCTAGGACAAAATTTTAAATATCAATCAAGGTCTGGTAAATAAACACAGTGTATGCCAATGATATGTTCTTTCAAACTATGCATACGTATGTAGTTGAACCGCAAATGCTCATATGGCACATGCAGATATATGTCTTGTTGTGTGCTGAAATCGTTTATCTTAGTGGATCATGTGAGTACAGTTCTATATGTATTAGGATTTGGACTGTGATTTCTTAAAATAATGCTTGCATTTGGTTAATATAGGTCAATGGTAAGCATTACCTTTAATTTTAAATCAAGGTTAGCTGGGATGGGGGGGGGGGCTTTATTTAAGAAGAATATTATATGAATCATTAGTGGATATTTATTAATATTCAGCATATAGGATAAGGTAAGAATACTTACACAGAAAATATTCCTGCAGAACAAATGATTTACAAGAACTTGCCAAGCAAGAGAGTATTTTGTTCTTCCCTTTTTAGAAATCCTTTCAAGTATCGGTCGCTATTTCTAAAGGGACTAAAATTCATTGAATTGTCAATATTTTGTGTACATAAAACTAACGTGGAGATTGAAACAATTAGTAGTGTCATGATTGAAATGTTGGTATGGTTATTGTATCGTGGAGTGGTTGCCATTTCGATGTCTTTAAGGAAAGGTACATGTTCCCCGTGACTCATTTTCATGTAAATTATTATTTTTATTGTGCACATCATATTTATGATTTCGAGACAAGGAACATTTTTGTAGAGACTTATTTTCCTGCAAATTCTGTCGTTTATTGTGCATGTCATTTTCATGTATATGAGAAAGGGACATTTTTGGAGAGACTTAATTTCGTGAAACTTGCTTTATATTTATTGGCGAAGTATGAATCTCTTCTGACATGTTATTAGTAATCTGAGTGCTAATAAATCAGCAAAACGGCAATTATTCGACATTCTACATGCGTGGGTTCGATTCTCGAATTCAGCCAATGTGGGTATGTGAGAAAGCTTTCCAGTAGCTTCTCATGGGTCGGTGGTTCTTTCCCGGGTTTTCCCGGGTTCTTCCTCCACCATTAATACTGGCCGCCTTGTACAGCCTATCGTGTGCTGAAAAATGGCGTTAAACCCTACTGCTACTACTACAAGACTGTATTAACATTTCTTGAATGTTTTGTATTTTATCAGAAGCAATGGACGCCACCTATGTTGTTTCTAATGTACTCACAGTGCAATGATAATTTTATACAGATAACCTACAATGACATTTATACCTTACACGGAGTGCAGTAAGACGACACTTAAAATGTACACAAAAATCAAAAACACTTTTGTGATTTTTTTTTCTACTCTTTTGCCTCATGGAGGTGTTCTTTCCAAGACCGCAGTTACAATGGTTTTAGAGGATCGTCTAAGAATTAATACATAGAATTAGCTTGTATTAAGTACTTTCCATTGACACACACAAGGCAACTGACTTGCTTAATCATGATTGCACATAATTACGGCTCCAGTGCATTTCGTTGAATATGCTACACAGTAAAGCAGTCGCAAGTTTATCAACATAAACGTATTTATACCATGCTAGAGACCAAACCAACTTATTGATTTTGCAAATGATACCTAGAGCAAGGTTCACATTGTTGTGCTGCTTATTCAATATCACTCGTTTTGTGGATGCATCTAATTTGGATAAAGCATCCATTATTACTATCTAACTCGTTTAATAAGAACCTTAATCAAAATGAACATAAATTATATACTTTAATTATATATTGACTCCAGATAGTGCGAACATTCATGCGCACCCAAACTACAATCAGAAGGGACCCATAACTTCCTTAGTACGAATTTCTATTCGTACGTTCACCTCTTGTGTTTTTGTTTGTATGTTTGTTTGTTTTCCTCTCTACCAATGATTTAAATCAAAAGGATTTAGCCCTTATATATCAAGGTCTTATATAACGGGAGAAGTTCCAGTTGTTCATGGGATATATATAAATATATACGGTAATCAGAACTAGGCAGACGTATCGGTAATTTCAAAATTATAACTGGTCGTTAGATACAATACTATTTATCTGATCAGGATTTTGCCCCAGACGCTTACTAAATCGAACAATGGCGACAAGTGCAAGGGAGAGTATTCAGGTCTCAGTCTGAATCAAGGCAAGGTTCAATTTCCACTTTTAGCAGTCAAACCTGGTCTAGCATCTACTTCATATATGATAAGGATCATAGACTGTCATCTGATTAGACTTTCTATACAGATTATGCACCTCAATTTTGATAGCAATGTGGAGAAAGTATATATATATATATATATATATATATATATATATATATATATCAAGGTCTTATATGACATATTGTGTGTGGAATCTCATTACAAAAGAGACCGAAACTTGACAAATGTGCCAAGAAACAAAGACTGACACGTGTATGCATAGGTTACAGTGATAAAATTATAATTGTTATTTGTACTTTCCCTACGATCGTTTACCTGTCATTCGGGACTATATATAAATATATATATATATATATATATATATATATATATATATATATATATATATATATATATATATATACACTTGATTATGTCTGTCCATTTCGTGAAGGACAATTGCAGGAGTACATGTATAGGCAGTCCGTACGACCGTATAAACTAATAACATTTCTCTTGTTAAGATGGCATCAAGCATTTAGAGCTTTTATTTGTTTCCTAAGACGAATTTTGGATATCTAATTATAGAACAGTGTGGAAATGCTAGGACAATGAAGTTTAGTAACAGACTGCCGTGCTTTGCATCTATCAGAAATTAGGTAGATGTTTTTGCAACAGATGACCAACTACCATTTGGATTATTCATTTTCAAGGTCCTCTTTACCAAATATTCTCTGAGTCTAGTAGTATTCTATAATGAAAATTTAAAATAAACAGTTCAGCCTTTTGGTAACATTATGATGGCAAACTTTAATTGATAATAGCATGATTAAATATATCAACTTTGAAAACGAGCTAAAGATATTGTTTGTAGATCGAAGGGACCTTTATTTATGTTTTAGCTTCAAATTGTCAAGCTCTTGCACGATTTATTATGGAAAACGTAAAATACAATGTATAAAATAGCATTCGTATAATACATATCTTTTAACATGGTCAAGATGATACAAAAGAACTCTATGACTGAACTTCTGTGGGTTTGTGTACTACCATTTATCCACTGAAGAGTACGCACCCAGGCAATCCAGAACAAAGTAATGGAACACCAAGATCCATGTTTTGCTATTCCTTCATTTATATAACATCATTTACAAGATTATACGTATAAGACATAACAGACAAATTTAATTCATTTGCAATTCCTGAACAATTCATATGTGGAATGGCAAAATTATCCAAGTTCTTCTTTTGCAAGATTTCTTATCGAACACTAAAAATTCAATATGTAATATAGCACAAATGTATCCTGATATTTTGAAGTTTTATACAAGTTCATATCTTTTAACATGGTTACAGTGACATAAAAGGAACTGTATGGAGGACTTTTTGAAGGGCAGTGCACAATCCGTTCTTCCCAATAAAGAGGAATCAACCTGGTAATCCAGCACAATGTAATGGATCACAAAGAGCTATTTGTTTTATTCCTTCCTAGTGTCACGCTTAAAGAGGTAGGAAAATTTGCATTTGTAGACGTAAAAAGTACCAGCCATATATTTTTAATTTATTTATATTTATTTCAAAAGTATACAATATGTTGAAAACGTTTTCAGATTTCATGCAGGAATTACTCTGTCAGAATCATACAAAAAGCATCCAACTGAAGTTAAAACTTTTCAGGGTAACACAAATATAAGTATGTAGATTACACGATATAAAATGTAAATATTGCTAACGTCTGCATTTGAATTCCTCAAAATAATTGAAGTCCAGCAATTCATGATAACACAATTTCGTCCTTTTAACTGCAGACATAGATGGAAGTATAAAAGAATATATGTGCTTGTACATAGAATGATACAAGGATCGGTAAAAGTAGACATTAGAAACACAATAGTGCCAAGTGCGCGTGCCAGCGAGAGAGAGAGAGAGAGAGAGAGAGAGAAATTGTTTGCAATGATTTATTTACAGTCAGAACTCAAGGATTTGTGATCAATAAATGTATATTTGTTTAACAATTATCATAAAGTCACCTTCAAATGAGACATTCACCAACATATTTGAGAACCCAACTTCAAGATGATTTGATAAAACTTGTCCAGTTAGTGTATGTAAAACAGTACGTATCGAATCTTTTGGATTTGCTACTGTAAACTACAGTACAAGGTACTGCCTACGATTGTTGATCTAGAACGGACAGCTACATATGGTCCCATATGGAAAGTTACTTCTAGTACATCGGACGGCCGAGCATATTCGCTCATTCCGCGGCTGTGAAGGTAAAAGACAAGAGCTGTATGGACAGGGCAGGGCATCAGCTCAGGTGAAGTATGAACTGATGGCCATCCATTGCATCCGGACGTGTCTCTAGACGTGACAACACTATACTTTCAATAGATTTATGATACGCCAGGACGAATTAGTGCGCAACGTTTCCTAACTTTAACGTAACTCACGCGTAAGCCATGGCACTATTCCTCTCCCCCTCCCCCACCATACACTTTCAAGGCCTGTGCCAATGGGCGAAGCAGCAAGAGTGGATACACTGGGCGATATAGCTGAATATCTGCACAGATGCGGCTCGGGGCTTAATGCAGTTGTTCACTGCACCGAAGCAGAAGTGAAACTTGGCAGCCCCCTGGGTGTTTGAGCAGCCCTCTCTAGGATCGCACTGTTCATCTCCAAACTACTAAGAAGTGCCTTGGAAAGGTGCGGTCTTAAACATTGTCTGCTTCACTTTACCTTGGTCAGCACACTGTTGCTGACGGTGATTCCATCCTAACATTTGAAAGTCAAACAAGAGGACAAAAGTTACGCAGCTCTCTTCCGGAGCCTGGAATGTACGTATACTAATGGACAATACACTAGCCGATGGATTATAGAGAACAGCCCTAGTTGGTAAAGAACTGGGTAAATACAACATTCAGGTAGCAGCCCTGAGTGAAATTCAACTAACTGAGGAAGGACAAGTCACCAAACTAGGAGCAGGCTACACTTATTATGTTGCCGAAGTAAAGAAGAACGTCATAAAGATGGTGTTGGGTTTGCCATCAAAGTACAGCTGGTAATACATTTCCCAAAGGGACTGCATGACAGGCTGTCTGAAAAAAAGACATGCATCTATCATCACTACCTAAGCACCCACCAAGACCAACCCAGAGGATGTCAAGGAAAACTCCATAAAAAACTTGAAGTCTCTTTTGTGCAGAAGTACCAAAGGTAGACAAGCTCATCATCCTTGGTGACTTCAGTGCGAGAGGTGGCACAAATCACCAGATATGGCATCCTGGTATTAGCAAAAATTGAACTGGCAAATGCAACAATAACGGACTCCTCCTACTGTACATGACCTCCCAATTAACAATACAGTATTTTCCACCTGAAACAACTACAACGAAATGTCTTTGATGCAAAAACTCTCTAGGCACTGACACATTACTGACTACGCCATGGTCAGGAAAAGAGACAGGCAGGATATATATATATATATATATATATATATATATATATATATATATATATATATATATATATATATATTTGGTGATGTGTTCGTAGTCGTGAAGGAATATGGGCTCGTGTGTGCAGGCAAGGCGATGGGTGCCTTTTCCCCGCGGGCCTGGCTTCGAATCTCCGTAGATTACGAATTAAAAATTTCTCGAACCTGTATGATACCATTATTTGTAGTAAAATATGAATTTTGTCTACTGTTATCAAGCATTCTTCAATAGAATCCAGGGAAAGCACTTTCTGCTCTTTCAGGTGTATGCTTATAATTCTCTATAATTAACCCGAGGAATTGGGTTCGAATGTCCATAGAGTACGAATTAAAATTTCTCGAACCTGTATGATAGTATTATTTGTATTAAAATATGACTTCTGTCTACTATTATGTGCATTCTTCTATAAAATCCAGGGATAGCACTTTCTGTCTGCTTTATATTCGAACGAAATAATGCCCGCGAATGAAGCAAATATAAACATAACAGTTTTATAATAATGTTTTAATTTACCCACGTTGTAGAGGGAGGTAATAAGCAAAACAGAAGTTTCACTGTTAGTTAAATCTACTTAGCCTATAATGGCATAGGATAAGCGTTTTTATATTGAGTGATGGAACTACAAATGTTAAGATCAAGCCCTAGGTAACACTACATTGCCGTTAATATTTTGTATTGTAGTCACTGACGTTTACCTGGATACGTATACAGGTTTATCGATTAATAGTTAAAGAAATTCGGATGGCTTACTCATCCCAAATCTAACTATCTCGTAATGTATAATCAATATCCTGTGTTTTATATATGTGATGGGCGTACCGTTTTAGCCGGCCGTCCCAGTCTGTACTAAATAGCCTAGACCAGCATTGTAAGCGACTTTCTCTCCTTAAGTTCTGGCCTTTTTGTCCACTTGGCAGGCCGTTGAGTTGATCAGCTATTTTGTGCATGCCAAAATGGTCAACAGAGATATGCAGACTGACTTTGGAAATGAGGATAGAAGAATAACACTCGCAAAACAGTTGCTATGTTCGCCAACCCCCACCCCTATTCCCTCCTCTCTCTCTTGAATCATCGAAACTAGATGATAAAAAGGATATTCCATGCAAAGAAGGAAATAAAATATAAGAAAACGCGAAATAAAATGAATTTCATTATTGGACAATTTAGACGAAAATTAGAAGATATGGGAATTGTTTTCGAAAATATGTTTAACATAGAATCAATTGATAATATAGACATCTATGCACAATGCATGGATAATATGAGATTTTTAGTACATGGGATATGTTTAGGTCACATTCCACCTTATCGGTTGGCAATCATATTAGAAGTCATTGCATTACAATGTATTAACACAACACTACACTTAATAATACCTATTAACTATATGATAAAGTTTGAATTCTAATATTTAAATGAAAGTCATATATATATATATATATATATATATATATATATATATATATATATATAGAGAGAGAGAGAGAGAGAGAGAGAGAGAGAGAGAGAGAGAGAGATAAGGTAGGCAACTATGTAAATCAACTATGTAGAATCATAGTCAAGTTATTTTCATATTTTAAAAAGTCAAAGCTGCATGCAAAAGCATGAGCTAATATATCTTTGTATTTGTTAAGCAAACAGGAATATCTCCCCGAGACCTGGGAAGGAAACAGCTCTTGAACGTCAAGGCTATCGAGGATGGATTGCAATGAGATGCTATCTGACAGCTATATATATAGATATAGATATATATATATATATATATATATATATATATATATATATATATATATATATATATATAAGTGGGATGGGTGTGTTAAAGCTTCGTTCCAGGTCTGGCATATACAAAAATGTCCTTAGGATTTGTATGTCTATTCGCCGGTAATTTCCTAAAATGAAAAAGCTACATCGACACCTTGTTATCGCATGTCATCGTGCCTTTCACGAATTGCCTTTTCGTATCTTTTTTTCTCCCTTTTGCTACCTAAAGTGATAGGTTTTACATTAAGTATTTTGGTTCTGCATTCGTCTGTTTTCGAGTCTCCATAAGTGTTCTGGCAGAGCACTATTCTGGTCTTCATTACAAATGTTCAGGAAGCTGGACTGTTTATCTGGGGCAAAAAAAATCTTTTTTTATTAGAGGTGGGTGTGTATGTGATTATTTACCATCGGGACCTAAGTAGTATTACTATCTGGAAAGTGTTTCTTTTTGGTGGGGGTGCGAAGTGGAAGTGGAGGCTTCTTTTCCATTAATGTTGGGCGTTTGGGAATTGAACGCTATGGTCATTAATGGGGGGGGGGGGCTGTGGAAATTTAATATTACGTTTGTGTAGCTATAGATCATAAGCATATCTATTTAACATCTTGTTTCAACGACCTACATACATCGCATTTTGCTTTGCATTTGGCTAATCACAAACCGAAGAACGGGTGCTTTCATCCCCTGTTTGATCTACTTGTTCAGTTTACGCACATTTCACGGATGGGTCACCAACGAAATAATGTTGAAGAATTCATGAGGCTATTTTTACATAAATAATTTGCTGAGTTAATCAAGGACTACTTATTTTGTCCACACAGATTTGACCACACTCTGTTGCACATTCTGCACAAGAGTTGCTACCTAGCAGCCTTCTTTTTGTACAGACGCTACGTTGTCTTGTAATATAAACAAATCGTGTAGGAGTACTTGAACATCACTAGACCATATATTATATTTGGTATGTAAATAACCAGTGTAGGAGTGCTTGAAATAATTATATCACACCTTTTAATAATAGTGCTTGATATAAATATGTCACACCTTTTTTTAATGTGAACAGCTCGTTTTGGTTGTGCGTTAACTTTTCTAGGCCACACGAGCTATTTCGCATGGAAATGCTTATTCTATAGCGAAAGTGCATTCAAGGTTACTCCTTCTACATTTTTTTATTTATCGTTTAAAATCTTGTGCTGAGTAATTGTAATTTTGTCAGTTTAATTTAGCATCAAAGCCGTTCTAATATTTGTCAAAGTTTCTGCTTTCACGAGGCCACTTTTATATTTTAAACAATTAATACAATTACTAACGGGAAGCACAGAATTCGCCATCCATGCGCTATTAAACAGAATAATGATCCCAAAATAATTACATTTCCGTAGTCCAACAGAGTGACACCAATAACTTTAAATTTATGTTAGCTAGTACGTCGACTCACCTAACCCCATACCGAAAACGAAATAAAAAAAATCACTTAAAGTGACAAAATATTTATCAATAACCATTGCATATAACAGTGACTCATCAGAGATCCCTGTTTTGAAAAAGCTCCCCTCCCCCCGCCGAAAACCAATTGAATAATAATAATATAAAAAATTTGAACTTCCATCTTTTAGGTTGAACATAATCATGCGAATTTCCGAGGTAGCTATATATCGACTGACTGACCGAAAAGAGCCCTACTTCTGCTTATTCGCAATGAACATCCACATAGTTTTCGACGATATTACTTGAAGAGCTTGGGAAAAAGAAACAGTTTGGCAACGATTGGAAAGACACAGTTTGATACGATCAGTTTTTTTTTTTGTTTTTTTTTTTTTGTTTCTTATTTCCAAAAGCCGGAAACAAACAGTCGTTACATAAAAAGCATACGCATTTTCAATAATGTTCCATCGACGAAGCTATATTTGCTTTTGCTTTGGAAAATACATGACTAGACAAAACAATTGAAGTTCTTCGTATATATACTTGACATATCCCATCAAGTATTTACATTTCAGTTTTCTTTGTTCTCATTTTATCAAGGTAAGCTTAGAATAATACGCCTGGAGCCTAAAGGCATTTTTAAGAAAACGTTGTGTGTATATTTAACAACTTGTCTTCTCATATTTGTTCTAACTTTGACGTAACATCAGACACTGAGATTATTCATATATGTTCATCTCTAGTTCGCACTGATTGACTGCAGATTTAGTACGGATTTTGAATAACAAGCATGCAAGATGCCAACAAATTACACACACACACACACACACACACACACACACACACACATATATATATATATATATATATATATATATATATATATATATATATATATATATATATATATATATATATATATATATATATATATATATATATATATATATTCTTATGTTACGTGTTTAGGGTCGAATAAACAGAAACAAAAGAAAGAGTGAAAACAACAAGCTTTGAAAAATTTAACAAATAATTTATTTCCCTAAGAAACACAATAAAAAATTAAAAAATAAGAACATATGGTTTTAAGAATCAAATCCAAAAATAATCCAAGAATAATCCACGAATTAAATTTTACAAGTCTTAATAATGAAAAGTTCTAACGAATGTCAGTTCGAGTCCCGACGAAGAATCCAAAATGGAAAGCGATGACGTATACTGTAGCTTTTATGGTGTAGTATCGTCTACATTTCTTTTTTATTCCAGAGTCAATAATATTCCAGTGTTTGAATTTCAGAATAAAATTTAAAGAAATGTCTTTGTCCAAGAATTCTGTATGAGTACTCAAATACTTCCAGGAGAAAGAAGTAATCTTTTAGAATCCAAATAATCCGAATAAAAATAAAAATGTAATTCCCATTCTGGTCACAGGCACACACGTTCCAGTGTAAAGGAAATGCCCCAACTGACTAATATATCTATAAACAAAGATTATACAGTGACTTGAAATGCAAAACAGAATCACGGATGAGAGTCAACTTTCTAGAATCCTCGAGAAGCATTCACACCTAAAAGTGCGTAGTACCAGCATGACCTTGACATAAACAAATCATTTTACCCTAAGAATAAGACAAAAAAGTTGTTTACTTGTCTCAGTGATTTCTGAATTAAGGTCGGGAATTACGTCAAAAATAGAAACAGTGTTTCTAGTAACTAATTTGTGGAAAATATCAAATTCCTAGTAAACAAAGTTTTATATATATATATATATATATATATATATATATATATATATATATATATATATATATATATATATATAAGCATTACCTATAAATAAACATAGTTGCCTCGGATTTTATGCTTTAATTGTCCTGTTAGCGAACATGTTTTTATCATCCCTGTATGATTTATGAATGCAATTATATGAAATAATAAAATTAGTAAACTCTACCTGGTTCAGCCAATGCAATTTTCGGATATATTTTGATGATTTTTGTTTACAGTTTCCTGCTAGAATTACCCATCATTTCATTCTCCTATAAATTAAGCATTATATACAATATCCGTTGATCGGGAAACCTCACCTTCCACATTAACGTACTCCAGTTGTTCAGGAATGACGTTTTAATAACACAGATACTGATATGTAATATTTTGGCGCTGCTTGGCCTGCTAGTGCATGCTAGCATGTTTAATGTATTATTTATTCAGCCAGGCACAGAGAAAGAGAGAGAGAGAGGTGACAACATGTCCCTTGATTGATAAAACGTAGACATTTCATAATCATAGAAATGCTGTTTTCTTTACCGATTCAGAGGTTTCTTCATTTTTCCCATACGTGTTTAGAATATGTTTTATATTTTCTAAACAAGGGCTGTAATTAAACTCTTATAGTTTTTAAAAAAGGCAGCCTTTTGGGCCGTGTTTCTCTGCACGTAATAACATGTTATTTAAATCAAACTTTAAAAAAAATGTTAATTATAGAAACAATAAATATTTACAGTATAATGCATATGATCATGTCGTATAATTACAATATTTAGTCTCAGAATGTTTATTTCCCTTTTTTCGGAGTTTCTTTTTCGGGGGGGGGGGGGGCAGTATACGGGGGGATGCGTTTTCCAGCGATTTTTGGCGTTTTACAGTCTTTTTATGGATCCTTTGAAATGTCATTATTTGCTATTATTGCGCCGATAAGACTTTACGTGCTCTTTTCTTGACCAAGTTTAGCACCTGGTCACAATTGTAAAAGTTCATGTCGATCAATAATTTTTGTCTGGAAGTTTCTTGATGAAACTCAAGGTGCGTGCAGATCATTCAGTGATCAGGATTTAACAGACTTCGTTTAAATAAAATTAGTATTAAATGTTTGAAAAAAACCAATTTATATTTAATTTAGTATGGGTAAATGTGCGTACATGACCTGCATGAAATCTACCATAAGACGTGTACTTTGCAAATTAAATCAGTGTCTAAGTGCCGAAAATAAAGAATCCAAATTGGATAGATAGATAGATAGATAGATAGATAGATAGATAGATAGATAGATAGATAGATATAACTTTTCAATATTTTAATTTACATCTCATTTACGTACTTAAACATAGAATTTCCAATAATACTTGTAGAGTTATCAAATCGTTCGTATGTTGAGCATACACAATTAATAAAAAGAAGCACAAGTTGTTCTTTCAGAAAAGAAAGTGATACAGATGCCAGCCTGCCGCTCTCTCTCTCTCTCTCTCTCTCTGTAACAAAAAAGCAGCCATTCGCTGGCGCACTATACGTGTCCACAAGTCCTGAAAAGCTTGCCTGCATTCATGGTCCCATTTTTATACTGATCCCAGTATTTAAATAGTTTCCTTTGTTTTGCAATGTATTTTCTTCCCTGGTATTTCCTGTTGTTTTATTTTTCGACACAAGTCTCATCTGCAAAGTCAAGTATGCAAACAGATGCAAGAGCATATACATGTCGGCCAGTGAGCTTTTTATGATAAATATCATCTCTGCCGCACGTTACTTTAGATATGGGTTGATTGCATCTGTTTAATTTTTCAAGTTCAGCTGATCTGATTTATCTAATAGTTTGTAGGAATACGTGGATCTTAATGCAGCTAAATGTGTTATATTACTTCTTAAAATGAATAGCATCTACCAATACGAGACGCAGAATAATGTATTAATGATGGTTCAAGCTAATATGTCTAATGTAGACAATGGAAAAGTGGAATGTAAAATAAAATAGTTTTGTTTTTATTTTTATTTTATTTTAAAAGTAGAAAGATTTTAATCGTCAGATGTATGTATATATGTTTGTGTTGCGAAATAGAAAATATAATTAAATTTCAAAACTGATGCTAATAATTATATGAAAAATGTGCGCTTTTGAGCACCGGTTAAAACACCTGAAGCAGTCATCAAGCGTGATTCAAATCAGCCGGTATACATATATTCAAACGATACTTCTAAAATTAATTACATATTTCTTAACGAATGTTCGAGCTAGATCAGAACATAAGATTGTTCCTTTGCGTTTGCCTATTTCCATTGCTCATCAGTCTAGACACTGTCGTATGAAACAAAATACTCTTAAATTATGTCATTATTTAAAGCTTTTTTAATTTGTGTACGTTTTGAGTTGGGTGTGTTTCGGTGTTGGTACGTGTTGAATTGGGACCGTTTCGATTGGGTACGTTTTGACTTGGGTACGTTTCAGTTTAGGTAAGTTTTGATTGTAATCCCTAAAGCCCTAACTAGGGGCTTGGTCGCTAGTAGAACATGTGATCGTAGTACATCTGTACCTGATAACCCAATGCCGGATTAAGGCCTTCAAGAACACCAAGTACTGAAAATAGTATGGTGCCCCCCCAAAAAAAAAAAAAAAAAAAAAAAAATTTGAAACTTAATAAAAACTATATTAAAAGCCGAATTGATGGGAACATATCACTGTTGCCATCATTCAAAATCAAAGCACTAATACATGAACATCGACGTGGTCGGATATATTTCATACAATTTTATCATCAACAATTAATTTTTTCTGGTGCCTTTGCTGGGCTGTGCCCTAAGTAGGTGCTTAGTGTGCTTATTGGGTAATTCGGCACTGGCCCAATGGGTACCACGCTTCCTGTTGCTTTGTCTCTATCCATCGCTGGAGTGCTCCGATCGCTGGATTCAAAAGACTATATGACGTGCCCATAAAGGTCAATATGTATTGAGCACAAATTAATGAACGTCTATCCGCCATTATCAATGAATTCTGACGTTAGCAGCTGAATATTATTTGATTCTGTTCTTCGCTGATGTGTTCAGCAAAGAATTGTCGAAGTTTTAACGTAATTAATATTTGATGCTCTATTTGGCGGAAGTAATTCACAAATGATTACTGAATGTTTAATGTTATTAGTATTTGTTCATTTATTTGGCAAACGTAATAAGCAAATGATTTTCGAAATTTTAACGTAAATAATTTTTGATCATCTTTTTCGCCGACGTAATTAGCACATGATTATGTGGGTTTTATTTTTTTTTAAATATATGGTCATCTATTTAACCGACGTAATTAGCAAATGGGTATTGACGTTTTAACGCTATCAGTATATGATCATTTATTTGGCCAACGCACTTCGCATAGGATTAAGGAAGCTTTAACTTTATTAATCTTTGTTCATCTATCTGGCCGACGGAATTAGCAAAGGTACTGGAAGAATGTCGGAGAGATGAACAGATGAAGGACACAAGATTTACTTCAGGGGACATGAGGAAAAGCACGAGCATAGAATCGGATTTATGGTACATAAGGAAATTATGAGTGCAGTCATGGGTTGTCGACTAGTGTCCATCCGATAGATGGCATCTCCCCTAAACATCACCATCATAGATGTGTATACCCCAACATCTGACTTTCATACTAGGAAGTGTATGCATGCTACGACCAGATTAAAACTTTCATTAACCATACACCCAAGAGAGATATTCTAGTTATTCAAGGAGACTATAATGCCTGAGTAGAAGAAGTTACAAAGGTGAGAGTATGTGGTCAATACTGTAATAAACTGACCTCTAAGAGAGGACTTGTCCTCCTAGACTTTTGCCACCTAAAATAACGTAGTACTAACGAACACCTTTGGCCCACCCAAACTATCTAGAAAAATTACTTGACAAAGTAAAGACGGAACAATCACAACCAGATTTATTACATCTTGGTGAGGAAGCGCTTGAGGTCTTGTGTCAACATTCCCACGAGCTGACATGCCGATGATGACTATCAAACTCAGCCTGAGTAAGACCACGAAGCCTAAACAGGTTAGGATCAGATCTGAACTTGAAACACTTAAAGATCAAAGCATGACACATGTATTTGAAGCATCAATTATGTGCATCACTCATAAGTCTGGGTCCTGAAGAATTAAACCCACACTCCTTGATCACCACTTTCAACAAGGCAGTAATAGGCAGAACAAGTGAGATCTTTGCCAAGCATCGTAGTATAAGCAAATACTGGTAACAGCAGATATCATCGACCTCTGTGATGTGAGGAGAAAACTGATGAGGAAGTGAGGACATCTTGAAAGAGCAGAAAAATACAGGGAGATTAGCAACAGGATTAAGAAAAGCTTAACGAAAGCGAAGGAACACTGGTTAAAGGACCAATGTAAGGAACTAGAGCAAAACCTGAACCAGAATAACAGTCAAAAGACATCAGAGAAAAAGAGTAGATCTACCACGATCCAGGACAAGGCTGGCACGAATCCCACAGAAGATCAAGAGATTTTTAACAGATGGACAGAATACTTTTCAGAGATTTACAACCAGGATATCTCTGGAGACTAGGTTGTAAGAAACTTCTTACTGAACATAAAATATGTTGACCACCCGCTCCCGCTGAAACATCAACAGGATCTCTATCATGTTTTCGTTGACTTCAAGAAGGCTTTTGACAGGGTATGGCATGCTGCCATGTGAACAACCATACGGATATACAATATAAACGCAAAGCTAAGCAGCCCCATATAAATCCTATATGACAAGACCACTAGCACAGTTCTCGTCAATGGCAACATAGGAGATTGATTCAGAACCACAGTGGGAGTCAGACGGGGTGGATACTCTCACACACTTTCTTCAACATATACCTGGAAAGGTTCATATCCGATGCCTTGAAAGACCATAAGGACAGTTTTAGCGTTGCAGGCAAAAGAACCACCAACCTAGGCTTCTATGTTTTACAGACCCCTCGATATGTGACTAAGTACCGTGCTCAATCATTTAAACACTGTTTATTTCTGCCATTAAATAGGAGTGTGTTGTAAATAACGGCATCGACTACTGAGGAATTTGTATCAGTACTATGTCAATACAGTGAATGTCACACACTAAAGACCTCTCTAGAGGCCTAAGTTAGTAGAGCGTCCGCCAAAGATGCAGTAGATCACGAGTTCGAGTCCCGGCTGAGTCATACCAAAGACATAAAAATGGTATTAGCAGTTGCCTTGTTTGGTGCTCAGCAGTAAGAAATTAGTTTTAGGACTGGTTGGCCTGGTGTCTGGATAGTGTAACTGGCTAGGACATGATGTTAATTGTCTGCGGCATGATGCCCCAGTGCTAGACATCTCAATTACTGCCACATTGCCGAAATCGTAGCAATATGATTAAAATTGTTAAGCTATGTTAAAAATCCAAAACACACACTCGCACACTAAATAGTGTTTAATGATTTGAATGTTTATTGTAATTTTCAGAGAGAAGCACACGAGTTAAATAAGTTAGGTAGCTATACATTATCATGATTAACCAATATAAAGGAATCCATGACCTGTAAGAGTGATGTCCGTATTTTAATGGACTGTGTTGAGATAGACAAATGGTGTCATTGTAATCATAGACGTTATATTGTGTGACCATTGGTAGCAGCACTTCATCATGAGTGAGAAATGGTGGTTATATGACAAAGATTTTTTCTTATGAGGGACACGTTGTGAAATCATACGGCTGGACTTTATTGTAAGAGAATTATATACTTGTACAATTATGTCCTTTATAATGAGTGACGATTGATATCAGTATAAAGACGGACATTATCGTGACTTAAGTTGGCTCCACAGCTGATGGACTTAGTTGTGAGGGACAGATGTTGTCAGTATAATACTAACTTTATTTCGAGGGATAGATAGTGTAGTATAATGATACATTTTATTGTGAGGGACAGATGGTGGTCATATAATGAAGAACTTTATTGCTAGAGACTGATTACAGTAGTAAAATGATGGACTTTGCTGTGGGAGACTGAAGGTGTTAGTATACTGACGAACTTTATTGCGAGGGACAAATTGTGACAGCATAATGATGGACTTTACTGTGAGAGACTGTTATTATCATGATGGACTTTATAGTGAGAGACTGAAGGTGGTAGTATCATCATCATTGGCGGCTCATTCTCAGGAGACCATACGCGTAGTGCTTTTGGAGTGTCGTCTGTCTCTGGGGTTTTGGCATCGTCTTATGTGGCTGTGCAGGCCTATGCGTGAGTGACAGTCCCTATTGCAGTTGGTGCAGACGTACTGGGAAGTCTGAGTTGCTGTGGTTGCTGCCACACTATTATGTATGACATGTTTCTCTGCTGACAG
Source organism: Sinohyriopsis cumingii (assembly GCA_028554795.2). NCBI lineage: Eukaryota > Metazoa > Mollusca > Bivalvia > Unionida > Unionidae > Sinohyriopsis > Sinohyriopsis cumingii. The sequence continues at coordinate 121,314,086 of CM068837.1, read as the reverse complement.
CTGGCCTCTTTTCACATGAGCGACTGCTATGCCCTTGCGGACCATCAATCCCTAAGTGCCTCGGTTCTCGGCCTGCACTTCACAGCCGTTGGGTGAAATGTCGTATGCCTTAAGGTTCCTCTTGCACACAGCCTTGAAACGGATTGTGGGCGGCCGACTCTTCTCGTGCCAGTGGTCAGCAGTCCATATAAGATGTCGTTTGGCAGCCTCCCATCCTCCATGCGTTGGACGCGTCCCAGCCATCAAAGGCCGCGTTTGTTCAGCAAGGAGTGACACAGAATTAGGCAAAAAAAAAGTAACTTGGTTTTGCCTTAGAACTACTTGACTATTTTTTGTTGTGATGGTGAATAAGTGTTTATCCAGGTAAGCGACTGTACTAACATGTATCTCGCCGGAAATTACTTGCGACGAGGGACGTTAAAAGCATGATATGCACGGGTATTTTACCCTGACTATTACTCACTCTCCAATGGATTTAAGGAAGATCAATTTCTAACCGACACACTGGTCGTTTTTGGATCTCGTCAAGGAGTGTACGCTCTCCATTGTGTTCTAAAGCCATAGGGGTAAGTGTTAAATTTATATTTCATTTGATATGCGAAGCTTATTCAGTTTGTAATGTCATATCGTTTAATGATGCATCTGTTACAACGCAGATTTGAAACGTTGCGAACTTTGAATTACAAGTTGCTATTAGACTCTAATGCATTAGCATATATCGAGAGATTTTTCAGAACTCATTATTATGACCAGTTTGGTTTTATTGTAGCTGACTACAGCTGACTAGATTTGACTAGATCTGACTAGAGCTGTATAGAGTTGTCTGGAGTTTCCAGAGTATTTAGGGCTGCGTGCTGTTGATAAGTATGTATGTATGTACGTATGTCTGTACATGTGGTAGAGCCACGGATGTAGACGTAGCTAATTCAAGGGTGCTGTATGCTGTCTGTACGTGTGTATACGTATGTCTGTACATGTGGTGGATCCGTGAAGGGTTCGAACGGCCGATAAAAGTGGGGGCCAACCCAAGGACTCGGTGAAACTGTGAGGTTCATCAGATTATGAATCGTACGACTGTACAAGGGTCAAGAAGCATATGTGTGTACCAATTATTGTTTCAATTGGGTACATTTTCATGTTCATGAGATTATTTTGAATCTTAGTTGTATTCATGTGAATCCCACTCACAGTGCGTAACATTATTTGAAACACATTTGAATACCTAAAAATTATTTGAATCTTAATCGTAGTCCATACGTGAGGTTATATGAATCTCTCTTACAGTTTACAATATTATTTGAAACGTGTCTGCAGTCCATAAGGTTTCTTGGATCTGTATTTCATATTGAATTCATATTTTTGGTTTATTTTCAATGTGTGAATGTTTGTGTAAAGTGATTGGATCAATCGTATGTTGAGAGCGTGAGAGAATCATTGTATTTATACACCAAATATTTTTTTTTATTAATTCATTTCATAAATTTCCATCTTTCACACAATGTGTTTGTGTTATTCATTTAGTCCAAAACCCACTCGGTTTCTATTCTGCGACAGGGAGTACATGCTAGAGATACTTGCACGCTACAGCATCTTGCTGTGTGGGGCGCGGTGTTGGCAGCTGATTTTCGGTATGCGTTTTAGGCACTGTATGTGGAAGGAGTTGAGTCTGCGCTCTTGCCTCATACACGTGCTCCAGGTCTCACTTGCATTTAGGAGGGTGTTGAGAACGCAGGCCTGGTAGACTTGGATCTTGGTGTTCTCTGTCAGCGTTTTGTTTTCCCACATCCTCGTAGTTAGTCATGCCATGATGGTGTTTGCCTTTCCAACCCTTCTGTCCAGCTCCACATCGAGGGAGAGAGTGTTGCTGATGGTTGACCCCAGGTAAGTAAATGTGTTGACTGCTTCCATGGTGACACCTTCGAATTTGATGGAGGGTCAGTGGTTGCATCTTGCGCACTGACGTTTGTTTTTTTCAGGCTGATGGTGAGCCCGAACTGCTTGCATGCATCAGCGAAATGGTCTCCCAGTCTCTGGAGGGCATCCTCGATGTGGGTCACAAGAGCCGCGTCATCAGCAAAGAGCATCACCCTGATGAGCACCGACCTCACTTTGGTCTTCGAGTGATGTCATGCCAGGTTGAATTTACTCCCGTTGTACCTGGCGTGCAGATATACGCCATCAGTGGACGAGTCAAAGGCGTAGGACAGGAGCAGGGCGAAGAAGATCCCGAAAAGGGTCGGCGCCAGCAGGCAGCCCTCCTTCACGCTGTTGATGGGGAAGGAGGCTGAGTAGGATCCATCATAGAGGACTGTTCCTTTCATATCGGCATGGAAAGAGATTTATCATGCTGCGGAGTTGTTTTTTTTTTGGGGGGGGGGGGCAGCCGATCTTCCTGAGAAGTTCAAATAGGCCCTACATTCAGACCAGATCGAAGGCCTTGGTGTGGTCGATGAACATCGTGTAGAGTGGCTGACCTTGCTCTCTGGTCTTCTCTTGGAGTTGACGGAGGGAGAAGATCATGTATGTTGTCAAACTGCCTGCTCTGAAGCCGCACTGGGATTCCGAGTAAACACGGTCCGGCAGCAGCTGCAGCCTGTTCAGGAGGATGTGGGCGTACACTTTGCCAACGATGCTCAGGAGCGAAATAAATCTGTAATTGTTACAATCACTGCGGTCGCCCTTGTTTTTGAAAAGGGTCACAATGGTTGTGTCGCGCATGTCTTGGGGGACTGCACCTTCCTCCCAGCAGAGGCAGAATAGTTCATGCATCGGCTGAAGCAATGTTGGTTTCCAACGTTTTTTAGTTTCTGGTGGGATGCTGTCCGTACCTGGTGCTTTGTCATTTGGGAGGAAGTCGATACCTTTGCTGAGCTCATCTAAGGTGGGCATTTTGTTAAACTCCTCAATGGTGGGCAGTTTCTGTATGCTGCTAGAGCCGCATCGGTGACTGACGTTTCTCTTGAGTACAGCTCTGAGTAATGCTCCACCCATCTGGCCATTTGTTGCTCACGGTATGTGATCCTCTCTCCCATCAGAGATTTATGGGGTGGGGGCGAACACTTTTGCTGTAGGACCTAGGGTTTTCTTGATACCACTGTACACGCCTTTAATGTTACCAGATTCGGCATTGGGCTCGATTATTCACACAGTTGCTGCCAATACTGGTTCTCGCACTGTCTAGCGATGCGTTGGATGGTGCTTCGGGAACTTCTGAGGGCAGCAAGCATACTTTCATTTGGGAAATTTTCGTTTGTCCTCGATTATTTCTTCCATCCTTCAAAGGTGTGCGTTGAACCAGTCCTGGCTGGGACGTTACTTCTTGCCAAATGTGGCCAAGGCTGTGTTGTAGATGGCACCCTTCATGGCGTTCCACTTAGCTGTGGTATCGTGGTCTGGCAGGTCCTGGAGAGCCTGGTCCAGGGCGGACACATACTCCAACAGTTTAGTGGCAGGATGACTAAGCCTAAATATGGATAAGTTAATACTGCTTAAATTTACCAAAACCAATCTAATGTTCTAACCCTCTAATATAATAAAATAATGCTAAAACATGTTTATATGGCAAAACATGAGAAATGTTATGTGAAAAGTTGAATAGTGTGCTGTAATTTCCACATATACATTATATGCTGTTAATTAGACCTTAATTGTACTGATTCATGATCTAATTGACTTTAAGACAGTTATCCGTTATCTTTGTTTGAACATTATATGGTCTTACTGACTTTATGACTGTTATCCCTCACCTGCGTCTAAACAAGTCATGGTCTTATTGACTTTAAGACTGTTATCCCTATCAGTGTCTCAACATGAATTACACTTGTACTGACCAAAGCTCAAATTGATTCCATGGCTGTTTTCCATCATCTCTGTCTCAGTTTTGATTACACTGGCACTGACCAAAGTCTTGCTTTAAAGTATGTTGTCCCTCTTCTGTGTCTCAACTTGTATTACACTTGTCTGACCCAATGGCTAAATGGTTTTATGTCTGCTTTCCATCATCTGTCTCAACTTGGATTATGTTGCATTGACCCATGGTCTAATTGATTTTAAGGTGGTTTCATATGTATTTGACCTTAGATTACACTTTCAGCATTCAGTTATTAATGCGATATGCAAATAATAATCACAGGGTCAGCTTATCTATCAAAGGCATATGTCCCATGTCAAATATTGTTGAATGACTGATGTGGATATAATATTGTTCTTGTATGTTGTAGGCAATCAATATCAATAAAATATTTGATGTGCCCAGATTTATGTCATATTAGAAAGACAACATAAATTGTACATAACCTTAGCCCAAAGTTACGGTGCATCAAGATTAAAATATGAAATCTTATTTATACTCACATTTATAATGTATAAAGATGTCAGAGCGAATGAAATACATATACGTCTATATTTACGTCATACCCAGATGACAAACCTTGGACGTTTATAACAGTGTAATATATGCTACTTTCTTATCCACTGTTGAATATTAACATAATTATAATTACAGTACTAATTGAGGAGTATCAATAGGATTATAGTTGTTGTATTAATTGCTGAATATTGCACATTGACAAAAATATGGTTATTGTACTAATTGTACTTTATTAATAGAATCATGGTTGTATTAATTACTGAATATTAATAGAATTATGGTTGTTGTACTAATTGCTGAATATTAATAGATGTATGGCTGTTGTACTAATTGCTGAATATTAATAGATGTATGGCTGTTGTTCTAATTACTGAATATTGATAGAATTATGGCTGTTGTACTAATTGCTGAATATTAATAGATGTATGGCTGTTGAGATAATTGCTGAAAATTAAGGTAATTATGGCGGTTTTCTAAATGTTGAATAGTAACAGAATCATGGTACATATGTGCTAACTGCTGAATATTTATGGTTATGTTACTAATTGCTGTATATTAATGGCATTATTGTTGTTTGTACTCCCTGGTGAATATTAATATAATTATTATTTTTGTAACAATGCCTCGATAATAAGATATTTATGGTTGAAACTAGTTCCTGAATATTAATAGCAATATATGATTTTTGCAATAAATCCTGATATGAATAGAATTATGGTTTTTGTACTAGGTGCAGAATATTAATAAAATTATGTTTTTTGTACTAACTACTGAGTACTAATAGAATTGTTGTTGTTGTACAAATTTGCTGTATATTAATAGAATTATAAGTGTTGCACTTATTGCTGAATATTAACAAAATTATGATTGTTTTACTAATGGACAAATATTAACATCATTATTGTTGTCATTCAATTGATTTTTTACCTAGCTGCCTTTACAAAACAAAAATAGCAATAGAAATAATATCTTTTAATGTATGGTCATCATAATAATTGCTGAGTATTAATATAATTATTGTTGTACTAATTTATCTTCAGTAATACATATTTATCACTTTTTCTCCGAGTGGAAACTAAATAAATAAGCATACACTGACTAAACATATTGTAATATTGTCCTCACATCACTGGTCAATAGGGATAGGTTAAAAGATGGATAGAACAATAGATGAGTGGATTGATGGATGAATGGATGGGTGAATAGATGGATGGGAAAATAGATGGATGAGTGAATAGATGGATGGGTCAATAGATGGATGGATGAATGGATGGATATATGAATAGATGGATGTGAAAATGGATGAGTGAATAGATGGATGGGTCAGTATATGGATGGGTGAATAGATGGATGGGGAATAGACGGATGGGTCAATTGATGGATTAATGAATAGATACAGTAGAATAATGTGTGAATAATGATGGATCAAGAGACAGATGGATGGGTGAATTGATGAATGGATGAATAGTTGGATGGGTGAATATATTGATGGTAATGGGTAAATAGAGAAATTGATGAATAGAAGGATGGGTGAATAAACATACTGATGGATCAAGAGATGGATGGGAGAAAAGAAGGATTCATTTGGTGAACAGAGAAAAGGATAGATGGGTGAATAAATGATTGATGGGCTACTATACAGCATGGTGGGTGAATACAGATGGATGGATAGACAGAAGGACAAATGGGTGAATAGCCAGATGTATACAGGGAATATAAATGTGGATCGATAGATGCACAGACAAATGAATGGATTGGTTGATATATGGATGGATGGGTGAAAAGATGTAAAGATGAACGGGTGAATCGATTGATAGATCAATGAATAGATTGAGGGATTTGTGAAGAGATGGATGGATTGATGGATTAAAAGACCAATGGATGGATGGATGGATGAATATATGTGTGGATGGATCACTAAATGGATGGATGAATATATAAATGAATAGGTTATCAAGACAGCAATTAATAAATAAATGAATAGATGGATAGATAGAAAGAAAACTGGAGAAAAAATGGGAGATTAAAATTTGTAATAGAGTTGTGTGGGAGCTTTACAAGACAGATTTGTGTTTATTTCAACATTTTATTTTTATGATTTAGCTACTAAATACAGGTATGGATGTCATTCAACTGATATTGTATATATCTGCCTTTACAAAACAACAATAACAATATAAATTATATCTTTTCATGTATATCAAAGTCAAAATAATTCTGGATTTCCAAAATAAAGTATTATTTAAATCACACATGTATTCAGTGTTAAATGATATAGCTATACATAAAATAAACAATTTTGATTTTTCCTCATTTTCGTCTTTGGGAAATATAAGAAAAAGATGCACCGAATTGGCTACTGAACATTTTCGAATTGCCAGTCAAAGACACCTGATTGTCCAATTGACAAGTCGAATGAATAATATATAGTTGCCAATCAAAGACAACTAGTTGCCTGCTTGACAAACACACTGAATACGTTTGGGTTGCCAATCAAAGACAAATGATTGTCTATATATTTGACACATCAAATGAAAAATATCTAGTTGCCAATCAATGACACCTAGTTGCCTGCTTGACAAACAAACTGAATATTTTTGGGTTGCCAATCAAAGATGCCTGACTGTCTATTTGACACGTCGAATGAATAATACCTAGTTGCCAATCAATGACACCTAGTTGCCTGCTTGATAGACAGACTGAATACTGGATATCTACCCATCAAAGACAACGGGTTGTCCAAAAAATCACCTTTATATTAATTCTAATATAAAAAGTAAATAGTAAATAAATAACAAGTTTACATTTCTTGCAGATTACATGATAGTTAAAGTTCGAATTTCCAATTTTGAAACACTGCAGACAGCATATTTTAGCTGTCCTGGGTGAATGGGCCCAGGACGTTTCTAACACTGCCATTTTAATCCAAATTAATGTACAATTTTAAAATGTTTTTGCAATATCTTTTTAGCACAATATTGATGCAAGTTATAAATCAGCAAATAACAGCAATTAAAATCTCATTAAATTCTTTTAAACAGGCTAGAGCTATTTACTTATACATCTGATATAATTTAATATTCCTACATAACATATACAAAGTGTATGTCTATACTTCCACTTACACTGGATAATATAGTATACACCCATGTCAAATTAAATGAACAGAGAAAATGTAATGTATAATGGTATGCATTTAAATGCATTGGATACGGTATAACGGTACCAATTGCGCAAGTCCAGGTGGGCGGAGCTTAAGGTGTATGGAACATTGTATTCAGAATTAAAGAACAAAACTAGCTGTGATTGGTGCATTATGTAAGACTTGTACTTTCTGTTTGGCTTAAAAAAAAGTTGAGCCTCTTGGCAACATGTGAGTTTGTGTTAATTTCTATCTAGATCATATTTTGTATTTTTTATGATTTTTTTAAAATATGGTACACATGCCTGAAAATGTGCTTGTTGTGACTAGATAACTCTTACCCCTGTCTAGTTCCAGTAGAGTTATCTCTCTTAAATGCAATGGAGTACCTGGTTATGTCATTGTCAAATTGACAATCTAGCATTGTTCTATATGACAGCGTGTGACATGCATGCCCAAGTAGGACAGAAAGTATATTTATTTCACAAAACATTAGCATTGAGGTATATGGAAAAACAATTGGTACCGTGATACCTAAAGGAAAGAATAGCCTCACAGTGTTTCCATAGAAACGCATACATGTGGGCGGCATTTATGAACTATACTAGTTTGATGTAGGAAAACAAATGTATGCTGAACACTTTTGGTCAAATATTCAAAGTTCTTTAAGAATAAAATGTATGAAATCTTTAGAAAATAGCACAAGATGGCTTTGGATGGGGACTTTTGATAACTATAGCTATGATAGATATAGACTTGTGTTACCTGATGCCTTTATGTATGTGCTGTTACCTCCTAGATTGGAATGCATGCAACAAAATAAGTTATGTAAACATAATATAGTTGATTTTGGCCAAATATTGGCTATTGTACCTGCAGAAGATGAAAAATCATGTGTACAAAAACAACTATCTTGTTCTTGTAAGGCATGCCATAAACCAGGATAGAGAACATTCTAAGTACACTTGTAGATAGATCACTTGTACCATGTGGGATGTTCTGGCATGAGTAATTTTTAGGTAGTTTATTAAGGATTTGGTATTCCTTCCCATTTTGATTTGAATTGTCCTGCTCTAATTGTCCCTTTTTTTTTTTACACTCTCCTGCTTTGAAATTGTTCATGTAGTTAGTTCAGTTCTCTTGCATTCCCTTTTGTTGAAGTAGCAGTGAATACCAACAAACAAGAACAGTTTCCTTAAGTCAGCATTTCCCATTGGCACTTGTATAAGCCCATTTATAATCTACTATTGACTTTCAATTAATCCTATTTCTTTCTGTCAAGCTGCTCCTGTGGAATTTCCATGTTTGGTCCAACATTACAGAATGATAACCATTTTAGTCACACAGTGCGTATTCATTCCATTCAAATCCACACTGTTCTTGAAACTTTGCATCCCATCGCAAGAATCCAAATTGGCATGAGATGATATCTGCATGGTTATGGAAGGCTGCACTCTACATGCCGGCATGGTAGAAAATATGAACTATGTGATATGAAAGAGCTGCGTCATCTTAGAAATTAAAATTACATGACTCTTGAGGTCTCCACTAAACATAGGAGTCTAAATGTTAGGTTCTCACTTTGTCAGTAATGTATTTTGAGATAATTTAATTGCAATGAAGTTAATACAGGTTGTTGATGAACTCATCTATATTACATGGATAATGTATTCAAGGTTACCACACCTTATGTATATCATTCAGTTATCTCCCTTACACCAGTCATAACATTTCAAGGAAATAAAATCTCACATTTTCAGTGACTGATTATGAAAATAAAGAGAAGATTTGTGAAGTATTATATTAGCCCTCAATCTTGATGCAAATGTAAGTAGAAGCAATTTGATAATTTCTCACAGTAAAGTTTACAAGTTTAAAAACTGATAAGGTATGTTCTGCTTGGCTCTGAGATAAGTTTCTCTCTATCTTATGCCAATTATTATTAAATTCTTATGTAGAAGAAATATACTTTATATGTATCTATATTATCTAAATTATTCACCCTTTTATATTAGATGGAAATGAACACAACTTCACTTGAAATTTGGGTCCTGTAAGGGATGTTATAGCACAGTTGCCTTTGGGCTGTCCTTGGACCTGTTGGGCCCTGCCCCATATATTTGTCCAAGGTAAGGTCATCAAACTTTCACTTCTCATTTTTCGCATTGCTGATTTTGCCACCTTTAATTCCTTTATCATAAGCTACCTCTCCCTTTTAGATAAACACTTTCCTCCTGTTTTTAACTCCATTTGATGTGCTATACTTAGTGTTTATATTTGGCATTTTTCTGTATTTTATTCCCCTAATTTCACCTCCCAATCCAAACATAACCACTTAGAAGCTGCGATTTACTATATTTGGTGACTGACTGGCTTATTGAAACAATTTTATTCACATTACAAAGGAGGAAAGCTTACTATTTGTGTTACAAAGAGGATGGGTAGGTGGACCTTTGTGTGAGGACTGGTGGTTAGTGACCTCTTGTATCTGTAGATAGTGTAAAGTGGTCAAAGCTTATACTTTATAATAAGATTGGGTCATGTCCACCTGTCTCTGATGTTAAGTTCTGCACCTACCAAACAAATATAAATTCCTTTCTTTTAGGTGAATTGTACATTTTGAAGTAGGACAGGTGCATACTATTTGGTACATTGACCTTTGACCTAGTTATTACATAATATGATATAATGTGATTTATCCCATATCACCTATGTGAAGTTCAATAATTGCTGATATGAATAAGATACAACTCATAGTTGAAAGAATTCATTTTATTTCAAAAGATGATTTTGATGGTGAAGCAAAAGTATGAAAACAATAGTTCAAACAGCTCAATGACATTTCTATACACATTCATATAAGACATAGGTTAGTACCTCATCAAATTGTTTTTCACAAATGAGACTAAGTATATTTGTTACTTATACAGTCCCGAACTATTTCACAGATTATTGGAAAAATTAAGGTTTGCTATAGGTATAACGGTACCAATTGCGCAAGTCCAGGTGGGCGGAGCTTAAGGTGTATGGAACATTGTATTCAGAATTAAAGAACAAAACTAGCTGTGATTGGTGCATTATGTAAGACTTGTACTTTCTGTTTGGCTTAAAAAAAAGTTGAGCCTCTTGGCAACATGTGAGTTTGTGTTAATTTCTATCTAGATCATATTTTGTATTTTTTATGATTTTTTTAAAATATGGTACACATGCCTGAAAATGTGCTTGTTGTGACTAGATAACTCTTACCCCTGTCTAGTTCCAGTAGAGTTATCTCTCTTAAATGCAATGGAGTACCTGGTTATGTCATTGTCAAATTGACAATCTAGCATTGTTCTATATGACAGCGTGTGACATGCATGCCCAAGTAGGACAGAAAGTATATTTATTTCACAAAACATTAGCATTGAGGTATATGGAAAAACAATTGGTACCGTGATACCATACAGTGGAATACACCTACATTGCATGTATTTAATAACATATACATTAAAATATATACACCTATATCCAGTCAAACGAAGACGAAATAAAACATGCATATCAGTATACATTTATTTACACCAGCAACCAGTCAAAGATTGAACAAAATAATAGATAGTAGTATACATTTATTTACACTTATACTAAATCAAATAAAGATTTAAAAACATCACATTCCAGTATGCATTTACTTACATCTACACTCAGTCTAACAAAGACCAAAAATATTCATGCATAGTGGTATACATTTATTTACACTTATACCCAAAGAAAGGTAGAAAAAAGTCATGCATAGTGGTATACATTTATTTACACTTATACCCAGTCAAAGAAAGGTAGAAAAAAGTCATGCCTAGTGGTATACATTTATTTACACTTATACCCAGTCAATGAAAGGTAGAAAAAAGTCATGCCTAGTGGTATACATTTATTTACACTTATACCCAGTCAATGAAAGGTAGAAAAAAGTCATGCCTAGTGGTATACATTTATTTACACTTATACCCAGTCAATGAAAGGTAGAAAAAAGTCATGCCTATTGGTATACATTTATTTACACTTATACCCAGTCAAAGAAAGGTAGAAAAAAGTCATGCCTATTGGTATACATTTATTTACACTTGTACCCAGTCAAAGAAAGGTAGAAAAAAGTCATGCCTAGTGGTATACATTTATTTACACTTGTACCCAGTCAATGAAAGGTAGAAAAAAGTCATGCCAAGTGGTATACATTTATTTACACTTATACCCAGTCAATGAAAGGTAGAAAAAAGTCTTGCATAGTGGTATACATTTATTTCCACTTATACCCAGTCAATGAAAGGTAGAAAAAGTCATGCATAGTGGTATACATTTATTTATACTCATACCCATGTGGTATGCATTTATTTATACTTGTACTCAGTCACATAAAGATAGAAAAAATCATATATAGTGGTAATCATTAATTTACACTTATACTAAGTCAAATAAAGATAGAAAATAAATCATGCATACCGTAAAGCCCATACTTGCACTGTATACTATGGAATATACCTATTGCAAGTTGCATCAATAAAAATGTGCATATTTATACTTCAAATTAATACATCAAACACACTAGCTTGCCGCATATGTAGAGAAAAAGACAAACCTTTTTTAACTGCATCACATATGTATATAGTTAATGATATATATAGAGAGAAACACGCATTCCCCATCACATACATATATAGTAAATAATATATATAAAGAAAAATGCATGATTTTATTTTACTTACATCATATACATATTTAGTTAGCAATACATGTTGATCCTTGATATCACCAGTCACCAACAGATTTGTATATATAATATCTATCAAGAATATGGCACCAATTTTGTAATGTGTCTACATCGGCTATGTATAATACTGTGTCTAATTTGGCTATGTGTAATACTGTGTCTAATTTGGCAATGTACTGGACATTTACAAGAAATTATACCTGCTACATAAATGAAATAGAATATTTTAGAGACGATTAAATCAAACTGTCCATTGCTTTTTAGCATCAAGGAATTTACAGTTATAATGATATCATAAGACAACAAGATAGAATATTATGTAATACAAAAAACTGACATAATCCATTTAAATATAATGGTATAATACAATAAAACATTGCAAGTAATAATACAACAAAATATCAAGACCTTTACAAAATCAATACATACAGTCAACACTGCCTTAATGAGCAAATTTTCTTATCAGTCACCTGGTCTCAATGGCCTATCCTACCCCCCTCCCCACCTCCAGGCCTTCCCCTGTATATGTAATCTATTAAGGGGGCACTCTACTTTTCAGTCCAACATAACATTTGGATTATCAGACAAATTCTGATTTTCAGTTGAAAGTATAAATCCCATATCTGACCATAAAAATTTCTTGTCATTATATTTTTATAAATAGATCATAACTGTCTCTGTAAATGAACGTCATGACTGTCAATAGATGTTTGATAAATATATCATTAATATTAAAGTCTCACCTTCTTCCTCATTAATTTACTACAAAAGCTTAATTAATGAACTAAATTAATGACAAGAGATTTGGGTATTTGATTGAAAGGAGTCAGTGTTGAAAAAATAAAGAAAAGTCCTTCAGAAGAGTCTTTAAAAATATTACATTAGCAAGTCAAAATATTGGAAGGGGGACCCCTGACAATCTCTAGCACGCTTCTATCAACACCAGCTACAATATAGGTAGTAAAGGCTCTGAGAGTGGAGGCAACACCAAATTTAAAGTACCTCCCAGCGGAAACACAACTGGAGGTAGTGCCTATGAGACGGGAAGATAGAAAAGTGAAGAGAGAGAGAGAGAGAGAGAGAGAGAGAGAGAGAGTTACAATGGCTGCCCAGTTATAAGACATTTTTGTGTTCCTTACATGTTTTCTTCATTCTCAACTGTTCTTCCTGTTGACATTTGTTTCAAGACAGAAAGATCAAGTACAAGTCAAAACTTTCCATCTTTCTGGGGCGCCAACAAAATCTTCGAGTAGAAACCCAGGGTTAGGTCATAGTCTTCAGTGGTGTTCCTCGATGCAAAATTCATTACCCATATGAAAGCAAAACAGGCCCACACATCACCGATACGTCCAACACGTCAGAAAGTGGGCTATTTGGACACCCACTCCGATGCTGGGAAGGGAATGGTCCCAAATAAGAAGGTGAAAACAACCTAAGGCTAAATACCACCCTTCTTAGGGTAGGGATGAGTCCAAGAACATCTTAATGTTGCCCCGGTAGCCAACCAATCTTGCAAAGGATGGGAACGAAGGACTTATGAACTGGATCTGCTGGTGGGTCTGTTGAGGCTGATCCTGCTTGAAACATTAATGTTTTTCTAGTAAATTATGTTTCTTCACGAATACTTACCCAATCATAACACCTTAGAATAATTATTACTACCTCATAAATACAGCTCTGCCAGATTACAAATGTTTAGCTAAAGAGAGCTAAACGTTGCCTGCCAACATATGCGGCAGTCAGGCACAATGATCTCTCCTTGATACAGGGATTGGCGGCAAAAATCAGAGTACATCTCTGTTACACCTGGAGCGTAAAGCACGATCTCTATATGGATGTAACTACAAGGAGGCTAAAATGGTGTATGTTATTATGACTGGGTAAGTATTTATGAAAAAAACACGTTTTATATGATTCAGATGTGCAGGTTCAGTAGATATGGATTGGGAGGAAACAACAGACATCATGGTTATTTGAATAGATGAGGGAAATTCTCCATTTCCAAGGAATTTCCATTGTAATATTGATGAGGTCATTGATCTACAAGTGTTTTCCATCTGAGTGGAGCAATGAATATGAGGCTACGCACCCATTCTCTTGCCTTATGTATCACGTTTGGAATCAGAGGTGTTTGAGGGTAAGCTTATGCATCCAGGCCGTTCCACTCTATGGATAGATTGCCCAGGCTATGAAAAACCGGGACTGGTGTGACAAAGGTTGTGCACTTAGTATTCTATCTTGTCGCAAACAGGTCCAGCAGCAGCTGGTCACCTCGAGAACATATCTGAGTGAAAATGGAGTGATTCCGTCTGAATAAGTTAATTGTTCCTGGACATATAATCTGCTAGTACATTTAGGCGTCCAGAAATATGACAATTTTGGATGTGGATTTCTTGTTGATAATACCCCTTTAGAAAGTCTCACACAAGTATGCAAGGGTCTAGGGACTAAAATCAGTACAGACTGTGATCTCAGGCATGGACTTGCAGAGGTATACCCACTGTGACCCAAAAAATATTGCTCCAATTATGCAGATGTTACCTCATATTTGTGCAAATGGAGAGAAGTTGGTCCTGTGGGCAAACTTTAGACCTCCATTGTGATAAAATAATACTTTATAATATGCCGAGGGGACAGAATACATCTATATACTTTCTAGTTCTAAATAATCTGGAAATTTCCATCTAATGGAAGTATGGAGTTTCTGTCCTTGTAAGGTTAGAAACTCAATAGCAACAGGTGAATGAAAGTAATTAAAATATGTTTTACCCCATTTCCAAATTCATTTTCTCTGATTTGTGGTAATTACATAGTTTCAAATATGTTGTTGGTTTTTATTTCAACACCATTCTCAACTTAATTGTGTCTTCCTGCACATCACAGAAAAGTAAGAAATGCAAATGTTATATGTTGTGTATCACTCACATTAAAATAACATTTACAATACCTATGTGCATAAACAGATTTCCAACTGAGACAAGAAGAGTAAAATACATTGTCACAGCGAAACTCCTGCTCCCTCCAGTGTAAACAAGTGGACCAAACCAACTAAAGCATGCAGTACAGGACACTAACATCAAGTGACA
This sequence comes from Sinohyriopsis cumingii, assembly GCA_028554795.2. NCBI lineage: Eukaryota > Metazoa > Mollusca > Bivalvia > Unionida > Unionidae > Sinohyriopsis > Sinohyriopsis cumingii. Next base: position 121,298,745 of record CM068837.1, on the reverse strand, counting down.
GTCATCCTTCAAAAGATTTTCCCTGTGCACTGTTATAAGCACAAAATCCCAAGCCAAAGCAACATGTTTTTGTTAAGAAGCTGACCTGTCTACCGACTTCTGACCATGTGCTAAAAAGACATTCTGAACATTGTCTGCTATTATTATTCTCTCTCGGATTTTCATGATAAAGGTAAATGATGTGGGTAAATTTCATGTTATTTGTCAAGGGAGGTAATATTTTATCAATAAAAATAACAGAATTGCTAGATGGGTTTCAGAAAATAATTATCTTGGGTCATGCTGATGAATCTGCAGTAAAATGGCTACAATCTGACTGATCGGTTAATAGCAATAAAATCACAATCACACGAGAAATGTTTTATTCTAATTATCATCCCATCACAGCTACATGGTACGAAATTGTAGTCAGCAGACCAGTCAGCACTATTACAAAAAGCACAAGCTCCATATCTTTACAATGTGAAATATTGTACAATATTTGTGAAGTATTCTACAATGTGAGATTCATAGAAAAGCAACCAATATGAGTTTTACAATGTGAGATTTGTAAAACAGTCATAATGTACTTTAAAATGTGAAATACTGCACAACATATTAAATAGTTGATCCCTAATTTCAGTATACATGGTTAATAGGGAAATTCGCAAAATTATCTATCATATGGTCACACAAGGAAGTAAATGTTCTTAGTGTCCAAAGAACACAAACTATTGTAAACAGGAAAGTGCATTATAGCCAACTGTGCTTTTCTGAAAATACGTACCCAATCACATTAACATTAGGAATTACTTCTGCTACATCCAGAATCAAGCCCTCCCATAGACCCGAAAACTTATGTCTACATTTTTCATAAAGGGACGTAACTCTGCAGATTATCTGTCCTTATCACACTACTTGGCACATCATGTAACACAAATATCATTCATTTTAACTCAAGCACTGTCTGAGATAGGATGCTCACATTGTGGGGATGGTTGTGAGAGATTTATCATAAGGTGATTGGGAAAGTATTTTCCGAGAAACAGAATTGCACTGTGAAATATTCTTTCTCAGTAAAATACATTGCACAATCACGTTAGCATTAGATTAGCTAAGAGGACGAAATGCTGAGCATCCAACATCTACCATAATGAACTATGTAAGATCAAAAGAAATCTATGTTTATTGGTAAAACTCAACTAACAATAGCTGACAAATATAAACATATATACATACGCAAAGGACTCCCACACTTAATTATAAAGGAAGGTCTTTGCTCGGGCGAATCCAGAGAAAGTTGAGAGGTCCTACCCACGGATGTGGTCGTGTCAGGAGTGAAGTGGTCTGGTGACTGTCTGAGAAGCAACCGTTGAACCAACTAGATTTATCTCTGTGTTTAGTGATGTCACACAGAACGAGGAGAAAGTGGACTGGGAATGCCACACATGATTACATTATACTGATATTGCACTGAAATGTAAAGCTTGCAGAAATAGTTCACATTTCATGAGCCAATCATCATCAGACATTCCTGTTATTGTGTGACATCAGTATCCTGTCTGGATGACCCCTTTAAGCAAGGACAAGAACGCTCGAGGGCTTCCATCTTATTAACTCTTGGTTTTGTGTGAGAAGCCTCTGGTGTCCAGACCAGACAGATTTTGGCTGGGTAGCCAGTCTGCTGGCTGGCACGTCCAGGCAGAAAAAATCTCCATATAAGGCAATGTTCCTGATGCTGCAGATTAATGATGTTTGAAAACTCATCCCGTACCATATTTACTGTATTAGAACAGGTGGATGGTTCTGTCAAGAGCTGGGACTGCAAATATATGCAGCATGGGTTGGTCAGTTGCCTAGACTAGTATGAGGGAACTGCATCGTCTGTCATACTATACACCTAGATTGGTATGAGGGAACTGCTTCATCTGTCATACTACACATCTAGACTAGTATGAGGGAACTGCATCGTCTATCATACTATACACCTAGATTGGTATGAGGGAACTGCATCGTCTGTCATACTATACACCTAGATTGGTATGAGGGAACTGCATCATCTGTCATACTATACACCTAGATTGGTATGATGTAACTGCATCATATTCCATTGTCAACATTCACTGATCTCCCTCAAATCAAGTTCCCTGTTGCAACCCGTCTGCAAATACTGGAGGGGAAGCATTCCTGCAACCCCAGCTAAACTAGATGACAAGTCAGAGGAAGGGTATACACTTAATATCTCTCGATCACTAGATTTGGATAGAATGCTTTTCTCCTTGTACATGTACTTAAAATATTTTTGAAGAACCTTGAATGATATATCTTCTGTACATAAAGAACACACCTAACTGTTTTGGGATGATGCAGGCAAGGCAGAATTTGTGATTTGTCTACCACCACCTTAAAACATTTAACATCCATGTTGTTGCTGACTATATAAACATATATTAAATGCAATATGAGATAACGGCAATTTAAACAAATGAACGCACAATTAAAAAGACATTCTAAATCAACAATATTCTGTGAATAGAAAAAGAAAAACTGTTAATGATGGAATTAATAAAGACTGAACAAAATAGTATTTAAAATACATACTGATAATATTAAAAAATATTTAGTAAAGTATCAGAATAATTGGTTGGTTTTGTGCTTTGTGGCACATCAACACAAGTAGGTTAGTTTTTGCTTAGGCAATTGGAGTAAAGCATCTTGCCTAAGGGCACACTACTGAAGCAGTCCCAGACTAGTCCAACAGTAGAAGTCAAACAATTTCAAGTGGTATATGGGGCACCACCAAGTCATGTTAATCTGTAGAGGTTACTTCCCCTGGTCCACATAACTTATAGAGATTTTTTTAAGTTTATTGAGGGCTGCATTCTGGAGGTATCAGAAGTAATTCCTCTACATTAATCCGATTGGATAATGTATTGGATGCATAAAAGGCCTCGGAAGAAAGATTCTTGAAATGACATGGTGCCCAATGGGCTGAAACAACTTGATATCACTCACCTCGCTTAGTAGGCTTATGCAGTGTTGTTGGAACATAACATAACACTATGCAAACCAGCTCCCAAAATGGACATCATATTCATGTTGCATATAACATATCATAACCGTATGTGAGACAACTCCCAAATTAGACATCATGTTCTGTTTACCTAAATAGCATAATATAACACTATGCAAAGTAGCTCCCAAATTAGACATCATACTTTTATCTGAAACATAATCCTATGCAAACCAATTCCCAAATAAGACACCATGTATCTTTTACCTATAACATAAACCAATGCAAACCAACACCCAAATTATACACCATGTTCATTTTCATTCTAACTACAACCTTATGCAAACCAACTCCCACATTAGACATCATGTTCATTTTGCCTATTTTGCTGTAGTCTGAAAAAAATATTTTTTAATCATAAAATCACCCTGTATATACTTACCTGTACATTGCAATTAAACCCATCCAAAATCTTGATGATATAAACTTACTTGCTAACCATACCAACTCCCAAATAAGACAATGTGTTGAGTTTACTGAAATAGCATAACATAACATTATACAAGCCAGCTCCCAAGTTTAACACCAGGATTTTACCTGTAACATAATCCAATGCAAATGAACTCCCAAATTTTGACATATTCATTTTTCACTACAACATAACATAACCTTATGCAACCCAATTCCCATATAAGATATCATGTTCATTTTAAATACTGTAATGTAGCCTGACAAAACAAATATTAAAGCACCATATATCTGCTTATCTGTACCTTAAAAACAAAGTCATTCCTAATCTTGATGATATAAACTTGCTTATCAATTTTTGTTGAAAGTGGATTGGACATTCGGTCTCAGAAGTAACACACTCAGCCAATCAGATAAGAAACGCAGACTCTGAGAAGTAATTCAGTAAAATTTGTCTTGAAAGACCATACATTCTGCCCCAAATATTATCTATCAAGACAAGTGGTCTCCCATGACAGGTCTTAACTCTATCTAATCAATAATTATTTGCGAGGAGATCCAGGACTCTCATAACAGATGGTCTTTCATAGCAGTTGTCTCTCAAGACAGGTTTTACTGTTGACTCAGTCAATCAGACAAGAAGTGCAGTCTCTGAGAAGTAACACACTCAGCCAATCAGACTGGAAATGCATTTTCTGTCAGAGACGTAAAAGCCAATCAGATGGGAAATACAGTCTCTGAGAAGTAATACTCATTCAATTAGATAGGAAATGCAGTCTCTGAGAAGTCTGAAAAGTAACAAACTGATTCAGTCAAATGGGAAATGCAGTCTCTGAGAAGAAACACACTCAGTCAATCAGCAGCAAGATCATTCCATGAATAAGAGCAGAACCCTAAATCAAATTTCAATATTTTGAACAAATATGAGTAAAATCTAAATCAGTCTCCAGAATGGTGAACAGCTTAGTCAAAATAATGCAATACGAGATTAATATGCTTGGATTTAACATATTATCACACCTACATAAGATCTTTACAATATATGCCATTATTTCAAATCTGATCAAAATTATATCCAAAAGACGGTCTACTGAGTGGAAAAAGCTCCGCCAGTCTGATACACTGTCATTGTATTTGTTCGTTATGGTTTGGTGAATTAAAAAATGTATATAAAGAGTTGTCATGCATTGAATAAAGCTCTGAACCATTCCTGAGCTATCACTATTGCTGACTCATTTGGCCTCATGATCTGGTCAGCTACAAATTGATAAGCAAGGTCTTCTGCATTGAATCTAGCTCTGAACCAACCATAAACCGACACTCTTGCAGATTCAAATAAAATATAACTCCAAATTGCAAGTCATCCCTTTTACAATATTTCCAACCACTTTTAAATTAAACATTACATGCCCTTTTGCAAACTTTAGAATATAGATACATAGAAACTTCCAGTAAATGAGAAAACTAAGTTAGATTTATTTAGTACGGCAAGATGAATACCAACTAGTATCAAGCACGGCGACAGCATTATAACCTGTATTAATGCTCAATACAAGTTGTTATTTATCAGACAACAATTATATAACTGTCAATATATGGTTACTGAATATAATAAAAGATAAGAATCTGTTCACTCTGAATCCCACATGGACATTCAAAGCAGTCTTTTTATATCATTGTACTAGTATTTGATCAGCTGAAATTAGTATGACAATATTTCAAACCTGAATGCAGTCAGTTTCCCCTAGGCAATGAATGGAGTAATTAATTTGGTCAGGTTAAGCAATCACAGCCTTTGCATTAGGTTAGGATATGTAATTGTTTATATATTGTATGTGCAGTCACCCATGTTAAGAGTGTGGATTTTGATAAGAAATGAGCATTTCATATCATGAATTTTTATCTTCATGTAATCAGAAATTCTTTGCTTTTAAACCCTTACAAAATCCAATGACATATGCAAATAATATTCGAAAGGAAATCAAAACACCACTGAACACCCTGAATGTTAACAAGCATATTGTCATAGCAATAAGTCATATGAGCAATCTGAATGGTGAACACTTAGAATGTAAACAAACATATTGTCACAGTAATGGTCTATATGTGAACATTTTGAATGTAAACAAACATACTGTCACAGAAATGAACCATATGTGAACACATTGTAAACAAACATATTATCGGGGCCCCGAGTGGCCGAGTGGTCTAAAGCGCTCTCCGTTATGGATCACTGCCATCTCACCTCTGTCTGCGTGGGTTCGAGTCTAGGATTCGGCTAATGTGGGTATGTGAGAAAGCTTGCCAGTAGCTTCTCGTGGGTCGGTGGTTCTTCCTGGGGTTTTCCCGGGTTCTTCCTCCACCATTAATACTGGCCGCATGCATAGCCTATCGTGTGCTGAAAAATGGCATTAAACCCCACAACCACAACAAACATATTATCACAGTAATGAGCCATATGTGAACATTTGAATGTAAACAAACACATCGTCACAGTAATGGATCATATGTGAACACTCTGCTTGTAAACAAACATATCGTCACAGTAATGGGCCATATGTGAAAACTTTGAAATGTAAACAAACCATCTTTCCACACTTTTCTAAAGATAAATTTCCAGGTCATTTCCATGGTTTTTCCAGGATGAAATTAATTTTGTCAAGGTTCACATATGACTATTACAAAATGGAATTTGAGAACATTTTAGATTATAAAACATGCATTTTTAAATTCCAAAGATGTTTTTCTTTCAAGACCCTCCAAAACATCTATGTCAGAAAAGATGATCATATACAAAATCAATCAATGTATCAAATGAAACAAGTTTGATTATATTCCAATAAATTGGCATGTAAAGTCATTTCAGTGTACAGAATAAAAATTCTAACTTTATTTTGCTGACCTGCATTATGTTGCTAAGTGGAAACAACATAATGAACATAAATTATTTTTGTTTATTTTCAAACCTTTAATTCAAAATAATTATATATATATATATATATATATATGCATCTTGTATCTTATAGAAAGTAAACATTTCCTATTACAGAATAGAAAAAAACATTAAAAGCAAATAATTAAAATCTTGTCTTGTAACGAAAAGAGTTTAACCCTGAATTTATCTTTTTAGCCAATAAAATTCCAAACAAGATTTTCCAAACAACCTAATCTCTTTAAGACGATCTGGTTAAAAATCCATCAAATACATTTTCAAAAGGGTTGATTTAAATTTTGACAAAAGACCTTCAAAATTATATACTGTTGTATAAACAAGGATTAAATTTTCTGTAAAATCAACTTGTCTTGTACTTTGTTAAACGAGTCCTCAAACCTATACAGGGGCTCATATCGTTTTTTTAATATATATAATACAATGGACAAAAAAAAATTCTCATTAAAGCTCTGACATTCAACAATTTGGACTAAAACGAATAGTAGTCCGTTTTCTAATCTGGGTTTCCTCCAAATATTCCACCCTATTTTTCATATTTGGACATTTAGTTGGGATGTGGGGTCATTGCAACTGCATATAGAAAATTCGAAATTTGTCGCCACCTTGTGAAAGAGACATATCATAGTTGCTTACAAGCTGCCTAGAAACTTTACGCTCATGTTATATTGACTTATACCTACAAGAATTTGATAGGAAAATGATTTATTTTCTCAAAAATGGCAAGTATTATAATCGATATGTCCTTACTCTAATGATAGACTAGATGAAACCACAGCATACATGAAACCTGACCTAGTACTTGCCATTTGCATTACTAGTTAAATGACTTCTCAAATCTCAAATGACAACATCAGAAGTCCAATAGGCACGTGATATCAGCAACAAACTCCTTTTTAATGCTGTTGTACAGATATTCAATTATATTAAATGAAAGTCAGATACTTTTTGTAAATTTCAGCAGTCTGGCAAGTCTAATTTATTAAGCAAAGAGCATATGTCAACGTGGTAGCCACGTGATACAACGAAACTCCAGAAGTTGTTCTCGAAATATATAATATGGAAAATGCTGTGTTCTTTCATTTTTGTATTTTTATTACAACCAGTATAAGACTTTCATTTAATTTGTTTTTAAATTTCTCTACAACATTTGAAAATATGTGTTCTTAGATTTGTGTACTCATGTGACTAGATGCAAATCGTGAGTACCAGGTCGCCTTTCATTAACGCCATAGTGTTATCTTCGTCTTTTAGTAGATTAAAGACATAACAATTTTAATAATCACAATGTTTGAGAAAAAAACATCGATTTCGTGCATGTATCCCTCGATCTAACAATGTTTAAAGTTTGCTAGGCCATCCGGTAAGCGGCTATGCATTGCCACTACCATGTTGACCGCTGTGTTGCTTGAGTGGTTTTCATGGCTTCTATGTAAGGAAAGATTCAGATATCGACCTGACTTTGAAAATAAAAGTCTACCAGATGAATCTAATCCACTGAGCATTTGGATTGACTCAGCATATATGTTACTGCAAGCATCCAAATGATACATACTGCACCCTCTGAATATTCTGTTTAGAACTCAATAAATTTAACTCATGATCAGTTTAGTTACAACTCGATTACGTGATTGTTTCGAGCCTCAAGTGGTGGCAGAAAATTCCCTGGGTTTTCACCACTTTCATCAGTATTTGCAAAATTCAGGGACTATTTTCATGGTCGGGAAACAATTATCATTTCTCCTGAATGCATGCCCCATTTCCTGGTAGTGTGGGAACCTTGACAAACATATCATCATTGTAATTAGAAACATTAAAACTAAGTTCATCATTGAGTTGGTCCAAACTATTGCTGAGATGAAGCTTCATTGATGAATTGTTTTAAATCTACTAAGAAATATCAAAATAAGAGTTTTCATAAAGTTCTGCATTATTGTCTTCTATGATACAGGGATCAAGGGACATAACTCCAAATTTCTTCCACTGTATGATATATGAACTCAAGATCCAAGGGAAGACAATTAAGTTTGAGGGCATATTCATGTTATATCTAAATTCAAGATCCAGGGGTTCACAATTAAGTCTGAAGTCGAAATTATATATGTGTGTGTGTGTGCATGTGTGTGTAATCCCATGCTCCATGTTCTGACAGCAAAGACGCAACTAAAATATATCTTAAGTTCTTAAGTAAAAATCCAGAGCATGACAATAAATACTAAGTCATAAACATATCGTAACTTGTTATACCTGGGCTGGCAGTTAAGCCTGAAATTATAATCAAGATATATCTTAACTTGTTATCCCTGGACTGACAGTTAAGCCTGAATTCATAATCATGACATATATTAACTTGTTATCCCTAGGCTGATGGTTAAGCCTGAATTCATAATCATGATATACTGAACTCAAGATCAGGGGCTGACAATTAAACTCTGATCTAATTAAGTTATGATCATGATGTATCTCAACTCATTATTTATGGGCTGGGAATGAAGTTTATTCTCATACTCTTTACATATCTGAAATTGTGATACAATAGGTATTAATTAAATTCTGCAGTCATAATCATGGCAAATATGAATTCAGGATCCAGGGGCTGACAATATCTGAAGGCATGATCATGACATATATGAACTCTGTATCTGGGAGCTGAATATTAGGTTTAAATTCACAATCATCAAATTGTATGAAAACTTATTGTTATGTAATAGTGTTGCAATTAAAGTTACTGATGTCGACTGTACAAAGTTCTATTTACATTATATACAACTAACAACAATGTCTGCAATCAGGATTTGCACAATCTTCCAATTAAGGGGGGGGAGCTGCTATACCCTAAGAATGTCACATTATCGAAGGATTTTGTGCAGTATATCGCAACACCATGATACCATCTATGATTCTTCCATACTGATTGTTGCAACTGTGTTACTTTCAACAAATGTTTATAAGACACTGTCATCACATAGTTGTGTTTCCTTAATTCTTGGGCAAGACTTAAAATCAAAGTCTGTACTAGCCTTGCAAGTGTTGCAATCCTACTGGAATGTATTTGTAACGTCTCAAGGAAAGATGCATCTTGAACTGTCAATATCTAGATGCACTGAATCTCTTTGATATTTCATCCTCAAAATTGTAGTAGTGAAATTGCATATAAAAAGCCACCAGTACTGTGCAAATGTCATTCCAAATATCTGGGAATTATTTAAATTCACATGACTGAACTTGTACGAGCAACAATTTCACTCTTTCTTCCCTCAAAAACTGTGTCATATTCCATTGCTATGCATGGGATACAATTATCAAGTTCCAATACTATGGATATTTCTTCCCCAAACACCATATTATGTTTCCAAAAAGACTACATAATCATAACATATCTAATTTTCAATCCATGGAATGGCAAACTAAGTCCAAAGTCATATCACTATATATCTGAAGTCATCATCTATGGGGTTGGGAGTTAGGTGTGAAGCCATCATCATATCTTTCAATGTGGGATCCAAGGGCTGACAATTGAGTCTGATGGCATGCTCATTACATATCAACACTCACAATATATAAACTAACAATTCGATCTGAAGCCATAATCATGATATCTTTGAAATTAAAATTCAGTGGCTGCCAATTAAGTCTGAAGTCATAATTATGAAATATCTGAACTCATGATCCAGGGGATCACAATTAAATCTTAATTCAAAATCGAAACATTGTATGATAACATATTTACTTTATGTACATCTTATAAAAATGTCTGCAATCAGATTTGGTAAAATCCTTAAAAATTAATGTGATAGGCAGGTTTACTTATAAAAATGTCACATAGATGGAGCTTTTTGTGCAATCCTGGCTGTGTACACTATCTCCTGTTTCGATGACATTATCTGTAGCTAGTCCATACTGACTGAGTCTGCTTTTATACTCTATGAAGACCTTTACAAGTCATTGTCATCAGGTGCTTTATTTGATTCTTGGGTTTGACTTGATATCAAAGCCTGTACAAGTCTTTCAAGTGTTTCAATCCTTCTGGGGTGTGTTTGTAGTGTATCAAGGAAAGATGTACCTTGAACTGTTGACACCTGGATGGCTTGAATCTCTCTTAATATTTCATTCTCAAAGTCTGGGTCATTACATTGCTTACTTAGAGCCTCCAATGTTCTGCAAATGTCATTCTGAAATGTCTGGTAATCATTTGGATTCACCGCAACTGATTTTGAATGAGCAAATATTTCATTTATCTCTCAAAAACTGTATCATGTTCAGTTCCCACTGACTTATAGAAGTACAATGTTTGTAAATAATGCCAATAAAAGTGTAATATCATAACCACTCAAGTTGGTACTTCCACCCTGTGGAAACAAGATGTCCATTTAAGATTATTTAGTATTTTCCTCTTCCTTAGATTGTCAATATCTATTCTGTTGCAGGCAAGATACTGATCCAGAATGCATGTTGGCATGACTGTGTGATAAAGCAGGAGGCGTCTAAGGACCCTAGATCCAACATTTACCAACAGACATGCAATGTACATGAACCTGTCAGTATCTTCAACTGCTGATGGTTGGGTGACATCAGCTGATGTGGAACTGGATGTTGGTGCATGCATGTGGATGGTATGGAAATGGTAGTTGGTGCCTGGATGACAACTGCTGTTGGGGAACTGAAAGTTGATACAGGCATGAGTCCAGCAGTTGTGGGTTCGGAACTTGATGTTTGGGCTTGAAAGAGACCAGCTATGTGGAACTGGATATTAGAGCTGGCATGATATCAGCAGTTGTGGATGGTTTCGAATCAGATGCTGGAGCTTGCGTGGTATCAGTTGTTGTCAAACTGGATGTTACTGTTTGCATACCAGCAGCTGTTATAGAACTCAATGTTTGGGATGGTGTGGAAACAGTTGTTGAGGACGCTGTGGAAGCAAATGTCAGGGCTTGCATAAAATTAACAGTTGTGGATCCAGGTTTTGGGGTTTGCATGACAGAAGATATTGTTGTACTGGATGTTGCTGTTTGCATGACATCAGCTATTGTGGAACTGTATGTTTGGGATGGTGCAGAAGCAGAAGTTGGGACTTGCATGATACCATCAGTTTTGTATGGTGTGGAAGCAAATGTTGCTGCTGGCAATACAACAGTTATTGTGGGAGCAGACGAAGGGTATTGCATGACAGGAGTTGTTCTGGGAATGGATGCTGGTGTTTGCATGACCTCAGCTGTTGTGGCTCCAGATGCTGGGGATGGTGTGGAACCAGTTGTTGTGGATGGTTTAGAACCAGATGCTGGGGCTTGCATGAGATCACCAGCTGTGGACGGTGTGGAAAATAATGCTGGGGTTTGCATGACATCTATTGGTGATGGCTTGTGGCCATATGTTGACACTTGCTTCGTAATAGTATGTTCTAATTACAGGACCAACTTTAGGGGATGACATGGAACCTAGTGCTACATCTGGTGTTGGGCCCGATTTTGGGGCTGGAGTGGTAACATCTGTCGTGGCTGGTACAGAACTGCCCACTAGGCCTGGCACAAAATTTTTATTGGCTGAAAATAGCAAAAATGACGATGTTTGGACATTATATCTAAACTGTTTCCAAGCGACAGAGTACTTTAACACAAGATAAATACCTAATCTAAGATTATGATCTTAAGTAATTGTCAAGATCTAATGAGAAAGCAAAACATGTTGCTATTTGCAATGTTTGTACTTCATTTCCTCAGATTTAATTGGCATATAATCAGTTAAAACATGTTTCTAAACTGATACTGATCTTCTGTTTCTTGTGCGACAAAATGTTAATTACTGCTCATAGACTAGATCTGTCGTGTGACAGTCATTAAATGCATTTCACACATTAAAACTACATTTGGAATTTAAGTTTAGGTTTGTAAAAATAAGAGCAGAATGGTGACAATCTGCAAAGAATAAGATGAGGGTGTTCAAGTAAACAGCTGTAATGAAAAACTGGTTTAGGCAATACTCAATGTGAAGAAAAACCAGTTTAGGCAATATTAATTGCAAAGAGAAACATTTAAAGTGAAACAAAATGTAACATAAAATCATTTTAGGAGAAGGTAAATCAAACGAAATACCATTTCATGGGATACTGAAGGTAAAGAATTTACTACCACTCGTTTAACCCACATGGTGATTTGAGTTGGAGATCCTGATCAAGAAACACCTTTTATGGATGTGTTACCTGGCTTATGTAGCACTGTAATATATAAATATAGCTTTTATATGCATTCAAATTGTCTGTAAAGTCTACTATTCAATGCAGACAAGATTCCCAAGTGGATAAGATATCACTTACCTGGCTTATGTAGTAATGTAAGAGCACCATCCTATGTAAACTATTTGCCAAACTTTTTATCATGTCAATTTTATGTTTTACTGTTGTCTGATAAATTTCTTATTGGCAACAATACTGAAGTTGGATAAAGTTTGTCAAGGTTATAACCAGCAATAATGAAGTCTGATAAATTTCTTCAATTTCATAGGCAACAATACTGAGGACTGAAAAATTTTGAAGAAGGTTAAAGGCAACAAGAGGGAATCTCTCGCTCATAAACAAACTCAGCTATGACCTTGATGATTAAGTTTTACAGAAATCTACTATCTAGAGCTAAACACGTAACAAGTTCAGTGTGAAAGATAAGTATATACATGTCCTGATCAAACAAAAACAGCTCATGAAACAAGCTGATATTAGCCACTGTACCAAGCATGATTATATTCATGATGAAAGACAAAGTCTCAGATCCTAAGAAACTTGACCAGTCATATGCAAGACCAGTAAGATGGCGTGCAGTAAATATTTTATATATCCTACATGATGCGTCATCTTCTGTTCTAGACTGTACAGAAAAAACATGGTAAAATATATTGAAAGACTGCAACTTCATACTCTATGACTTCAATAAAATCAACCTAGGAATTTTTAATAAAATTTTGCTATTCTTGAACTTGCCAAATTATATACTTACTACATTTTTATATTTGTTTTTTTTTTAATATTTCTAATGCTGAGATAATCCACATTTTGTATTCATTCATTCCACTCTGTGCAATTCGTAATATAACAAGCAAGTAAATAAACTTTAACATTTATTTCTTCATCTAACTCAAACCTTTCTGTGAAATCATCAGTAACCAATAGACTGCTCCAGTGGCCTAGTGGTTAGAGCATCCGCCTTGGATGCGGGAGTTCATGAGTTCAATCCCCAGCCGAATCACACCAAAGACTTACAAAAATGGTACTAACAGCTGCCTCGCTTGGCACTCAGCATTAAGATGTTTGTGTTAGGACTGGTCGGCCTGGTGTCAGGATAATGTGACTGGGTGGGACATCATGCTACATGTCTGCGGCATGATGCCCCCGTGCCAGACATCACTAAAAACTGCCAAATTGCAGACATCATAGTGACATAACTGAAATTGTTTTAAAAGCTATCTTAAAAATCCAAATCACACATACATGCATCATTTGATTAAGACAATATAGCTAGTAATGTACTGATGTGTTGGTAAACCATATTTTATAGCAGAAGGCCATGATGCAGTACTGCCAATTTTATTGCCAACCAAATTTATTTCCATATTTTGTTTTGTTCCATTGTTGTACTGCACAGATAAGCATGTTTTGTGGGTTTGGTTCCAATAGTGATATGGATCCTAGAGAGAGCAAGAGCAAGCAAGAGAGAGTGAGACAGAGGGAACTAGCTATTTGAAAGATTTAATTCTGGGCTAGTGGTACTTTTTTTAAGATTGCCAGTTCTCAAAAGTCATCAACATCTTTGTGAATCACCTCTAATGAAGACTTAAATTTACACATGTAAAGATGAATCTGTTTGTATTAGGCAGTGTCACCAGTCTAGCTAACCTTGAATGTCTGTTAAATATAAATTTTCTGGCATAAGGCAATGTCACCAGTCTAGGTCAACAAGAAATTCTATGTTTTAAATATGAATTTACTTACACAAGGCTGTGTCACTGGTCTAGATAGAAACAAGACAGTCTCTTTGTGAAATGTGAATTTACTGGCAGAAGGCAGTGTCATCAGTGTAGTTAAGGTAGATGGTATCTGTTTAATTGTGAATGTATTGGCATAAAGCAGTGTCACCAGTATAGCTAAAGTCTGTATTAAATATGAAATTACTGGCATACTATAGTCTCACCAGACAAGCTAAACTAGACAGTTTCTGTGTTAAATATGAGTTTATTTTCATAAGGCAGTGCCACTAGTCTAGTTAAACCATTAAGTCAACAGAGAAACAATCCTAGCTCAAGCCACCAATATTATTCAACTTATATGGTAGCTAATGCAAGGCACATTGATTTTATTTGGCCATTTTGACTTGTCCAATAGATTTATATAAGCATGATAGGAATGGGTGAGGCACACATGGAAAAGATAATAAGGAATTTTTTATCTGTATTGCATGCGCAAGGAATGTAAAATTTATAAAACCATGACTGTCATTTATCTGATTGTTTCTAGCGTACAATATGCTACACCTTCTACAGTCTCCAGTAATGTTTTGTTTATCTATATTCCATGGTGGACAGGTTTTAATGTACCTTCAGATCAACAATATGTTTTCCTGGGTTCCAATTTTACCTGTATGCATCAGTATCCACCAAGTTACTGTCAAGTGATCTAAGTTCAGGCATATGTTTTTAATGCAAAATATGACAAAAGCAAGCATCTTCTAGACATACATCTATCTGTATTGATTGGAAGAAGATAATCAAACTGGATCAACACTGAACAGACTCTAATGAATACAGTGGTGAATTATCACACCGTGAAAATGAACTTACATGAAATTTTTGAATTGTCAGCAGCAATTCATGTAAAAAATAAATGTGAACAATTCTTATACAGATAGCATGGCTTGTAACAGTTGATATCAGAGTATTTAATGACATTCATTTCATTATAAAATGTACTGTTACTCAGTTTTGTCTTTCAAAGGTTGGTCAATTGTGTTGTGTACTGTATGACATACGCTCTCTATGATAGACTGCATGTCTTGAGTACAGTATGATATATGGTCTCTAATGATAGACTGCATGTCTTGAGTACAGTATGATATATGGTCTCTAATGATAGACTGCATGTCTTGAGTACAGTATGATGTACAATCACTAATTACAAACTGTCATGAGTACAGTATGATACATGACCTCTATGATAGACTGCATGTTTTGATTACAATATGATACATGACCGCTATGATCAACTGCATGTCTTGAGTACATTATGATACATGACCTCTATGATAAACTGCATGTCTTGAGCACATTATGATACATGACCTCTATGATAGACTGCATGTCTTGAGTACATTATGATACATGACCTCTATGATAGACTGCATGTCTTGAGTACATTATGATACATGACCTCTATGATAGACTGCATGTCTTGATTACAATATGATACATGACCTCTATGATCGACTGCATGTCTTGATTACAGTATGATACATGACCTCTATGATCAACAGCATGTCTTGAGTACAGTATGATACATGACCTCTATGATAGACTGCATGTCTTGATTACAATATGATACATGACCTATATGATAGACTGCATGTCTTGATTACAATATGATACATGGACACTATGATCGACTGCATGTCTTGAGTACAGTGTGATACATGACCTATATGATCGACAGCATGTCTTGAGTACAGTATGATATATGAACTCTATGATAGACTGCATGTCTTAAGTACAGTATGATACATGACCTCTATGATAGACTGCATGTCTTGAGTGCAGTATGATATACAATCTGTGTCAGACTGTCTGTCTTGAGTACAGTATGATACATGGTCTCTGTAAGAATTCATATCATGAGAGAGCACTTTCTGCTGGCAGATTCAGTGGGTCTTCATTCAGTACGAGTTTAATTGTATTACAAAGCAGTGTGACACTAAAATCAATATTATTCAGATCAAATAATGTGCAATTACCAAATTTATCCTATTACTTAACTAATCTTCTCCTCAACATAGGACTTAAAAACAATTAAGCATAAGTCCAATTTATTTTTAATCTTACCAATGGGTTGTAATGTTAGATAATGGGACTCCCAGATATGTCCTAGGAGGATGGGATTCCCATGCAAAGCTGTATGCTCAACAACCCACACAATGTCTTCAGGGCCTGTAGATGGTGAGTTCATTACAATCCTATAACCATTTGCAGCTTCCTAGCCATTGCAACCACCACCACATGGTCTGCCCATTCTCCATCCCTTGCCATTTGTGTACAGTAGTCTTCAAATGTCTCATCATAGATGAAACTATCCAGATTTTTGGTGCCTTTATGTGCCTGAGTATGTGAGAAACATTCATTTTAGTAATAGCAAGTGTAAACAATCAATATTAATCATAATGAGACAAGGATGTTGATGTCTTATTACCCCACCTCTAATTAGTTTAATAATGTTCTGATTGTCCAATGTTGGTCAGATGAAACAGTTTTGTGTCATTAAGTCATTAAATGTTTCTCATATGTGCTTCATCATATATATTATATAAAACTACTGTGGAAAGATTGTTATGGTCATTCACTGCATGACGTGTTAGCTAGCACACTCAAAGTACATTGTTTGGTAAGTTGTGATCTGACACAGTTCAAATCCAGCACATCATGTAAATATCTTGTATAGAGTGATACAGAATCAGTAATACATTTCATTGGGATTATCCCAAGTGCCTACCTGACCAAACATGATTAATGATTCAGCATCATTCCATATTGGCTCATTAAATCATAAAATGTAACAGAACTGTGTTTTCTTTCATATTTGCTTCTCATCCTCTTTAACTAAAATGATTTATTAATCAAGGACTTCACAGATACAGCACCAAAAATCTCTCTCTCTCTCTCTCTCTCTCTCTCTCTCTCTATATATATATATATATATATATATATATATTCTGCATCTAATGAAAGATAACAAACAACACATGTATATATATGTGTGTGTGTGTGTGTGTGTGTGTATACATATATATATATAGATGATTATAAAGCCACGAAAGAAGTGAGTTGTTCATGATTCCCTATAATGCTTACAGTATATGTTCATCAAGGCATTATTTTAAATTTAAAAACAATAAAATAATATCCTTCATATTCCCTTTTGTGGACTGACATTGTGCAATGTTTATTTACATGCAATACTCTGTTTGTCCTCATAAAGGCAACTACTTCCTGATGCAGATGTGCTGATGTTTGTAGAACATAATTTAATCATTGAAGCTGACTGGAGAAAGCCTCAAAAAAGAAGTTCCCATTAGTGGGAGTTACACTATGAAGTTCCTGCCCCAATGACAGTTTTCTTCCAGTGAAGACTGACTTGAAGAAACAGCTTGCTGTGATTTGCTTAGAATCTGGCACAACAATTTTGGGTCAGAACAAGGAACTCCTGTAAAAGAAAAGTTTATATAAGCTTAAACACTAAAATCTGGTACAACAGTTTATGGTTTGATCAAGGCACTTCTGCTAACATGCTCACTTGATCTCAATCAAAGAGAAGCTAGATCATCTACAGTTTAAATTTAAAAATGCATTTTGCTATATCAGCACTCCAAATGCCCCTATCGTACTGTTGTATCCTCTAGGTAACCTGCCTGATAATGTTTCATAACTATTACATATTTAGTGTACCAAGTAATAATCAAACTTAATTAGCCACATAGCAAACAGGCTAAATAGTTTTGTGACCATTACATATTTAGTGTACAAAGAACCAATCAAACTTAACAACATGGCAGATCATTCAGATATTTAGGTGTTTTGGTTCTGTGAACTGCATTAGCTTCAAATCAAAATAAAGATGTTCAAATTGGAACACTATTCCTACAGGATCATGAACAGTGGAGCACAGATAAAATGGAATGGACTCAGAAATAAGCAATTTTCTACTGCAGGTCCGTGTTTGTACAAATACATTGCTTCCCTCAAATACACAAGTAATGGCTTCTCTCTGTTATATATGTTTTACTTTCAATGTTAAACTTACAACGTATCTTTTGAAGTCAATTGCCTCAAACATTTTCAGCAGAGGTACAACACGTCGGTGTTACACACTGTTGGTTAATTGGCATTACATACTAAGGGAAACAACTCATAAAATCAAATGACTCTGACAGTGACAAAGCTCTAAAATATATGTACAATCCACCAAGGTGTAGATAGGGTTAAAACATCAGAACTTCGGCTTACAAAGAGGTCTTTAAATACTGACTGGACTCAAGTTTTGACTTACAAATTCACTATCTGAAGCATGCCGAATGTTTTTATTTAAAGACAGTGCTGATATTGTATTTTGGATTTATTGTCTGTAGCTTGATTGATGAATGGTCCATACCGTCATTCTAATGACAGTTTTTATATTAATAATGCCTTTATGATAATTCTGCTGACAGTACTGTTACTGCTGACTAAATTTCCTGCATCTATTGCCATGTACACATTTTCAAGACATTTGCCATTAGAAGAGATTACTGCTGGATGTCAGCCAAACAAATCACACATACAGGTGATGACTGCTTATATGGAAAATATAATCAAACCTGTCAATAGTGGATACTATTGCGAATAAGTCAGAATTTCCTGTGTACACAAGTGACCACTGCATATATTTTTACCTTTCAAAAACTTGGTTTCTGAACGAATATCATTCGCTAGAATTATTATTATTCAATGGATTTAAGTTAAAAAAAACAAACTGAAATGTCATCCTTCCAAAACGTTAAGTTCAACTCATGATTCTTGTATCCTGTTCATTTTAATCCATCGTATAATTTAAATAATCACTGATGCTTTAGAAAAAACAAACTAATCACTTTGTATTGTGCACCATGACAAAATACAATGATTTTTTTAGGGGGGAATTAATTTTAATTCTGTAATATTACCTGCTGCTATTGCACCACTTTCCTTTTATGGTGCTAACAAGTTAATTCCTCTACATTAGCACTGGAAGGCAGATAAAAAAAAAAAGTCACCCCAGTCCGACTCCTTAGTTACAGCCTACATATGGAATACCATGGTCTTCTGACTTGGCCCTAATCCAGATTTTAATAATAGTAATTCATTGTAAGTATTAGCGACAGGTGTTGGTTGGGGTGGGAGCTACCAGGATGAGCTAAACTACAGTAAGATTCTGACTTAGTGAAGCACCTGATGACTTTTTCTAGAAAGGTGGGAAGGCAAAATGCGCACAGATGGTACAGTTTTAGACTGAAAGCATACAATGCCCTGGCCTCATAAACTCATACTGAAGATACATACAAGGGGAGAATGATGTTCAGACTTATAGAGAAAAGCCAACATTGGTATATGCCATAATGGGAAAGAATCTTAAGTCAACTGTTGTGGCAGCTATGTTGGATGTACGATTGACACCATTTTCATTTAGGACCATCTAGGTATCATAAGAAGTCATTTGGTGCAAACACCTGTTGATATATCCGGCCATTTGGAGAGGACTAGAGATAATACTATTTTCAAGATATGACCTATCATTTACAGGAGTTGCCATAACAATAGTTTAAAGATGACTGCAGTGGTGGTCACATTAAACAACATAATATAACTAGATTCATTTATGAGCAACTGAACAGCATGAGAAGTCTTCTAGTGAAACCCCACATCATTATGCCTGTTTTGTTCAAGTAGAGTTGTGACAGCACGATGTTGAAGAAGGCTGACATACTAACCGTAATGGATATGAAATCAGGGAAGTGCCATTTTCATTTAGGACCAGCAAGGCATCATAAGAAACATTTTAGTGAAAATCCCATGCTGACATGACTGTGCCATCAGGAGTAGTAGTTATAAGGTTTTCACTCTGCTGCAACGGTTGCCATCTGTACCATTTTTATTTTAAGTCCAACTGGACATCATAAGTCTTTCTGTGAAAACCCATGCTGATATGAATATCCATTTAAGAGTAGCGATACCAATGTTTTCAACAACATGGCTGCCATAGTGGCCATGTTAGATCTCAGATCAGACCTTTTTTATTCAGGTCCTAACTAGACACAATACATGTAAAAAATCCTTTAGTGAAGACCAATGTGGTTAAGAAAATTCATTCAAGAGGAGAAGCAGTAAAAAAATTTCCAGATTTCAAAAATGCATTGTTTTCATGTAAGGTCAATTCGGAGATAAATTTGGGGATAAAGTTTCATGGTGATCTTGTAAGTATTTAAGTGGAGTAGTGATAATAAACTTGTGTTTATGGAAGATCAGATGGCAGACTACAGGATACATATGGACAGACGACATATGTTGGACAACAGAACAGACTATTGCACAAGCACCTCTGGTATATGACCAGTAGCGCAAAAACAGAAAGATATTGTTCCAACATTTACACAAGTTAGGACAAGATATATGGACAAAAACACATTGGAAAGAAAACGTATAATGTTTCCCAAGTTCAATTCTACTACTAGACAGGTCTATCCAGATGAATCTTGAGTTAATATGAAATGAGTGTTTGATACAAAATTTAATGATCACCTTTGATACAAAGTTTGCATAATATCATGTTCCCTCCAATACAAAACATCCCATTATCCCCAATGATACCAATATTTTATCATCCCTTATGATACTAAGTTTTTATGATCTCAGAATCTCCTCTGATCCAACGTTTTGATGATCCCATGATCCCCTCTTATACAAAGATTTTATGATTGCCTCTGATACAAAGATTTTATGATTGCCTCTGATACAAAGTTTGTCATGATGACCTCTAAACAAATTTTTCAAGATCCCATGATGCCCTCTGACACAAATAGAAGCTGCTTCAGCATGAAATATTAGAAATGAGGACTCTCCATTTTAATCATGATGGAAGCAAACAATAGGATTACCGATTGCAGAATCGACTGACCGATTACAGGAGCACTACTGCATAATATGAAAAAATACAAAATTCCAGAATTGTAGTCCACAAAATAACATAATTATCTGACCCATGAAGTGCTGTCAAACATCTGAGTATACATAAATAATCGAAGTAAAACTTTCCGATTCTGAAATGCATTTAGCATTGTTTTTGAATTTATAAGTAGTGCACAAGAATAAGTTACACACATTTGAACATCTGCGGCTGTGGCCATAGAGGCTGATGATTCCATGTAACGTGACTAAGACCCACATCCCAGAAGAGTAAACGTGTTTTGAGGAAATCCCATCTGTACATGAAGGAAAAAGAATGAATACCTGAAAGTATAAAATATACAACAGTTTTAGACTTAAGACCTGTGGAAAATGACTCGGAGTATGCTGATACAAGAAAAAGAAGAAATTAACTGCACACACTCGATTATTAATGGTCAAGTTGATGGCATGATTTTCAATAGATGTTTGCAGCAAATGTAGACCACAGCGATATTTTTCCTTAAATTAGTCACAGAGGAATGGATATGCGTTCCATATAATGGATAAAGGACCTTTTAAATCAGTGTTTAACATAAATAATGATGATAATAATAATAATAATAATAAATTTATATATTGGTTTTTTTTTTCAGTTTTCCTTTTCCCATTCATTATTCCTATGTACCTCACAACCATTCCGTCTACAGTCATGACAACTGAATAGAAAATTATTATATATATTATGAGCAATATGAATATCATATTATTACATTAAATGGAGTGTAATGTTTCAGCAAGTGGTTATGTTGTTTATAGATGGATGTAATAACCATATAATTAATATTAAAAACTCAAATACAATTCTTTTCAGTATAGTAAATGAGTTCTAGTTATTAGTTATGACATTATGTTTAGAGACATGCTAATTTGTTTTTGTGTTTTGTGTTTTGACAGTCATGTTTAAATAAGTTACAAAAATAGCATGACTTTTAGATCCATGAACATTTGAGAAATCTCAGGATTATGTATTCATGACTGTCTGACTGTCCCTCCATTTTACTTCCTTATCCTCTGCTCTCGAACTGCATAGAAACAGGAGAATACATCAATATATGTATTTCAACTTTTTATACCATGGGTGACAGCAGCAAATACTCTTTTTGTTATCACATAAATTAATATGAAAGCATAAACATCCACTGGTGCTTTTTGCCCCTTAAATTACCAGTTTGATTCATTGTGTGACCATATTATTTGTTGACAAGCTCTATTTTTAGACAAGGAAAACTCTACGAACTTCAACCTTTGACCATCTTTAAACACCATTTTCAGCCTTATTAGATCCATCATTAGATTAATTTTAATATTTGTCAACATTTGGAATCAAGCAGAAGAAAAAGAAAACAAAGTAAAAAGTTTGAAAATATATCCAGTAGTGCACCTTTAAGCTACATTGAGGATGAAACTTCCAAGTGTTTGATCACAATTTCATCACTTCACCCAATGGTATTATCAAGAAATAAAAATAACCAAACCAAGGAAAAAAGCATAGCTTTATTTCAAAGCAGAAAAAAATATCTGAGTTTCAGCAACTAATTATAACTTCTAAGAGTGAAGGGAAGTGTGAAGGATGTCTACAAACAAAGAACATGGAAATAGTTATATTTACAATGTGTCTCATTGTTTTACATGTATATATGCATTTGTGTCTTCAGGTAAACTTTGGAAGAGATGTCATGTGTCATTAATTCCTTAAGAAAAATAAAGAGATGAGTTGTTTCTTGGCATGCCTTCTTGTCCAGAAGGGAAAATGTGGCAATCAGCACCATTGGATATCAACTAAAGTCTTGCAAAGAAAACCTCAACAGTGTTAAGACCAGCCATTCAGGTAAAGGAATGATCAAAAGATTTTCAAGATAGCTACCATTTTCATTTATGACCAATACAATACCATAATACGTTTTCAAGGTGAAAACCCCATGTAAATATGACTTTCCATTCAAGAGAAATGATAACATTTTCAAGATCACTGATTGGTATTTTGGATGTGCAGGTAGCACCATTTTCACCTGTGACCTACTTGACCTTAGGTTGAATGTATACTTAAAGTTTCATGTCAATCTACAAACTAGTTTTCAAGCAGCAGCAATAACAAGCATGCTCTAACACATGCATGGACATCCGGCTAATAAGAGAGCTAATAATGGATGAATAGCACCAGATTACAGACAGTGCAATATTACATAATCTATTCAAGTTCAGTAAAGCTAACATATCGTACACATGGAGTGTCCCAGAACATTAAAAGCACTGAAAAATACATTAAATACCTCCAGTTAGAACCACTAGTTGAACACTGGAATTTGATGGAGATCTCCTGCATTTTACTTCTCAGTTTATTGAATTTACCCAATGATAAACATGTACCTGATCACAGGCTACCTCCCAGTTTTGCAAAATTTTGCCAGATATTTACAACACTTAATAAGCCCACCTGCAACGTCATGATGGGTGGGTCATCGTAATATTTTACAGTTTATGCAAACAGCAGAACACTTAAATATGGCAGCAAAAGATGTGTCAGCGATCTTGGTCTGCATTGTCATATGTGAAGAACATAGACCTTCATGTCTCAGTGTAGCATGTGCCAGCAGATCTATATCATCTATACAGTGATAAGTATACAACATAGATTTTGATCAGCCAGTGTAGCATGTATCAGTAGATTTAGGTCTACACTTTAGTAAGAAAACATCACAGGTCTAAAAATATAGCAATTGATCTGCCAGTGTAGCATATGCCAGTAGATATAGGTCTACATTGTAATAAATTAAAAATATAGAACTTGATCTGCCAGTGTATCATATGCCAGTAGATATAGGTCTACACTGTAATAAATTAAAAATATAGAACTTGATTTGCCAGTGTATCATATGCCAGTAGATATAGGTCTACACTATAATAAATTAAAATCATAGACCCTGATCTGCCAGTGCAGCATGTGCCAACATATATAGGTCTACACAATAATAATTTTAAAAACATAGAACTTGATCTGCCAGTGTAGCATGTGCCAGCAGATACAGGTTTACACTGTAATAAATTAAAAACATAGAACTTGATCTGCCAGTGTAGCATGTGCCAGCAGATACAGGTTTACACTGTAATAAATTAAAAACATAGAACTTGATCTGACAGTGTAGCATGTGCCAACAGATATAGGGCTACATGGTAATAATTTTAAAAGCATAGAACTTGATCTGCCAGTGTAGCATGTGTCAGCTGATATAGGTCTACACTGTAATAAATTAAAAACATAGACCTTGATCTGCCAGTGTAGCATGTGCCAGCAGATATAGGTCTACACTGTAATAAATTAAAAACATAGAATTTGGTCTGCCAGTGTAGCATGTGTCAGCAGCTATAAGTCTACATTGCAATAAATTAAAAACATAGAACTTGATCTGCCAGTGTAGCATGTGCCAGCAGATATAGGTCTACACTGCAATAAATTAAAAACTTAGAACTTGATCTGCCAGTTTAGCATGTGCCAGCATATATAGGTCTACACTGTAATAAATTTAAAAATTTGGAACTTGATCTACCAGTGTAGCATGTGCCAGCAGATATAGGTCTACACTGTAATAAATTAAAAACATAGAACTTGGTCTGCCAGTATATCATGTGCCAGCAGATATAAGTCTACACTGTTATAAATTAAAAACATAGAACCGGATAGATCTTGCTCTGACCATGTAGGATGGGTCAGAAGATCTACCTACACTACATATACACTGTTTGCAGATGATGTATATTATACAAGAAAATGCACCACCTGGTCAAGGATTGATGCTGTGCTGGTTGCAAGTGGGAGCATTTAGACTGAACATGATATTTCAGACTTGATCCATCCTTTTCCATGATATATATGTCATACTGACTTGATCTTTCCATTAACATATATGATTCATTCAGACATGATCCATCCCTATTATTACCACTGTATCATTATCAAGTTACCCATTGCTTTTCAAGAAAAGAACACCATTTCCTCATGCTTGTGATATTTTCTGCAGTTTCCTGGTCAAAATATAACATCGGTTTTATCTTCTCAAAGAATTCATTTGTGAAAGGTCCACCACTGTGAGAAACAGCAGGGTTTTTTTTGCTTCAATCTGAAAGAAAAATTTAGTTTTTACTTACAAAACTTTAGTGAAGAAACAAAACTGGAAATTTCTTTTAACTAAACATAACTGCAAAAATATGAACTTTCAGCCCTTCTAAAGTTTAATCTAAAATACTAATTTTTCTATTGTGGAAATATCTGCCATAACTTTTGAGAAATTTGAGGCTGACATTGAAATAATGTTTAAAATAGAGGTACATACAACTTATGTCATACTCAAATTGTAACGAACAAAAATGGGTGAAAGTTGATTTTAAATAATCATTGTCATATTGTACCCGAACAAATTCCTTCCATTTTGTATAAAGGTCAATTTAGTTGAGGTGGATGCATGCAAAAGCTCTCTTTATGGTCAGGTGGTCCTTATATTCGGGAAGATATTGATGAATACTAAAGCTGTCATTATGTCAGGTGTTCTTTATTTGCAGCAAGATATGTATTGATTTCTGTATTAAAGGGCCTTTAAACTTTGCCATTCTAATCAGATAATCCATTTGTTATATTACTCCACCTTAAAAAAGTCATTGTTTCTCTTTGACAGATACAATAATCCATTCTTTGATTTTTCATAGAACTTATTGGTCTGATAGCAGTACTAAAAAAGGCATTTCTTCTTTCTCTCCTCCATTTGTATCTTTTGTTTCCAGACTTCCCTGCCAAAGAAACATTTAGGAGTACAAAATATAACCAGGGTGTTGTCATCGGTATGCAAGTTGCCTCATTACCTGATAATTATCATATTTATCATGAAACATTGAGAATTGGTTTGTATTTATATCTTTGTTATCTCCCACTTTCAATGTTAAAACATTTATTGTGTGTGTGTGTGTGTGATTAGGATTTGTAATGTAGTTCTAACAATTTTTCAGTCATATTGCTACTACGTCTGCAGTGTGGCAGTCTATAGTGATGTCTAGCACTGAGGTATCATGCTGCAGACATGCAGCATGATGTCCCACCCAGTCACATTATCCTGACACCAGGCAGACCAGTCCTAACACTAACCTCTTAATGCCGAGATCCATGCAAGGCAATTGTTAGTACCATTTTTGTAAGTCTCTGGTATGATTCAGCCAGGGTTCGAACCCACGACCTCCCGCTTCCGTGGCAGACGCTCTAACCACTAGGCCACTGGAGCAGTCAAAAACATTTATGAATTCTCAGACATGTATTATGTTAATGATCTGATTTATTTACAATAACCATCAAAGCTAACCTTTATTTTCAAAGGAATTACGTTAATTGAATTTGCCAGGTTTCTGCCAATAGCAATCAAATCATATAGTTCAACCATGACCAGTTTCCTCGTGTCTCTTATTTACAGATCATCAAAATGAGTTCATTTTAACTTTTACAGTTAGTAAGTATTAGATATACACCATAAATTGCTTTATAAAGCATATGAAACAAAAGGTATTTAAGCATCCTTGTAACCTTTGAAGAACTATTGACATTAATGACAAATGAGTGTTCTCTCATGCTGTAATGTTTCCCCATAGATTACTGTCAAATCAATGGTCTCCCATACACCTTGCCATCATCTTTGTTGCTGACGATATGACCACCATGGTGGCCATATTGGATCTTAGATTGGCATCATTTTCTTTCAGGACCAATTAGACAACAAATCCTGTATTCTGGTGAGATCCATAATGTTTTTCTACTCAAAAGGAGAAATGACGAGATTTCATTAGAGCTGATATGATGACCAACCTGAATGTCAGATCTGCACCATTCTCATACAAGATTGAGTAGGCATAAGAAAATTGTAAAATAAAGAACGATGATATGACTATGATGATAAGATGTTCATGAAGCCATTGTAGGAGCCATATTGGATATCAGATCGGCACAAGTTCTACTTAAGACCAACTAGACACTCAAAAAGGATTCCTGTGAGCATCCGATGCTAATCAGACTTTCGATTCAGAAGAAGCATCAGTAACAAAATTGCCAATATGGTTGTTGTGCTGCTCGTATCTAGGTCTACACTGTCTCAAGTAAACAACATCGACTCAGTCTGCCAGTGTAGCATGTGTCAACAGAGCTAGGTCTTCACTTTAGTAAGTAAACCTCATTGACCTTGATCTCCCAGTGAAAATATAGGTAGAAAAGTAGATATAGGTCTACACTGTGATAAGAAAACAAGATAGACTCTAATCAGCCAGTGTAACATATGCCAGTAGATATAGGTCTACACTGTGGTATGTAAACAAGATAGACCCTAATCAGCCAGTGTAACATGTGCCAGAAGATATAGGTCTACACTGTGGTAAGTAAACAACACAGATACCATAATATATATATATATATATATATATATATATATATATATATATATATATATATATATATATATATATACATCATACCATACTTTATAAAGTATTAAAATAAAAATTGCGAAATTCCTAAGACAGATCATTGTTCTCCTTGGGTAACAGATTACTGGCACTGTCAAATCCACGATCTTCATCTTAATTTATGTTGGTATGACCACCATGCTGGCCATATAGGATGTTAGATGGACATAATTGTTATTTGAGATCAAACAGACACCACATGAAGTCTTCTGGTGAGATCCACAATGTTAATATTATTTTCCAGTTAAGAGGAGTGGTGACAAGAAGATTTTCAAGATAGCTTTTTTAGGTCAGATCGGCACTATTGTTATTCAAGACCAGCTCGATATTATTATCAGTATTCATGTGAAAATTCCATGTCAATATGACTGTCCACTTATAAGGAGTACAGATATCAAGATTCTCATAAAACAATGGTAAAAGCCCAATACTGATATGACTATAGTTATACGATTTTCAAAATGGCCATTGTAGGAGTAATACTGGATAACAGATCAGCACAATTTATACTGAAGACTAACTAGACACTTTAAGAAATCTCTGTGAAAATCAAATGATCATCAGACTTTCCATTGAGAAGAAGCATCAGTAACAAAATTGTCAAAATGGCTGATGTGTTTGTCATTATGTTACCGCATTTGTATGGGAAAATATGAACCTGTTTTTCATATGGATATACTGCATGACCCTGGGAGTGCCATATATCCATCTAACAAAATGCGTTCATATTTTCCCAAACAAATGCAGTAACCTTTTTATTATATGCTCATTTTCTTATTCTACTAAAGGCTTAATTATATAAACACAAAATACACTACAAGAAAGAAAATAACTGAATTTATGCTGCATTCTGAACTAAATACACAAGCGCAGATTCATCAAGAATAAGATTATTAACGTGCACATAACTCCACCCAGATAAATTTGAACTTAGTTGCACGCTAGACATCACATTAATATAAATCATGTTTTGGTCTACTTAAAATTGAAATTTAGAGTCACATTGTGAATGAATGTGCATTGCAACAACTTTTCCATTTAGTCTGGTTGCTGTGATGGTCATATTGGGTAGTAGATCAGAACCAATGTCAATTTAGATAGATTTCATACAAAGATTTTAAGTGAAAACCATACACCATTTTTTTAAAATAAGTCTTCTTTTAAAACTGGGAAGACTGAACCAAATATGTAACAATGCAAAATAATATGAAGTCACACATGAAAGAAATCAGTCTGAACTTGGAGGTGATTTAAAAGGTGGACAGAAGGATAGGTTTAAGTACTGGTATATTGTTTAAAAATGTATTGTCTCATTTCTTAGGTCTTTGCAAACTAAGCAGCAAATATTACTAGTTCAAAATACGGACATATGTGTTATATATACATCATTTTATAGAGTACTTATCATAATTTACTAATAACTCATCTTCCTATGCACTCATAAAAAGGATGACGAGATCTTCAGCATTTCATAAAGTGTGATGTGACGTGATTTTGATTTTTAACGTAGTTTTAACAATTTTTCAGTCATATCGCTACGATGTCTGCAATGTGGCAGTTTATAGTGATGTCTAGACTGGGGCATCATGCCGCAGACATGTAGCATGATGTCCCACCCAGTCACATTATCCTGACACCAGGCCGACCAGTCCTAACACTAACCTCTTAATGCTGAGCGCCAAGCGAGGCAGCTGTTAGTACCATTTTTTAAGTCTCTGGTATGACTCGGCTGGGGATTGAAACCACCACCTCCCGCATCCGAGGTGGATGCTCTAACCACTAGGCCACCGGAGCAGTCATTTCATAAAGTGTAGCAAATACAAAGTGAAAGAAATACAAGGATATCAAATACATAATGATGATTTTACTTTATAATTAGGTAGGATTTGTCATAGACTTCTCCACAAATTTATTGTTTTTTTGGGGGGGGGTTCGGTATGGCAAAAAACCCATATGCAATTTACATTAATAGCAATTTTATTCAAACCACAGCAATTCAAACAAGATGTTATCCAGGTTACTTCTCAGCTAAGGGTGCCAGCTAGTTGAGTGGTCTAAAGTGTTGGCCATTATGGATCACCTATATCTGCATGAGTTAGAGTCTCGAGCACGGCCAATGTGGGTATGTGAGAAATTTTGCCTGTAGCTTCCAGATGGTCGGTGGTTCTTCCCAGAGTTTTCCATGTTCTCCTTCCAGCAGTTAAACTGGCTGCCATGTATATCCTATCATGTGCTGAAAAATGGCATTAAATCCCACAATAACATCAACAATGTCTCAGCTTAACATACTTACCCAGTGGTAAGACCATAGCTGAACACAACCTTCCTCCCATTTGTACTAACTTTTGTTTGAATATTTGCATCTTTGTCTGAAGCTGATGATAAGCCCTCCTGCTTCTTTCTGACAATGTTTCAAAGCTGGCCACTTTGTTTTATCATGGGAGAAATGCTTTGTAACATGTATGCATTAGATGATTCCTTGCTGTTGTATGATACATGACATGTACACAAAATGACAACACGCATACACACAGAGGCAATCATGCATACACCACAGCTATCTACAAAGACATGCACAGGCACATACATAGACAAGCATGCATATACTATACCAAAGAGACAAGCATTCACATGTTATATATATATATATATATATATATATATATATATATATATATATATATATATATACAAACAAAGAGGCAATGATGCACATTACATATGCACATATTAAAGCAAAACAAGGACACACAACCATATAAACGTATACAAATACAAACAGAGAAGCAAGGATGCATGCACCATATACCCAAACGTGCATATACACAAAGGCAGGCATGCACATATGATCTCTGCTTACTTTCAATTTGCACCTAACTGCAAACACTGTAGACTCAGATGTCATACAATTTTACAATTTGAGAGCCTATCATGCTTGCTGTAGCCATAATTGTATGAAAACAGCATATATATTGATATGTCACTACAACATGTGACATAAGATCTAAGTCTACAATGAGTATGCATATAGCAAAGACCTAGATCTGCCAGTGCATAATGTGATATCAGCACTAGATCTATTTATGTGTGCAATCTACATATACCGTATTTACCGCATGGATTTATTATTTTTTTTCTTGTCCCAGAACTTATGGTGAAACATTGTTTTCACTTTGGTCATATGTCCCAAGACTTAAGAAACGAAATAAAATTGTATTGCATTTGTGCTCCCCCCCCCCCACTACACGTCACAATAACATAGATAAATAAAACGCTTAATTGATAATAAAAAGAAAGAAACTAACCGTGTGTTGTTATCATTTATTTCTGTTTTCAACATGAGCATTAAAGAATAAAATATTTCCACGAAATCCATATAAGTAGCATAGGCTTCAATACTGTAGTGTGTATCAATTATGTCCGATACTACACACCATGTTGTTCATTGACATGAACACTGAGAAACAATTGTGTGTGGTTGTGCTCAAAGGTTTGAACATGTTATCCGACTGAAAACTGGAGCCAACAAAATCGTATACAAGAGGGAAATAGTCAACTGATATCTTGAAGATGCCATTCACACATGACACGGTGTTGGGTGCAAAATAATCAAGATTGAATTATATCCAGGTCTACTGTATGACAATATCTCGCAAAAAAAATCAACATTTGAAAACACATTCACTTGAGTGCAAGTGACAGTCTTTTCACCAGCTAGGGTTACATAATTATCCTTACTATACCAAGCACGTATAAGCCCTGGTGGTGAATAAACATGACTGGCAGCAAGCAGTTAACTCCTTTGAACCTACCAACAGGACATCAAAGACAAAAGGTTATTTTTATTACAAAGCAGGCGATCTCAGAAGCCGACCCCGGTTACTTTACTTTATTTTTTAAAGGATATCAATACAAAAGTTATTTTATTGCAAAGCAAGCCGACATCGGAAGTTGACTATGGATTCTGTGAAGTGAACCGATTTTATTTAATTTTTTTTTGAATATACAAAGACGGCCGACATATGGAAGCATACTTGGGTTCCTTTTCAACTGTATTCACGGGAATTTTGAAAATAAATTGAAACAATGGAACAAATGTTAAAGTGACACAATATAGTGCTTTGTGCACATGTCGATGACCTAGCATCACCCAGAATATTTGGAGAAAATAAAATCATGTGATGAATTTGTTAAGGCCAAAAGAGAACTATACTGTATGCCAGTATCTCGCAAATAAAAATCATTATTTTAAAACACATTCACTTGAGTGCAAGTGACAATCTTTTCGCCAGCGCGTGTTACATAAGTATCATTAATATTTACCCGCAGACATCTGTGCAACTTTGTATTAATTATTAATAAAGATGCCAACCACATATAAGCCCTGGTGGTAAATAAACACAACTGGCAGCCAGCAGTAAACTTCTTTGAACTTGCCGACAGGACATCAAAGACAAAGGTTATTTTTATTACAAAGCAAGCAGACGTTGAAAGCTGACTTTGGACTCAGAAGCCAATTTTTTAAAAATTATATCAATAAAAAGGTTATTGTATTGCAAAGCAAGCTGACCTCAGATGCCGACTACTGGATTCTTTTAAGTGTGCCGATTTATTTTTTTAGCTTTGAATATACAAAGACGGCCAAGATATGGAAGCTAACTTTGGTTCCTTTTCAACAGTATTCACAAAAAGTTTGACAATAAAGTTAAACAATGGAACAGTTTTTAAAGTTGCACAATATAGTGCTTCGTGCGCGAACATCGATGACCAAGCATCATCCAGAAGATTTGGAGAAAATAAAATCACGTGATGAATTCGTGATGGCCAGAAGAGAAACAGATCATTTCACCAACAATATGATCATTAACATGGATGAAACTCTGGTGTACTTTGATCGCATTACCGGATGGACTGACGATAAGATGGGCATCAAAAGTGTGAAAATTAGCAAGACTAGCGCAGATCTTTTAAAAAAATCTTCCTTTTGTTCTTGCAGTTTCCACTTCAGGTGGTGTGTTGCCTCCAACAATTTTTCACAGTATGAGAAAGTTAAAAAGGTATTCATGTACCAAAATAATAGACCATACATGTGCAGGAGAAGGGTTGTGTTGATGAGATGATGCTGCAGTGGATTAAAGTTTTATCTCAAGTACAGTTTTATATTTAAAAAATAAAATTTCAGTTGGATTGCAATTTCTGACATGTAATTTTCGAATGATTTAAAAGGTGTCCCACAACTTACGACTCGAAAAAAACAAAGTGTCCCAGAACATACAGTGCACAAAAAAATACTTTTAAAATTAATTTATGGTGTTCCAACAAATATGGTGTCCCAACATATGCGGTAAATACGGTACGTCAGTCTACTAGCACAGTGTGTAACAGCTGATATAGGTAAACATACACTGTAGTAGGTGACTGACATAGCCTTTGATTTGCCAGTACATTGAAAATCAGGTCTAGGTTTGCACTATAAATCTACAACTTGATCTGCCACAATTCTGACTGAAGATAATTGTCTGCACTGTAATATACCAGTACAACATGTGACAGCAGTTCTAGATCTACACTCTAGAAAGTGAACAATATATACTAAAATATACCAGTACAATATGGGACAGCAGTTCTAGATCTATAATGTAGAAAGTGAACAGAATATACAATAATATACCAGTACAACATGTGACAGCAGTTCTAGATCTTCAGGGTAGGAAGTGGACAGTATATACAATAATTTATCAGTACAACATGTGACAGTTCTAGATCTATACTGTAGAAAGTGAACAGTATATACAATAATATACCAGTACAACATGTGACAGCAGTTCTAGATCTATACTGTAGAAAGTGAACAGAATATACAATAATTTATCAGTACAACATGTGACAGTTCTAGATCTATACTGTAGAAAGTGAACAGAATATACTAGAATATACCAGTACAACATGTGACAGCAGTTCTAGATCTACACTCTAGAAAGTGAACAGGATACACTATATTACACCACTACCACACCTGCCAACCCTGACGAGTCAATCTCAGTTAGGCAGTTGATTTTTATCCATAAGATTTACCAGTTTTCAGTAAGGGTGTAACAAAATATCAATAACTCCTATTGTAAAGCTGGAAAACGTAATTAAAATTTTGATGCATCGAGAATAAACATTATGTTCAACTGAAAAGTTACAGTTGCACAAATTCTAGCTCTACACCCTATGCAGCTCAATTACTTGTTGCTATCTCTCAACTGGACATAATTCTTGGAAATTCTTTTTCCATTTCACATGACGATGACAATTATATCTCCCGCCACAAGATATACTCAACTTGGCACGTGATGTCCAATAAACGTAATTGTGTCCTTTCCAGCTTTTATTCACAAGAATCTGAATAATCCTTTTTATTCTTCAGTGTTAATTTTTAACACTTTTCAATAAGCTTTTTTCCTTTTCGACTTAAACATGGATGTGTAATATTAAACAAATTCCAATAAAAGCTCCAGATAAAGCTCCGCTTTCTAGACGCCATTTAAAAAAATTATATAATTAACAGTTTGATCATGCAGATGCTTTACATGAACATATATGTGCAGTTTAAAGCATCTGTGGTCCTGCTGTTCAATTAGTCTGGTTACCTGACTAATTTTACTAATTCTAAGACGAAACCCAGATCCAAATAAAACATGGATGAACCATATATCCGGATTTTTTGGCAACGAGCATTTTTCCATAGTTTTTGCTAGTATGCCGTAAGTCTGTATTTTAAGGGCACTTTCCGTAAGACTTATGGCAAAATCGTAAGAGTTGGCAGGTCTGCAGTACAACACATTACATCGGATCTAGGTCTATTCTGGATAAAGTGTTTGGAGTTTGGCGCATATTATAGATGAAAATGTACTACCTGGACTAGGATGGATACTTTCTTGGTCTGAAGTGTGAGCATCCATGCTGGATGTTTCACTCAGCTCTTAACATGGAATACGGCTTTGCATGATCTCTTCAATATCCTTGGCTGTCTGTTGGATAGCATCTATCACTATTCCTACCTCAGCATCTTTCATGATCTCAATCAATGTATCATACTTTCCCACACTAATTACTCCTTTTTCTTCAAGACAAAACCACAATTCACGCATGTCTTTGGCTTTTTCCACTGTGACCCGGTCAAGATAAACTTGTGCCATTTGTTTTATGTTTTTAAATGAGTCTTCTGAAATACGCCCATGCAGTGTAAGGCAGAGCCGACTATGCTTCCTCTTTGCCTGAATCTGAAAGTAGAATTTACAATATACTTATGAAAAACTGTCTAACTCTAGTAAAGCAAACAAAATCATTCATACTTCCAACAAAACATTATTTAAAAAACTTTTTTATAATAGAGATATGTTACACATGCTTAAGACAAATTAAAGGACAATTCTGAAATAATTTTTAAAATAGGTGCAGATAAATTTTTTGTGAAGGAGTGATATATCAGTAAAGGTTGTTTTATCTTCTTTATATTATTTTCATATTGTACCTTGGATATGTCTCATCAGCACATGAAACATTGAATGATTAAAAGATAATTGTTAAAATAAGGTATATTTACTGACGTTAAACATGACAAGGAAAATTATAGAAGTATAACTGTTATATAGTAGAAATATGCACGCAAAACTGTATTGACGGAGAAATACGGAAGTAGAATTGTTGAACCTGTATATAACATTCATGTGAGTTAATGGAGGTGGTACATAAAGCTATCATCATAGCCAGGTGATCTTTGTATGTGGGAAATATGTTCTTATTTCTGTATAAAGTTAGTCTTTACACTTTGTCTAATCCAATGACCTTTTTATCACACACAAACACACACACATATATGTACAAAAATTCTAAATCAACTTTGTATTTCGATGTGATACAAAACCATTTAATCAAACATTGTTTTGGGTAAAAGTACTGCATCTATTCTAATAGAAAACCTTCTAATAAATGTGTATTTTTGCATAAAAGAAACGTCTACCTTATTGAAGCTTATACATACACATATATATATATATATATATATATATATATATATATATATATATATATATATATATATATATATATATATATTTAGATTATGGTAGGTCTACATAATCAGTACACGAGTAATTAAATGACTGTTAATAAAATCAAAACAGTTCAATTTAATAATGTTTTAAGTCAAACAGTCATATACAGTATTAAAAAAATAAACATACACCAATAACAGTACACCTGTGTAATAAATCTGAGACAGTTCCACTTCAAAGACATCATAGATATCCACTTCACATAACTCATGTCCCATATTGTCATAGTCTATGTCACTTAAATACACACATTTCCCCCTCCCTTTGGAAATTGCACTGCTATGATAAAGAGCTCATTAAAAAAATCCCCTACAGTTTATAAGAAAACAACATCCACCAGAAATTACTTCATAAAATATATAAAATATATTTTATGAAAACCATCTTGGAAACTTGGAAGCTATACTGAAATACTCAAAATTCTCCTCCTTGCCGATAATCTCTAGTAGCTCCCCTCACCATTTACTGCTAGATCCATGGCCCCGCATTGTGAAAGCACAATCTGTAGTAAATAAATCCTAATCCCTTTTAAAGGGGAATTGTATTAATTCAATGCTAGCCCATTATTAAATGGTAGTCTATATTAAATCAGTGCTGG
This sequence comes from Sinohyriopsis cumingii, assembly GCA_028554795.2. Taxonomy (NCBI): domain Eukaryota; kingdom Metazoa; phylum Mollusca; class Bivalvia; order Unionida; family Unionidae; genus Sinohyriopsis; species Sinohyriopsis cumingii. The sequence goes on along the minus strand of CM068837.1, from coordinate 121,262,167 downwards.
TCACTTTTGAAAGGAAAATCTGCATTGATTAATAATATAACAGATTAAAGGGTAATCTGTCTTAAACCAATGCAAGACCACTTGAAGTACAATTTGTACTAAAACCTACTAGACCATATTAAAAGGCATTCTGTACTTAATCAATGTTAGCCCATTTTAAAGGGCAATCTGCATTAAATTTATGTTAGACCCTTTTAAAGTTCAATCTATATTAAATCAATGCTAGAACACAGTAAGAGTGAAATCTGTATTAAATCACCATTTTTAGAAAAGCATATTTACCACCTTTATTATAATTTAAGCAAACATTTCATCTCTTTTCAGACTTGGGGGTACTGTGTCAAGTGCATTTTACATGTTTTCAAGTTTGGACATGTCAAATGAAGAGGTTTCCGTTTTTAGAGACCAGAAGTACCATTTATGAGGTACAAATAATTATTATGATATGCACATAACAACATTTATTACTTCATTCTTAACAGCAACAAAAACCCATATTTGCGCTGGTTTTTTGTTTTTGCTTTTCATTTTACTGCTTATGTTCATTGTATTCATGGTGAATTCCTGATTCTTTTGTGATTAATGTAATACACAATCGTAGTTCATGTATTGAATATTCCTCACTCGATGGGAACGTTGTGTAGTAGTTGATGAAATCCATACAGTAAAAACTATTTTAGCTCAATTTTAATATAAATTAAACCTGATTTTTCACAAAATGTAGCAGTAAATTCATACTGGTATATGTATCCTGCTCAAACAAGCTTCAAAACATCAGATTTTCATAAAATGTATTTGATAAAAGCTGATACACTTGGCCAGATAAATGGACTGCCGTGTCAAAATGGAAATCATTGTCAAAAGATCCTACAACATAAACAAATAGCTGGAATCTAATCTCAATTGTGAAAGCAAGGAATTTCTTTTGAACTGTGAGAATAATTTGTAAGTAAAATTTCAAAATCTGCTTACTTCATTTTCTTTCATGACCCTATCCTTGGCTGTACCTCCATCTGCACCTAAAATATACAATACAAGATGCGATTAAGGACCCAAGCAAAAATATAATTACTACATACAGATAATTAAGGACCCAAGCCAAAATGCAATTACTAGATACAGATAATTTCAGACCCAAGCCAAAATGTAATTACTAGATACAGATAATTAAGTACCCAAGCCAAAATGTATTTACTGGATACAGATAATTAGGGACCCAAGCCAAAATGTATTTACTAGGTACAGATAATTAAGGACCCAAACCAGAATGTAATTACTAGATACAGATAGTTAAGGACCCAAGCCAAAATGTAATTACTAGATACAGATAATTAGGAAACATTTTTAAGGCAATCTGGTCAAGAGCTAAAGAAAATACTCCCCCATCGGTCCCACTGATGCAATGCATAGACAACAAATGAAGGTATGCACTCTCAGTTTGTTTATACAACTTACACTAGTACCATTTAATACATTGCTCCTAATTAATATATTATTGAATGCATCACATTGTTCCCATCAGATAAAATACAGAATGTGAAAAATATAATGTATATAAGGTATTTTAAGGTATCTGTATATCTCCTCAACAACTTATCAAAGTTTAATTGAAATACTGGTAAATGCCTGCAATATATCTACCTCATAAATGAACATGTTTACAGACAATTGAACACAGTGATAGATACATCACACAGAGAGAATAATAATATCTTGACGAGACTGATGCTAAACTGGTTGAAAATAACTTCCATGAATTCAAGACAAGATCATTTCTTAATTTTAGCTGTGGAGTGCTGAAACCATTTTTAATGTTTTTCAGCAATAATAACAGTTTAAAAGTAGCTGCTGTGGTGGACATATTGGATCCTTAATGAGTACCATTTTCACACTAATTTAACTAGGCAAGATAAGATGTTTTTTGGTGGAAAAATTATGTGGATATGACATTCCATTTTTGAGAGGAAAAAGAAGAACACAATTTTCAAAATAAGACCATTTCATCTTTTAGCATTGGAATAATGAAACTAATTCTCATACTTTTAAGCAATAATACAAGTTTCAAATTATCTGCAGTGTTGGACATATTGGATGTAATTTGGATACCATTTTCATGTAGAACTCTCAAGGCAATATTAGAAGTCTTTTGGTGAAAATTCCATGCTGATATGACTTTCCATTTTAGAGGGAAAAACAACAAGAACAAGATTTTCAAGATGGAAGCTGGGGTGGACATGTTTGACATTAGACTGCTACCATTTATATTTAGTAACAACTAAACATAATAAAAGCCTCTTTTTGTGAAAGCACAATGTCGACCTGACCATCCTACTTGGAGAAGCAGTGTTAGCAAATATTTTTGGATGGTCATTGTGGCAATCACACCAGAAGTCAGATTGGCTTCATTTTTATTTAAAAGCAACTAGATATCATTAGAAGTCTTTCATTAAACCTTCAAGCTGATATAATCATTCATTCAGAGGAAATGGTGATGGCAAGACGTTGAACGTGGGCACTGTGGCAGGTTTACTGAATTTTCTGAATAGCACTGATCGAACCAACTTAACACCATAACAATTTATGGTAAGTATCCATTCAGGATGCACAGTGATAAAAAATCTTCAAAGATGGCCACTGTAAGTGCTTACATTTGACAGCAGATGAGTACAATTTTCACTCTGGACTAACTATACATCATAAGATATCTTTCTGGTATGAACCCCATAGCAATACAATAACAAGATTGTCAAGATGACCACTGTGGTAGCCATATTTTATCTCAGGTTGACAAGATTTCCATTTAGGACAAACCAAACATAAGAAGTCTTCAGATGAAAACGTAGTGAACATCAGATCAAACCATTTTATTAGAAGCTATTAGATATCAAAAGGTAGTCCTTTAGTGCAAACCACATATTGATAAGACCATCCATTCAGGGGGACCAATGATAACTAGATTTTCCAGATGTTCAGTTTTATTTTAAGACCAAGAAGACTACAGAATAAAAATGTATGTTTAGTTTCATGTCAAACCTTTAATTACTTTAAGAGTAGTGAAAACAAATTTGTACTGATGAATAAATAAATAGTATAACAGAGTCATCGGATGAGAGACAACAAGACCATCCATTACACTCTTTTACTCTATCATGACCAGTAGAGATAACATTGTTGACAAGACTCCTACGTTGGTTTGACATTGTTTAATTGAATAACTAGCTTGTGAAACAAAATTCATACATGCATTGGAAATGTTGTTAGTACACCTCTCCATCGATAACTTGAGCACAACGGGGTTCACAAACATAGACCGCACTATAAACGAGGCGTGAGTTACCTCCAAAAATTGAGAAAATCGCTTTGACATTGAGAAAACCGTAAAGGAGGGGGGGCGGCGTTAGGGAACTGGGCTGTTTAATGACTGAATCTTTATTTTACAATCACGTCGATAATAATTTTTCTAATGAAGTTGTTCGTTATTCTGTTTAAATAACATTTTGTTTTCTCAAAATATCCAACATATGAAAGATCGTTCCAACTGGTTTGAACAACCATCACGTGTACGCAACATATTGGTGTACTCTTGATGAGTCTGGTTCCCATAGTGGTATTTAATAGTATCTTGCCAAATCGGTAGTTCATAATTTGGGAACTAGACTAACTGTTGATACACCACCAAACAAGTTTCCTTTTTCTTCCTTCAAAAACACGCAGGGGCCCCAAGTGGCCGAGTGGTCTAAAGCACTCACCGTTCTGGATCACAGCCATCTCACCTCTTTCTGCGTGGGTTCGAGTCCAATGCTCGGCTAGTGTGGATAGGTGGGAAAGCCTGCCAGTAGCTTCTCTAGAACAACAACAACAATCAAAAACACACGACATTTATTTCATGACCTGTCTACGTCGAAACTCATTTTTTTATTGCTCAATTAGTACATTGTTAATGTCGTGATTTCATTGGGAAGTAATAATGAAATTTCTTATCATCCCTGAGGATATCTCTAAATGCCAGTTCAAGAATTCTCTGAAACTCACTTGCCCACAATGGTCCGTATCTGTGAAATCAAGCTCTTTATTTTACAAAGTATTGTTTTCGCTTTGCTGCCTTGTTATCTTTGATCACATTTATGAAAGAGTCGGTTAATTTAAGTTAGTTTCTGTTACATACACAATAACGTTTAGTACAGTGTTCGGTTGATCAAATGAAGTGAGTTCACCCGACATATGACCGAGGCCGCTAGATTTTAAGTTAGTCCGATTTTTGCATCTTTTAACTTTTCTTTTATTCCACCTCCTCTTTTAAATTTAAAAGACATAATTAACATGATGATATGAAGGAGGCCAGCTTTTAATTCATTGCAACAATACAACAAATACTTCCGCAAGTCAGTTATCAAAACACGGTTGGCACTTAATTAGGTTCTCAGAGAAACACTCACGGACATAGCTGTTACGGTAGATTGATGCATTTTATGTTTATTTACAAGAGGAATCATTGTACTTATGACAATTACACTTAAAAGGAACTAAAAGATGGAACTAGAACTCAAATTTCAATTGATAAATAAATTATTTAATTTGTATTTATTTATTAAAGTACTGCCTCCACTTGTTGTGACATTTACAATGATCGAAATTTCCTCACATATGGTTAATTGCGGTGTACTAGGAATGTCGTTTGGAAAGAAAATGTAAAAAATTGTGTTATTTTTAAATTTGATATTTCATAGTGTTGATTAAATTTCGAGGTCCTATCTACCGTTTTCAATGATAAAACAAGCGATACATCAAAGTTTCCGTTACCAAGTTTGATCGCGATTTTCTTCAAGTTCAACAAATAGGGATATATTTTTTAGGTATTTTCAGGTTTTAATAATGGGATCCACGCTTAACACCGCGTTATAATCGGGTTTGTGAGTTATCAGGGTGCGAGTTATCGAGGGAGTGGTGTATAGCATTTTTTTGCACTTTAGTATTAAATTGTCTAAAAATGTGTTTATTTCTTGTCTTCTGTATTAGGTCATATAGCAACATTAGTTAACTGTATCAGATACCCTGTCCATACATGTACCTTGCTGATCTGTTTGGATTATTCTGGGTACAGGTTCAGGCTGATCAATATCTAATGATCTCTTTAGTCTCTTTGTACCTGCAAGACCAAATAAAAGACAACACATAATCATTATATGACAAAACATATAAAAGTTTTAAGTCTTGTGTCAAATACTGGTAACGGATGTAAAGATCTTCAGTATCCAACCTTTTGATGACAGAAAAATTCAATTTGTACTGATATGCCACATAACAACAACTGAGTTATGATGACGATCTCTGCTGGATTATAACATATTTATCTGACGACAGTTCAGACAAGCCAACCATCTGCTTTTTAGAAACATTCAATCCAAAAAGCATTAAAAATTTGTTTTATGGCAGCCATAATTTACCTATATATAGAGATGTGAAGTATATTTATTCTTGGAGTTTATCAGAAAAGTCAAGTAATTCATGAAACATTCTGATTGTTGTCCTGATATTTAAAATGAGCATTATAATGCCCACTGGTTGATTGTTTTTAACTATACATATTTTAAGGAAATATATCAGGAGTTTTCCAAAGGAACTACTGTTACATCTGCGTAACCAATAGCTATATCACTAAGATTTTCAACTGCCAAAGCTTCATGTGCTTGACAAAATATACCCCTTCCCCCAAAAACTACAAGACATGACGATTCAAAGGAGAATCCTAACAAACATAAACTAACGTCTAAATCCAATACATATCCAGTTACAAAAATATGGTGTGCCACCTCAGAGTACTTCATGTTTATTATGGGGCTCAGTTACAAAAATATGGTGTGCCACCTCAGAGTACTTCATGTTTATTATGGGGCTCAGTTACAAAAAAAATGGTGTGCCACCTCAGAGTGCCCCATGTTTATTATGGGGCTAACTTATGAAACTGTGGCATACTATATCAGAATATCTCTTGCTTATTATGGGGATTTATGACAATATGGTGTGCCACCTTAGGGTCACTCATGTCTATTAATAATGCAGAATATACAGACCTATATATGACTGGTGGAGGGGACTGTGGTTTCTGACTACTTAGGTGACTATGTTCAACTATGGCAATGTACAATGTATACATTTCTCATCAATGCACATGACATAACAGAGAGGTTATCTAATAGCCTGAAGATAGATTAAGGGATCAGCACAATTTAATCATGAGCGTCGACTTCAAATTATGAGGATTTTCATAGACCCCCTTTTTAACATGCAAATTGACACTAATGATGACTACATAACAAATTTGCCTTTTCTATATAGCATATGCACATCATCTCTTCACAATGATTCTTTTACAATAAACTGTTGCAATTCATACTGTCCCTGCATAAAGCGAAAGCATATTTAGCCTTCATATTAATGTTTTTTGCTGGTTAAGCTCTTTACTAGTCTAACCATAATCCATTAATGTCTTTAATCTTTTCTAAATGACTACAAAACCAAATATAGTAAAATCCAATGATTACATTCAAGTAGTGATGTCTGTCTAATTGGAAATTTAAGTATCATGCTTATGTAAGACAGTTCAAGGCAGCCTTTGCCATAAATTTACTACATGGGAAGTGTGGAGTAAAAAGGAATAAAAATGAATGATTTATGTTACAGAAGGTTTGAAATAATAATAATAATAATTACTATTATTATTATTATTATTATTATTAATGTTTTGGAGATGGAACAAAAATCAGTATAACTATCTACCCATATCAATGATGCAAATAAACAACAGTATACAGTGGCATCACCTAAACAAATTCTTTGAAATATATTACTGTGGATGAAGAATGTGCCAATAGGATCAAGTTAAATTTTATTTCTTCTTAATAATTAAATTATCAAATAAGTATTTAGTGTCTTATTTAATTAACCTATCATTTTAGATAGTTTTTTTAGCATCACTGAAGGCCTCCTGGAAATGGAAATTAAAATTGCGTGGGTTCAGTGTCCTGTAGTTCGCTAGTTAGGTATATAAACAAGGTATGACAAACTACATGAACTGGGCCATACTGAAAATTGAGAACCTGATGCACAGAAGGCTAATAATTAAATAAATAGTTTACTTTATGCTTTAGATTTAATTCTTCCAGTGAGCTTAATGTAATGCCTGCTAACAATGTTTGCATACAAACGTACAATTATAGGAGTAATCAAGAATTACATCTCATAGCCTTGTGACTGGTGATACAGCTGTGTAAGCTGCAGACTGAAATTCAAGATAACATTTAACCAAGAGATAGTTATCGTACAATTAATACATCAATTAATACGATTTAATTGACAAATATATTATAAAAATCACTGTTACAATTTAAATTAATTTTAACAATTTCTAATTACTGTTATAAACTCTGTGCCCACCAGTAAAATGGTAATGAATGGGCACCTTGACATCATTAGTTTGCAGCATGATTACTCTAATAGTTTCATGTGTAAGTGTCAGTCAAAACAGCTGATCCTTTGGTGAGATTCCCAAGAGTTTTCATATTTAGTATCCAGTTTAATTCATTACAAATGTGTTTTATATCAGTCCACAACAGGTTAGCGAGTGACCATTTGACTTGTATCTCACTGATTTTGCTGTGAATGTGTCTATTGCAGTTCATTTGTTTTCTGAAATCAATGATTTTATCCAACATATAGAGTGGCACAGATATTGCATGTCATGGGATTGATTATATTTCGAAAAAACAATTTGTCCTTGCTTGATATTAAAACTAGTTTTGTTAAACTTCTGAACAATCTGGTTGCGGGCATATGCTTGAACAGTAGGCAACATTTATCCTTGCATCAATCTGCGATTGGATCAGTGGTATCATTTGAAATTAATTTGCCTCATCCCAGATGGTTAAGAGATTTAGGTCTATGGTACACAAATGTAGGAACTTCTTGATATATGTTTTTTATACACTTGGAGCATTTGACTGGTGTTTGTAATTGCATTTCAGACTCTTCTGGTGTAGGGTGGGGCATTGGGATGGGGAATAACCATGAAGATGATGCACTTGTTGATTGTCTTGGTCTTATATTCATTTTCAAGAGAGCTTATCTATCATGGAGTTAAGTTGTGTTAATAGCCTCAACAATGTATCTCCTTCTGGACTAAAAGTGCTCTATTATCATATGGTACCCATGGTTTCACACTAAATTAAAATTCCATTTTCTTATAAAGGGTAGGAATCTGTATCAACAAACTTACTAAGCAGACCAGAGACAACAAGCTATAATTTTAACACTATTATTCACTTTGCAAGACCAAAACATGAAACATGACAAGATGATTTAGTTCACTGGAAGTAAAGTTGTCAAAAAAGTCATTTAGTGTTGCAAGCTATACCATGAGTCAAATCATACATTGGCAAATAAAGTTTGTTCAGTGTAATACAATGAACTCCATTAGTCATTACCAATGCTAGTCCAATTAAATATTCCAAATAAGGATATATATCCATCACTATGAATATGAGGAGCAGTCTGAAAACTTGTCAACTCTTAAATGGTACAAATACGTGAAGTTTCACATAACGATTCCAGTGGAGAAAGTCAGTGAATTTACCATTAATATGTTAGCTAGACTGAATGTTAGGGCCACAAGGAAGATTAACATTTACTGTAGAATAAATGTGTTATCTTCATTAAGTTATTATTATTTATTATTATTATTATTATTATTATTTTAGTATTATTATTCCTTGAAAACATTGGCCACTGAAGAAAGTTAGTCACTAAATAAAAATCTTCTAGCTTTATTAGAAAATTTAAATTAAGTGTCATCATCATCATCATCATCAAAAGAAGAAGAAGAAAAGTACATGTATATATCTGATTAAATAAAAAAACATCCACAGTGTTGACCTTAATCTTGTTTACAGAAAGAAAACAAATCGGTAAGAATTTTAAAAAATTAAAGCAGTATTCTTTCACCAACATGTTGCATAAAAAGGCGGATAACACTGTAGGCAAGGGTGATTCTTCCACTTCTGGTCTTGTGGCCTCCATATAACAAAATAAAGTGTAGGCAAGGGTGGTTCTTCTGGAACAGATTACAACCAGTGTTCTCCTGTGGCACTTCTCAGAGAAACATATGTGAACACAACCAATCTCACAGTGTCACAATGAAAAACAACATACTTAGTATATATTAGTTAATAGATCGTAGCAAAGTGATTTATATAGAAAGCACTCATTCCTGTCCATAGCAACTGCAAGCTTGATCATCAATTAATAACTCACAACCCTTCCTAAATAGTAATGAGGGGCCATACACTACAAGCAGGTGCAAAATGTTCAGGGCTGTTCCAGTAAAACATATACCCCCGGGGGGGAAGGCACTTTCAAATTCAACCACCCCACAACAGAAGCAATTTAAAAAAATTATGATCCACCGTCAGATGAGTTTTAATCCAGAAACACTGCCCCCTACAGAAGTATATTTTTTAACATAATTTCTGGATATGGGTTAGTGGGCGGTAGAAGCGATTTTAATATTGGGTTGGGGACAGAAGCGATTTAAATGACAGCTGGCTGGAGGTAATCTACTGAATTCATATACATCATATAATCTACTGCATATTTTTATTTATATTCATTCATTATAATCAGTCTTTTGTCCTTTTGTTTTTGTGGCAGCCAAGTATGTCTCTGAAAAAAAGAATCAGGATGAACAGATTAGTAGTTTTTTAGTAGTGTAGTAAAGAATTCATATATCAGAATGACATCAAGTATTTTTTCATCAATTTCATCATCAGTTAATGATACCACTTAAAAATGTATTGTACTAGATAATATACATTTTTAGTTGTCCATTTTGCAATACAAATACCAAATGATGGCTTGGAACTAAGTGCCGAAAGGTCTGCAGAAAATACCACCATGATCTATATATATGGAAGAACCGAACATAAACAGGTCAAATTTGATCCATCTTGCTATGAGTTTACACAGATGAGTCAGTCTCTTATATTTAATGTCATTTAATTTTTGCATATAGAGAGCATGTACATCCTTTGGTCATACATCTGTATATGATACAAAAGGTTTTTTTTTATTCTTTTGTTGCTCAGTGGTTCTGCCAACTTGAGATCTACACACACTTAATTATGTTGTATGGGGATTCTCTGATGTTCCTTATGAGCATTATCTGTTAATTGTTTCTGAATTTAATATGATCCTCCTCCTCGATGTACAAATATTATTCTGTGCTGTGAACTCCTTTCACTGCCTGCTGTCTGAAACGCATATACATAACTAGCTTGAACAAGTTACAGTTTTTTTGTTGTGCAATTTTCAACATCTCACATGTATGGCCCCATGGGTATTCTCTCTTGGATATCTCTGTCCCAGAAAGAAAAGTTTTGAACCAGAGGTCTCGTTAGGATTTTTAAACTAAGAGTCCATGGCTCCCATTTTGGTAAAAATATGAGTCCTATCAGGAAAAGTTGCAGTCCCCTCTCAGAAAACTATGCCAATTATAGTAACTATTGGTTGCCATAGAGTTTAATTCATTCTTTATAACACTGACATAGCTCTTGCTTGTCCATCAGAGTGAGTCTGAATTTTTTTGATCCAATGAAGGTCTTATTCAAAGCAGTAAGCTAGGCATCACACTTTCATACACTTGGCTAATGTCCCTTTCAAATTATCAGTTCTAGCAACTTTAGCCCTCTCCTGAAGTTGTATTAGGGTAAGTCCAACATTCCCATAGTCAGCTTGTTTCGACATGGGTATATTTAATAAATATAACCGGCGTATTGTCCATCCAACACGTACATCGGACTCGCACTCAACATCAATTTTGGGCTCAAAATCACACACTGGTATTTTCAGTGACATTTTTCCAATGTCCAACAGACCGATATACATGTACATGAAATTCGTTGTCATCATAGCTATCACCAGCCAGTATTTGCCAACTGAAAAAATATCATCTGAAGACAAACCGTGTTGTGATTCAACCATTTTGGTTTCCTGTGTGGCCCTTATTGGAAACACGCATTTGTAAAACTTCCACAATGAAAGTAAGGCTAAAACTCCATAAAATGCCTGTTCCAGGGCCAATGAACGAATCAAATTTCGTTTAACAGCCATTCATGTTGAACCGAAGTATCCATATATCTGGATGTCACATCAAGCGTTGTGAGACAGCTGCAGCAGTGCGAATTACGTCGCGAAATGCACTTTTAAAGTTAAAGTTAAAAGTATAATAAAAATTGCATACTGCGCAAAGAACATTTTTTATATCCGCAGTGTTGACGTAATTTGCCGAACGCGTATCACTGCTTTTAAACTACGCGAATTCGTACAAAGTACGTGCACTCGCGTGTACTGGCATCATTTTCTGACCCAATGTTTTATTCACGTTCGACCGCTAGGAGGGGGGTAGATGCGATTTTAAATATATATTCGATTTTTTTTCTTTTTTCTTTCTGACAGACCCACCAGCGATTTCTCATTTTGTTAGCACAACCTGCAACAGAAGTGAATTTTCTAACCAACCTTCCACTGTCAGAATTAAAATAGTTCGAAACACAACCTCCTTCAGAAGTTTTTTTGAAGTGCCGTCCCCGGGGGGGATATATGCTTTAATGGAACAGCCCTCAACAGTAGTTATCTGATAATGTTGATTTTTTTTCTTTCTCAATAATCAAGTTTTCTCAAGTTTTTGTGAAATCTTAGATGCACATGTACTTTTTGTTTAATTTAATTAATGAATTTCCTATTTTTGCCTCTAATAAAGTCCCTGCTACTGTAGACCTCTTGAAAATATTTGGCTTTCCTGTTTGTTTTTAAGGAGAGATTGATGTTAATACCCAAACATGACAGCTATATTCCCACATGTTAAAGAGTACATTGGTATAAAAATGGGTTATTTGGCTACATTACAATGAAGGCTAGCAGTACAGTAGGAATATTACAGGAATGTATGTGTACAGTATGTACATTAGTAACCAGGCTTGCAAGAAAAGATAATCCTGTACTAGAATAGTCCCCCCTCCAGTCTCTTTACACTCATATGAAAAGTATCATTACATTTATCAAAACTTATTTGCTTCTTTAGATAACCTATTACATTACTGTGCTCTTGTGGAAACTAAAGACAAGCATGAATGCCCAATATTAAGAATGATATGTGTAGGCATTTTTGTGATTTTTGATTTTAAACGGACCTCAGAGATGACTTAATATAAGTTTGCTGACAGTTCTGAATTAGTTAAAAATCTGCTTTTGAATAACTGTTAGGAAAGCTGACTTATGCAGCATAATGTGTTATGCCATTTGGTCCGCCAATGATGAGTGTAGAAACAGATGCTAAGATCCCAGATATATTTAATGTCTAACATAGGAAAGATATATTATTTTCAGAGAGAAGCATGATTGTTTCAATATAGGACTGAGGAATATGGGGTCAATATGTCCCTTGATATTTTATAAAGGGGTCACGTTTTACTGCAATGGGATACATTATTGATTCCTATGTTTATTGAATTTCTAAAGTTCTACAGCAGGTAGATATTGTAATACATTATAAATCACTGTTTTATACATGCAAGTTTACAATAGCTGCTTTTGTTTAGTTTTATAATTCTTGCGTGTTTGTTTTAATGACTTAAAATTAAGTTTTCAAGCAATTATACAACCAAAGGAATTACCAATATACTTCAACATCTTACACTTTCCTTATTTTCTTAAACACCAGTACAGCAGAGATATCAGTTTTGTATCAGTGAGATGTACAATGGTCAGCTGACATAATTTTGGAACAGAATCACTGAAGTTCGTGAAGGTGAATGTTTGCTTTTGCAATAAAGCTTGCTGCTCTGCTTTTGCTTGTTATGAGTCAATATTTCCAGAATATATATGAATTTGTGTTGCATTATTTAATTCTTTACTCTCCTATACCTTATTGAAAATAATTTTTCTGTCTGTTAGGAAATCCTCTTTACTGATAAAACCAAATGGTCTACTCCAAACTTGGTTGAGGTAGTAAATTAGCTCTCAGGCACCCTGGCCTGTATAGAGGACACTCTACTATCTACAGAACCCGCAATGCCATTTCACACCTACAGCAATGTATAACGTATGTACAAGCTGTCAATACCCACGTATGAGTTTTAGTCAGGGAAAACCAGATATTGATAAGACCAGCATTGAGGAGGAATAGCAATTATAAGATTTTCAACATGGCTAACATGCTCCCCATATTGTATATTAGATGGACACCACTTGCATGTAGACCAATTAGACATTAGCAAAACATATTGATATGACCATCCAATCAGGAGGAATAGTGATAACATTTTCAAGGCGGTTGACACTGTGGATATATTGGATGTCAGACTGGCAGGACCAAGTTTATTTAGGACCAACAAGACATCTGAAGTAATCATTTAATGAGAACCCCATGTTGATTTTTGTAAACCCATTCTGGAGGAACTATTGATATGGTCACCATGGCAGCCACAGTGGATGTCTGAACAGCAGCATGTTCAAATTGGACTGAGTAGACCATGGCCTAAATGTATGCAAAGTTTCAAGACAATCCTCCATGTAGTTTAGGAGCAGCAGTGATAAGAAACTTATGTTAATCAATAGACGGATGACAATATATAACAGACCATTAGATAAGCTCTTCTGGTCTATGACCAGTAGAGTTAATACTGTTGACAAGGATAATCAGTGGGTCTGACATTGCTCACCTGAATAATTGACATGTGTTAGCTTGTGGAGGCAAATATGTATTGAATTGCGGACAGTTTGTGCACATAGCTATTAAGCTTTCTAAAGTATTTGTCTTTTCTATCTTCTTTCGTAGACCACCTATCAACAGTAGTTAACTACATCAGATATCCTGTTAATACCTTGTTGACCTGTCTGTCTTATTCTTGGTTCAGGTCCTGGTTGATCTAATGAGCTCTTTTGTCTCTTTATACCTGCAAAGTGAACATCAAATCATGATACACATTGCACAAGAAAAGTCTGAAATCTTGTTTGCAATACTGATATGAAATGTAATGAAATCAGGTGATTCCTGATTGATAATAAGATATTTATCCCTTTACCTCATACAAGCGTCTTTGGACGCCTCTACTCCATTCGCATGGAAGCGCCTTTTGACGCCTCTGCAAGATTCGCATAGAGGCGCCTTTTGATGCCAGCTGTAAACATCAGCCATTTTGAGATAGTTTTCGTAGCGCCACCTTCGGGGAAAAATCCCCTATTACATACTACATTCATTTCTGCGAATGACAATTACGTCAGATCACGTGGTCGCTATTCATGCACTGGTCGATATCTGCTATTTAAAGCAACTGGGTCATAATCTCCACTCTCCAAAATGGCAGCCGCGGATTTCGTTCAGTACGTACAAAGTTTTCACGATTAGAATAACAACCACGAAAGATTCAATAAATTAGGTAAAGGCTCTGATATTAATGTAGGCAGCAATTAGTTTTTATAAATTATCAAATTCAGATGACTTAGTGATATAGACGCACACAAAAACCTTGTAAATTTCGAGTATCGGAAATGGCAGCTACGGTTGGTCACGCGGCCTCACTGACAGGACGGTGAACGAGTTCTCTCAAGATTTCGAAGCACATAAAAAAATTCTTCTGTGGAAAATAATTACACAGCTATAACAATCGGACATTACTCTTAAATTTTTCCACATATAATACATGTGTGCCAAAAATGTAAAATGGTTAAAATTGTTGTTAAACGTAACATACACTAAATTGCTTAACAGTTCACAGGCAGGATTTCATTCAGAACTTACGAAGTTTTCACGAGTAGAATCTCAACCACGAAAGATTCAATAACTTTGGTAAAGGCTATGATATTTATGTAAGCAGCAATTAGTTTTTATTGATTATCAAATTCAGATGACTTAGTGATGTAGACGCAGACGAAAAACATGTAAATTTTGAGTACGGGAAATGGCAGCTATGGTCGGTCACGCGGCCGTACTGACATGACGGTGAATGAGTTCTCTCTTGATTTTAAAGCACATTAAATATTCTTCTGTGAAAATTAATTACACAGCTATAACAATCGGACTTTACTCTTCAAGTTTTCCATATATAATAGATGTCTACCTTAAACGTAAAATGGTTAAAACTGCTGTTAAATGTAACACCACTACATTGCTTAACAATTCACAGGCATGCCTATGCAGATGCGGTCTGCTAGGTAACAGGTGTTCTATTTATAGCGTGCTGCACTTTGTCACAATGCTCTATGAGGTAAAGGGTTATCTGATGATAGTTCAGGGAAACCCAACATTCATTTTTATAAAAATCCAAGAAACTTTGAATAATTTGTTTCATAAGTAACAAAACATTATTGAAGCTAGATTTTTGAAGTCTGTTTGTTTGGTTGTTATCATGAATGCTGTGTAACTTGTCAAAGAATGTGACATTTACATCTAAAATGAATGCTATAATGCATATTGCTATTTTAAAATTTAACCCTCTATATTTTATTGAAATTTATTAAAAGATTTTCCAAAACATCCTGGCTTGTGTAGCCAATAACAATATGGTTAAGATTTTCAACTACCAAACCTTCATATGCTTGACAAGAAAATGAAAGAAACAAGCTAGTAGGCACACACACACGCATACACACACCTGGAAGATCCAACTGTAAATTGTATAATACCACTCAAGGACCCAAAATTGTACTAGTGCATCCATAATTCTTGTGTATTATGGTTTTATATAACAATATATATATTGTTTTCCTTTCCGTTTTTTTCAAATTGAACATTCAGCAGGAAAAGCTGTTGTGGTCACAGTTTCTCATTTTTGTTGATATAAAAGAAATTTTTGGACAACACCACTCTCCTTTTACAAATTAATGGAAATTAACTTACATGGTTTGACAATTTTGTGCAAATTTTGTTTTCATCAGTACGTTGAGCGACTGATAATATATCACCATCAAAGCGGCATTCCAAATTTGTTCCCCATTTATTCGGTTTTGATCGGTAGTTACTGTTTCTTCCAGTCCTGCGTAACAGTTTACAATAAACCAGAATGTTGCATGTAGCTTATTCACCACATGACATGGGAAGTGGAAGTATCCAAACTCAAATCCATGTCAGTACAAAAAGCAGTAAAACGTTGTGCAGAAGTGGCTATTCTAGAAACAGTAAAGTACCTAGTTCATACATGGGAAACATGTCTGGATTTTCTAATTTATTTTGTTGTGTGACTGCTGTTGGTGACTAAAGGTTTAAACAGGATAGAACACAATAGAAATGGCAAGAAGACAGATTTATAAATATGTTAGCGTGTCACCTTGTGTTGATTTGAAGACGTGAAATTGGTGCTAACAGCTGTTTTCCTTTTTCCCTGGAAGAACGTGTGACTGGGGATGCCGTACTGTATTCATTTACAGAAGTATAGTGTGAAGGGTTCCGCTGTTAGTCATCTAAACACATACTACACAATACTCTCTAAATAAGAACTTGCTTACATGACAAAATTGTACCATTTTGTTTAAAGATAAAATCCTTATGACTTCCTAAATCTTTATTACTGAGAGACAATATAAACTTACCAGTAACCTCACCTACAGTATGAAAGATAATTGTAGCCATCATAAGAAAGGATAAGCAAATCTTCTCGAATGTTCAATTAAGATAGACATTGACCCTACCACCAATCTAATATATAAACATATCTACATATAAAACATAAATACAAAACATATCTCTTGACAGCAAAAGTAATCAGACATTCCACAGTGGACTAGAATTGGTATACACCAGCAGCTATACGTTCATTTGGGTTTACGTTTCATGGGAAAATAATTTCAGGGCAGTCTTCTCTCCTCTTCCTAACTGTAATAATAAACAATATAGACCGCCTTCTGGAGTTATTCTTCAATATGAAATATAACACAGAGGTTTGTGAGAAATTGCATCATGTATTTACACATTTTTGAAAGACTGCAATGAAAATGAGGATAGGGGTGGTTAAGGTTAGTGCTTTTGTTCAGACAATTGTGTAGGCCAAAACAAAACTACTTCATGTGTATCAATGATGCTGTAAGCCTTAAAAAAGTCCAATCTTGAATCTTGATTTTCATTAGTTGGATAAGCTAAATAAGTTATCAACACTCTCTAAGCATTTCCTGTACAACCACGAAAGTGTAACATTTTTTGATCGTTAAGTGTCCGTGCTTGGAAGAGATATATTCCATGGCATGTACATGTTCTTCACTTTTGATCAGTAATATTTTTAAACTGAGTTAATGACAACAGACACTTGCATAAGAAGTGCTTGGTCATGTACAAGCTCCAGTATGATAATTGTGGAAAAAGACTACATTGCTGAAACCACTCAAAGCCTTAAAACAAGAGTTAAAGAACATGTATACAACAAGAAAGAATCCATGACAGCATATGATGAATATTGCAAAGAACCATGGCACACTAATTTTTGGGATAACATCATTGTACTCAGTAGCGAGAGTAATACCCTAAGGAATAATAAAAGAAAACCTATTAAAATAATGAATGAAGAGCCAGTGTTGCCCTGTGATTCTGGATAGGAACATCCACCAGTGTGCGGAAGGATTTTGAGACATAATCAACATATCATATGACTTCATTCCTGTTAAGGCCTTGTGACAAGCTCGAAAGCTAAGGAGTCATGCTTTTGTTTGCTGACTATTGCACAATGACCAACTAAGACTATATCACTAACAAACCATGATCCAAATACTAAGACTAAAACACCCTGACCAACCATGGTCTTCTAAGACTATAGCACACAAACCAAATATGGTCCACCCACTAGATATATCTCAATCTTGATTTCCTACACATATGTATGCATCCTAATATGGGGTTGTATTAAAGTTAAAATTGTGACTGGCGTTTATTTATGAAACTAACTGTTATGTGCAGTCTCTGAGACTCTTATGTCTTATAAGGGGCATATTTATAAAACTGTGCTGCCAACCTCAGAGTTTTTTTAATATCTTATGAGGGGCTTATAAGTGAAACTGTGGTTTGCTAACTCAAAAGTGTCTCGCAAATATTTCTGGGTTTATCTATAAAGCTATGACATGCCATCTCAGAATGAATTATGTCTATTATTGGACTTATTTATGAAACTATGCCGCCTCATGTCTTAATAATTAAGAACACATAGCTATGTTTTAGTATAATTGGTGATGGAGATTGTGGTGTTTATTCTGACTATTTATATGACAATGCATATCTTCAACTATGGGAATGCACCAAGTATAACAATCAGCACCTCTGATCTGTACATGTCAACTCCGATCATGAAGTTTGACTTCAAACCAAGAGGATTTTTATCAATCCGATGTTTAGCATCCAAATCAATAAAAACAATAACAAGTTTTCTTTGATTACACTATAGTAAAATTTGCACATCATCTCGTCACATCAATCCTTTCCTGGTTTTAATTCATATTGTCCTTATGTATAGTTCAAGCATAGTTAGCCGTTCTAAGTAGATTATTCGACCTAATTCTAAGTTGGGGACAAAGGAATGACACCATATGTGGCAAAAATTCAACACCAGCTACAAACTTTACTAATTTAAGCAATTATATTTCTATAAAGTTACATGTGAAGGTAATCAATTAAATCTCAAAACAAATACAGATGAAGGTAATCAGTTATATCTCTATAAAGTTACATGTGAAGGTAATCAATTATATCTCAATAAAATTAAATGTGAAGGTAAGAAATTATGTCATGACAAGTTATACTACTACTAAACGATAATACTGCAATAATTATGATATATTAACTTTGGTAAATATCAGCATAAAAATGGCATACATGTGATAAATTACTGTCTGGCTTTATATTTGATAAAACTGCCAAATACCACATAGTTTTCAACTGCAGTATCTAGTATCAGTCCTTAAGTGTGGGTTTTATACCAATCCACCACAGGTTAGATGGACTCGCCCGAGTAGCCTTTTGATCTTTAATGTTTGGCGAGTATCTCAATTATTTTCTTGTGAATAAGTTTGTGGGTGTTCATTCGTTTTCTGAAATCACCGCTTTTGCCAACATATTCAGTGGCACAGGTCGTGTCATGGGACAGATAACATCTTTTTTGTTCTACATCTTAATTTCTTGTTGATATTAAAACTAATACCTGCTGTCAAAATGCTAAACAGTCTTGTCTCTAGCACAATTTTGCACATTAGGCAATGCTTCTCTTTCCGACCTGCCAACCCTGACCAGTCCGTCTCAGTAAGGCAACTGATTTTTGCTGTAAGTTCAACCAGTTTTCAGGAAGGTGTAAAAAGTATCATAAACTGCTATTGTAAGCTGGAAAACGTAATCAAAACTTCGGTATTTGAAACATGCAGCGAAAATAAACATTATGTTCAGTAAAGTACGCATAGAATTTATGTACCATTAGTACAGTTGCATAAACTCTAGTTCAAAACGCTATGTAGCTCAATGGCTTGCTGCTATCTCTCAACTTGGCGTAATTCTTGGAAATTCTTTTTCCATTTACATGACGGCAATCATATCTCCTGCCACAAGTCAAACTCAAACTGGCACGTGATGTCCAATAATCATAAGTATGCCCCTTCATTCCTTTATTCAAAAGAATCTGAATATTTCTTTTTATTCTTCTGTGTTGATTATTAACATTTTTCAAGAGGCTTATTTTTCCTTTTGTCTTAAAATTGCACAACTTACTTGACACCATTTTTAAAAAATTCTATAATCAACAATTTGATCATGCAGACAAATCGCATGAACACATAGGTGCAGTTTAAAGAATCTGAGGTGCTTCTGTCAAGTTAATCTGGTTCAGTAATTTCAATAATTCTAATATGAAAACCCGGAGACAAATAGAACATGGATGAACATACCATAAGCCCGCAGTTTAAGGGTAATTTTCATAAGACTGCAAAATGATAAGGGTTGGCACGTATGGGTCTGAATCTGTTGTATTGTTTGATGTTATCTTGGTACGCAATAGATCGTCATCAACAATTTAAGGTCAATGGTATGCAAATGTAGGAACTTTTAAAATGCATTCAGATAATTTCACTGGTGTCAATGTTTCAGAACATTTCTTATAAGTTTGGGATACTGGGGAGGCAAATAATTACACATTAGATGCACTTTGCATGATTTGTATACAGTCCTAAACACTGATGAAGAAGAAGAACAAATTTGTTGTTTTGCCTGACAACAGCAAAACAGCCCTTGCTGGCTATGATTTCTATCGTGCTAGTACAGATTTTGATTTTTTAACTGAAGTGGTGGCCTCGTCTTCAACTGAGAAGTTGGAGTTGCTCACAAAATACTTGCTGTCTCTGATTGGCTATATATATATATATATATATATATATATATATATATATATATATATATATATATATATCTTCACTGTTCTTTATTATTGCGCCTACTGAATGAAATTCAAATTATAACAAAATAACAAATTGTCATTAAACTATAAGTTTATTTAACTAGTTAAGCTGTTTAATTTAATCACTGTTAATTAGAAATTCAATGTAATGATAGGTCTTTAACAAGCAGTATCAATCAAACTTGAAAATGTTTATAAAGTGGATACAAGGCCTTTGGAGTACCTTTCCTATATCGTAGTATGTGTAAGTTCTGGAGAAAGTATTTTTGTTGCACAGTAATGAACAGAAAGGTTTACATTACCATCCTCATTTTTTCTGACTGTAACTGTGAACTGGCCTGACCAAAGCTTTGACTCATCATCATGGGTTTCTGAATCCTCTTGTACAACTTTAAGCAAGGTATCATCCACCTGACCTATAGTAAACAACAAAAGTACATACTCAATCCTCTTGTACAACTTTAAGCAAGGTATCATCCAGATGTCCTATAATAAACAACAAAGTACAAACTCAATTGTCAGATGTTGTTTTTCTGACAAATATGTCTTGTCATTAATTCTGAATGCTCAATATTCTCAATCATATTCATCAGGGTTATATAAATGTTGTTCTACTTCGTATTTACATACAATATTTTAAATCAAACCAGATTTGATGACTTGTATTCAATTAATCAATGAACTTTCAGCAGATTTTGCATACAAATGAGATGAGTATGCTGCAGGTATGTTGAAACCTTTAAGTCTTAAATATATTAAATTTAAGATGTAAATAAAACTCTGGCCTCTGATAGATGTTCCACATGTCCCCATTGGTGTAATCCTGACTGTGGAGCTGTATTTTAAAACCATCTTCCATATGCCTTAATGAAAGTTATGGATCAGGGGCTGCCAAATACATTGTGTGTGTGAGATGGAACAGACTAAATATGTATGTTAAAATAAAGTAGCAAAAAAGACAAGAACTAAATGATTGGCACTCTCTGAAT
This sequence comes from Sinohyriopsis cumingii, assembly GCA_028554795.2. Taxonomy (NCBI): domain Eukaryota; kingdom Metazoa; phylum Mollusca; class Bivalvia; order Unionida; family Unionidae; genus Sinohyriopsis; species Sinohyriopsis cumingii. The sequence continues at coordinate 121,240,716 of CM068837.1, read as the reverse complement.
TATGCCTTTCTTCAAAAACACCTCTTTGTGTTCTAAAACATTTTATAGTTTAAAACTCCAGTCACCTTCATCTGTAAACTGTGATGAACTATCCTGGACAGTACAAAGATTATTAGCAAGGTTATCAAGTTCATTGTTTCTCAAAGATTCTACAAAAGCTGAAAGTGCAGTGCTGCCTTTATCCGCAACTGTTTTTAGGAAGTGAGCTGCCCTTTCTCTTCTTTTAAGGCTTCCGAGATTTATGAAAAAATTATTGTCCAAAATGCCTCTGGTAATAAACGTGTGTCTGAAAAGCAATGGATCCATTTCTTCCACCAAGTCGTCATACTGAAGATTCAGATTCTTTTTGATCATTTGAGGATTATCTGTGACTACAAAACTTTGTTGCAGATCCATCTGTGCATATCCTCTATTTTGTCCATCTGCACCTAAAAGTAAAAAGCATAACCAAAATTAAATAGTTGAAATCTTTGCTAAGAAACAAATATGTTTTCTTAAGGTACCATACAAATTCCTTAAGGATTGTGAAAAAACATTTGTACTACTACTAAAGATAATACATGAGTAAAACAGGAGTAAAAGATGCTTAAAATTTGAAATAAAACCAACATATTGTATTGTATTCACCATGAGTACGCAAAAACATCAATGCAGTATTAAAGCTCATAACGTCAAAGTCTACAAATATTGCTTGGAATGGATTATTTAATATTGATTCATCAATGATGCTTGATATATTAAAAGAATAAAAGTATTGCTGTGTCAAATACATTATTATAAAATTTATTTTATTGTTTCTATTTTGCATGATACTTTTCTTTGCTTTAAATGTCTCTTGAACAGAGTTATTAAATTTTCTGAGTGTACCCACAAATGTCAAATGATCAAAACTAAATGCAAACATAATGCAAACATATTGTTAGTTTTCACATTACCTTCAGACTGTGAGTCTTTGTCAATGCAATATACTTGTACATGCATAGACATTTCACCATCAGGAAGAGATGTAAATATTCTCTTTCTCTTCAACAGATCTGATACAAAGTTTCCAATTCCATCGTGCTGAATGAAAAATAGTAATCCCTCTTTTGTAAGGTTGTTCAGTGGCCTAAGACATACGATGATACTTCCAGTTTCAACTGTCAGACAGTGTGATGTCATGTTATAGTCGAATAGTATGAGGCCATTTTCCAAATAAGCTCTAGTTTCTGACTCTGTCTCATGCATTATGCATCCATCCTTCAATAGCTCCAGCTTCATTTTATAGTAGACTATACTGGACACCACAGCTGAAATATATCCATCAAAGGTATTTGAGTAATATCAATATAGCTTAGAAATATATCCATCAAAGGTAATTGAGTATTATCCATATAGTTTAGAAATATATCCATCAAAAGTATTTGAGTAGTATCCATATAGTTTAGAAATATATCCATCAAAGGTATTTGAGTATTATCTATATAGTTTAGAAATATATCCATCAAAGGTATTTGAGTAATATCTATATAGTTTAGAAATATATCCATCAAAAGTATTTGAGTAGTATCCATATAGTGTAGAAATATATCCATCAAAGGTATTTGAGTAATATCTATATAGTTTTGCTACTTTGATCATACAAGTAATAAATGTAATGTTGCAGGATATATAATAAGAGACACATTTGATTCCAAAGCCCAAACTGCATCACATATTTTCAATATAGTGCAAATGCAAGCTTTTCTGTGAGGAAATCAAATGAACCATGTTGTGAAATGCATTCTCACTCCATTGCTTTTGCAATTAGATACATATAGGGAGAATAACAAGGAAGCAAGCTAACTTGTATATCATAAAAGAATGAATATATTCAACCATAAATCATTTTCATATATACTTTAAATTGTTTTTTTTTAAATAGCCCCCCACACACACACACAAAAAAATCTGAAACTTTATTTATGTAAAAATATGTATGGGTAATTAATCTTGTCTGATGCTCCTCAAATATCAAAAGATGCTTGGCCCATTTTAGATTGAAACATCCTTCTATTTCAAAATTATGACTGAAGGATTCAGGGGCTTTTAAACAATGTTGTTGTTGTTGTTGTTGTTAGTGTTGTAGGGTTTAACGCCATTTTTCAGCACACGATAGGCTATACATGGCGGCCAGTATTAATGGTGGAGATAGAACCCGGGAAATCCCCAGAAAGAACCACTGACCCTCAAGAAGCTACTGGCAATCTTCCTCACATACCCACAATAGTTTAAACAATGTAATATACATATATATATATATATATATATATATATATATATATATATATATATATATATATATATATATATATTTCAAGCTCTACATGACTGCCAGTATAAGTGTTTGAGCATGACGCACCAAAACCCCAGTAACAACCACCAACCCAAGGTATTGGTTTCTCACATACTAACACTGGCCAAGATTATGACCCGAACCCACTCTGAGAGAGGTGAGATAGCAACCATCAGACAAGACAAGTGAATCAGATGACCTGGCTACCCATGGACCCCAGCCATCACCATGGTTTAGTTTTAAATTTCTATGGTATCCTAAGTAGTTACAAATTTGGTGGTTCTTGCTATTGCAATTAGACAATTATTAGGCAAGAACCAAGGAAGCAAGCAAACCTGCATATCAAAAAGGAGAGAATATATTGCACCCTAAATCATTTTGATATAAACCTTAAATTAATTTTGTTTCCAAATAACAATCCCAATATAAAGCTGAAACTTATGGGTAATTAAACTTGTCCGATGCTCTTACATTTTCAAAAGATACTTGGCATATTTTAGGCTGAAACCTCCTTCTATTTCAAACTTCAGACTAAAATAGTCAGGGGCTTTCAAAACTATGGAATAAATTATATATATATCAGCAAATGATAGGCTATGTATGGCCGCCAATATACATTTTGAAGGATGAAGCGACAAAACCCCAGAAAGAACCACCAACCCAAGGAATGGTTCCTCACATACTGTCACTGGCCGAGTTTGAGACTCGAACCAACTCTGATGGAGGTGAGATAGCAAAGATCAGTCAAGACGAGCACATCAGATGACTTGGCTACACAGGGCCCCCGGCTATAGCCATGGTTTGGATTCGAATTTCTATGGTATCATAAGTAGCTACAAATATTGATTGGTGGTTCTCGGTTTTCACAGACATAGTTTAGGGTATTAAGGAGCGCAAGTATAACAATGCAAGTGCATTATTGCATGATGGTTCCCTACAACAACAGTATTACAAGTTTCAGCAAACAAAGGTAGCGGCACATAATGCATACACGATGACATCACACACTGTCTGAAAAAGACAATTGACCTGATGTTACATTAACATATGATAACTATTCTAATTTTTCAACGTGCCAACTGTGGTTGTCATAACACAAAAATAACAGCTCTGTCTATGTTGCCAACTTTAGACACTAAAAATAACAGTTTTGTCTGTATTTATGATAAGCAACAAATACGGTTTGGGAAATATTTTGCAAATAGTAAGTGATGTTGACAAAACAAAGGTTTAAATAACTGTGTTTTATTTTTAAATCTGTTGAAATAATTGGACATCTGATAACATAGAGAAATATAATATACCACAGTCATGAACAGTTGCTAGGAAATGTACTGACATTGTCAAAGAACAAAGATGCCCCCAAATGACAAAGCCATTAGACAAATATAATTATTAGCATTAAATTCAAATTTTAGGACTGTGCAAGCTACCAAGTTAATAATTTGTCATCAAATGTGAATAAACCTACCATTTGATTCTTCATCATGGGTCGTAGTTCTTGGGCCACGGGTTCCTTCAATTTGTTTCCTCAACCCTTGAACTACTACATCTTGTTTAGTTTCATTCAGGGCATGAAGAAAATGTGAAAATGCCTCAGGAAGCTTTGGTTTAATTCTTTGCAGGAGTTCTTTTACAACTTGCCTTCTTCTCAATTTGCAAATGTCATCACACTCTTCTGCAGACAAAAAGCTTATCTTCTCAAAGAAATTCAAAAGACTTTTTGGATAAAGCTCTTCTAAAAGATAGACTTCAACTGATTGCCATGCTTCATTGAGCTCTTTAACTGTGAAATTCCACTCAGCTGTCACTTCTGTAAATTAAATAAGGTTTAATGTTTTAAGGAAAATATATGATTTGACACTAGAATGGTATGTATGTTACGCCTTTTAAAAACAAATCAGTTGACAAAATAGGAAGGAAGCTCACATACAGATCTATATTCTACCATGAGATAAAATGCTGATTCTTCAAAGTTTTCAATGTTTCTTATGTTTTATTTATGTTACATAACATTTTGCTTCTGTAATTTTTTATGTGCATATTAAATGGAGCAAAACTATGATTATAACACATCAGCCGCACCAGTCAAATATGCGAATTTATATGATTTCTAGTGCATATTTTCTAAAACATATCATGATTTCGAAAATATTACAAAACAAATACATGTACTATATAAAAACTTATATTTTTTAAGTTTCTTCTACACATTTGAATGCTATTATAACAAAATGTACTTTTTTAAGTTTCGTCCGTAACATTAAATGTGCTATTAAAATGTGTAACAGTTTTGAAGTCTGAGGTAACAGTTGTAAACATGAGCTAGAGAGCTACTCAAGCTATACTTGAAGTCAAATCTTTAAAAGCTAAGTAAATCTATTATTATATCAAATCAAATGATTAATTGTAAATTATATCTAGCTTTCTGTTTATTCAATTTGAATAATACAGTTAAAATTACTGCAAAGTTGGAATTCTGCAGATTTACTCTCAGAAGAAACGAAAACAAAGAAATTTAAAAAGAATTAATATTGTGCTGAATGTATTATTCCATAATGCTGGAGAAATTAAACAAACTGTCATAAACATTAAAATGAGTATAGATAGCAATAATTGTGTTCCAGCTAGAAAGAAATAAAGGAATATGAGTCCATTTATTCCCCTGTGCACCCCAGGGCCATCTTTTTCTGCATAATATGTATTTTTTTAAATCATTTTTCATGTCTCATTAGTCAAGTTACTTGCTGAATTTGAAGCAAAATCCAATCAACTCAGATGATGCTTGAGATGGCCAATGTATTTTATTTCTTGAACTTATCGTTAAGGGGCATTACCACAAGCGGTCTTTCTTGGAAACATCTATCTCATTAAAGCTTCATTAATTCAAAGATGACATAGCTTGTTCTTTCTGCCACATTCACATTTAATTATAGGTGTAAACGTCCAAATATTCTTAAATATTATGAAAGAAAAATAATTTACAATTTCATAACTGTTTCTTGGGGAATACACACTGATAGTACAACTATGCCAACTAAGAAATGTAGATTTTCCCCATGTTAAAAATCAGGAAAGAAATGTTGCATAGCCCAACTATATAATAACTTGTTTTAGCAAAAATCACATCTTTCAGGATGCATCTATTTTTTAATTTAATTGCTTTATAAAATTGATGATGTCACTGTTTATCACTCCCTGCCTAAGAATAATATTTTAGTCAGTCCGTTTTCATGTGAAGTGAATAATCAATGATAGGCTGTATATGTACCAGGATTTATATTATGGGATATTGCATCGATAAATACACATAAATATAAAAACCATATCCATTGACATTACATCAACTATAGCAAAAGTAGAAATAATATTTTAAAAGACATAAGATTGTAATTTTAACAGTATTGTGTATGTGTTTGATTAAATAATATTTCCTGTGTAATGCAAATGCATATGATATGGTACAACTTTTCCTAGTTTGTCAATTGTAATGAAATGCAGTTCACTATGCCTTTTTTGATCTTTAAGAATTAGTCATCCAGGTCTTACAAGTCCATTTCATATTTGTAATAAATACTTGAGGCAGACTGCCATTATTAAAAGACCCTCTTTCTACCTTGGGTATCTGGAACATTCAACAAATGTAAAAGGTTCATGTCTATTACAGTCACGCAGTAGACACACGGGTGTCACTTGGCTATACAAAGTAAATGGCTGTAGTTTTTAAAGTAAACAAAGGAGTGTTTACAATATCTTCAGATACTATTATCTTTTATAACTTTTCATTGTGAAATTATGAAGATCATTTACGACATCACATATCTTGACCAAGCCACTTCCCAAAAAGGCGACATCTCTCATCCCCCAATAGAATTTTCTTAAAAACTTTTAACACTTGCAAAATGCTGGCTCACACTGAGTTATCAACTCCATAGCATGGACACAAGATGTCTCTCCTTTTAGTATCCCAGTCAATGTCTCTCAAGTCGCTGTGTTAATTACATTATATACTCGCATATAAGCTTGTTTGCACATAAGCCAACCCCCTTAACAAAATAAATAAAAACATTAAAAAGTGCATGACCCACACAAAAGCCAAGCCACAAATTCGTGACGATATCACAAGATGTACTCTGTAAGTAATAAATGCATTTATTTAGGCAAGCTTTTATTAGCAAACACTACGCGTGTGTCTCTCTCGGTTGGGCATGTATGATTATTACATGGTAATGTATAAGTCAATATAATTTGTTTGAAACACCAGTTAATTTATTTAATTTATTTAATTTTATGTTTGCATATAATTCCAATTTTCGCATAATTTGATCAGACGATGAAAAGAATTAAGCATTCGAATGTAGCTTTAAAAGTACTTTCTCTTTCATCTCTACTTAATTATTGTTTGCATTAGAATCTGACATCAATGCACCAGAAAATGTTTTTATTTTGCCTTGAAATTGTAAATACCTAACCCAGTTGAAAAACAATGAACAACAATAAGATTTGGTTTAATGCTTGCATATAGGCTCGTGAGCATATTTATATAATGGCGCCACCACATGTACAATGAAGACATGAACTCGTGCTTCATGAAGTTCTTAGCTTGAATTTAAATTATAGACACCACTGCATTAAACTTAAATAATATCTCCAATACAATAATAATGTCTCAGAAATAATGCTTCAAAAGTACTGTAATATTGTATGTATTAGCTGTTAGTCCATCTATAATCACATTTTAGCCTTTATTATTATCATTCTTTCACAAACATGTAACAGGTATGTGAATATATACTGGTTAGGTACCTTGTACATTTTCATATAAATTATCTCAATTTGTGGGATTGCATGTCTGATTGAAAAAGAGTAACTCATGAGAGCGTTGATCAGCGTAAATGAAATATCTATGTACGTCTAGCAGCAATGTTATCAGGAAGAAATGCAATTTGGTAGAGTGTGTGTGATTTGGATTTTTAACTTAACTTTAAAAAATTTTCAGTCATATCACTACGATGTCTTCAGTGTGGCAGTTTATAGTGATGTTTAGCACTGGGGCATCATGTCACAGACATGTAGCATGATGTCCCACCCAGTCACATTATCATGAAACCATGCCGACCAGTCCTAACACTAACCTCTTAATGCTGAGCGCCAAGTGAGGCAGCTGTTAGTACCATTTGTGTACGTCTTTGGTATGACTCAGCCGGGGATCGAACCCATGACCTCCCGCATCTGAGATGGATGCTCTAACTACTAGGCCACTGGAGCGGTCAATTTGGTAGTAACAATTAATTACAAAAGCTATGCATCTAATTTTTGGAGGTGAATAAACAAGGATGTGGGTCATGCTCAGTACAATGTGCACTAGGTACTATACAGCTACGTTAAAAATCTAAATCACATCACATCACAGGTACTATACATTATATTACAGTCCGGATTCCGTGGTTAGCGCAAACCTGCCTGTGAATTATGAAGCCTTTATTTATATTTATATTTATTTACTTCATTTTTAGGGAATTCAGAAAATATGCACAAGCAAACTAGTAACAAAAAGAAATCATCATAGTTTAGAAGAGTTTATTGACGTGCTTATTGAAAGAGCTGGTCGCTGCTAGGGATGAAACGATACACCTGTGCCACATAACGATATGATTCACGATACACAGCCTGCGATACAATACATACCGATACACATATGAACTTGATAGTATTTCTAGCTTTGGAAAATAGGTGGTGCTCTTTTATGTACGTTTACATTCTGGTTGTATTTCCTGTTTTCAGATTACTGATATACATGGTTGTCAGTGAGTTTTATAAAGCATGTTATGCCATTCAATGGTGGCTCCATTTAACTCACCTCAGCTACCAGGCCCTTTGTTTTGCACAGCATGAATGCTCTGAAAACATCTTATTAGCAGGCCTATGTCTCACTTAAACTTGGAAGACATTACGATGTTAACTTCAAACCAGAACAAATAATGCAATTTCCTCGTACAAGGAAAATCTCATCTAGAACAAATCCGAGCATGGGAATGATGATGAATACCAACAAAGTGTATGACACTGTATTTCCTGCAGATGCAAATGAAAGACTGCTGTGACCACATGTACTTGTGTTTGATAGCAACGAATGAAAGCTAATGACAACACCCAGTACTATTCTACAATATGTTTAACTTACACTCCACTATCTTAGAGATCTCTTGAAATCAACATCTTTAAAAGCGGTCATCTTTAGTTGTAGAAACATTAATATGTTAATCTCTATTATTTCTGATAATTCTCTGTTCCTTATCTGTGTATGTATATTGTTCTTTGCTTCCTACTGATGGGGCATATATACATAGCTAGCTTTGTCAGCTTGAATATGTTAGGAAACTGGTCTTTATGACTGTTATGTACAATTTTCCAGAGATCACATATATTATTTTTCAGATACATATGGTATAAAGTAGGATTTTGTTGCTAATATGAACTTACTTTGTTGAGTCAGTAGTTTACTGATTATGCCACATTTATGCTGTATTAGGGTATTTAGCCAATCAATGCCATAGTCTGCTGTATTAGGGTATTTAACCAATTAATGCCATAGTCTGCTGTATTAGGGTACTTAGCCCATCAATGCCATAGTCTGCTGTATTAGGGTATTTAGCCAATCAATGCCATAGTCTGCTGTATTAGAGTATTTAGCCGATCAATGCCATAGTCTGCTGTATTAGGATATTTAGCCCATCAATGCCATATTTTGCTGTATTAGGGTATTTAGACCATTAATGCCACAGTCTGCCGTATTATGGTATTTAGCCCATCAATGCCCATCAATGCCACAGTCTGCTGTATTAGGGTATTTAGCCCATCAATGCCCATCAATGTCATAGTCTGCTTGTATGGACAGAAGTATTCAAATAAATATCATTATTTATTCAGTTTACCTTAAGCCTGATCTGGATATGTTTGTAGCATATGTAGCATATGATCTGCAGGGCTAAAATGTATTTTAATGAGACTCAGTATTATGCCCTTTCTACATTCAATTTCAAAATACCACTGAAAGGGAGATTCACTGTAAAGTCCTCATTACTTGTCCATCCAACAAGGACATCTGACTTATAAAAACACTGACTGAAAGCCATTTGAATTTCATATCAACCAAAGTTGCTATGAAATGCTTCCTTCCTGATACCTACATGACTCATAAGCACTGTTGATGCTATAATCAGCTCACACAAACAAACCCGTTGGTATTCTCTTGTCTCTCAAGAGCTTGTTTGCAGACAATATGCTACATTAATTTCTGACTGGTATTCATTGTTTAACCTGGACCGGAACAAGTAATAACCACCAATGAGAATTCAATGGAGCATATTCCACCGTGCGACTCACAGGTATTGTAACATTCAACTCAACCAAAGCGGACAAGATACATTTCAACGTAGATATTTCGTACAAATCATGAGTAGGGAAATTCGTTATACATGTAGAATACATTTGGAATATATAGTATATGCAGAACATGCTGCTGGGTTAAGATAATTAAAATGGAATTGGGAGAGGGGCAGATTACAAACCATGTCACTTTGTGTTAATTTGTAGACAGCGAGGGAGTATTCGCAATAGTCTTTTTCATTTTTACTAATAAAAATGAGTGCATCTGACTGCAAATGCTGTTTCAGATGAATTCTAATTTTGAAGAATAACATTGTAAATTAACAATAATTATTCATGACTGCTGAGGACTAAAACAACTTACATATGGTAGGCATTGTTTTGTATCAATTCTCCCTTCCTTGTATCGATATCTTGATGAATCGATTCACCTCTAGCCGCTGCTTTGTGACCTGTATCGATCACACCAATTTTGTCTTTGTATATTTTGTGTCTACAACTTAAACATTTTGAAGAATTTAGCCTGGTTGGTGCATAAGCATTCCCCTCCCTTTCAAGGCTTTCAAGTTTTTCTATATACTGGGACAACAAAATTTCTGCTTTCGTTAAAACACTGACTGAAAGCTATTTGAATGTCATATAAACCAAAATTGCTCTGAAATGCTTCCTTTCTGATAACAACATGACTACATGACTTGTAAGCACTGTTGATGCTATCATCAGCTCACACAAACAAACCCGTTATTTTCTAGTCTCTCAAGAGCTTGTTTGCAGGCAATACACACTTCTAATCTCTCGAGACGATGTTGTACCCACTGTATGTCTCAGCTAGTGTAACTGAAAAAGGCCTGTTATTTCTTACCTGGTGGCAAAGTTCTTCCCTGTAAAGAAACTTGATATTCTTCATGGATAGTCAGATCTGATAACTTTGAATGTATTTCTTGAGATGGATCCATCTTTTGCTGCAAAGAAAAGTAAAACTAATAACAACGCATTTACATGCTTTCCTTTCCAGCAAGTAGTTTTCATTTATACTGCTTCCCACAGACAAACAATACAGAAAGAATTAATTAAGGATAGGTTTACAGTTTGCAGTTTGTTATTCTAAACTACACAATGCAGATGAACAATACACTGATTTACTATTTCAGATGCTCCATATTATATTTTGTCAGCAATATAAGGATGTAAAATTTTATACAGATTTTATCAAGTTTTTGTGATCATGGACACGACACAAGTTTACCTTAAATATGATGCCCAAATTTGGTCTGATGTTGTGCACCTGGTAGACACTGGTTTAAAAGACGAATGAAGTAATCATATAGGTGCCTAGGATTCAACGACATGAATGTCATGATAATGTCCAGCTCTTTGGTACATACTGTTTTTATTTGTCATGATTTGTCCCTTATTATGTTTCTGATTTGAGTCATTTAAGCTAACAAAATGGTGGAATGTCATTTTTGTATGAATGTAAATGGTGCCGATGTTAGGACTCGACCCATTTAATTTTGTCTGATTTTGATCTAGTGGCAGTTACGGATAAAACAACATGTTTGAAATATTAGTAAGACTAGCACAGTAGCAGCATTAATAACAACAATACAACTGCAAGGATGATGGGAAGAAGGGAAATGATCATCATTTCATACAAATGTCAAAGCATTGCTAGAAGCACCAAGCCAGATACAATAGTTATACCATGTGGATGCTACTGAAATCGCAAAGTTGATAGCATTCGCAACATGGGACAAGTCTTTGTTGAGACATGTCCCAAGAAACATATATTTAAAGTCAGATGAAAATTAGTTCGTGTAAAGATACTGCAAATATGTTCTACATACAGTTGCTATGTAAGTCCAGCCATTCTGAAGAAGCTGCATTTGGGCATCAATTGTACTAAGGCATTTCCTAGCCCACATTCCAATAATATCTTAATCAATTTGCTGCACTGTTCCAGAACTATTAAATAGATTTTGCCACCTAGTTAGTCAAGACATCACACCAATGCCATGAAAACAATTTACACATAAAACAACAGTGTTACTATGTTTGAATAAAATTAGTCATCTATTCTAAGAACTAAAACAAGCTCACTTGATGCTAAGAAAGCAGCTGGAGTGGGGAAGGGCACTGCCAAAAGAATTGTTTTTGTGTGTGGTCCCATTGACAACCATCCACTTAAATTCTTCTAAAGTGGATTTGCATATGTCATTATGTATGGAGATACTACATAATCTCCTTTTATTGTTTACATTGCCCTCATGTTGGAAAGTTTGTACCACTGTTTCCAATGCAAATAATAGTAACTGTAGTAACAGTAGTTTTGATATGTGAGTCTGTACGAAAGAAATGTAATTTTATACAATGTACAAAAATCATAACGGTATAAAGATTTGTGAAGCCTAGTGTGTACATGATAGCACTGTAAACTGTGTTTACTTACCTTCTATTTTAAAGGGAAATAGGCATATGTATCCAATTTTATACATGATTAAGGTAATGCTTATGTAATTTCATAATTTTTCTTCACCAGTGTGATAAAACTGTTCATTTTCAATGCTGAATTTCTTTATAATTTATTGTGAAATACTTGCTACATTTGCTGTTTGAAGTCATGCGCCATTTTTACTACTATGTGTATTAGCTGTTCGACATTCCACTAGGAGGCGCTCAGGTTAATATCGTTCTGAATTATTACATATCTACTATATTAGTGAAATCTTTCTTGTGAATTTCCCGAGTGTGTTCCCAAAACCTATACATAGGGGTGAGATCCATCGTTCTTGCAGTTGTGGTTCTACTGGGTTCCACTGAAGGTCTAAATAACAGAAAAATGTCTCCCTCTCATTTCATCTCAACTGATAATTTCTTCAAGCATTGATAGCAAGGTATACTAGATACTACTGACACATTACATTTAGAACTAACATAATGATTATAATACTTCTCTCAAGTTGTTCAATGTTTATTCCGTCGTTACATCAAAATAAATGTTTCAGTTGAGGGATTTGGCTGACGATACTCTCACTGTGTTGTCACCAACACAGCCCTCTGCAATCCATTGGAAAAACAGTATTCCGATTGGCATTGACAAATTTCCTACTCAGTTACATTTATCAGCATAAAAATCATGAATTTCTATCCATTTTGTAGTGGTTGTGTCATTTGAATGTCGAAATAATATACTCGACACAATGGCACACTTTGTTGCAACAAGAATGACAAAAATTAGTGGCGCTCATCAGTTTTGTACTTTACATAGGTTAGAAATTTAAAGAATAAATATCACTGGGTTTCTCCAAAAGAAACATTTTATTTTAATTAATGCAACACAGTTTGTAATGTAATAAGTCTTTTGGACTGTTTTCTAAGACTTCTAATTTTCCCCATTATTAAGGTCATTACACACACAATACTATATCAAGACATAATGTGTATACAAGAGCAAAATAGGCATAATTATCTTATTTTCATGCAAAACATCAATGTTAATGTGCTACTTCTTTCAGAACATTATACATAATGATATGAAAAGAAGAAAAATAATTGTACAAATTTTCATGTTTGTTTTAAGGTGGCGCTCCTCAGTTCGTATTTTGAATAGGGTTAGAATTTTAATGAAATTTCCCCAGGTTTCCTCACTAGTTATACTGGCTATCTAAAATGGACCTTGTATATCTTATGTCTCTTGTTCAAGGAACCTTTAATTCTCTTAAGTTTGATTGATGGAGGTTATAGAGTATACAGCTTGGCCTTACTTCAAATGTGCATCTCTCAAAAACCAGCTAGCCCCGCTTGGTCATTTTCACTTTCTGAACTTCAATAAGCACAAGAAATGTACTTATTGTGGTATGCTGGGACACTAGGAAAGCAAGTACTTCAAACGTCTGGATGATGAAGGAAGTTTAGAACATGACAGCAAGATAAACAACAGCAATAACCAGGTGAAATATACTGACAGTAATGTCAAAGTCCATGGAAATGGAAAAGCTCAATACCTATGGCCTATAAATGAAGTGAAACATTCTCAACAAGATGGTTTAATTGTTAAACTTACAATTTGTGAGTTGGGGTCAATACATTAATTGAAATGGATCTACCAAACAGATCCATGATAAATTTGCAAGAAAAGTTGGCAACACAGTTATCAATAAAGCAATTAGTTATTTGCACAAATTTCCTCGATGAAATTTGTATAATCCCCTCAGTTTTGTTTCCAGGGGTTCTATGGCATCATTATCTTTCTGGTAAGCAAACACCTGTGCTGTGTTGTGTTCACAGCTTCTAATGGGTTAGCAAGTCCAGGAAGTGAGGAATGGGGTCTAAGTTGAAATCTACCACCATGAAAGCCACTGTGCAAGTTCATGATAGTCACAAAGTACTGATGGTGCAAATTTATGGACAGTGGTTTAAGCAAGAAATCATGCAAATGTGCCATAGTAACTGACTGGTAGAGCATGCAGAAAAAAACACTGTGTAAGTGAATCATCTTGACAGTACCCAAGAAAATTGTCTTTAAAAAGATCCACATAAATTGAGCTTCATGAAAATAAATAATTCATTGTTTCAAATACCTCAAACTTGCTCCTTGGGGCAGTGATGAATTTTAAAGGCTGCTTTCTGATGACCCTTTCAGTTAGGTAAGCAGACTTTTCACTCTCTTTAATTGCTGGTTTGTATTTGGATGAGGCAGAAAATATATCAGCTGGCTTGTATTTGGTGCTGAACTGAAACAAGGAGATACAAATAAGTTACTGGGATTTTCTTATTAAATATTATTTGCATCATAAGTTCGTGCTATGCAAGCATTAATTTCTCATGATAGGTCATCTCAGTAAATACAGTCCATGACGTAACACTGGTAAGGAAATGAATCAAATTGTTTTAAGTAAATTTTGATATTTCTGAAAATACACTGGTATGTTGAGAGACAGACAGAAAGACAGACATAATAAGCTCTACCTCTGCTTAGCATATACAAAAGTTTCAAAGTGTCGCTAAGGTCTTCCCATGATGATTAACCATTTGTATAAAACAAACTTGTATGGCTAACTACTATCTCTCTCTCATGTTACATGACAACAAAAGTATATTCTGGAAATTTGAAATGGAAAAATGCAGAGTAAACTATAATTATCTGACAAGGATTGGTACATTTTATTAGTCAGAACCACAAGTCATGTTAATATTTCTGAATTTCTTTAAATGATTGATATAATCTTAAATCTGATTAATAACATCATAATACATAGGTCGGAACCAAACAGCACAATATTTATATTCCTAAAATTCTTTATGGAAAAGATTATATCTTTTTGTATCCAATAGAGGCCACACTAAAGATCACATGGTGCAAAAATAAATTTATCAGTTATGTTATCTTTTTATATTATTTACAAAACCTACTAGAACTTCCAATGACAAACACCAGTATGATAAATTTAAACTCTGTTACACTATACTGATATTTCTTAAATACTTTATAAAAACCGTAAGAATAACTGTCGTAGACCCTGCTTCTATTTTATTATATTTGAAACAATTTTTTATTACAGCGCAAGTGGATTACTACATAAAATTCAATCACAGTGCGCAACAAAAATTTACAATCAACTCAAATAGTTACTTACGTAAAATTTAAAACAAAGTGTTGAACTTTACATTTGACAATGAAAATAATTATAAATAATATCAACAATAATAATAAAGACAATACTTTCAGAGGTTGACTCAGCTACAAATGAAAACTATCTACCATGAGGTCCTCTATTATGTACATGCAAAATACAAGCTACCAATATGATGACACACATACACACTCACACACACAGATGCACACACAAGCAAATACACAGTATATAAACAACTAATGGGATAAATAATATATGATAATTTGTTGTAGAAATGAAAATGGAATACAGAAGTCCAGATATTTTTGGGCAGATTTTTTTAATTAGGAGATTTTTACTAGTCATTTCTCTTTGCTTGTTGAATCATTTTATCTAAATTTTCAGTGCTGATGCAGCCAAGTTGATGATCATACTTAACTACACGTGTCCTTAAAGGTGCCTGATTATTAATAGCTTTCAAACACTAATCAGAGCAAGTGCTTAAAATATCTTCAGTAACATCAAAATTTTAAAGTATCCCAGGGTATATGTTTAAAATTCTTTATGAAATTATCATTACTGAAGGTCTTAAAATACCTGTATGTGACAGATTTATGAATTTCTCTCCTACATTGTTGGCATGTTTTCCTGTTATGAGATAAATTGCAAAATGATCACTTAAATCAATTTTGGGAACAAACATTCTCGAAGCATCTTCTTTAGTATATTTGTATTTATAGTCTATTAGTGATTTTGAGTTGGATGCTACACTAATGAGTTAGTCGACTAATTGCAAAACCCCAAAAGGTTCAAAGAAAATCCAGAGTTTCTTTATTTCCTAATTTAGAACGTCCATGTTTATTTTACCGAATATGAAAAATTATTTCTCATTATTTATAACACTTTATTTGAAATTCAAAACCATCATTCCAGTCAACATTTTAGGATGGATGCCTATACATGCAACCCGAAAGATAGGTTTTGGTTTTTTCTGGGGTGATCTGAATTTATATTCATTCAACTTTTTCAGATTCGAGATCCATCCTTCTTTTGTAAACTGTACCATATTTGACATACACTAGGAGTGTTCCACATCCTGTCTTCCTGTCTCAGATTTGTCATATCCACCAATGCAGCGAATGTTATCAGTTTGACTTTCAGTGTAAATTTTGTCTCTGAGATGCTAAGCAAATGTGCATTGCAATATGGAGAAGTTAAGATATGCACAACATTATTTTCCCTCTAATACATTTATAACACCTATATTGTGACCTTTTTCTGAAATTCTGAAATTCGTAACTGTAACAATATTATGATAGCAATGACTATTCTGGCATGCCAAGGGGTCAAAACTATTTATACAGACAGTCCCAGTGTTTGTTATGTTTGTATGCACATTTTTATATAAATGTACATTGTTGTATTTATTGTATTATTGCACTGGATTAAAAGCTGACATGCTTTGCATTATGTTGTGTATTTTGTATCAAATAAAGGAGGTTGAACAAAAAAAAAAGGTTAAAGGCATGCAAATACTACCTGTGTAAGATGTAGCAACCCAGTTCGTAAATTGGTTGAACTCATTCCAATGATTCCAGTTGATCAATCAAACAAATCTGTATGCATGTTATAATTAAAATACCTCAAACTGAGCTACTCATTCATAAATATGATCAAGGACATCAAGGCAACCAAGAGAAGCAAATACTTTTATGAAATAAAGTGTTTTGTTTCACAGATGGCATCACTGTGGAGAAGCGAGTTTCAGAGAATTCCTGAATTGGCACTTTGATATAACCTCAAATATGCGGAGAAGTATCAGTAACATTTGCAATAAAATCACGGCATCAGTATTTTACTAATTGAGCAACACAAGCACTTAGTTTTGACGTAGGCGATTATTTCAGAAAATAAATGTTGTTAGTTGTTTTGTTTTTTTTTCATGACGCTACGTAACAGAATTTAGGTTTGCCACCCTTTGCTGCCATTAAGTTGGCATATTGAGATTTTAGACTGGCTTTGATACATTCTATGTAAGAAAAGATCCCGATATATAGTTGTCTGTGAATTAACCAGTCTACTAGAAGATTTTACTCCATTGTGCATGAACTGACTATATGAATATGTTTATGGCGAACACCAAAATGATCCATACTGCAACCTCCAACTATTCTGAAACAAAATATATATCATTTCTCTTGACTTTTCTCGCAATTGCCCAGTATTGTGGCAGCCCTGTACACAATCTTTAATATGACAAATATGGTGTGCTGAATAAGTCAGAGCCAAAAAGTTATTGTTGTTGTTGTTGTTGTATGGTTTAACACCATTTTTCAGCACAAGATAGGCTATGCATAGTGGCGAGTATAAATGGAGGAGGAAGAACCCAGGAAAATCCCAAAAAGAACACTAAATATATCTTAATCACAGTATGCAACATATTATTTTCATAATCTACAAAGCCAGATGATGTAGGTACTGGTAACATTTAAAATAAAATGAACTTTATTTTTGACAATAAAAATAATTACATATGAAATTTAGAATAAATCGCCATTGCATTTCAATTTTATTATCAGCCATATATGAAGTAACACAAAAAGTTTCTTGATTTTCTAGAATAGACCTTTAAAGGATCAATGTGTATCATAGTCATCGTGAATGATATCAAGAAGATAGATCATCCAATAAAATCCCAGCTTTTTACTGGGTTTACATCCTTCAACAGATACCTAGCATTCTACCTGAAGTATCTAGTACAATAGATACCTAGCGTTCTACCTAATTTATATAGTCCAATAGATACCTAGTGTTCTACCTAATTTATATAGTCCAATATATACATACTGTTCTACCTAATTTATATGGTCCAATAGGTACCTAGTGTTCTACCAGATTTATATAGTCTAATAGATACATTGTATTCTACCTAATTTATATGGTCCAATAGATATCTAGTGTTCTACCTAATTTACATGATCCAATAGATACCTAGTGTTCTACCTGATTATATAGTCTAATAGGTACTTAGTGTTCTAATTTACATGTTCCAATAGATACCTAGCATTATTCTACCTGATTTGTGTCATTCAATAGATACCTAATGTTCTACCTGATTTATATGGTCCAATATATACCTAGTGTTCTACCCCATTGATATGGTCCAATAGATATCTAGTATTCTACCTGATTTATATGGCACAACAGATACCCAGTGGTCTACCTGATTTACATGCTCCAATAGAAACCCAACTTTCTACCAGATTTATACGTCCCAATACAATTCATGTCCAGCATCATACTTGATTTTATGCTGCAATACATACCCAGCATTTTACCAAATTTATTACATGCTCGAATATATGCCTGGGTTCTGTCAAGTTTATATGCTCCAATACATACCCAGTATTCTACCTGATTTACAGTCTGAAATAAATGCTTTGCATTCTAAAAGATTTTTATGTTCCAAGAGATGCCTAGCATTCTACAGAATTGATATGATCCAGTATATTACCTGTATTCTACATGATTTATATGCTCCAATACCTGTCTAGTGTTGTTCAGGATATGGTATGTCCCAACAGATACCTTGCTTTTTACTGGATTTATATATTCCAATATATATCTATCATTCTACCTGATTTGTAATAGACCACACATTATAAAGTATACCAAAATTAAAGGAGAAGAAATCTGAGAGAGTCTAACAGGCTTTAAATTTGGATACATCTTAACAGGACTAAACGGCTTGTACTCACCTCTTCCTCAAACCAGTATTGAAGAAGATGTCTTGAAAAAAGTGTATGACTCTTTCTATGAGAATAACAAAATACATATTCATTTTCTTGGAGTTCTGACACAGCAATCAGGCCCTCCAGACTGTTTGGATCAGAATCAGGGCACTTTATATGTGGCACAAACTGCAGTCTCTGTCCCAGGTTTCCAGTTATCTTTGATAGGTTCTCAAAAATAAGCTCTCTGGCTTTGCTGCAATGCTCTGTAGTCAAAGTTGAGTCCTTGACTCCCGTTATACTGATCCTAGCAAAGATGATGTGGCCCCTGAAGTGGAGGGTCAATCTATGATGATGGTCAAGATCAAACACACAACAACCACAGTAGATACGATTCTCAGACCTCTTTTTGGCAATTGGCCATTGTCTCAAGCATACACCAACAAGCCTGTGGAAAATGGGTGGTGGTAAAATGTTCTCTGTATACATGAAGCAGAGTACTGATGTACTTTCCCTCTCAGGGTCTGACTCTGGGGATATAATTTCCCTTGGCACTGCTTGACGGAGCACACATGGAACAATGTAGTAGTCCTCTTGCTGAAATGCATTAAAATATTGCAAAGGTTGAGTGCCATGAAATAGAAGTTATTACAGAAATTAAGATAGATACATGTACAAATGTTACTTTAAACATAAACATTATGTGCATGGGATATGGAAACTTACCATATGTACTTGGGAATGTCTCTTATAAAATTATGTCCAACGTGAAACCTTACCTTATGTACTTAGGAATATCACTTATAAAATTATGTCCAACATGAAACCTTACCTTATGTACTTTGGAATATCACTTATAAAATTATGTCCAATATGAAACCTTACCTTATGTACTTAGGATTATCACTTAAAAATTATGTCCATGGGATTTGGAACCTTACCTTATATCAGGTAACCAACTTAAGTTAGCATATGTTACGTTGATAAAATACCATTTTGGCACTCCTTCTGAGTTGAATGCAAACCAATCTACAATAACATGAACATATTAGCCTGTTCTAAACACTCCATAAATCTTTAATTACCATATCTAGAGGAGACCCTACCTATTTTGTTTAACATTCAAATAATGCAATATCTTTATGTAGAAATTATTTAACATATTTACCTAAATCTCAGATTCTGGTATTCACAAGACCATCTGACAAGAAACACAATTGACTCACAAATATACGATCAAGATTATCCAGTAAGATGATGACATGTTGTTCATAGTCTCCAGAATGGTAACAATCTCAGCCAATCAACCATGAATATACAATAAAATTCATCCAATAATATGACAATACATTGTACATAGTCTCCAGAATGGTAACAATCTCAGTCAATCAACCATCAGGTCAACTTGCTTATTAAATTATTATCGTCATTTGAGATTTGAATGCCAAATTCATTATAATGTTTGAAGGAGCAACATATGGCCAAATGTTCCAAGGTGCTATCATTTGCAGATCACTCACATACCTCACCACTTTCCATATGAGTTGATGTCTTGACTTCACCAATATGGGTATATGAGGAATTGACTTTACCAAGATGGGTATGTGATGAATTGACTTCACCAATATGGGTATTTGAGGAACTGACTTCTACCAAGATGGGTATGTGAGGAATTAACTTTACCAATATGGGTATGTGAGGATTTGACTTTACCAACATGGGTATGTGAGGAATTGACTTTACCAATATGGTATTTGAGGAATGGACTTTAACAATATGGGTATGTGAGGAATCTTTACAGTAGTTTCCATAGAGTTCTTCCTCCACTAAAGATACATGCTGCCATGTATGTCTTATCAAGTGCAGTATACTGAAAACAACATTTTCTGTTTTATGACTATCACCACTTTTGAAATTCGTAGGGGCCAATGCAATCTTGAATCATAGGGGCCACTGCAATTTTTGCAAGCCATATTGTTATACATTTGACAGATCAATTAAGTACATAATAAAAATGGATGAATTATGCTCATAGGTTCATAACGGTACTACAATATATTGGAAGTCATGTTATAAACATATTATGTTACAGTGGTGTAGACCTCAGTGTTGCAAATAGGGTCCTTAGGTACATGTGACAGTGACCCTGCCATAACAATCTGAAGGATACAACATTTTAGAGGGGCAAGTAAAATAATAGTGCATAAAGCATTACTAGCGTTATGAAAATAAGATAATCTCATGTGCTTGGACAGTTTTTTCAACCTTAACTTTGTTGTCTCCACTGAAGTTATATTTTCATTGGACAATTACATTATCTCAATAAAACTTGTATCATGTGCTCATGCAAATCATACAAATATTAACATCCTTAACTTGAAATGGGCTGTACCATGGAAGTTTGTTCTGGATCTTGCATTCATTTACCTTTAGTGCACACTAACTATCTACAAGCAATTATTATATTAAATACGTTTTTTTTCTTCTGAATTGTTTCTTCCAATTTAACAAATTAATTCAATGTCAAATTGTGCATTAGCATAAATGTTCTCTTTTGTCAATATCTCAACTTGAAATGAAACTACCTCTTCCCTGACGTAGGCATGACTTATACCTAAATCATAAGCATCCCTAACAGTTGTTAAATACTTTGCATTGTAATTCAGCCTACCACCACCCAACATGGATGTTTGCTATGCTAGATAAATCATTGTAAAGAGGTATTTATTGACATATTAGTATTCATTACCTTTCACACCTTTGGTCATGCCTAGCACCAACAGAGCCATGGATGGACACTTACGAAAAGTTGTAAATATATATGTTGCATTTTTTGCAACCAAACAATGCACACAGGTGGGCACATGGGTTCAAGATTTGAGAGACATAGGAAAATGTGCAAAATTGACACTTGGGGGAAATTAACTCTTTTTTAATCAGGTTTCTTTTACTCTGCATTCAAGATTTCATATTTATAACAAATATGGGTTAGTTTGTTGTTACATGTTAAGATTCCTAGCAGTTCTTTTAAAGAGATCCAAGAAGGACTGAGATCACTGAACTGGCTGACATTTGCCCAATTGCTAAATACAAAGTCAGTTTACCCCAAAAATCTATATCAGCTGAAAGCTTTCATTTTTGGTGAAATTTATTTAAATGCCATGCTTTTCGAGTTGTTATATTTTCATTCATATCTGATAGCATATCAGGGTTCAGGTGTTTAGAATTTTTTTTTTATAGACATTTGTAGTAAAGCATTATTAATATAAATCTTCAAGACCCTATACCTAGGATATTTTCTGACAAATCTGGTCAAATGCTGATGTTATTTTTGTAAGAGATTTAAAGCTTTTCTCAAGTTTTACTGGCAGCAACCATGGTTGATGGTAAATTTATTTGATTTGTACAAACTTCATGCCAAGCTGCTCTCACAAAATGGTAAGTAATAAAATGCCTGTGGATATATACTGCATTTTGTTGTTGTGTACATCATTACCTCTGTGTATGATTGCACACTTAGCAATTTCAAATTACTGAGTTCAGTTCACTCACTGCTGCATATACAGTGACAGCAGTATGAAGTCTGATTACCTTCAGTTCTCTGGCTGAGAATTTACAACAGCCAGGGTGCTTATAGCCCCAGCGCTCTTTATCAACACAATACAGACACTTCCTGTCTTGAAATTGTCCATCTTATGGAAACAGTCTTCACCTGTAGAGGCATGTGAAAATGGGAAGGTACTTTTTTGACCGCTGTTCTGTGTGATAGAACTGTTTGATATCTTCGATGTTTTGGAATCTATTACAATGTTTACAGAGTCGGATGTATGTCAGATAATGGCATGATATTAGTGATAACAATGCTGTTTCTAGTTTGCGATTTTAATAGCTGAACAGCAAAGTATGTTAAAATTGTATGTAATATGCATTCCCGTTCTTATACTCAAGTGTGATAACTCTTGCTGGAAAATAAAATCGTGTATGAAGGGGCTCATTATAAAATTTTGTTTACTTGTTGAAATTAAGTGCTTTGATCAGCTTTATTTAGGATATCATTTTCTTACATCTACTCTTGAACTTTATATAATTTTGTTATGATGGCGTGCCTACTGATGTCATATACTTAACTTATCCACGAATTATTGACAAAATATCAATTGAAGTATGAACCACTGAACCAGAATATCTTCTTTTACAACAGTTCAAACAGAATATCTGCAATTCAACCTGAATCTCTTCTGATACAGCAACTGAACCACAATATCAGCAATTCAGTTTGAATATCTCCTCTAATAACAATTCAGCAAGAATATTAATAATTCAACCATAATGTCTTGTGTGTAATTCAACCAGAATATCTTCTTACAACAATAAAACGAGACAATTCAACAATTCAACTGGAATATCAACAATTTAAACAGAATATCTTTTCTAACTACAATTCAATCAGAATATTTTCTCTAGCAACAATTCAACTCGAATATCTTCTCTAACAACAACTGAACCAGAATATCTTCTCTTAAAACAGTTGATTCAGAATACATTCTCTAACAACAGTTCAATCAACATGTCAACAATTCAACCAGAATATCTACAATTCAAACAGAATATCAACAATTCAAACAGAATATCTTCTCTAGAAACAATTCAACCAAAATATCTTCTCTTGGAATAATTGATCCAGAATATCTTCTCTTATACATTAAGTCAACCATAATATTCTTCTACAATAACATAATCAATTTCCATGTTAATTTACTATATCATGTAATAAAAGAGAAATAATTTGCTTATACCATGCATTTGATATGCAATATCTGTTATACCATGTATTTATTTCATAATATATGCTAATCATTGCCCTTAATGTTTAATATTTGCCATTTGCATGTTAGTTAACAACTGGCCATGTTTTGCACCAACCTCTTTAAGGCATACCAATTAGCAACAATTGGTATTGCCATGTAAAAATCTATATGCTTCATACCAGTTAGCAACAGATGGCCATGCTTTGCACTAATCTCTCCACTGCATACTAATTCAAAACAGCTGGTCTTGCATTGTCCTAATCTCTACACCACTTGCTAGTTAGCAACCATTGACCATGTCTTGCACTAACCTCTCCACTGCATACTAGTTAGCAACAGATGGACTTGTCTTCCACTAATCCCTCCACCACATACTAGTTAGCAACAGATGGCCATGTAATGTACTAACCTCTCCACCGCAAACCTGACAGCAACAGATGGCCATGTCTTACACTAATTCCTCCACTACAAACTAGATAGCAACAAATGGCCATATCTTGTACTAACATCTGCAATCTAGATAGCAACAGATGGCCATGGCTTGCACTCATCCCTCCACTGCAAACTAGATAGCAACAGATGCCCATATCTTGCACTAACCTTTCCACTGCAAACTAGATAGCAAAAGATGGCCATATCTTGCACTAAGCTCTCCACTACAAACTAGACAGTAACAATTGGCTATATCTTTTACTAATTTCACCACTGCATACTAGCTAGCAATAGTTGGGCTTGCCTTGAACTAAACTCTCCAAGAGTCATCCCTTAAACTCAAGCGGCTTAAAGGTTATGGGGCTGAAGGGGAAGATAGGACTCCGAACGTGTAATATGAGATACCTTTTAATTATGTATGAGCAAACTAAGTTCTTATCTAAGATACAAAGGGCTTTAAAGTTACAGAGCAGAATCAAAAGAATGATATAATGACAGGTGGAATTGTGGATGCTGAAG
The DNA here is from genome assembly GCA_028554795.2 of Sinohyriopsis cumingii. Lineage (NCBI taxonomy): Eukaryota > Metazoa > Mollusca > Bivalvia > Unionida > Unionidae > Sinohyriopsis > Sinohyriopsis cumingii. The sequence continues at coordinate 121,215,908 of CM068837.1, read as the reverse complement.
TTACATGCAGAAACAAAACTATGATATATGGGCAGATCAAATGTGTGATGAAATGTGTAAAAATTGCCAAAATATTCCTCAAGCCCAAAGGATCAGTAAACTGAAAACACTACTGGTCCTATCTATAACCTCCATAATCAACTGATCATACAGTTCATCATATAAGACGACAAAATATAATCTATGACTCAGTGGTAAATTCAGGTAGACATGAATATAAGATGTTTGTAAGGTTATTTATATAATGAAACATGGAACATAAAGAAAATACATAACATGAACGTTTATATCCTATGTCAGATTTATTAGATTTGATTAAATTCAGCATAAAAAGGACACTATTTAATGACCAGGACAATGATGCGTACTGTCCAGCTAATCCAAATCCATACACTAGAGGCACGGCATCACAATCTAATCATTGATCAGCAATGTGATTTATGGTTTGAATAAGATGTGGGATTGATTTCTTATCAAAGATAGTATCAGATCTAGACCCATCCTCCAAAGATGAGTGTGTTATCCAATGTACCTTATGCTCATGAAATTAGGTCTGTGGAAAGAGGAGTTCCAGCTCTGGACTGCTAGAACACTAACTTGATCAAATGCATCATCAATAAAATGCAGCTTAACAGTGAAAGTTCATTCAGGTTAATATTATTAAAGACATTTGTAACCCAGTACACTGAATATATTTTACCTAATTTAAATATCATCTGGATAATCTAGTTTTCTTTCAACCATTTGCATTTTACTTAATGCATGTTTGTAATATTGACATAATTTGTCTATTCGGCAGATCATGTTTGCATACCAGTGGCATGCGATGACTGCCCTAAGAGCTTAGACCTGCAATGAAATGAACTTTACCTTAACTCAAGGGCCAACGTGGCTAATTATAGTCTTACCACATTCCACCAATCATCTGATGAAGGCAGAGTTACTTATCTTCTCATATCCCATTTATTTTTCAGTTGGTTTTTAATATTTATTTTAATATCATAAAATATATAATCTGTAGATTATATTTACTATGTAAGCCTAAAAGTACAACTGGCATGACTACTAGCTTTTTGCATTAGCCTATCATGAATTTGACTTGCATCACTCCAGCGGGCCTGTGGCAACTTTGCACACTGACAGAAGGAAGCATGTCTACTATGTGCACCAAATATTTCTTTGAATGGAAGGGAAACAATTCTAAATGCAAAACAATTTCCTTCTGATGTAAGAACAAGACTACAGTTACAATTCAACTGAAAAGGTGACATATTTTTATACTGCCTAAATCAATTTTAGATACAGACCTGGCATAAAATACAGACAAGTTTTTATTTTGCCTAAGGCAATTTTATGATACAGACCATAACATACAGAAAAGATTTTCGGTTGCCTGAATAAATTATATAATAAATGGACTAGCATGATGTACAGATGGAATGAAATAGTAACTGTTTATCAGCGCTATATGCCTATTAAACAGAATGTGATTTGGGAGAAAACAAACACAGTACTAAAACACATCAGGATTAGTATAAACGCACCTTGATATCCTTCCCATCTTTACTATATGATCGTGGCTTCACAATTATATTCAAATGTTCCATGAGATGCAAGAGATACTCCTTACTGACATAAAAGTCCTGGTTTCTCTCCTTTGTCCAGATGGCATCTAGAAATATAGATCATAAGGTCAGCAAAAATATCACTATTTCAAAAGACAGAAATTCAACAGTAATGGGCATACTAATCGTTAACATTACCAATCATTTAAGTTAGTGTTGGCTATGTAAATTGTACGCATACATTTCCCTGACTGTATATGGTACAAAGGTGGACACAATGCGACTAATTTCAATAAGAAATGTAAATATTTTTTTATATACAGTGGTCATCCTCTTATATGGCCACCCCTTCTGCACCGGGAAAGTGGCCTTTCCAGAAGGGGACTACATTTTTTTTGAGAAGTGTAGTAAGAAAGCTGCATACTTCAAAGCACTTAATGCTTCAAAACACTTAATACTTCAAAGCACTTAATATTTCAAAGCACTTAATATCTTCATTTTATATCTTCGTTTAAAAGTAACATTAATTTTTGAAAAGATTCTTCTTGTTATAATACTAGACTTGTTTCAAATGAATATACATTAATATTCTTATTCTTGGTGTAAGTGTGATATGCAAGCGGGTACTGTTGCCATGCACATTGCAAAACCATTCAAAAACGTCATTAAAATCTTGGTACATACATAATTCTCTTTCCATTTATTTATGATTTATTTGGATGTTGCTAACTGTATGTGATTTAATGATGCAAAACTTTTGTCGAGTGGACGAAATGCCTTCTTCGTAAAGGAAGCGATAATGTGTTGTCACGCTATTTTTTGGTCTTTGTCTGGTACCCCGTTTTGTTCAAGGTCAAGGTTAATTTCTCTCTGTGTTTATGTTAATGCACAAAATTTTGTTTTAGCCTATGCTGACCATGTTATGATTTTGAAAATTACGTCCAGTTGTAATCATCCAGGAGAAGAACTCAACAGATGTATGAAGCCCAAAACTCTATCATAACATTGTCAAGCCCATTTCCTGTAAATGTTGGCTTTTATAAACAATGATCTAATATTAACCTTACTGCTACATGTAATTTAGTCTACACTTCTTTCAGTAATGGAAACTTGACACTGGGAGACATGTACTGACAACAGAGGTAATCTGATTATTACCTTATGTCACAATATGAATTAATTATTGGTTCTGGATGCACTTTTTTTAAAAGTGGCCGCTCATGAGGGGAACATTTTACAATTTTTGTACTAATATGCTGGCCACTGGTCACATTAGAGGGATGTCCGTTCTTGAGGGGTACTTTTGAATACAAACTCGTTGGTGCCAAGGGATTCTGGCCGTAAGAAGCAGATCGCCGCTGGTCAGGGTGGCCATTCAAGAGAGGAGACAACTGTACATTTCAACTGGATCAATATTTGAAAATAAATTATATATCATCCATAGTGATCAGGTATGCAGTATGATCCATGGTGATCAGGTATGCAGTATGATCCATGGTGATCAGGTATAAGGTATCATCCATGGTGATCAGGTATGAAGTATGATCCATGGTGATCAGGTATGCAGTATGATCCATGGTGATCAGATATGCAGTATGATCCATGGTGATCAGGTATGAAGTATGATCCATGGTGATCAGGTACGAGTATGTGTTTGTGTTTATTGAGTCATATTGTTATGATGTCTGCAGTGTACTGGGATGTCTAGCACTGAGGCATCATGCCGCAGACATGTGGAATTATGTCCCAACTTTTCATATATTATCCAGACACCAGGGCGACCAGTCCTAGCACTAAAATGTTAATGCTGAACACCAAGTAAGGTAGTTGCTTGTACCACTGTTGTAAGTATTTGGTATAACTCAGCTGGGTTTTTAAACTGCAACATCCCTGGCAAATTCTCTAACCAATTAGGCCAGCATAGCAGTGTCCATGGTGATCAGTTATTAAGAATCATCTGTGGTGATGTATGAAGTATTGTTCATGGTGATTATTTATGAAATATCATACATAGTACTCGTGTGTAAAGTATCATCTGTAATTATCATTGTATCCATGATAATCATGCATGAAGTATTGTCTGTGGTGATGATGTATGAAGTATTATCCATGATGATCATGTATAAATAATTGTTCGTGGTGATGATGTATGAAGTATCATCCATGGTGATGAAGTATGATCCTTGGTGACGATGTATGGATTATTGTAAATAGTGATGATGTATGAAGTGTGGTCCATGGTGACAATGAATGAATTATTGTCTATGGTGATGATGTATAAAGTGTGGTCCATGGTGACAATGCAAGAAGTATTGTCTATGGTGATGATGTATGAAGTATTGACCATGGTGGTGATATATGTTGTATGAAGTATGGTCCATGCTGATGATGTATGAATCACTGTCCATGGTGATGATGTATGAAGTGTGGTCCATGGTGACAATGTAAGAATTATTGTCCATGGTGACGATGTATGAAGTATGGTCCATGGTGGCGATGTATGAATTATTGTCCATGGTAATTTTGTATGAATTATTGTCCATTGTAATCTTGTATGAAGTATTGTCAATGGCGACAATGTATAAAGAATTATCCATGATGATCATGTATGAAGAGTTGTATGTAGCGATTATGTATGAAGAACTGTCCATGTTGATGATGTATGAAGTACTGAACATGGTAATGGTTTATGAAATATCACCATGGTGACAATGTATGATTTATCGTCCATGGTAATATTGTAGGGAGTATTGTCAATGGTGATGATCTAAGAAGTATCATCTATGGTGATGGTGTATGAAATATCATCCAATGTATTCGTGTATTAAATATTGTCCATGTTAAAGGTGTATGAAATATCAAGGTGATCCATAGTGATTGTTTATGAAATACCAACCATGGTGCTTATGTATGAAGAAGCCATCATAGTATATCTTGCATATTCAAAGGACCCCCTAAAGATGGCCATATATGATTAGGAAATTAATAATGATTTTATATGTACTATGTATCTCTTCAAAAAATGCAACCATTTAAAACTTTTCATTTATTTCTTAGGTTACAGTTTGTTAACAAAATAATACAAAATGTGTTTGACAAGATATAATGGAGATACACATTTTGGTCAAATTAAAATGTAATAGAAACATATCTGGAACATCTGTATATACGATCTCACACAATGAAAACTTTGGTTTTACTCCATTAAATATATAGCTGCTTAAGTACTTCATGATCATCATCATCAGTCCCATAGTCTGGAAACCGTTGGGGCACCACACAGGACCTAACAACCAGCTTCCTCCATTCCTCTCGATTTTCCATCTTTCTCAGTGAGTCGCTCAGTATCAAGCCTGTCCACTCTCACATGTTGTCTTTCCACCTCTTTCTTTGCCTGCTTCTCTTTTCGTCTTCCTTGTACAGTGCCTTTTAGGATTGTCTTGGCAAGTCCTGATGATCGTGAGACATACCCATACCACTGCAGTCTCCGTTTTTTCACTGTGATCATGAGGTCATCGTGAGGCCCAATGGCTTGTCTTATCCTTTGCCGTATTTCTTAATTGGTGATATGGTCTTTGTATGTGTCACTGAGGAATCTTTCAGAAACATCTCTTCTCTGTAGCCTGTATCCTTTTCTCCAAGTCCACTGTTGTGGCCCATGATTCACAGGCATTGATAAATACGGAGATCACCAGTGAGTGCATCAGTCTGACTTTTGAGCTGAGTGCGATGTTCTTGTCCTTCCAGATGTGCTTCAGTTTTGTCAGCACTGCTGTTGTCTGTGCAATCCTGGAGAGTATTTCAGGCTTTGATCCTTCATCTGTTACAGTTGCCCCCATGTACTTGAAGCTGTGGACTGTTTCTAGCTTTGTACCTTGGACCCTGATGTCAGTGCTAAGGCTTGATATTGTTGGTCATCATTTTGGTCTTCTCTGTACTAATTTCCATGCCATAGGCTGCAGAGGTTTTGTCAAAGCTCTCTACTAATCTAGTAATTCTTGCTCATTTCCTGCTAGTCCATCAATGTCATCAGCAAAATGTAAGTTGGTGATTGTTCTGCCTCCGATGTTGACTGTCCCTGTATGCTTATCAAGCGAGTCTGCCATGATTCTCTCCATAAAATGTGGAATAGTGTGGGAGAGAGCAGACAGCCTTGTCTGACTCCGACTGTCGTTCTGGACCAGTCACCTATGCTGCCTTTGATGTATACTGCACTGGTGGCCTTGTCATAGAAATGCTCTATTACTGTGATGAGGTTGGCATTGATGTTGTACATTGTCATGGTCTCCCACAAGGCTGCATACCATACCCTGTCAAACGCTTTCTTGAAATCTACGAAGACATGGTACAGATCTTGCTGGTGTTGGAGGTACTTCTCACACAATATCCTGAGGCTGAAGACCTGCTATGTTGTGCTGCAACCTGCTCTGAACCCCGCCTACTCCTTGGCAATGATCTTTCCAGCCTGTGGTTTTAGTCTGTTCAGCAATATCTTTAACATGACTTTGCTTGGATGGCTTATAAGACTGATTGTACGGTGGTTTTGACATTGTTGCAAGTTGCCTTTCTTGCGGAGGGTGATGATCAGTGATTGGGTCCATGGCAATGGCCATAGTCCTGTTTGCCAGATCTTGCTGCAGACGTTTGTGAGGGCGCTAATCATTGCCTCTCCCCCAAACTGGATTAGATGATCTGCTGGGATGTTGTCCACTCCTGCTGACTTACACCTTTTCAGTGATCTCACTGCAGCTTCTACTTCTTTGCATATGATAGGGTGGTTGTCGTTGTTAGTTGATGGAGGGACATTCAGTACTTCTGGATCTATAGTGGCCTGGTGGTTGTAATGTTCTGCGTAGTACGATGTCCATCTTTTCAGAATATTGTTTTCTTCTGTGAGGCAGTTTCCAGCTTTGTCCTGCAAGAAGGTGACCTGCCATTGTTTTGTGCTTGTTAGAACATGGACCAGTTGGTATGCTTTCCTGCTGCTGTTCCGTTTCAAGTTTCCCTCAATGTCTTTGGGCATTTCTTCTATCCAGTTCTCTTTCATTTTTTCAAGCGTTTCTTGACTTGCCAGTTGACTGTCTTGTACTGCTCTGCCCCTTTTGCATCGTTCTTATTCTTCATCAGTTCCCTCCTCTTGTCACACAGGTTCAGAACCTCAGCTGTAATCCAGGGATTCTTGACTGGGCGATGTCTACCAAGGATATCACTGGCTGTTTTGGTCATTGCTGTAATGAAGGTGGTGATCCACGTGTCCATGTCGGTATTGTCAGCATTGAGGATAGTGAGTGGTGCAAATTTCCCACCAATCATTGCCTGGAAGGCTTTTGCTACTTCGGGATCCTTCAATTTTTCGAGATCAAATTTTGTTCTTGTGCGGCTCTCTTTCTTGACCTTCTTTTGATGTAGCCTGAAGGTCATCATCACCAGATCATGGTCACTTCCGATGTCCGCTCCGGGAAAGCTTCTATTTTGGCGATGTTTGTACTTGACTGTAGGCGCCTCTTCACCATGATGTAGTTGATCTGACTCTGATGGTCTCCACTTGGGCTGTGCCATGTCCATCTTCTGGATACTTTTTGTGCTGACCGAAGGTGTTTGCCAGCATAAGGTCATTGTAACTAGCAAATTCCAGGAGCCTCAGTCCTCTCTCATTTGTCTGTGCATTGCAGCAGCGCCCACATGTTCCATTCCAGTTCATGCAAGCGTCCTCACCTATCTTGGCATTCCAATCACCTTGCACAACCAGAATGTCTTTTTTCAGTATTTTATCCCCAATGTCTTGTAGCTGGTCATAGAAGTCTTCCACATCCGCATCAACTTAGTCTGCTCTTGGGGCATATGTCTGTATTATGGTAATGTTGAAAGGAGCTGCCCTGAGGCGGATGGTGATGAGCCGGCTGGATACTGGCTGACATCCCATGACAGTACTCACACTGTCCTTGTGTACCAGGAGCCCAACTCCCTGCTCATGTTTGTCTTCTCTGCCACTGAAGTACAGTTTGTGTCCTTCCTAGGTTGTTGTTTCTCCAATGTTCTTCCATCGTATCTCACAGAGTCCTAGGATGTTCCATGGGTATCTGTTCATTTCATATGTAAGCTCCTCAAGCTTTCCTGTTGCTCTCAGTGTTCTCACATTCCATGTGCCAATGGCGACATTGTTCCCAACAGGAATCTTGCTGCTCTGAGCACCAGTCATATACTTTCCACCTCCGCCCTGGTGCATGACGGAAGGCTCGGCCCTTGTTGAACCAGGCGACGATCGTTCCAGTATGGGATGGGTAATCATTGCCATTTTTCATGTGGTGTGTCTAGGGCAGCTGACGCCTGGCGGAGCCCAACCCTCTCCAGGCCTGACCATAGCCGATTTCCTCCAACTTGGTACTTAAGTACTTACTTATATATAAAACCTTTTTGACAGTACAAACCACAATTTGGAGCAGCAATTTATGATCTAATGACAAGATTCCATATAAGTTCAGTACATTAATATATTACTAGCAGTGTCGTGGTTTGTAAATAATTACACAAAATTTGGATTTTCTTGCAAAATGTTAGCATAAACAATCTGCTACACAAATCCCATCAGATGATTCATGATGCCTATTCTGACAGAATTATCTTTATTCTATGCTAAGCTTGCCATCATAACCTTGGCAGAAACCTAAGGGCTAACTTAGCACATATATATCTTGTTTACAGTCTTGATTCAAGGCTAATGTAAGTATTTGAGAAAGCTTCCCAGAAGCTTCTCGTGGGTCGGTGGTTCTTTCCAGGTTTTTACGGGTTTCTTGTGCTGAAAAATGGTGTTATTTATTCAAGTTATTATTTATTAACTGGAATTACAAAGTGCTGCATAATGTTCTTGGAAGGAGACATTAACTGGGAATAATATAATGAATTAAACAAGGACATCTTTAATTATAATTCTGCAATTCATCAGAAATCTACTAGCACATCATCAATTTTAAGTTAATTACAGGCTCATCTACATCTTAAGTATTGGAACCTATTTGAAATATCACTGACTGAAATGTATTCAGACCTTTATTCATGATGACTTGTGCTAGAAATTCTAGGATTATCTGGGATTTAATTCAAAATACTTTAAGTTCTAGTTTGTACATTTTTACTTTGTTTTCTAGGGAAATAAATAAATTATTGACTTTTACAAAACTTGTTGGCTTTTGCTCTTTTCTATTTATTTTATGACCATTATAATGCATACATAAGAAGCTGTTAATTGACGTTTGGTAGAGCCGATGTAAAATGGAAAGATTGACAAAAATCAGATTTCAACAGAATGAACATAAAAATGATGATCCAATGTGCAGTGGGGACATTGATGGAACAATTAGACAATGGATGATCTCGAGACCTAACAAGAACCCATTCCTTTACATAAAATGCTGATATCTAAATAAACACACAAACCAATTTAATGATTTTTATCTTTTTATATTTGAAGTATAGCTTTTACATCATTGTTTGACAAATAATAGTAAACATGTGCAATTTTGGGCATAAAGAAATTAATGCCTGGGTTTGTGGCATTTCAGCCTGGGTTTGTGATATTTATTTTTAATGTCACTCATCTATATTTAATATATTTAATGTGTTATAATCAGTCCAGTTCAACTTCACAGTAAAATAAATATCTTGACAATATCTTAAACAGAACATAGAATGTTACAAACCAATTAGTTCTGGAGAAAGTTTTCCCTTAGTCTTAAACTCAAACCACTTTTCTGTGACAGCTTTGGTGAAACGCAGAATGAACATCTTATCAGCATTGATTAGGGATTTAAGAGCATCAATCAACCACTGTGGCTCTAAGACAAGCTTCTCTCTCAGAACATCCAAGCTGTAAACAGAAGGAAAAGAATATATAACAAAATACTTTATAAAAAGCACCTGATTCTAAATTGTATCTTACTCTTTCTGTACCTGATACACAATTTTTATAATTACTATGTCTTTGACATCACTGGCTTCATGGTTACCTTTACTAATTCATAGTATTTTTTACTACTTAACAGAGTTAAAATCATTATATTTCAAGTGAATGTACAGTAAATTCCAGCATATGTATGTATGTAAGTAAGCATGTATGAATGTACGTATCTATATGCATCATCCTAAACCCTATTTTGAAGCAGTGTCATAAACTCACAATTCTTAAGAGAACAAAATGATATCACATTTGTTTGCAATGATCAACATTGAGACATGCAGACAAATATGTATGTCAAAAATCCTATCGTTATCAGTTGTGAAATGAAACAAGGAACAACATGAAAAAACGCTTTCTCTTTTCCAAACAGCAAGTGCTCATACAAATTTGTATCAGCTATTATGACGCGGCAAATAAATGTTCCCACCATAATAAGCATCCAGTCTGATACTCTACTTGTGTTAGCTAAGTGATTCACAGCTTATAACTAAATCAGTAACATGGTTTAGAATGGTGTACATTGCTATAGTTTAATGTGGATCTGCCACTAATGATATTCAAAAGTGGTTCTTTCTTATTATAATTTGGGGAAATTTACATGAAACATATTTGTATGATATATTTGATAATGAATTCATCATCCTCTATATTTATACTCGCTAACAATAACAGTAGGATTTTAAAGCTGATAAATAAGCAATTTTACTTTAAAAGCAAATTTTCATGAATTTAATCAATAAATAACCCTTACAAAGTAATACTAAAGCCAAGAAGAATGAAATGTTCTGAACAAATTGCAGATCCTCAAATGTAGAGGTCTGCGAAGTCTTCATGTATGAAATGGCATTATTCATAACTCTTTAGAGTAATTGACTTTGTTCCCATAATACTATTTTGTTTCAATGAACACTTTGTAATTCCAATGAATAGTCCAAACAAATCATTCCCTTCTGGACTTGGACTTAAGACTCATTCTTCTCAAATCCAAATGCAACATCAAATATGTCTGCAGACTTGCTGTTATAAAAAAAATAAAATAAGAATGACACAATTCTCCAACCAATTTATTTAAATACAGAAGTAAGGGGTGAAAATGCGTTTCGCAACTTCTCATTACAGGACACATTGCAAATCTCCCACATTGTAAACAAAACAACTGATCGACCTCTTCAAATTAGTAAACAGATTTTATTAATTAACATCAGTATTAATAATTGTAAACACCTACATTTACACCTATTTATGAATCCCACACAATCTATAGCCTTAATACCTTAAAAACAGAAATATACATGTATACATAATTTTAGCTATAAAAAAATCACTACAAATTACAGTCTTAAATAAAAATTACAAAAACATAGATGCATATAACACTATATATCCATGACAACAGAGGTCCAAGAGTCATGTAAGGCTAACAAACACACTTTCCAGTCAGTCTTACGAAACATTCGAAAATATAAAGAATGTCATGCATTGTTAATACATGAATCGACACAATTTTAACACATTTATTCCAATAAGCACCATTATAAAGCTTTCGTTGATGCATAAATATGGAAAAAATGAAAGATTCTTAGTACAGTGAACATGTGTCACCGTCTTAGTCAGGCGACATAACAAAAATCATGTTGACAAGTTCTCTGCCACACTAATCTGTCAACAAGTTAAAGACATAATGGTAAGCATTCTGTAAGTTAATATAACATGTGCTAAGCCTGGTAAGAAGTGGTTCACTTAAGCAGACACCACTCAATGTTCAGTGAATGCAGACCTCATACCCAAACATACATGTTGGTTGCCGCAGCAAGATGATCACATTTGGGTTTTTTTCCAGCAGACTAAAATCTAGGCCAATTTAAGGCCATGTACATGTAGCATGTAAACATACACTATACAGCCACGTCCTAGTGGCAACAATGAATATCATAGTGAATTATTTAGTGACACATTTCTTGACAATGTGATATAAATCAAATGAGGACTACTATTTTTCTGTGTTTATTTGTATTTTATAATGTGGTGTGACACATATTTTCTAACATGTGACCGATGCTCTAATTAATGAATGTTTCCTATACATGTACAATGTTTAAGGCATTATGGACTGTGTTACACAAATGTGAATTAACAATATGCAATTGCATTTCAAGCTAGTTTTGTATTCATTTTTTCAACATTTTAATTGTTAATTTCTCTGTAAATCCTACTCACTGACAACAGGCACTGTGCAGGCATTGAGCTACTGTATCCAAGTTCTCAGAACTTATTAACAATTGCCAAATTTGTTATATATATGGATTGGCATTTCTACCCAATATTTGGCCACTATAACATACTATTATTCAGGATTTGTTTCGTGATTAGCATGTAAAATGTGCCCATCCTCAATGTTAAAGTTGCATTTTAGAAAACTACATCTGTTATCAATAAACTAACTCTTCTGATTATCTTGGCATGCGATGTGTATGTGGTGCACACCAACAATTGGTCAATAAGACCTTATACTAAGTCTCTCCAAAAATGGTGACAATTATATCATGGATCACATTCCAAGATCTTTTTATCTATTGCCCTAAAATTCACGCTTAAAATAAATATAATTATTTTTTTTAAATCACACCATTTCTTGGATTTTGATTGGTACTTAAAGATCATATCCATGCTCAAATAATAATACATTTAACCTTTTACCATCAACATGCATGACAAGTGCATATGGGAAACAAGTTATGTCACATAAAAAACTGGGTTAATGTGACCTACAATCTTTGATCATTTTCCACTCCCAAATATACTGACTGCTGTCACAAAAATGAAGACTATCTTTCAAGTTGAAGTTAACTAACAACTCTAGTCCTTTGCGGGCACAATTCCCTTAAACATTTGATATTTTTGGTATACTAAATTTTTGGGAAGAACATTGCTTAAAATTCGCAGACAAAAGCCCCTAACAAATTACACTTTAAATATGATTTTACTGTATGGTCCAGAAAACTGTGTATATTGTGATGTTAGGCTGGATAAGGAGTTTATTAACTGTCTCAAAAACTTCTTAAAATTAATTCAGACAAATATGTCTTTTTATTTGATAAAAAATGGTACCTGTTTTGTTTTCTGAAAAAAGAACAAGGTTTTCCTTGCATTACTCCTGAAAAATCAAGAACAACTCTAATGGATAACATGTTAGTTCCTTTACTTAACATAAGCTGATACACCTAACAATTTTATTTTGGAGACTCATCTTAATACTTTGACATTTATCATTTTCTTCTACTATACAGCCCTCATGACTGAAATGAAAAATCTTTCTTTGATCTTCTGCACAATCATTGCTGATAACAATATCAAAATATGTTGAACATCATCGATGTTAGCCTTGATTAAAATCATTATCATCAAATAATTATTGCTTTCCTGTATGTGAGTGAGAGTGAGGTTATAATGTAAACTTTAACTTTGTAACACCTTGACAGAACCCCAATGATCCCATTATACAACACATTTCTTACAATATATATTGTGATTGAACAGCAAAACAACTTTACTAATAGACATTCCTATGTGTTTACACTATTTATCACATAAATTAATTGATCAAGATACTCTCCATGCCATTTAGCCTCAGATTACCGATCCGATGCTGTTTTTTTTAGGAAAAAGCCCCTGAGTATGTTGACATGTGACCTTCTTTAAATGTGATTTGCAGCCTTTTTTGCACCGAAAACATGCTTAATTTAAAATCAATTGCAAGTGCAGTTTATATAAAATTTGTAGGGTAAATTCCTTTTCAATCCTAATGGCTTGAAGTATTAACTGCAAGTGCTTAAAAAGTCTAAGCTGCTTAGTCAATAAAACCAGCTGAAATAAAAAGCTAGTATGTTGATGTTCATGTATACCATATCAGTGTCAGGAAGCAATGCTCCTAGAAACATCAGATAGAAAAGTTAATTTATATGTCATACATCAATGACATTTAAGTAGCAGCTTATAATGACAGTTGGTATTCTTGTCAACGCATGTCTTCTGATACTTGTTGTCATATAAAGCCACTGTCACAAGCCTGCATAATCTACAATCTCATGACATTAAATGGGGGACAAAACTTTTTCAAGAAAAAGATCTAAAACAGTTACACCAAATTTTCTTCTAATAGTAAAATAAACAACTTTGTAACTGAAATCCTCAATGAAATTAATAATTAGATTAATTCTGCTTTTCATTCATAGTAGAGATCTCTTTTTGGATGTCAGCATCAAGCTTAATATCTGTAAGCATCTTCTCTATTCCCACTCAGTTATCTCGTCCCTTTGACTGGTAAGAAAATAATGTTTTATTTGCTCAGAGAGGAAAACAAACCCAAATCTCACCTAAAGTAAAGGATGGTGCCAACAGCATGTTGAAATCTAAGAAATAAATCCAGTTCTTCTTCAGATAATGGAACAACTCCAGTCCGGTTCATTTCTTTCAATAAGCTGATAGGAATCACCTGTAAACATAAATGAAGACATATCTGACAGAACCTTTCTTCTTTGATAAGTTTCTATGTTTATTATTTTCTTTGAAGATGCATATTTTATGCTATGATCTTCGTTTGCATATGTGACAAATATCAAAACATAAAAAATTATGTGAAAATATTTGTCTGTTACAGTATTAATAAAGTGGATAATGAGTTAATTCAAATGCATCACATTTGCATAATTTTTAACATAATAAAATTGTGGCTAAACTGTATGATCAGAAAAAGTATTAGGATTCAAGGGTTTGATTATTTAAATTTCTCATATAGTACACGGTATGTAAAGAAAGCATTTCCAGGTAGAAAAGAAGCGCACACTCCACAGAGCCACCTGCTTCAAAAGTTCTTTGAAAAGATGTTCTATTGATACCAACATAGCATGCCTCTGTGCATCATGTGATGGCGAACAATATGTTACTGATGTAACATTGTAAAGTCATAAAAACTGGTTAATGTAAGCTAAATAATTATGATCTCACTAAAAAAAATTCCTAATTCATTTCACATGTGTACCTTCACTCCAGCTTCCTTCAGCCTCATCAGTTTCTGTTGCAGGGGGATCCACCGTTTAGGTATCTCCACATGACAGTATGGCTGCTGTGATGCCAACTCTACAATTTTCCTCTTTAAATCCTCCAATCTTCTGTCCACAACAGTGTTGTCAACAGCAAATTCTTCATTAACCAAGTGAAACCTGGAAGGTTTGTTTTCTAGACAAATGCGGATCTCTCTGAAGTATTTCTCACAATTCTCACGAATCTCAAAGTGGCCACTCTAGAAATACAGGGAGTATATTGGTAAAAAGTAGATAATGTCAAGGTAGACTTATTTATCAATGATAGCAATATTCATACAGTTTCCATACTCAATCATCATAATTTCTTCATTTTCAATGATTGACAACATTAATTGATTTATGTTTGACATCTAAAGTGAAAATCATAATCTGAATCACAAAAGATGGTATATTTATGTTTTGAACTACTTTCAAATTTCTCTTGAATATAAAAGATCGGTCCCCACCCTAATCCTATTTGGTGACCCCAATTCTATCTGACTTAGATTCAAGTGTTAGTTCACTTTGTTAGGGCTGTTCCATTTAAACATAAATGATACCCTGATAAGGCACTTTTCAGAGTTCATATGAAAATGGAACAGAATTCTAAATTGCATCTATGGGTGATGTAATCCACATTAAAAGTGGCTTCCCTTTGTCCCAATTATACAGTACATACTTTTAAGCAGCTGATTTTAATATATATTCCTTGAAGTTATTTTTTGCTAGTTTCATTAAACCTTCCATCTATCCACTGAGTGTGTCCATCTCTTTGTAGAGGATTGCAAGCTAATAAAATTTCAGAAAATAAGTTTTAAAATTTGTATACTGTAACAGTTACCAAGACTGACTCTAGTTACAGAGACTGACTACTCTGTAACCCCTACAGACTGGCTCTCTATAGTAGTACGACTACTTTAATAATAATCACCTGTATATTTATCGAAAATAAAATGGAACAAAGTTGTTTTCTTTTCTTCCAAAAATCCTTCTTCATTTAAGGAGCTTAGACTTGCTTCATTTTAAATGTTAAGATTTAATATGAAGCTCGACAAACAATATGTATGATCCCATTATTAATAGCTACGGATATTTCTTGTGATCATACACATTCAGATCATGATTATTATTGCCTATTTGCGACGTTTTATCAATTATACGATTGATATTAGTCTTCGTAACAGGTATATGCAAGACCATCTCATTAACAATCATAGGTGTCATTCTCAGCCTGGAGCCTGATTCAAGATGGCAGTTTGTGGTTTCTTTGTTCCATAGATTTTCAAGAGAAACCGTTTACTCATCAGTGGAAGTGCAGTCGTTCCAAATTTCAAGAAATAATATCTTTTATGTGTCTAATATTCAGATTCAATAATTAATAATATTTTTTATGAATGTTTTTAAGTAATTTAACATCAGAAACTATATCTTTGAATACAGCTGGAGCTCAACATTCAAGGGATTTGGTGTAAAAACTGGTGTAGAATAAGCTAATACCTATTGCCATAATTAATACAATACAGGTATGAAAATATTCAGTTAGTGTTAGTGAAATTTAATGTGCACAATATCAGTTATTCAAAAGAATTTTGGACACTTGTTCAAAACAAAGGATTTTATGTAATCCAAGATGGTTACCCATGTGGACCATGTTGAACTACAAACACTATATCTAATATATACCATTTACTGCACTGGCACAGAACAGAATAAATCCATCAATGTTAACATCAGCACATGACCATCCGGATTCAAAATAGAAGATTTCTGTTCTTGTGTTTAATTAAATTCAGGCCAACTCTGTTGAAATATGATAACAGATCCTAAAGAAATTACACTTTGTTTTTAAACTTTTACCATGAAAGACTCTATCAATCTGTTGTATTTGATTCAAGATAACTCACTAGAAGACAGCATCTTCTAAGGATTCTCTAAAAGTGAAACTTACTCTACTGCCACAAAACAACTGTCAAATATTGATAATGATAATTACAGTCTAAAGTACAACACAAACTGTTTGTACTATAAAGCTTATGTCAGAATGGCAGAATAAGTTGACCTCACAGTATGGTCAAGGAACTGATAACAGGTATAATGGCTTGATCTTCAAAATTCTGAATTGATCAGACAATCTGCAGTCCTGCAAGGTTACAGTGACTCTTTACAGTTCCACAAATACTTTTCTTATTCAGGCGCCCTAGCTATAAAGAATGGACAGAAACTAATTTTCATTTCCTAGCTGCAGAAATTTATTCTGAAACATGTAATCATGGAAACAATCAGAATATTTTGCATGCCAGTAGAACCCCATCTTTGCTAGCTAAGGTTCTGATAACCTTATCCACACCTTGGCGGATTGAACAGCTATACTGGTGCTTTGTCCTAGCGACATCTATGGGATTTCATGTGTTGCCTCACTTAGTATGTTACACCAGCTAACCAATAGCTTTGTGCATTGTACATTGGCCAAAAATGGTGGATGCAATTGACCTAAAAGGGATAATTTGCAAGTTTGACATAGAAACTATGGCTATGTATCAGAGGGAAGCCATTACATGTGTATTTGTGTGAAAGGTATTTGTGCAAACACAGACCGGCAGTGTAAAATTGTTTTTTTTATCAGTCCATTCAAGTTGTGAGCTCCCCTTGACTTGATCACATAGTAATATTGCTCGAATTTTAACAACTTAATTTTGATAGGAAGCAGTAGCCTGCAGTGAAATTCAGAGACCCAAAGCACAGAAATGTCTGTTCGATACGCCAAGGTGTAGATAGGGTTATCGGAACTTTGGCTAGCAAAGATGGTAGCACCCAAAACCAGTCTTTGCTAACCTATAGTGGGTCTACTTTTCATTTAACAGAGGGTCATGTACAGCTCTCCCCATCGGGAATTCAGACACATACATTAAGTGCTGTTACACAAATTAACTCTGATGAAAATCAACGAAGATATTTCTCCCTTCAGGAACCAGAAACTAGAAACCACAGTGGTGAGGAAATTTCAGTTGAGCTAGCTGGAGAAAACATTAATAATGAATTGCTCCCCAAGGTCATCACAAAGGATGATGCTCAGTCAGAAAAGGTTTTCTGTACTGCAGGGTGAAAAAGACATGACAGCCTGAATGAGGGAAAACAATTTGCTTCAACAAGAACTTGCAAACATGACAGCAAAAGCCAATAAACTCTCAAAGGAATGTGTATCTCTAACAACCAAACAGGAGTCAGCAAAAAATAAACATGAAAAATTTGAAGAACAGCTACTAGAATTCAAGACAGAATATATAATTATAAGCCTTCAAAAAAGCAAATAAAACCATCAGATGTGACCTAAGTAATACAACAAGCTGTTACCTTATTCTGGAAGTACTACAACACAAAAATGAAAGAGAACATAACGACAATTAAATAAAGACAAAGATTCAATCCTGTCAGATATTATGCATCTGATATATGGCTGTACTGCTTCAAACAATATGCATCCTGACATTTTACCAACAGTGCAGGAAGACATTATAAATATAAAAACAGAAATTGTAAGTACTCTCAAAGAAAAGTCACAAAAACACATCAGTGAAATAAGCCAGCGTATAAAAATAAAAGAAATTTTAAAAAAATTATTAACTGATTATAAAAATTCATTCCTTCTAATAAAGCTAATGGAATACAAATAATGATATGTCATAATTTTGATAATATTAATACAATTCCTCGCAAACTGCATTAATACTATTGCACAGTTTTTCATTTATAAAATGCTAATCGAGATATTTTGCATTATACTTTTGTTTTTACTTTCTTCAAAGAAATCGGAACAAATGTGTGCACTTATCTGATGAGACCTTGTAAATTTATCCTATTGTTTAAACATGAAAAGTAATCCTCTGATGAATGGATAATTATATTCCATATGATAGCTGCTTCTGTTTAAAAGCACAAACAGCAGTACAAACTAAACTCAGTTTACACTTAAATGCAAACCACCTATTTAGATGTTAAGCAATAATTGCCCAAATACATGACCATATAATTTAGGGGGCTAAATTCTTATTTCATGCTGGGTAATTTTGTATTCTTTTATTAATCTCACGGTAAATTTCTTTCAAGTAAAACACGGAATGGGATAGTGTTCTTTTTTTCATTCAACAGATTATAACTGGGCAGTAGTTTTCAGGTATGTACCACCCTATCCCATACGAACCGTAAATAGCATCAGCGGATTTTCTGCAGAAATTAAGGCAGTGACCATTGTAAACACAGTTATAAAATCTTAGCATCAAAAGATGATGTCAATTTCAACTTGGAGATGGTACATTTCTAACAAACGAAGACATCCAACTTGAGGTATTGCACTTAACAGCTCAAATTATGGTCCTGTCATTAACCATGGAAGTTTGCTAATTATTCCTAATTATTATGACCTCAAACATATTGTTGAAATTTATAATGTGAAAAGTTGTCAAAAACCTAGATATTCAGAAAATTTCATTACCAACAAAACTTTAGGGCTTTCTCCATGGATTTCTCCACATTTAACATAATCTTCTAAGGGTAAATTTAAAAACAACATGTGCAACTGAATAGAAATTGTAATCAAACACATAGAAATAACGTGTCAATAATCTGATAGTAGCATAGACCTAATGCTTATAGATGTTTCATCACAGTATTTTCTTGACTGTGACTGCTGTAGCCAAAAATCTGCGAACTTGTTTCTTTGAATAGTATTTGGTGTGTTTCTGTATGTGGTATACAGCTTTGCAGTACGTTATTGTGCCAAGTTGATAAAGTGGCACACACAAGCACACAACTTTGAAACACATAGTCTTGAGTTTATGCCCCATGGTGGGACTATTAATTTTTTTCCCATGCTGTTATAGTCTAGCATGGTATTAATATTATTACCACTTTCTAACTTTTTCCAAGGGTAGATTTACAACTGGTAAAAAAATTATAATTTGGAGGATTGCCTAAAAATATCAACATATCTTGCAACAAAAAGCAGAACTGAGTAAACACTAATAATCATTTCTTTTCATTTTTTATAACACTAACATTGCCAAAAAATGTAGAAAACATTGAGAGTCATGAAAAACATTTTTTTTTAGCAGAATTGTCTTTTTAGCTTTTCGCAAAAGATGAAGCAGCTAACTGCAGAAACTTTGCAGTCAGAAGTACTTGACTTAATGAAGCAAAACTGTTTCTAATGATATTTGCAACTGATTATGATACATTTTGCAGTAGCGATTTAGATTCCATTTTATGAGAGAGAAAGAGAGAGGTGATTTGTCATTTGCAATCAATAAATGAAATGAGAGAGAAAATGAAAAAAAAGAGTTGTCATCTGCAATCAATATGAGCAAGACAATGGATTGATTCATCATCATCTCTCTCTCTCTCTTGCTCTCTCATGTGTGCCTTTTGACAAGTTTGTTTAGATCTATCTGAATAATGCAGATGCATTAACTTATTGCAAGAGAAATTGATCAACATTTCTAAATGTACTGAATATACAAGACTTGTGAAATTATTTTTTATTGTCCATTTATAATATCGAAATAAAGATCACTGACTGCTGAAATGGTATCTGATTATAAATTGCTGATGATATCTTGGTCTTGCCATGGTTAATCGTTTATTGTATGTATCACTCCATCGCTGAGCAAAAGTGGACAATCTAGTTAGTACAATTAAGATATTTTCTGTAAGGCATGAATCATGAATAATAATCATCATGTCCCTTCTGTGCTGGCTTGCATGAAGTATTTTACAAAAGAGAGACCTGATGTTTTCCTGGAACTACTAAGGGGAAAAGTGATCAAGCATTACTTCAACAAGAAATATCAACATATACACTAAACAAACATCTCATTTGATCACTGTGTACATGCCATTATAACTCAAAGACAAACCTTTGCTTCAATGTTTGTTGTTACTTCTCTCAGGTTTTTGCAGAACCCATTCTGATTTGTCCTTCACCACTGACTGACACGAAGGAAGTTTTTCAGGTTGATAATTATTTCACGATTTACATGCTGAAACTTTCCATTTATAAAATTGTATATTGTAATTATAGAAATTTCTTTCAAGTATTCTGTCAGCTATAAGCAATAAACATTTTGTAATGACAAAACATAACTACAGTGTGACCCCGCTATAGCACGCTTTCTTATAACACGAATTCTGATATAACACGTTCGTGGCTTAAAACGCAAACTAACTTTTAACGACTTGGGATGTACTGAAAAGTAAATATGCTTCATCATTCGTTACATGATTGTGTTGTGTTTTTCCACTGAATTCAGACTAATATGACCTGTGACAAAATTACTGAATATTTTAAATACGTGTGTGTGCATATTTTTGATGGAATCACTTGTACTGTGGATTAATTGTATATGATGAGATTCACGGGTGAGTACATGGTACTGATACTCTGTTCATGCTATACATCAGACATGTATATATAAACATTATTCATGTACATGTATATGCATCAATTCGTGGTTTTCTAAATAAAGTAAACTATTATATATGCCTTCTCTGTTTTCACTACAGGTGTATTTCTCATTTAATATGCATCGATTTCAGATGGTAACTGTGCCGATGAAGCACATATTTTACCGCCCGCATTTATTACCTAACCCACCCACCCCGCTATTGTTTGGGGTACATGCATCATTGTCTTCGGCTAACTGATCTGGTTGCTTATAAAACGGATTGGCCTATAACACGGTCGAGTTACACGGTTCCCAACTACCGTATTATTGACAAATAGATTGGTATCTTGCATATATAAGGAATCCAAACAATTCTGCCAAGCAACCAAATGCATAAAGTGGATTGTTTTAGTTTTCTTCATAGATTGTTCAACATTTTGAACTTGAAATTGGACACCCAAGTTTATAATAATTTTTTGTGACAAGACTTTATCAAGCTCACTTTCTAATGAGGAATCAAGTGTTTAGAAACTGTTGCAGTCTGTCCAAGTTAATAATGCATGGAAGCAAACTGAGATATATTTTCCTGATATCTTGAAGCCTCAACAATATCTTTTTGTGATCTCAATCGTACCTTTCCTGCATCAACAACCGCAATTCTCTCTCCTTCAGGTTTACCAGCTGACTGAGCAGTTACATCTGCTTCTACTCTCTCCCTCGTACCCAGCTGCTTCTGTGACTTCTGTTTCTTGTGTTGCTCTTCAGCAGGGAGGGTATGGCCACCTGCAAAAAGAATTGTTTAGCATGCAATCTTTAGGTTTTTTAACTCTACCACATCTGAACCCAAGAGCATTTCTCCAACTGGGTTTTATGTTCATACAGCAGCTGTTAACTGCCTCTGTTTCCTGAGATGGTCTTTAACTGGGATTGCAAGGGAACCTGTAAAAGGGATTATTTTTAATGTAGTCTAAGTTTAACGACTCATCGGATCTGAATGTGATCACAGACTTTATCATAATGCATATACTGTCTAGGAAAATTGAGAATACTAAATGTATTACATGTTGCCTTTCAGGAATACAAGAATCTGACTGTGGTCTACATTAAGAGCTTGGTATCAAGCTTTTGTTAAAGTGGTATTCGTTTTGGTAAATTATAGATGATGCATAAACATACCAAGTAACGTGAATCTGGGGCCTACTAAACTGGATAAACTGACCACATTACTTACGTATACAAATTTCCGACACTGACCTTAATTTGTGTACATGCATGCCATCATTTCCATCCATAGTAATTAAATCATTATACAAAGGATTGTATCTTCTTACATATTAGACGAGTATGTATCAGCAATGTTTGCAAATCAAAGGTATTATTACCATTTACACGTCATTTAATTGATAAAATTCTACTCTCCACTCTGTAGATTTCAGAACCAACCACTATCTTAATAAAAAGAAATAATTACCCTTATAATAATTGTACCAACTTGTCCTACTAATTTACTAAGTTTCTGAATATTCACACTGGATATTGGTGTTCAAATGTGGTCAATACATACAGGACCTCAAGTGTCACCATGCTATGTAGAGTTTTCATTACTGACCGAATTTAGACCAACTAGTCATTCTCATCTTCTTTTCCACATATTTTACTTTCCTATGACAACCATCAGTAACGGTAGATAAATATATAAAGCCAAAATCTATTTTTTCGCGAAATATAGAGCCTAAGAAATTTTTTCTCTAATTCTATAGTCCTGCTGATCAGGCAAGGTATTGGCAGCCATGTACAAGCCACATAGAACTGCATTAGAACACCTGACAATAGTCATGTACAAACCACACAGAGCTGAATGAAAACATCTGACAACAGCAATATACAAAACAGCTGAATTAAAACATCTGTCAACAGCCATGTACAAAACACAGAGCTGAATGAGAACCCCTGACAGCAGTCATATACAAACCACACATAGCTGCATGAGAACACCTTTAGGACAGAAATACAGCAAAATACAAGATGTGTCAATTCAATTGTTCTATGCTGGTATGACATCATTCCAATCCAATAAGCCAACTGAACCATGAGCGCTTAGTTCAGGAAGAATAGTGATAAATATACTTTCAAGATGGTTGTCAGTAGTAGATAGATACTCAACATTTCAATTTAGGATCAACTAAACATCACAGGGAGTTATTTATTTAAAATCCAATATTCATATGTCTATGAAAGAGAAGCAGCATTTAAAGATGCCTGTTGTGGTGGCCATAATGGATGTCCATGCAGCACCGTTCTAAACAGCTAGACTCTTCAATGAATGCATAAGTGAAGTTTCATGGAAATACTCGAAGTGGTTCAGCAGGACCACTCTGGTGGCCGAAGTGGTTAAAGCATCCACCTCAGATGCAGGAGACTGTATGTGTGACCCACGGCCAAGTCATACCAAAGACTGATACAAATGGCACTAGCAGTTGCCTCGCTTGGTGCTCAGCATTAGAAGGTTAGTGTTAGGGCTGCTTGGCATGGTGTCAGGATAATGTGACAGGGTGGGATACTTGTTTGTGACATGAGGCCCCATTGCTAGACATCACTATAAACTGCCACACTGCACTTATTGTAGAGATATGATTAAAATTGTTAAAGCTACTTTTACTGACAGATAGACAACACGTGACAGACAACATACAATCTATTCTATGACTAACAGAGCTAATAAGGAGTAAATCAATTTCTTATCAAAGTAGAATCAAGGACATATAATTACTTTTGTCTGTCAAAATTAAACTTCTGGATAAAAGTGGACATTACTGTATGACCTTTCATATTTATATTATTGCATAAGACATATGCAGTATACAATTTGGATTTTGCATATTGACTAGTTTTCTTTGGATGCCTGTTGCCATTGCTACTTCAATTACTTTTAACTTAGCTGTCTCAACTGCTTTTCGTTGGATGCTGATATAGGTTTAAGAATAATTTAAAGTTTATGCAGTTTACACTTAATATTCAATATACTTATCAATAAATGAAACATCATATGCTCTATTTTAAGGTGAGGAAATTGTAATAGATGATTTGCCATTTTAACTTCAAACTTAATATTTATTCATGAATGAAAGAAAAATAATCCTTAGTATCCACTGGAGGTATATAACAAAATTCCTCCTTTAGGATCAAAATGCTGTAATTGATGCAAACTTCTGATCTCTGAATATTCCTACAATACACTAACAGATATGAATGATTTTAATAATTCTGCTGATCCATTAATTCCTCAGTATATCACAGTATTAATACTTTTGCCACATTTATACAAATATTGAATGAAGAGGTGAATAATCCACACAAAACTAAACATTCCCTATACAAGTTTATACAAATAGCTGTTATCTTCTGGTGACGTGAAGAATTATTAGCTATTTTATTCATTATACTGATCAAGCGCCTAAACAGGCAGAGACACTCATTTATGTCAGACAAAAAGTATGACACACATTCCCAATCTACAATTTTTATAATTTGACTAAATATTAATGATTTAAAACTAGCTTCCCCATATCCCACCTCGCCAATTTAATGATATCTGTTTTTATTCCATCAGCTGGGTCAGTCAGTGATAACATATAAGACAATCCAATCTTGTTCCCCATGAATGATTTAAGTGCATTACTGATCATTCAGTTCAACCCATAGGAGTGCAAGACTGAGAGTCAAATATTTCAGTTCAATTTCAATGCCTAACTATCAAGTAAGTCACGGAGTGAAATATACTTAATTCAATTCCAATTAGTGGTTATTGTTTATTCAAGTGCTGGAAAAATAATAACCACCAATTAGAACTGAATGTGCCTCGTTCATTACATGACAAACCAGAAGTGTATGAATCCAAATTGGATCCAATTAGAAGCAAAGCAAAAGAGGCACTACACATATATCTATTAAATGATTAGTAATATAATTGTATCCAACACTGGAACAAGTTCAGAATATTCTCTTTTATGTTGATATACTTGCTCAGTGACTGAACATGCCAATAGGATAAACAAAATTATCACAGTATCAGCCAGTGGGAAGATTTCTAACTGCATCAGTTGGTCAACTTGTATAATTGTATCCATATGTTGGATCGGAATGTGAGTTGCTAAGAGACTTCATTTCTCACTGACAGAAATAAATGCTTGTTGGCTGTAGCAGCTGTTTTGCATCTGCAGGAAATACAGTATGAGTGACTCAGTTGTTAGTCATTTCCATTCCTGCACTCAGACCTGTTGCGGATAATATTTTACTTGCACAAAGAAACAACTAGTTTCTCTGTTTTAAATATGGCATTGGATTGTCTTCCAAATTTAAATGAAGACATGAAATTGGTAATAAAATGTTTTTAATGCATTTATTCTTTGCAAAGAAAAGGGCACGGTGACTGAGATCCAATCAAATGGAGACCCTTAAATGGCTGAAAATGCTGAATTAAATCACAACTACTTCAAAGTAGTCTGATTGAAATCACTGTTGTTCTCTTGCATTTGTTTTATCTTGTCAAGGATGAAGATGGCATACAACAAGAAGAAAAGTCATGGGGATGTCTATAATCTGCATACTGGAATTACAATCAATATACAGACACATATTAAATGACTCAAGATGAGACCAAACAAATCAAATATATTCATTTCCCGTTGCACTGGTTTTACAAATTAGGGTAGGCAGGTCAGGTTTTTCCTTTTAAACAATATAATGTATTCAATGTAGATTTTATACGGTCAGCAATGAGGAACCGGAGGACAGTCAGCTGAACAGACACACACTTTTTTATGTCTGGACTGACAAGACACTCATGTTGGTATTGTGTATTGAAGATGTAATGTATTCTAGATTATGTACTGAGATACATATCAGTATGAAACACAGGTAAGATGTTTCTGGCCATATATATTTGATTGAGTAATGTTGCAAATTTTCTAGTAAAGTATGTTTCTCTGACAATACTTACCATGATTACATTAGTATTAGGAATATAAGCACGCTACCTCCAAAATTCCAAACCTACTAAAAGACAAAAACTTGTTATTTTCTTTCTGTCTATTATCATATGGACATTCCGATGGTTCCACTAGGTGTCACTAGTTTCAAGCTGAGTAAAACCATATCAAGGATGCTAGCATACCAGAATCTATGGGAGGGTCTTAAAGTAATATGATTAGGTAAGTAATCTCAGAGAAAAAACTGTCTGAGAGACAGTTACCTTAATCTCTATAGACATCCCCAATCACATTCGCATTAGAAGAATAGGTAATAGGAGAAGAGAATGTTGAGCATCCTATCAATACTTCAGACCATTCATTGGAAGAAATACTGGATTCAATATGTGCAGAATAACATACTCTCCTACTTAAAGAATCAAAGCATATGGTCACATTATCTGACTGTTCTATCAGGTTAAGAAGATAACTGCAGATATTTCTGACCATCAAAATTCATTGGTCAATCCAGTGAATCTGAGAAGCCATGTTGGTTTAAATGGTTCTTATCTCTGCAGAGCTAGTTTTCTGAGAAAACTCAAGATGGTTGAATCTGCATGCCAGCCAACAGCTTCTATGCCATCTTAGATCGAAACATTACATTCAAGAGATTACTCTAATTGTATGAGTGGAAATCCTTATGAGGCAACAATGATCTATTCAGATATTAGAGTACACCAAGCGTTTAACCCACTTAAGCCATGAAGATCATGTTTGAGAGGTCACGTCATGCCTTTCCGCCTTCATGGGGAAATAAAGAGGTGTTTGCAGTTACCACATTTTCCCTCTGTGTGCTTCAAGTAGTGCGTGAGGGCACGGACATGACCATGCATGGCTCCTGTTTTCAACTGATCTCTCAACAAGGAGAAATGTATGACAACTTTTTGAATACACACTGACAGGAATCGGTTCATGGTTATAGAGCCTGGCTGTGTCATACGGATTACTGAACCATGCAAACTGTACTGAAAGATAGTTCGGTTTGACTGAAAGGGCATTTAACTCATTCACCCTGCATGCTCAAGTTAAAGCTGTCAGGAAAAACGTTTTGTGATAAATGCCGCCGCATTGACTTTGTGAATATCGTGAATGTCTCTGAATTGAACCATGTTAAGAGATATGGTGAAGATGTATAATCTATTGGAGATATGGAGAAGGTGTGTAGTCTATTGAAAATCAGAATTTGCTGGTAGGTGTGACAGATCTGTATTATTATGACTAATATCACATCCACCATCAAAGACTTCATGGAGTGGTATTATTTCATGATAACTTTTGCCCAGTTATTTTCTTCATAGGGCCAGATAACCAGCTTAGCCAGCTGATGGATCAAGGCAATCAAAAGGACAATGTTACTGAATCAGTACCAGTGTCTGAAAACATCACTTTCCTCCTAAGCCATCCAAGTGGATGACATTCTTGCTCACATAATTCCCATCACAATGGAAGGTCTAAAGTCTTTCTCATGCAAGACTTTCCTGACAAGAGGAAGTCATGAAGGAGAAGTTGGTCTGGGTAAGAATGGAACATCGTCATATTAGTACTTTTTCAAGAAGATTTGGTTTCCTGTAATCTTCCTGGGCAGGATGACTAAAAGTAAATCACTGACCCAGGTCTGAAAGGGGATATCTGAATTATCCCATAAATCTGTCTCCATATTTTCTGTAGCAACTATGCTACTAAGGCATGTGATTGGGGTGAGGATGAGTATGTAAAAGCACATAACCCCATTCCTAAAGCTGACTGGTAGTACATCCATAGTAGGCAATTTGTGATTCCACCTTGTCCCCAAAAGGATGATCAATGAAACTTTCTGAATGAATTGCTTGGTACTTTCTAAAGAAAATGTCAGAGATGACAATGAGTTTGCTGGGAGCATAGCTGATTTGTGCATTGATATGAAGTTGGTAACACCAATAAAGCTGCCAATACCAGCAGGTACTATGGTGCTGGCTTATTTGATTAGGCAGGTTATCACTACAGAATAGTCTGGTATAACCAGGACTGGCTTCCTCCAGTCTGTCCTCCACAACTGAAAGGTATTTATGATAAATTCTTCATTTTAAGGAGGTTAATGTCAAGTGGCAGTTCTCCAAATATCCATGTTACTCAATGTATTGAAGTCATGAAACAAATTGATTCCCATCACATAAATATTGGAGTCAGTCATTCCTGGTCAGGTTTTTTCAAAACAATTCCTATCAACAGCAAATCATAGTTTCACTAATGACACAAGAAAAATCGTATCATGATGATATTGATCATTTGGTTGAGTAGAATGGATAAAAGGTGTGACTGAGCCAGAAATGTCATGTATAATGGATACAAATAAAGACAGCCCAGCAGGATTAAATCCACTAATGCACTACTGAGTTTCCCCAATTAAAAATATATTGTCTGAAATTGATGCGTTTTTGGAAATGCATTCTATGAATTTAATGATCCGTGAAATATGGACATGAGGGTATCATACCATATTGAGACTGGTAATAAACTTCATACACCGGTAGACACAACACTAGAATGAGTGGCGGTCAGATATTGCCCAATTCACAAGCTCAGGTGAGTGTAAAAGACAATCATTTCTTCCCTTAAAAGGAATATAATTAACCATATGTAATTGGAGAAGATCATCAAGAAAATCTGTCAATGAGTAAATTGACCAGAATAGGGTGACAACAAGCTCCATAATTTTGGAAAAGAGCCAGGGACTGATATACATCAAATAAGAAATTGAAATTGTTATATCATTTTGAAACAAAGTACCTAGCAATGAAAACATGCCAGATTTGTAATAGTTAGCCAATCTGCAATGTATAACATATTTTCAAGGCTCTGGTCATCCCTACAATGATGAAGGTTCAATTTATTTTGAACTTGTCCAAAGTTGCTAGATTTATGTAAACACACATATTTTATAATTATGATTTGCTAGTTTTGGAAAGAAAAATAATTAGATAAAACATAGGTATTTATTATAATAGATGCTAGTATATAATGAGTGTATGCTAAAGTTCAATGAGAGAGTGAAATATGGCATGGAAAATTCCAAGCTATTGCCCATTTCAAGATAACCATATGTTTTCATGAGTTACGTGAACACATGACAGAACCAGTATTGCAATAATGTAAGTTTTCAAGATAAATATTATAGTAAAGAGCAAATCACAAAATTAAGTTCATGCATTCAAGCTAATTGCATTTTCATAGAATAAGTAGTGCATAATATATTATTATTTCATGTCACTCTAAAATGGTACATACATCATATAAGAAAGGAGGTTACAGTGTTCCTTGTCTTGGGATACGATGTGCTACACTGGTTGATCCAGCATTATTGGAACTGGGGGTGTCTAGTGCTCACAAGCATACAGTCAGATGTGGGAGTCAGGGAACCAAGGGGCATCGATGAATGGATCGAGCAATAGTTGTTTGCCGTTGGGACCAAGAAAAGTTGTGGAACAAACAATCAAATCCTCTCTGTGCTATGTCAGCTTGGTATGCAATAAAACTGACTTTCTATGGACGGACCTTCAACAGGACAGCTTTCAGAGGTTCGTTTCCTATGAGACACCCTTGGATCCTTTTGTTAATTTCCCGTGCTATCCCTGTATCGACGCTGTGGATGTGAGGAGGGAGGGAAATGTGTGTCTCTTAGAGGGCTTGTTTGTGGAGTTCATCCATCAGCACGTTAAAATGTTAAAAAATAAAGGCTGCGCTCTTTATCTTAGCCATATCGTGGACCTTCAGGTAAGTGCAGGCACAGGACACTGAGTTACGTTCCACTAACTGGACTGGCAGCTGCAGTTCCAACATTGGCCAACAAGTGTAGAGCGGCTATGTTCAGTACTTGGTCCATTCTTGAGACAGACTCCCATGCATGCCCTTCAGTGTTCGGTTTAGGAGATCATAAGCTATTTCCATCAGTTGGAAGAACGAAAGTCCAACAGTGAAGTCACAGCAATGATATTGTTCCTTAACTGCCAAGTGTCAACCAAGGGCATCAAATCCATATGTATGGAGTGTGACTGGGTCACCCCCAAAGAAGCAAATCACTGTCAACTGCTGCAGTGGAATAAAAGACTGGTAAGGGGATCAAAAGTAAAACCACCAATGAACTGATGATGAAGGTGGGACAGAACATCTGTAACTCTCCCAGACTGCGAAAGTAACTTAAGTCAGAATCTTCCATGCGATCATATGATCAACAGATGCTTGAGTTCTGGTGCATTTTGCTGATGAAGTGGGAGGAGGAGGACAAGGAAATGGGGACAAAAAACGCCCTCAATGGAGGCTCAGAAGGCTAAATCTTCCCATGCGAAACGACATCTGTTAAGGCATAAGGAACTACACATGGTATCATGACAAATGGGTGTTTCAAGGTGATATGAGTTAGACTGTTCCCTGTTCATGTTTGCAAAAGTCAGGTTCGACATCCTGGAAGCTGGGTTGTTACTGAACGAGCCTGGCCCTTCGTGACCCCTAGTATATGGACTAGGCCGGTCGCAACAGAAATACACCATCAGAGAGAGGATGATATCATTAGGATCAACAGTTGGGATGGATTAGAGTATATTTGACCCATTTAACCTGTCTGTATGTCTGTTGAATCAGAGGGATCATGGCTGTTTGTTAGCTCCCTCATTGTTCTGTAAAATGACTAAAGTTAGACCCTGAGAAGGCTCCATGTCCAAGTACCTAAATGTGTGACAATGGCAAGGTATTAGAAACTTGTAATGGCAAAACATTGTTGTAATAGAAAGTGAAAAGTTTGGAAAAATAGATCCACTATGCAATTTGGATTTTTAACATAGCTTTAACAATTTTTCAGTCATATCACTATGATGACTGCAGTGTGGCAGTTTATAGTGATGTCTAGCACTGGGGCATCATCCCGCAGACACTTAGCATGATGTCCCACCCAGTCACATTATCCTGACACCAGGCCAACCAGTCCTAACACTAACCTCTTAATACTGAGCACCAAACGAGGCAGCTGTTAGTACCATTTTCATAAGTCTTTGGTAAGACTCGGCCGGGGATCGACCCCACGGCCTCCCACATGATGGAGTATACGTTCCTTAGAAGTAGGAAACTCCTCTAACTTGTAGTGGTGTATCTTCCAAGTAGATACTGGATTTTGCAAGGTCTGTCTTGACTAGTGTGTGCCTCTTGGAACGAGAAGAAGAAGTAACTGATACGTTGTTAGGCTCTGCCCCCAAGTTTTATACGAAGGGGAGGTCACTCTGCTTGACCGCCACATAGGCCAGCAGACAACTTTTAGCTCCCTTTAGCTAAAAGTACTATCTGGGAGGGCTGGATTTGCGAGGTAGTAGTAGTTCTCTGAAGGTATTATGATTGGATAACATATCTGAAGAAGAAACTTGGACCTGAATCAAACAAGGACAAGCCAGTATCCAGATTTTACCAAAATGGGATTTCTGTAACTTGTGCTGCTATTGTATTTGAATGGTCATTTCTTTAAGACTTATTGCAAGATCATAAGGGTTGGCAAGTCTGGACAGAGACCAGTTTGGAAAAATGGGGCAGAAGATTCAACACGAGGGAGGCATTGTTTATTTTGTAAAATGATTTTTTCCCATAGTTGGTAGTGTTGATAGTGTGTGTGTGTCTTGATGACAGGCTGGATAATAAATAATAAAAAAAACAAGACAAATGTAGACAACTATAGTGCAGATATATCCAATAAATGTAAATGATCATTAGGTGCTTCATTAATTCATATATCATGTTTTTATTTCAGTGAGATCTCATTAACAGAGTGGGAAAAGGGTGCACAGAAATCAACATTTTGGGAACCAAGGATGAATGTTCCAAGTGCAATGCAGGTATTCGAGATGTAATAGTTTATCCAATCAGGTACCACCAAGAAAGTATTCATTGGAAATCTGGGCCAGCAAATTTCCTTTTTATATCTGCAAATTTCCTTTCTAAATGTCAAATTCAAATTGCAGTCATTACCATTTTACTAGTCATCCTAATTCATCAAGTAACTTTCCAATCCATATTCTAATTCAGTTAATTAGTTCTATTGTAACAACTGAAAAGCAATTGTCATAGCAACTAAAGTCATGTTACTTGTGTGAATGGTACAAGTCTCTGTAACAGGTTATGAACTACATTAATTGTCACTACACAAGTACATGCATAATTTGCTCTTTTGATTGTTCCAAGCATCAGCCAGAACTTTATGTTTTCAATAATACCGGCTGAAGTCTGGCACTTTTAAGTGAAGTTTCACTTCTTCTCACCTTATTGAGTTCCCTGATTGAAGAATGCAACTAATCCTAAGACTGGTGCTAATTCTCTTCTACTGCAAATACAGTTTAATCTATCATAAAGATTCACATGCCATACAGAACAGTGCTTTTTAGCAGTTTCTTGAACACACTTTTTATTGGTCCCGGCAAATATTGTAGAAATTACACCTGTATTAAGTGCCTGCATTCAACAGCCACATTATAGTGGTCCACACAACATAATTATTGTAAAAAGTATAAGGAGAATTAATGTAGAAACAGCAACTGTATTAAGTGCCTGCCTTTAACAATAACTTTATACGGACCCTAATACCAATATTATTGTAGAAATTATAGAAATTATAAAGATAATTAATGTAGAAATTACACTCTTATTAAGTGCCTGCCTTCAGCAGTCACTTTTTGATGTTCCACATAATATAATTAATGTATAAATTATTTTTTTTTCCATTAATGTAAAATTGCACCAATATTAAGTGCCTGCATTCAACAGTCACTTTTTATAATCTCAAGAATAATATTGTAGAATTACACCGATATTAAGTGTCTGTCTTTGATTACTTTTTAATAGTCCACATAACACAATTATTGGCATGACTCCTGTGACCTAAGTGGTTCAAGTGTCTGCCTCGGCTTTGGGAGGTCATGGATTTGAACCCCAGCTTCGTCACACAGAGAAAAAGAATGGTACAGGCAGCTACCTTGCTTGGTGCTCAGCATTAAGAGGTAAGTGTTAGGACTGGTGGGCCTAGTATCAGGATAATGAGACTGGGTGATACTTGATGTCACATGTCTGCAGCATGATGCCCCAGTGTCAGACATCACTCTAAACTCCACAATACAGACATTGCAGCAAAATGACTCAAACTGTTAAAGCTATGTTAAAAATCTAAACCCACACAAACATAATTTTGTAGAAATTATAAAAAGAATTAATGTAGACATTACACCGGTAGTAAGTACCTGACTTCAACAACCACTTTTTAATGGTCCCCACAATTATTGTAGAAATTACACCTGTATTTAGTGCCTGCCATCAAAAGCCACTTTTTAATGGACCCTATAACACATTTATTGTAGAAATTATACCTGTATTAAGGGCATGATTTCAACAGTCACTTCTTAATAGCCCACATAATATAATTATTGTAGAATTTACACCTGTATTCAGTGCCTGCCTTCAACAGTCACTTCTTAATAGCCCACATAACATAATTATTGTAGAAAATTACACCTGTATTCAGTGCCTGCCTTCAACAGCCAGATTTTAGTGGTCAACATAACATAATTATTGTAGAAATTACTAATAAAATTAATGATGAAACTGCAACTGTTTCAAGTGCTTGCACTGAACACATTTTAATGGTCTCTATAACATAATTCTAGCAAATAGCTGTTTAAAGATCCCTTTTATAAGTTTAAAATGAATGACAAGTCTGACCTAATGAAAGACCCATAAGTGTCAGAAGAAAAGTGCATCTAATACTGCAAATAATTATTCATAGATTTCATGCATCCCCTTTACGTACCAGTCATACCTGAGACAGAGGTCGTCTCTACTATTCCTTTTGTTATACGAGATGTAAAAAACTTCCACACAGCTCCAAGAAAGGTCCAGGCCCTGGGTTGTTCACTGGACACAGTGGCAGAAGGTGCTGATGTGGTGGGCAGGGTGAACTCTCCTGTTTCAGAGGTCATAGGTATTGTCTCTGACTGTTTTCCTTTTGCAGATGATTGTTTCTAAGAAAATATTAAACAACACATTAGAAACTCCCTTGGATAAACTATTTAAAACAGTAAGGCTGTCAAAGTTATACTAAAGCTATACATTGTACTTGTCAATCCCATGATCGCTTACCTGGGTACCAAATCAAAAAGAAACTGTATTAAATGTGAAAACCTGAACATGCAGTGAATGAAATCTCTTTAAAGTTGCAACTGAACAAATGTTAATTGTGTAGCAACATCAAAATAACACCCTGTTACTTGCAACTGAGCACATAGCACACCTGTGACTTAATCCAATGGCTGTCATGTTGGAAAACAAGCTAACGGAGTAAGATCAAACATTTACTGGAAGTGGTAGAACCCTACCTGTGAAAGGAAGATTGCTTGAGCCAGGAGATGTTTGTATCCTGAATTGAATGACAAGAAAAAGTAACAATTTTGTCAGTTGAATTGGGATATGACAACTTTACCACAAGTAACGGATGGTTGCACAGATTTCAAGTGCAACACAATACTAAGTGTTCTGTCCTTAGTGGAGAATCAGCTGATGTTAATAATGAAGTTGTCGAAGATTGAAACAAAGGACTAAACGATATATGTAGGGGATATGACAGCAAGGATATTTTTAATTGTGATGAGACTCTGTTTTGTTTTTTAAACTGTTACCAACAAAGTGACAGATGATGTGATCTGTAACATAATTATAAAGACAATTTTTAAACTATATCAATGGTTATTCAAATCATTCTTTTGAAAATGATTACACAGTTTGTTTTACATTTATTGCACAACACGCATGTGATTTATTAATGAAAATATTAAATGTTTTAGAATTAAATGTACTTGTGACTTTCTTCATATGTATTTACTATTCGCATTAGTCATCCCCCTCTAGAAAGGCCACCTCATTATAAGGCCACTTCCCTGCTGCAATTGACCTTATGCCAGAAGGTAGATCGATCCGCCTACCGAACACGACTTGACAACCTCTTAACCTCCGACAAACATTCTGTGAAAATGGCAGGCGTGATAACATTAAAATATATACCAGACGATATTGGTGATCAATATTTGCCATATGAAACAACACTGAGACAGAGACAGAAAGCGAGAGCATTTATCCATCGCTTGCACTTCTCTAAGTTACGTCGGCATGCGGAGAACTCACCCCCACATATCTGGAGAAGTCGCCCCAGAGTGGTTGGAGAAGTCGCCCCAATTGGTTGGAGAAGTCATCCCAAAACTTGTCACCCAAATAACCTTTTTATAACAGAATTAAGTCATCTTTTACGTGATTCATATATATATTTTTTATATATACGTGATCACAAAAGAGGTATGAACTAAATTAAAGCAATATCACAGTAATATTAATAAGGACGAAATTAAGTCTGTATATAATCTAATGAATGACGACAGTATAGTGATTAAAAAGGATGATAAGTCAAACATTATTATCATTGTGAATCAAGATGATTATGTTTTAGAAGTTGAACATCAATTAAAAATTAAATAAAAAATTAATGAGATCGCTAAAAAAAATAATTCCATATGTGAGGAATTTGATACTTTCCCTCTTAACATATGTACACCTCAATTCTACATATTACCCAAAACTCATAAAAATCCTGACCATAATTTACCTTTAAATTTTCCAGGACGACCCATTATATCAGGTTGTAATTCATATACTGAAAACATATCCAAATTTATTGACAGAGTTTTACAACCTTTAATGAAACCATTTCCATCATACATTAAAGATACAACTACTTTCATTAAAAAGTCGAAGTCTATTCCACATCTATCTGATAATTTCAATCCTAGTATCATTAGATGTAACATCGCTATATACCAACATTCCACATGCAGATGGTATTGAAGCATGCAAATATTTTCTTGATAACAATCCTAATAATAGCTCACTATCTAGAAAATATATTTGTAAAATAATAAAAACTTATCTTGGAAAATAATTATTTTCAATTTGATAATACGAATTACATACAGATAATGGGTATTAATATGGCTCCTATATA
Source organism: Sinohyriopsis cumingii (assembly GCA_028554795.2). NCBI lineage: Eukaryota > Metazoa > Mollusca > Bivalvia > Unionida > Unionidae > Sinohyriopsis > Sinohyriopsis cumingii. Next base: position 121,179,796 of record CM068837.1, on the reverse strand, counting down.
CTCTTCCCTTTCATGGGTGAATTAGAAAAGGATTTTATTCAAAACGAAAAGTTTAATCCATCTCTTTGGTTCAGATTTGTAGATGACATATTTATGATTTGGAACCATTCAACTGAAGAACTGAAAAAATTACTGATTGCCTAAATTATTTTCACCCGACGATTAAATTTACTTATACTGCATCTAGTACGTTTCATTTTTAGATGTAAATGTAATAAAAAATATTTATAACACTATCTCTACAAATATTATTAAAATGCATCTAATGATTTGAAAAGCAGAGCAAAAGGGAACAGATAACACTTATTTTTCGTTAAGTACAGAAGCGGAGTTGATCAAATGGAAAAGTTGAAAAATTGCAAATTTTATAAATTTAATAAGTTATTAAGTTGAAGAAAAACAACAATAAATAAAGCCTTAAACATGTGGTGACATATCAGAATGACTATATACGATCCTTGGGGGTGACTTCTCCAGGCAAAGTGGGGTGACTTCTCCGAACCGTTGCGAAATTTGTAAATATATACAATAGTCAAATCGATATCGACAGAAGCAGCTTGTCGGAGGAAAATGGCAGACGTAAACAGTGCCTGGAGGTGTGTATAATAGCGCTCGCTGATTGGTCAATCAAGCAGAATGATTGACAAATGGCGATAGGTCAATTGGGGTGGCCTTATAAGAGGGGGACTACTGTACATATATTGTTAGACTGCTCCGGTGGCCTAGTGGTTAGAGCGTGGTTAGGTCCAACCATACACCAAGTCTTCTGGTAAAAACCTCATACTTATAAGACTTTCCATTTAGAAAGAGTAGAAAAAACAATGGAGTCAAACTGGATACATAAGCACTAAAAGCAACAAGAAATAATACAATTTTCTTAAGGTGCCAACCCCATGTCAATATGACTTTCTCATTAAGGGGAGTAGAGATAACACAATTTTAAGTATATCTCCCAAAATGGTCATACTGGACATCACATTGGCACGAGATTTATTTAGGACCGAGTAGACACAATAATAAGTCTTATAATGAAAACCCTATGTCAACATACCATTCCATTCTGAATGGAAAATTAAAACAAGATCTTTCAGATGGCCATCATGGTAACAATATTGGCTCTCAGAATGGCACCATTTTCATTGAGAACCAATTATGGTGAACATTCCATGCTGATCAAAACTTTCCAATCATGAGAGTGGTGGCAGTAAGATTTTCAAGTTGTTGCAGCAATATTGGCCTTCAGATTTCTTTAGAACCAACATGGTACGAAATTGTTTAGTAAAACCCCATTATGATATTAACATCCAGTCAGTAGAAATAATGTAAACCCCATTATGATATTAACATCCAGTCAGTAGAAATAGTATAAACCCCATTATGATATTAACATCCAGTCAGTAGAAATAGTGTAAACCCCATTATGATATGAACATCCAGTCAGTAGAAATAGTGTAAACCACATTATGATATTAACATCCAGTCAGTAGAAATAGTGTAAACCACATTATGATATTAACATCCAGTCAGGAGAAATAGTGTAAACCACATTATGATATTAACATCCATTTAGGAGAAACTGTGACAAGGTTTTCAAAATGTACGATGTGGTGGCCTTATTGTATGTCCGATATGCACCATTTTCATTTAAGATCAACCAGACCATGAGATAAATCCATGTGTAAAGTTTCATAGCAATCTTTCAATTAGATTAAAACGAGTCAAGATAACAAACTTATGCTAATGGACAGACAGACAATGGACAACAGGCCTACCATAAGCTCTAATAGTCTCTGTCCAAAAGAGATAAACAGGCAGAAAAAGAAACTTTGCAACACCTCTGATGTTTATTGCCATAATTTGTACCTGTGACATTTTATCCACATGTGTTCCCACCAAAATCACACGGGGGATGCTGGCATCTGGTGATGGTGTACAGTAATGTATGGAGTTTAGCCAAAACTCAATCACTTCTGAAAATAAATCATAAACAAGAGCAATCTCAATGGCACATTATACAACCACCCAAGTCAATTAACTGTCTATATAAATAAATACACTTTAGTGTCAATAGCACATTATACACCCACCCCAAGTCAACTAACTGTCTAGATAAATAAATACTTTAGAGTCAATGGCACATTATGCACCCACCCCACGTCGAATAACTATATGCTTTAGTGCAAAATCCATGCTCTTCTTTCAGTAATAATGACCTTGACCTTTAAATCTCAATATTAAAAAAATTCTTTCTTATCCTTCGTGCAAGCTATCCACAACATTTGATAACTGTAGATTCTGGAAATGTTAGTCTTCCTGAATCAGTGACCTTGACAGTTAAGCCCAAAATCATGATGCAGAAGGTGAAGAATTCCAAATTTAATGTGATCTATGTGAACTTGGAACAAAATCTGCTCTGACAGATGGACAGTCTGACAATAAAATGATCTCCACATTAAAGTGGGTATACAAAGGGCCGATGTTTAAGTTTCAAACTTTTCATTATAGTTAAACAGGTGACTGATCGTTCAACAAAAACATATCCCTTTAAATTATTTCAGTACTATCCTTCAGAGAAAACACTGCAATAATTTTAAATACTTTAGTGCAAAAATGGGTGATATAAAAAGACTGCACAATATTTGAAATAAACATCTGATGACTTTTTTCCTGGATGCAATACATTTTTCAAAATGAAGAACATCTTGGTTTACAAAGAATGCACTGGGGTGATCGATTCTCAACAGGTACTCATCCATGTCATTTCACCACTTTATTCAACAAAGCTGACTTGTCACAACTCTAATTACACTTGTACTAAAATAAACACTGGCACCCAACACAAGATTAATACTAGAAGATGCTTTTTCATACTGTCATCACTCAGAACACAATATTTTCATGACCTGAACCGAGTTTAGTAACAAGACTGCAACTGATGCATGAGTAATATGCACAGTCTGCTTTCTTTCTGACCTCTTCTAAACTGTGGAACTGGCATAATTTATCTAAGCTAGAGGTTAAACTCTGCTTCATAGCTTGCTTAGGGTTGAAAATTCACAGCTATTCTCAACATTCCCTTCTTCATCTACTTGATGCAGGGACAAGAAGTAAAATTTCCTTGGAACTGGACTATGATTAGGAGGAGTGGTTCTCATGAACCATGTCTGAGTTTGGTTGGCGTCCAAACATCAATTTTCAATATAATCTGAATATGGACAGGTAATTTTAATACACTGTTAAAGTCATCCCTGCATTGAAAATTTGCATATTTCTACCTAACAAGGATACATGTATATCTAACAAGGACTGACAGTAAAGATCACCAAAAAGATGTCAAGAGTTACTATTGACAATAATGCTGAACACCATGTTCCTAGTGTAAACTTCCTTACAATAGCAATGATTTTTTGCAATACATTTTCATTAAATTTACATACTAGTAGGAAAAACTCGTCCAATATTTACAAAGATAACACTGGTCTTCTTATATTCCACATCAGGAAAGATACTAATAAAAAGTTGTAACCGGTACTTCACCAACAGACTGCCTGAGCAATTGAACTGACTGTATAAATATGTTTAGGGCTATCGACCAAATCATCCTCATAGCAACTGGATCTGAACTGAATGATGAGTTCTACAACCCTGAAAATTCCAGTACAAATTATAATCAGCTTCACATGGGTCAGTGGTTCTTAAGGGGAATTTCCTGGGTTTTTCTACCACTATTTATACTGGCCACCATGAGCTGAAAAATGGTATTAACCCAAAATAACAACAAATTTAATTAGTGCGCGAGTATTTTTTCAAGAGTTGGTTGAAAATTCCCAGGAAACCCTCCCCCCACCCTCCCCGGAGTTTATTCAATATTTTGAAAATTTAATGGCTTTTCTAGGTTAGGAACAAACCTAATCTGCCTCACAATTTTTTTCCAATAGCTGAGACTTAACTTGTTATGTATAATTTACATTTTTTATCTACATAAAGTTAGGTGCACACTGAAGCTACATTCCAAATGAAAAGAGGGTGAAATAAAATGTCATATAATTAAAAGGACAGCAAATGGATGTCAAAATAACTGTCATGCCAAGATTCACACAAGTCAGGACTGACAAATGTTTTTAATTTTCTTTTATGTCCAATTATCTTTTTTTCTTGGGGAATAAAACCGCTGACTGTGTATTACTGTATAACTAAGATCAAAGTGTTTAATAATTCTGGGAGAGTAGTAGAAGAACTTGCCATAAACTTTGCACATTAGTATTCCATCACTATAAAAAAAGGACTCATCAGAACTCACCATGAACTTTGCACTTCATTTTCCCATCACAATCAAAGTAACACTCATCAGCTACAAGATCAGTAAGCCATTTGCTGACATCTGAAACCATGAGGTATATGGCTCGGCTTGTCGAGAACATCTGATGTGTTGTGTAAAAGGCATACTGATCTGCAAACTCCCACACCGTCAGTGGCAAAGTTTTGTCTGTCTCTCGTTTTAATTGCAACAATTTTAGCATGGCTATAATGTTTGTTTCTGACTGAATTGGCTCCCTCTGAACTAATGCCGAGGATGATTCTACTTGCTGACTAGCAGTAGATGAAAGATCATGGCTAATGTCTTGCTGAGGAGAACTGCTGTATAGTACTTCTAATTCCTTGTCTTCATCAGCAATGTGAGCCACTTCATAGCTCCTATGAGTTATCTCTCCTTGAGGAAGAATTTTCACCTGTTTCTCACATGTGGCTTTGTCCTTTATTAATTGCTGCTCATTCAGCACTCTGGCAAGGTGTTGTAATCGATAATCCTGTTCATTATCTGAAAACACAAGGAACAGCAAATACAGCTGAATTTGGCATCAAACAATGAAGCTGGAAATGAAACTGAAAAAGTAAATCAGGCACTTTTTATCATCCCATCTATATACAGACAGATGTGAGCAGGAGTTACATAGACTTTGAAAAAATCCACTTGCCAGGTAAGATCTGCTTTGGATTTAGTCAAGCTGAAGTCTGGCAGTCAAACAAAATAAAAACAAATTCAAAATAATAAAAAATCATTTTGATTTTTTCAAATCATGAAAACAACAGCAAGAAAGTAGGTTTTACGACCTTTCATTCAATGCTAGACACCAATGCTGCTATTAGGCAGTACATGTTGGACTTTCGATGTGCTTTTCTCTAGGAAAATATTCACACCGAGACCAAGTCTCAAATCCTAGCCCTTACTAACTCTAAACCGATGCCTTACTATATGTGGCATCTTAACACACCACAGCTATTTATGTGACATATTTCCCCTGCTTTTCAAGGACATGTACTGATGTATTCATTATTCATGATCATTCTGACCTTACACAATAAAACTAAATCAAGTTCTTTTTGAATATGATAAGTGTATATTGCATGATACCATAGCATTGCTGTGTTTATCAGCAGTAGTAGTAGTAATATAAGTACGTGCTACAAGTTTCCTCTCTAATGAAATCTAATCATACGTTAGTTTTTACAGATCATACATAGCATCAACATATTCTCTGTCATGAATATCTCAAAGTGAAGAAAACAAATATGCAGAAACTGTATATGTCTATAATAAAATAAAATCTAAGACAAAGGATTAGACCACTGAGTACATATATCCCTGGATTTCTTTATCAGTTGATGTACCAGTTATGTGACATTTTATTTCTCCACCTTTTACAATAAAATAGTTTTCTCCATTGTTTTTGCTTAACTGTAATGTATTGCTACACAAATTGAGCTAATGAGCTGTTATTGCAGCTCACTGTTGTCCCTAAATAAATAGTATCTTTTTATCAGAAACTTACCTGCAATAAACAAAAAGTAGCATCATTAAAGTCTAAGCAGAAAATAATGTTATTATTTATTCCCTGATTTTTACTGTAGATTTTCTAACCAGTCACAAGTGTTACTTGCATTCAACAGAGATCAACAATAAAGCTTATAAATAAAAACAAGATGGTTATTACGCTCAGCCAGTTGACTTTAACCTCTGAATGCCTATGTTCCATGAAGTCAGGTGGAGCCATTGTCTCTAATAATTAATACAGACTGTCTGCGTGGGTTCAAGTCTAGGATTCGGCCAATGTGGGTATGTGAGAAAGCTTGCCAGTAGCTTCTCGTGGGTCGGTGGTTCTTTCCTGGGTTTTCCTGGGTTCTTCCTCCACCATTAAAACTGGCTGCCATGCATAGCCTATTGTGTGCTGAAAAACGGCGTTAAACCCCACAACAACAACAAAATAAATACAGAAATTGCACTATGCAACCTATACATGACATCAATAATGTTCTCTTTAATAATGGAACAGGATACTAAAATGCCAAAAGTGTACTTAAATTTCAGTATGGCTAATATTTTGGAAACATTCAAATCCTACCCTGGCAGAATTCAATCCAAAACATGATCAAATCTATCAGAAAGAAGGATTTTTGTATGAATGAGGATTGTTACATGTTAACATGTGATAATATGATGCACATATATCTTTATCATAAATAAATATTAATTGCTCTCAAAGTCTGTCATAATTAAAAATTTGTAAAATATTCCATAAAATAATTTTGCTTTATTCTTCCTCTCTATATAAAATAATACTGATATTACTGAGATAATATGTGAAACATAATTCTAGGGTATATAAATTATATAATATTCAATATGATCTACATGTAATCATCAACTAAGTCATAATGAAACAGTTATGGCCTATCTCAATTATTGTTGGCACTATTTAAAAATGGTGATGGGATGTCCCATCAAGAAAAATCCTCCTAGTGTTTAATTCTAAATTTGCAAAATGCAGGATTCATTACTGATCGCCATGGAAGTATAACAAGTAGTCCTTCAATGTAAGACACATCACCCGATATTTTTGTTCTGGGGGTTGATGGGTCTTACGGCCTAACTAACAGTTCTGTGTAGCGTGTTTTGATGTTGACTAACTGAAAAAAAGTCAGAAATATCACATACAAATGGCAACCAATAACGACGCTTTTCTACAAAGTAAAGTTATAATGTTTTTGCCAGACTTTACTTACCCTGATGTATATTCTCTAATAAATTCAAATTCTCACAAAAGAAATGGGCCAGCTTTCCAGTTTCGCTGGCCTACATTTCAGTTGGCTGGAAAGCGATGAAAGCCGATAATGCCGAAATCAGGTTAAGTTAAAATATTATTCTTTAACGAAACAAATAAAAATATATTATGCCTATTCGAACTGTAAGCAACGTTTAATTTCAAGAAACGGATCCACCACATGAACCTACTTAAACATACTTCGGCATACCTCAACTACTGTCATATTGCAACAAATTCAAATGTATGTCAATGGAACAAGAAAATGCGTTCATTTGCTAGTGTCGTATTTTCATTCCACCACGATAAAGACAGCACAGTAAGTATATTAATTACACACAAATTTGTGGAAGACTGTCGATATAAACGGCCAAGTGTGTGAGATATTCCTGAAACTTTGACTACTCATTCCAATGTCAACCAACACTGGAACAGGCTATACAAGGCCGTTATCGGGATAGTAAGGCATAGCACTAAAAAAAAAAAAACATGTTCTATGTCTTCCATTGTAGGACTTGTGTAACAAGATACTTTTTTAAATACTGCAACATTTTGAAACGTGTGTGTGTGTGTGTGTGTGTGTAGAGGCACGTTAGAAACACAGAGGCTCGTATCGTTGCTTACAATTTAATTGTCAGACATACATATAGTACAAAATAACACAAGGGAGGACACTTCTCTCCTTTTTCGAGTGACCTATTTAAGAAATAATGCTGATATTGCAAGCTACATTTCGCGTAGAACAATATATCTGGTACCGATGTTTTATTTAATGAATAAAGAATTCCTCATTTGATTTAAAATTAGTATTCTTTTTTTATGTTTTTATTTGCTTTGAATTTCAGTGTCAGCTGATATAGTCTACAAACTTCGACGGTTATAGGGGGTAACGTGTCCCCTAGTCCTACCTGTAAGACCCGACGCTGATATTTATGTTGTGGGCGTCAGGGTCTTACAGCCTAACTAATGGCGCTGTGTAGTGTGTTTTTGATGCCGACTAACATTGTTACGAAAGTAAAATTTTCAGGAATATTTCACACAACTGGCAACTAAAATAATGACGCTTTTCTACAAAGTAAAGTTATATTGTTTTAGTCAGACTTTACTTACTATGATGCCTTTTCTCTAATAAATTCAAATTCTCACAAAAGAAATGGACCCATTTTCAAGTTTCTTTGGCCTACTTTTCAGTGGGCTGGAAAGCGATGAAAGCTGAGAATGCCGAAAGCAGATAAAGTTGAAACATTATTTTTTAACGAAACGAATAACAAATATATTATGCCTATTGGAACTGTAAGCAACGTTTCGTTTCGTTCAAGAAACATATCCCAAACATCAACCTACTTGAACTTACTTCGGCATACTTCGACTACCGTCGCATTGCAACAAATTCAAATGTATGTCAACGGAACGTGAAAATGCATCCATTTGCTAGTGTCATATTTTTATTCTACCAGGATAAAGACAGCACAGTAAGTATATTAATTACACATAAATTAGTGCAAAAATGTCAATATAGGCTGCCAAATGTGCAAGATGTTCCTGAAACTTTGATTACTCATTCCGATGTCAACGACATCGGAACACACTATACAAGGCCGTTATTTGGATAGTAAGACATAGCACCTCAACAAAATCAAAATGTGCTATGTCTTACATGTAGGACTTACATGTCCCCCGCCTTTGACATGCTTACTTTGACCAAGAACTAATTTTACTGAACCATTTCATTCTACGCGATACCTAATGAAGGTGGTTACATTATCCCTTCTTTAGTTTTGCTATATAACTGAGTTTACCTTTGATTTTCTGTTAGTGCGTTGTCTGCTTCACGCATAAGACTGTTTCCTTCTCATGCGGTTGACTTCGGTAACGTTCAAGAGTACACGACTTAATACATGTTCCGAACTTAATACATGTTCCGAACTCTCATTGTTAGCCGTTTCAGTAAACACAATCTTTCGATATAAAATCTTTGTGGAAATTTACTAAATGTATTGTTCGAAAATGAAAATCAATTTCTGGGCTTTCATTGGAAGTTTATAATGACGTTGTTAGCTGCTTGTCGAAATTCAGCTCAGAAGCTTCTTATTCGATTATGACATTTGTAAATTATTATTATTATTATTATTACTATTATTATTATTATTTTATTATTTGTTTTCTTTATCAATTTTCTGTAAAAGTTTGGAAGTTTAGGCAATATTTTGGACATAAAATTTTTGTTTAATATTTGTATAAGCTGAAGAAAATATTTATTCAGCAGAGTCTATTGATATGGATCCTGCTTAATATTAGTACTAATGTTGACCTTAACAGGAGTCTATTAACACGAATCCTGCTTAATATTAGTATTAATGTTGACCTTAACAGGAGTCTATTGACATGGATCCTGCTTAATATTAGTATTAATGTTGACCTTAACAGAGTCTATACACACGAATCCTGCTTAATATTAGTACTAATGTTGACCTTAACAGGGGTCTATTCACATGGATCCTGCTTAATATTAGTACTAATGTTGACCTTAACGGGAGTCTATTCACACGAATCCTGCTTAATATTAGTACTTATGTTGACCTTAACAGGAGTCTATTCACATGGATCCTGCTTAATATTAATACTAATGTTGACCTTAACTGGAGTCTATTGACATGGATCCTGCTTAATGTTAGTATTAATGTTGACCTTAACAGGAGTCTATTGACATGGATCCTGCTTAATATTAGTATTAATGTTGACCTTAACAGGAGTCTATTCACATGGATCTTGTTTAATATTAGTACTAATGTTGACCGTAACAGGATTAATACCATTTGTACAGCCACCATACACCTTATTTATATCTGATATGTGTAGACTACTTGCAGTATTATTGGAATTGTACCAATAACTAGCTTAATACAAGTTGTGTAGGCTATTTGCAGTATTATTGGAATTGTACCAATAACTAGCTTAATACAAGTTGTGTAGGCTATTTGCAGTACTATTGGAATTGTACCAATAACTAGCTTAATACAAGTTGTGTAGGCTATTTGCAGTATTATTGGAATTGTACCAATAACTAGCTTAATACAAGTTGTGTAGGCTATTTGCAGTACTATTGGAATTGTTCCAATAACTAGCCTAATACAAGTTGTGTAGGTTACTTGCAGTACATATCGGAAATGTAGCAATAACTATCCTAATACAAGTTGCGTATTTTGTGGAAATGACAGTTAAATGTGTTTGCATTGTAGGATTGAAATTGTCTGGAAAAAAATACATTTTATTTTATAAATAAAATAAATTAATCTTCACCCCTATTTACTTTAGAACCAACTTTTCAAGTCAAGGTCACTAAAACTTGTATAGTATTACACTTCTTCATTTCATAGGTGTGTGTTACAAGAGTATTTACAAGCATTAGTTAATAGATAAGAGGGTGAGGGGTCAAAACATATAACAACATCATTACAGATCTGGAAAAAAACACCCATCAGCTTATTTATCAAGCAATGCTCTTAATTTCATACATAATGAGCCTGTGTTTATTAGATATTTCATGCTAGTTCTGAGTATTTCGATTTCATGCTAGTTCAGAGTATTTCGATTTCATGCTAGTTCAGAGTATTTCAGACTCAATATATTTGCTGGTTGCCAGGATGGTCATTTCTACAGTTGGTCCATTGGTACATGGAAGTTATGGAAATGGTTTTTAAAACCTTCAGTACACAGACACCATGCAAATAGACACTATTTATTTAAGGAATTTTACATGTTTTTCTCTCTTCCAAATTACATCAATTAAAGTTCTTTTAAAACAAATTATAGATTGTTAAATCAGTTTCTATATATTTAGTAAATTATAGATTGTCATATCAGTTGCTACAAGAACAGAGTTGTATGATCAAGGTAGGGTGACCACTGATGGAACTTGACAATAACGGACATTCCCCTTCCAAGCGCTATAAATTATCTCATTAAGGCCAGGCAGAATTAGCTCCCTAGGAGTGACATAATCCTGACCCAACCTATATTAAGGTGTTTTGAGCACACACATGGATAGCTCCAGTAGGATCTTAGCAATATAACTGCAATCTTAAATACATCACATATATTAACCAATGAAGACGAAATATAATATTCAGTCATGGTTCAGCATAAGTATCAGGTATGGGCAGAAGAGCTGAAAACTGAACTGTCCAGTACAGAACCAGACAAATGGCCACCCTAGGTCAATGTGAGTGTTGCCTTCATTATTTTTATTTTTAAAAAGTGGACTAATTTCTGTCTGTAATTAGTAAAAGGAAGTTACATGCATCTTTATGTTATTCTATGCTGAATTACATCTATTTTTGTTTTAATTTCATATTTCAGAATTTTGTTTATGCTGCAACTTGATCATTTATATTTATAAATAAAAATTTCAATGTTTCCTCATCACTGACATAGTAATTTTACTCCTGGTGAATTCAGTGCTTCATGAACATAATTCCAGAATTGTCATAAGAAGCTATAATGTTAAATTCACTGTTAGTATTACAGTCATTGACTTGACATTCTCATTTCAACTCAATAACTGCTGAATACAACACATTAAAAACATAATTCCAGAAATATTGTAAAAGCTAGAATATCTAAGTCATTGTAAATATTGCTCTCACCAACTTGATGTTTAATTAAATTCAACTCTATCCTTGCTTTTTTAACAATTCATGAACATAATTTAAGTTTTCTTAATTGACTAGTTTGTCCACATCATTGTTTTATCTTCATTGACCTGACTCAGTTCAATTCTGCATTATATTAATTCAGTTCAAATGTTACAGAAATGCATTCAAATATCAATAATGTACCTATCAATTCAATTCAAACAAGCACATGTCCTAAGCCATAGTAAAGTGTAATAGTTAAATTACTTTTTTTAATATTTCGCAATTAACAAATTCAAATTAAGTCTTTTATTCTTTCATTTTAAACTTTATTGCAATATACAGATTCAAACATAGCAAATCTTCCACAATTTTTCATTCTTAAAAATGATATTACCATAAATGATTAATAATATGGTACTAGTATTAACTATGACCGAAGGGCTATTGCAGAGATTTTGACACCCCAGGGTAACCATGAATTTGGTGCACCACCCCAAGAAATAAAGGTCACTTCCATCTAATTTGGCACCCCTTACACCCTGGAGCTCTAGGTAATTGCCTTGCACACCTATATGTTCAGACATGACTTTGTGGAAGATTAACACCGAAATGCCAGTATTTAAAAATGATAATGATCAGGCCATTGTATAAAAACAAGTCTTCTATGGTTATTCTCTGCATTTGTATTGATGTATATGTTAATTCATGAATCATTTTGTATTATGGTTGTAAAGAAATCTGGTGTTTGAGTTACCTGTTAGTCATTTGGCAGAAAGCATGCTTCATCCCTATAGTCATATTCTGATGTAGTATTAACATGACTGAGCTTGGAAATTAGCTATTTTGTTCAAATAGGACAAGCAGTAAATGATGGAAAACTCAATTTACTTGATAACATTTAAATCCCATATGAGGCATTTGAAGAGTGTGGAATCAGAACTTACACAACTTGAAAATGACAAATAGTGTAGGTTCATATTATTACCTGAAGTCTCTAGGCAACCAAAACAATCTGTTGTGACAGATTGAAAAGTTTTGTCACTGCTATGAAAAAAGTGCCTAAATAAGCACCCTATGCCACTGTCCCATTTCCAAGCTGATGAAATGATATTGCATACTTTAGGAGGTGTCAGACACTGAAAGATAACTGTTAAGACAAAAATGAATCACTTTTAAGTATGCTAGTTTAACTCTGAACAGCTTACTGGCAGGAAAATTATGGACCCTTTGAATCAGCATTACTTGCAATATAATGGATGAGGGGCATTTTGATATTCGAATGAAAGCCCTTCATCAATCACATTCGCAAGATGGGGAATTTAAGAGGTAAAGTCAAGACTGGATGAGAGATTTAATATCTTGCTTGTATTTAATAAAATTTATTCAGGAAGAAATATGTTCCTTGGTATTTAAGCTTGCTAAGAATGATAAAATAAAAATACAGATATTCATATACAAATCATTCAGTGTGATCCTTCTAACCAGAACCCCCAGGTCTTTCTGTAAATGACGTTGCCTGGTTAATGGCTTATCTGGTGTTAGTACAGATACCACTCACCATGTAGCTATGTTACAAAGCAGGTTAGCATGCAACAGAGGGTGACTAAAAGCCAAAAGGTGCATACAGGATGAAAGCAATATATACTTTTAAGCTAATAAAATGAAGAAGCACACTAAAAGATACAATACACACAACATCAAATACATGTGCTACAAACATACAAGGTAATCAAAGGTTAAAAGTCAAGGTCACTGACTGAAACAATTTTTGAAATACTTTCTATACAATACCAAATAAATATTAGTTCCACTTCACTAACGTTCTCCAAATATTGTGAATGGCTAGCACTAAGGGTATCAATTTTTGGTGAAAATGTCAATTGTCAAAGTCACTGACTAAAGGAAGAAAAATAGTTACAAAGCTGGCCAAAATTTTGTGACTAGCTTGCACTAGGAATAAGGAAAAAGCCAATCAATCTTGGGATTGATGGTTCAGTGGGATATCCTGACTAAAAAATTAAATATTTCACAAAATCTTTGTTTTATTTGCAGAAGTTAATTAAAAAAAATCAGATATTTATATGCATTTATTACTTATTTACATTTTTCAATAATGTATCATTTAAAGTGATAAATTAATACATTACAGTTTAGTTAAAATAATGTAAATACATTTAAATACATTAACAAATTATAATGATTAATTAATGTTAAATATTTTCATAGCAATTGGGCTTTTATTGATAAATAACTTCTCTTAAAAATGTACAACTGTCCTAAAGAAATAAAGAAAAGTCAATGACCCAAGAGAAAATCAACATTCCATTTCTGTATAACAAATAGAAGCTTATGAGGACAGAGACAATTTTGCCATACAGCAGTAGTAACTTCACCATTTCCTTGTATTATGTTTAGGTTATGAACAATAATAGTCCAACAAGCAGGGGCAGATTTACTTCCCACTTAATTTCTGTAAATGACTCATGATTTCATGGCTCAAACCATTTTATGAAAGTACTGTGTAAGGACTTTGTAAAGACTTTATAAGGAAACATGTCTGGAATGTAAGAACCAAACATCATCACAACTTGGTCATTTCCGTATCTCCACACTGAAAGAGTCCATGGATCTTTTGAGGTGTACCAATTTGGTATAATGACTTCCATTTCCTGTTTCCAATGATTTCTTCATTTATCGTTCAATAAACAAAAAATGTGTTAGTAACTACCATGATAAAGCAGATATTATTGATGAAAAGTTTAGAAAAATTAAAGCTAAAGACACTTTAATGAATTTTCCTTTTATTTTTCAAAGTAAACACTTCTTCAGGTCATACTAAGATTTAATAAAAAGCATACTTCCAATCTGTAGGACTGATATGAACCAAGTGATATGTGCCCCAGCATTACACTGAAACCAATACAGCTGTCACATATTTACTCGTCATCCTGAGCCAAATTACATCAGCCAATTTTAGTCACTTTAGAGTACAGACTACATCAACCTCAGATGTATTTTGAGTAAGAGAAAAGTGCACATCAATCATTCATGTCTGGCAGTGTCTTGCATACAAAATTTCTAATATCTGAAATGGTCTGTCTGTGAAGACATCCAATATTACCAAACTGTAGCAGTGGACAGTTTGTTCTTGATTTTGTTAGTCATCACATATTGCCAGCCCTTCTGACATGCACATTTCAACATAAATAAGTCTTCATATAATAGTTTCATTCAAAACTCAAAGTGCAGTGTCCACAACCAGCGTGATTGGATCCACAAAAGTACTTTTTCATATTAATCTCATGGCTCTCCAACTCTTTGTAGGAACAAACACTGTCCCTATAATTTTACACTCCATAATAAAAGTTTTATAATAGTGGGGGGTATAAATATATCATCCTTTGCATGTTTTACCTATTTAATTGAGTGTTTCTTTTGAGCTAGGATATATTTTCCTCATAGTTGAAGATACATTGGTCTTACTCATACATGCCCCCTGACCAGCGGCCAACCACATTTTACAGCCAGACTCCCTTGCCACCGACAAGTCTGTGTTGCAAAAAATACCCCTCAAAGTAGGCCACCCATCTAACATGCCCAGCAGCCACATTTTATTTTAATGGGTCCAAAACCAATATTTAATTCATACAGGTAATTAATCAGATTATCCGATGTATCTTTCCCGTTATCCAGTTTTAGTTACTGAAAGAAGTGTTGGCTAAAGTATATGTACCACTAGGATTAATATTATATTGTGAATGCTTACGTTTACAGGAAATGGGTTAAACAATGTTGTGATAGAGTTTTGGGCATCATACAGCGGTTGAGTGTTTTCTTTGATGATTACAACTGGATGTACTTGTAAGATCATAACATGGTCAGAATAAGCTACACCAAAACCTCATGTGACAGCACACGTATCAATTCCTTTATAAACAAGGCTTTCGTTGCTCTTCAAAAGTTTTGTCTGCATAATTAAGTTGCAGAACTGAACAATCACCAATATGGGAATAAATCATTACAAAACTTTAACATATCACATTAATAGAGAATATTGTAGAAGAAAAAGTAAAAGTCATTCGACTTAAAGAGAGTTGCCAAAATATGTTATGTATGTTGGGAAGACTCAAATATACAATATCGTAATAGATAATGAGAATATTCTCTGGCAATGGAAAAATAGAGTAAATTGAAAGAGAATTATTTTTAATGCCAAGCAATGTCTATACGAAGATTTAAATTTTTAAATAAGTTTTTCAGGGGTTTTGCCATGTCATGCACATATATATGAACAATACCCTACTTGCATTTCATGCTTATGAATAAAAGCTATTAATAAATGTTAACTTGAAAAAAGTCAGTTATTAAGACAAGAAGAACCTTTTAATAATTAGTGCTACTTTTATATGATGATATTAAATACTTTGAAGTTATTTGTAGCTTTCTTACTACATACACATATTTGTTACAATTATACTCCCCCTCAGGAAAGGCCACCCATCCTATACAGCCACTTTCCCCGTGCGGAAGGGGTGATGTATAAGAGGGGGATGACTGTCATTGTTTTCATCTAATATAATGACAGATTCATGAAACTCAAACTAAATTATATAAAAAGGTAAAGTTTTTCTTTTAAATTTCACTTATTTAATTTATAAAATGCGTTATTTAACAATATTCTCATTTTCAAGCTTTTGTATAATTTATACTCCATTTCTGTAGCTTGTGTGCTTTCAGATTTAATTCTAAAACATAAAATGAAACTTAGAAAAATACCATGGCTAATTCTTTTTGATACTTACACAGCATGTTTCTGAGTCTTCAAGTAAGCGCTTGTTTACAAGTCTAGATAATGATAATGACTGAGCAGCCAGCTGCTACATTAATAAATTGAATCAGAAAGGTATCAAATACAACAGGCATAATCAAACATGGCTTGTAGCTTTGTTCAAGGATTTATCTCTGATGCTCCTATTTTAAGCACATAGTCACTATACCCTTTCAAGCAGACTTCCTAACAAATATTATCCTTAAAAGTATGAAACAATGCAATGCTTGACTGTAAGCCAATTGTAATAAAAGTAACTTGTATAAAAAATATGTTCTATACATAAGCTAGCTTTATGTAAGATCACACTAAACTAAATTTTTACTCTAAATTGGACAGATAAAAATAAAACATGATACATGTCACCTCACAGCATGTGTATAAATTCATGAATATGGATCTTTTATGATGGTGTATGCCTATATACCTTTTGTTCGCCTTGTCCATTCATGGGTTGATAAAGACACATCACAGCAATTGACGTGGACATCTATGCCCTCTGTATTACATCTCTCAGAAATGTTTACCTCCTCCTCAAGAAGACGCTTGACCAGGGTTGTCTTGCCTACACCAAAGTGGCCAACAACCATGATTCGTATGTTGTATACTCTCTCTTTTCCATCTTTTAGAGCCTCTTCAAAAAGCTGGATGGATCTATCATCCATGTTTAAAATTTCTGCTGGAATACCTGTGCAAGTAATGGATAAGTTACATATATATTATAAACATTGAGGCAGTATTTTTATATCAAGTACACCTGACAGCGGCACCAATATGATTTTGCACTATAGTTATTATGTACTTCTTAAGGGGGGCATATATCAGTGAAGTTCCTTGCATTTGCTACATGCACAATGCAAATGTTGCCTTACCTTTTTGCTACTTTCATGTACTATGACTGGATTTTATTTATATGTGGTAATTATGGAAATCATGCAATATCAAAAGATGACAACTTATCAAAAATGGCTTCAATTAGTCCAAAATGCACAAATTTAAGCACTTTTAAACTAGGGCAATATATTTTTGCAAGAGTAAGCAATACCAGCTTCTAAAATTGCAGCATAAAGCTATGTTTAGTTATTGTCTTTTTTTTTGCAATTTATTAATCTTTGAAGTCCAGGAAAAGAAAATGACACAGGAGAGCTTAGCGCAGTCTTTGGAAAGGTGCACATCTGAAGCAAGGCAAATCTTATCTTGTTAATCCCAAAAACACCCATCACTTATACACCATTTATTAGTTTATAGTAATCACTAATCAATTAGAATATTCATTAGTTTATAGTAATCACTAATCACTTAGAATAAGCACTGTATTTCACATTATGGAAAATTATTTTACCATTCCAAATGATCATTTTCACTTCCATATATGTGAAAATACTAATCTGACTAGCTAATCAAAAACTCAACAGAACATGACCTCATATCCATGTATGTCCAATACAAACAACTCAACAGAACATGGCCTCATATCCATGTATGTCCAATACAAACAACTCAACAGAACATGGCCTCATATCCATGTATGTCCGATACAAACAACTCAACAGAACAGGGCCTCATATCCATGCATGTCCATTACAAAAAAGCTTGAGCTGTAACACTAAGCTAAAATAACTCAAAAATATTACTATCAGTTTGCAAAGATCAGAATCATTACATTTACTTCTCAAGCATGTGACACAAGACAAAATACATTTTAATTACTAATACATAAAATACTAGTTGTAATGTAGTCAAAGACATGCATCACCCTAAACTTGAAAAACGCTGACCTTAACTGTTTATTCTTTTCTTTTTGGCAAACAAATATACATATTCACCCTTGCAAAAAATTTAATATAAGAATATCCTCTGCAGATCTGAGAAAGTACTACAGTTGGGTTGTTGTATAAACATTTTATTTTCTTCAAAATGTTTCTATCTTTTTTCTTCAACAAAGTTTCCATAAATTTCCTCCTAAATTGGAAAAGGAAATAAGAACTGACCATTTCTTCAGAGGGGTGATCAGATTTTGTTTATCCCCTGTTCAAAAAAATGAAATGATTACACAATACATTTATACAAATAGTCATTCAAATGCTTCAAGTAACGTGAGACAATAAGTAACAACATGATTCGTCAAAATGGACAGACATGTAGTCTTATGCATGAATGCAACAGCAATATTCAAGTTCTTTCCTAAATATCGAGATGAAAGACTGCCATATTCTTATAGGCCCAGCTGCATCATGGGCAAGAAAATTTAAATTTTGAAGAACTCATTTGTTCCCTGAAAGGTAAAAAAATCAATAATCCTCAACTCTTTGTGAACTCTGTATTCCAAATAGATAAACCATATATATATATATATATATATATATATATATATATATATATATATATATATAAACTTTCATGACATTATATCTTGATACCACAGGAGCTTGAATCATTGCTAACAATTAACCTATAAATCATACATATTTCATAATACTATTATGGTAGTAGTATATAGTAACATATTGCATGAGTAAATGTAAGAAACTGTACAAGACCCTGTGGTGACTAGTATTAATATCAGTGCCACTACTTCCACAATGGAGGATGATGATGATATCATTCTCTTTGAAGACTTTGAAGGAAATGCTATTTTTAAAAACAGACTCACATCGATAGACTCGATTGATAAATCAGCCCCACACCTATAATGATACTGAATTAAGTCCATAAAGCATGCATCAGTACCAACACAGATTTGGGGGTTTGATTTATGCGGCTAATGGTCATGGGCCCATGTATACAATGTACAATATAGCAACTATTATAACAAGCATAATCAAAATTGAGTCAATGAAACTGAATTAAAAATGAAATATTAAATATAATACAGACTTAATTTGTTGAATTACATGCCATATCATCCAAAATAATGCTTAATAAAAATGGTTTTATAATATTTTTTATAAAATTTATAACATTTAAAATGTTATTGCTTTAGGTTTATTGCTGTTTTCAATAATAATAATAATAATAGTTACGCTTGAATTACTTGCTATTTCAAATTGCTTCAGAGATTTTTTAATGCGAAATATATCCGTCAGGACCATGCAACTTATATTTAGTTGTCCGTCTTATTTAGCACTGCACTCGCCATTGATGAGTTCAATGTTTCCAAATTAAAAACGTACACAGAGGGAACAAAGTTTGGTTTAAATTTTGAAAGATTAAAGAGATTTCCTTTATTGAATTATAGGCACTATGTGCTCATCTCTGTGCTAATAACTACATACATTTTCAGCCTCGTCTTTTCGGTGTGCCATATAAGGCCATTGCATCCTTCTTTGGAAACGTAAACAGATCCTAGTAAATATGGCGCACTGAATAACGTATCGTAAAATATCCAAATATGGTATAGCAAGCTTTAGACTGGTCCCCTGCCGAACTTATACATGTGAATAAACACTACAGGAATACATGCATCTTATTTTAATTTGACAACACATAGATTTAAACTGTGATTATTCGATTTATTTTCAGTTTATTTTGTTTTGTCAGTTGATAAACATTTCTTGCAAAATCCGTATAGAATCGCTCCATAAACATCAATGCTATGAAAACTATATCGAAATACATGGGAAATTTTGGACGCTTTTAACCACGACGGTGAACCAGTCTAATCCTGATTCAATGTCGTCTGCAAGGAGATATCAATGAAAACGCCACCTTCTGGGAAAAATGTGTTTTACGCTAGAAGGATAATGCTTGTGGGTAAGTAGCCTGCCGCCATTATGACAGTCCATAGAGATTTAAAATTTTTATAGCAATATTCTGTGATGAAAAGAAAGGTACACGTCATTTAACAATCATGACTGAATCGACTTGGGTGTAAATATATTAGTAATGAATTTTCAATCAACAAATAATATTTTTTTTATACTTAAAATGAATAAAAATGGCTAAGACAATATGACGTTGCATTACACTTAAATCAGAATAATAAAATATGAGTTATTTATTCCAATATAATTTTATTTTACATCTTTAAAACGTGTTTGTCTTATAATAAAGTTACAAATGTAACATTTATAATTCATATTTTTTTTTTTCAAAGGTGAATTGAAATCCTTCAGGACTGTAAATAAATAAAGTATGTAGTTTTCGTTGTCGTGTTATGTAAAAGATGTTTTAAAATAAAATGGAAATACCTGATTGATGTGAATATTCCAGTCTGTAGACAGTAATCACATTACTGTAGATGCTTGTGGTGTAAAGTACTCCATGCTGGTCATCATAGAATATTCCACTGAGTCTTGATGACACTGTGTGTATGGTCACTAGTTGACCGCTGTCTGTCAGCTGATAAATTCTGTTAGAGTACAAGTCACACACGTACACATAATCCCTGTCAGCCATTATCGACCACGGGTATTTTAATTCCTGGTGTTGATACAGAAACTTGTGTGTGTGTGGATTAAAAATATCATATGCATACACACCTCTAGTAGTGGAGTTTGAAGTCCAACACGAGATGTAGACTGTGTTGTATTTAATGGCCAAGTGAATAGGACCACCATACCCTTTACAGACCTTGTGAGTTGAGTCGACACTTCCATTTGTAAGGTTTACAACACACCAGTACAACATCCAGCCGTCGTCCCATTTCCTACCGCTGACAACGAGTTTGTCTGAATTCAATTTTGCCACTGAATGACATTCAGTAAATCCTGTCCTTACATCTAATGTTTTGACCCGTTTTACGTCATCTACAGATTTCAATGACAGGATTACAATCTTACAGTTCAACAGACACACAGCTACTTCCGTCTTGCTAATAAGACAGACACCCATGGGACCGGACTCCAGTTCGTGTGATGTACACAGTTTACCGTCATGTCGATTGTAAATCTGGAGATTCCACACATTACCGTCTATGACCAGCAACGTATCTTCTGTCACCACAATGCCACTGTAGTCGGGTTCACGGCCGCCTGTGGATAAAAGAGTGACTTGCATCAGGATACGTAATACACCAAATACAGACATATATACTTTTAGTAAACAATGCAAAATAAACTTGTACACATCTATATATCAATTTTTGACCTAAAATAATAGTTTAAAGTCCTAAATTTAGCCACCACCACCACTATCGTAATAGTCTTATTATTTGTAGCATTATTACTATTACAGTTCGTTCCACAAAATACCTAATTCATGTCACACGAAGTATTTAAAACGAATCAAGTCCGTTTAGTTACATGTAAGGACGAAAATTTCCGGAGTTACAGATTCACAAAATTAGCAATGCCTTATAAACGTATATGAACTTTACTGCTACAAAGATACAAGTTAATACATGCTGCTAACCTTTGACTCGGCGTCCATCCCTACTCCCTGTGATATAGCCTTTTTTCTCACATTAAAAACTGTTAAGATTCCATGCCTTTTAAGTATAATCTCAGCGTCCATCCCTACCACCAGGGACGTGGCCCCTGTGTCACAACAGTGAAACTCTTGAGATTATCACCCTGTAACCATATATACAATTGACGGACATGAAGGAAAAAATTAACAGATATATCATTCCATTTTTTTTTTCGACCACTGGGACCACCTCGACTGTAATGGACGTTTTTGCCACTGCACCACATCTTTCAAACTGTGTACCCACACACCGATTTCAGAAAACATACCTAATCAAGGATGTAAAAACTGTACAAACTTAGACATTTCATTCATCAATTTATAATTTCTAACTGACTGTCGGCATGGAGTGCCAAAACCTGTCAACTTGACGTTTTGAATCAAACGGGAGTTTCTTTACTAATATGGTCGCCATATTTGCATGGGCGGGTCTATGTTTTAAAGTAACACCATCTTTAATAATCTCAGTAATTCCGTATGTATTGGAGTGATGTCTCTTTCTTCTTTTCATTGGTTCAGTTTGTTTTAGAAATATTAAAACTAGACTTAATAAATATTTGACGCAGACAGCACATTTTTTATTAACCAAATATGTTAAGGTCCTCTTCGCGCTAATCAGGTTATAAATTATAAAGTGATGAATGAAATAACTAAAAATTGATGAACGAAATGACTACGTCTTTTGAATTTTGTATATCTTTGATGCTTTTCGTTTTTAAAATCGGTAGTGGTAACAATAAACTGAAGCGTATGCGTAAAATTATCAAATCATTCACAAAGTATGACGGTACATTTAAATTTTATTTTGGGTTTTTATTTTAAAAAAAAACAGTCAAAAATTAAATAGAAGATGAATGCCTGCCTAATGATGAACTAAAAAAAAATTTTTAAATTACGTATAAAGTTACTTTTTCTTTGAAAATATGATGTATTTATTATCATAATTTATTTAGACGAAAGGAAAACATCACATTGGAGATACAAACGGAGACGAGGAATCAGCCTTCAGTACAGGCACTCGTTTATGTCAGTAAAAAAATAACAGTTATTGAAAACACCCACTCGCTTTCTAAAAATTAGTACAATTGGAGTTGGTGTTGTCCATAATTTTCATTTTACTGACTGAAACAAGCAGCCCTAATAATACCAGTGGCACTTAAAACAATATTTTTAAATAAATAAACGTTAAAGACATCAATAATGTTATCCTACAATATTTTCAATGATGTTCAACATTACTTGTATGTACTACCCTGGGTACTCCAAAGAACAGTCCTGTTTGCAAGTAAACTTCTGCATTCTCCATTCCTGTCTGTCGTCTGCTACATAATTCGGCTACACATTCCTAAGAGCTCGTGCGCTTGGCGCATTAATACACTACCAGGTTCTTGGGAACATCCAGTCCATCTGTACGACCAGACAAATAACCAATAACCCGACTATTTTGGCGATTTGGCCTGGTTCCCAAAATTTATGTTGCCACACTCCATTTTATATATAAATACAATAGGAGACCAATATATGTCGCTACCGACGCAGACTGGTTTGTATTTCGTTTGGATATTTTGCATCTTGTATGTAAGCAAGAGTACCAGTACGAGATGGTTGTATTTGGAACGATTCAATTGAAGCTTGCTGGTTTGTTGATAACAGTCTCAATAAAAAATTAAAGCTAGCTTGCCCATCGTTTTCCTTCAGATTGTGAATTATAAAACCTCCACATTAATTTCATGCCTTGAATGCTCACATTCCACCGGGAGTATAGCGTGAACGTTGTTTAGTTTGTCGTACATTTCGAATTTGCTTACTGCGTAGACGGGGTTTGTCCTACAATTTCAGGTACAATGTAAGACGTATCACATGCTGTTTATGTTTAGTGCTACGTCCTTGACGCCCAAAACATAAATATCAGCGTCAATGCCTTACATGTAGGACTAGTTTCATGTACACGTTTGAGGTTTTTGCATGTATAAAATGCCTTTAGCAATTTAGTGACTATGATGACTGCAGCTATGGCAATATCTTAAAAGTATGTGCTATCTTCTAATAATTACATCATCACAAGACGTGGCTAAATGTAATCCTACAATATAAGACATATCACATGTTTTTGTTTTAGTGCTATCACCCGACCCCCCGAAGAAAAATAACGGGTGATGTGTCTTACGTTGTAGGACTAGGCTAAATGGTGCCTTTTTACAACCCTTACCAATATTTTACTGTGAATTCGACATGTTTTTGTTCCTGAGAATCTATTCAGTCAAGCCAAATGAAAGCACTTAAAGTATTTTTATGTTTATTGAATGTTTAAGTTTTAATCATGACCGATCGAATGGCAGTACTTTATCACTATGTACCCCCACCCATATGAACTGCATTATAAATTAAATTCACATTTAACCATGTCTTCCAGTTACACGTGTCCAGCACATTCATGTCCAATAGTATTTTAAGAAAGCAAACTTATTAGCTTTTTTCACACCTTTGACATCAGTCATTATTTAATGTTTGTGAGTGAACATACTAAGAAAAGTCATCCATATGACCACTGACTACTTTGATGTCATGTTTTCTATTCAATCCCGTCCTACCCAACGATGCTTACTAAAACAACTTTACTCTGCCATTATGTACATGCATGCTGTGATAACTTTTAGTTGGCTTGTGCAAGCAATCGGCAATATCATTAGGTATTGCAAAGTCCCACTCATCCATTATTTCCTTTTAATATATTTTGGTTACCAAATGTAGATTCAACCCAGTCATAGGAATATTCAAGAAAGTCTATTTCTTGCATCTTGTTGATTTACGTGCACAGAATGATAATTACTATTAGCAGAGTATGTATCGGTAAAACTTTAAAAGATATTAATAACTCCATTCTTACATGTTATACATTGAATTCATTATTTCTGTTGTAAAGAGAAGATATAAATTAAATAAAGCTCATTAATGTCTGACTGTTCTTAAGTGATTTATTTCATTATTTATTTTATTATCAGTATGATGAATTGCCTTTCGCATTGCATGTGAACAGTACAGAATATAGGTTCAAAATATCATAACCATTTTGTACCCTAATTTCGAACCATCGTTTTAATTTAACAAGTATTCAAACCTATGCTATCTCAAAGAGGTATCGCCCCATGTGGCTGAGTGATCCAAAGCACTCTCCAGCACTCCAGATCACTGCCATCACATCTCTGTCTATTTGGATTCAGTCTTAGGCAAAACCATTGTGGGTGTGTGAGAAGGCAGACCATTAGCTTCCTGTGGGTTGGTGTTTCTTATCTGAGTTATCCCAGGTTCTTCCTCTACCAGTTATAATGGCCAACATGTATAGCCTATGATGTGATGAAAAATGGCAGCAAACACTAATCTCAATAAAGGAAATGTAAGAGACTGTGTTTATCATTTAATTTACTGTATGGGACTAAATTTCTGCATATTTTTGCAAACAATACCACCTTTTCAAGAATTTCCCCTCCCCAATCTTCAGTCCATCTTGTTTTAAAAATAACTTACAGTTCCATATAACATGTTTTTGATATAATTCCATTGCCAACTATAATCAAAACATACGAAGATGCTACTTTCATACATGCTTTTTTTCTTATTCTTGGACTAGTGAATAAAAACTTTTATCCCCACTTCCCCCAATCCAATCGAAAAAGTTCATAGAACATACTATACTTTATCAGCACCATCCTTCCATTCCAGTAAATATGTAACATGCTTGTTAGAAGTACTTACCGGCATTATGCTTACCAAAGGGAGATAACTATTTGCCAGTATGAATAGACTGACATTTATGTTTGTATTTTTTTATGATAATGTCTTTCTTCTCCATAATATGAAACAATAATTTCACTATGAAGTACAGTAGTCCTATCAATAAAAATTAGATAGCAGTAAACACTCTTGAAAACCATTTCAGTCTAATAAGAACTTTAATCTTACTTTATCTTGTATTACCTAATTATAGAATACAAAGTATTTCATACATCAATCAGGGCTTTTTACCATATATGGTTTTAATTTATATATCTGGTCATTTTATAAGTCACTATACATTTTTGACTTTGTGTAATAACAGGAACCTTACAGTTGTTTGGCCCTATTAAACCCTTTCAGTTCTTGGGACCTCTCCAGTGAACTAGTGGTTAGAGCATCCGCCTCAAATGCGGGAGGTCATAGGTTCGATCCCCGGCTGAGTCTTACCAAAGACTTACAAAAATGGTACTAACAGCTGCCCCGCTTGGCGCTCAGCATTAAGAGGTTAGTGTTTGGACTGGTCGGCCAGGTGTCAGGATAATGTGACTGGGTGGGACATCATGCTACATGCCTGTGACATGATTCCCCAGTTTTAGGCATCACTATAAACTGCAGCTATCGTAGCGATATGACTGAAAAATTGTTAAAGCTACGTTAAAAATCCAAAATACACACTGTTCTTGGATGATGTTTTGACCAAACTCTTGTTCGCATTTAATTTTAAGTGAGATGTCAACAAAAACAGGAAAAGAAAAATATTTAGCCAAACCAGGCCAGATCAGATATTTATTTAGATATACTGAGTAGGTCCTAAGATCTGTTTAGGTACAGGTGACTCGATTCTCATGTTTTAATTATGTATACTAATTTAAAAGTTTGAAGTAGATTTTTTTTGAATTTTTAACTTAGTTTTAAAATGTTTTCAGTCATATTAATATGTCAGCAGTGTGGAAGTTTATAGTGATATCTTGGACTGGGGCATCATGCTGCAGACATGTAGCATCATATCCCACCCAGTCCCTTTATCCTGACACCAGGACAACCAGTCCTAAAACTAACCTCTTAATGTTGAGTGCCAAGTGAGGCATCTGCTAGTACAATTTGTATAAGCCATTGGTATGACTCAGCCGGGGTTCGAACCCACTAATTGAATTCTAATTGACATCTGCAAGGACATCATAATTGTAATTAAACCAAAGTTTGTTGTACACACTTAGTAACAGTTTGAATATGTCTTTGTTTTAAACCCAAAACTGTTAGTTCCATTTACAAACAACTACTTGATACCAGAAAGATATACATGTTGATATGCATATGTAGATTACTTCATTTGATTTTATGTTATTATACCAGTGTTGCACATACTTTACATTCTGGCACAAAATGTTTCCCCAACACCTGTAAAATCAGGGATTTGTATGCAACAAGGCTAATAGCATTCCGTTTACTGTGCTAGATTTTTCTTTTCCCTGTATCAAATATCAATGTAGCAAAATGATATTATCATGGTGGAGACTGTGGAGGTAAGTTTTGTCTTCTGAAAAGAAATCCCTTGAATTTTGCCAGAGTGTAAGTACTATGCTATCAATGCTCTGATATATATATATATATATATATATATATATATATATATGCATCTGTCTGACTTGTACATGTAATCTCTTTGTAAAAAACTGCATGTGATTGATTCAAAGAAATATTTTTCTCCCTTACCCTAAGTAGGTAACAGTAACCCCAGTTCATAAGCTTTTGGCTGTGTTTAAATATTTTTTATTGGAAATCTGTTATAAGACTATATTTTGAAAACTTAAGATTGTATTGACTTTTCATGCAGATGTGACATTGCTAGGTTTGAACAGAGTGCTGATTTACTGTAATGTTCTCCACCTTCCCAGGCAATACAAGTGTACAATCACTAGGGTCTACATTTCATGTGCCATTCTTGTCTATATTCTGGTGTTAGCAGCAATTCATTAAGGTAGCTCAATGTCTGTTTACAGTCTGAGACATCTATAATTACAAATCAATCACTTGGACCTAATTTTCCTAATTTGTAATTATTTAAAGTAACATTTTTTACTTTAACTTTGGAAATGATTTTTCTATCAGGGTGTGAAATAACATGTTTAAGGCTTCATCTTGAAATAAACATCACAATAATTCATGCAAATTACTTATAATAACTTGCACAGTTATAACTGTACATTGTACACAATTGAAGAATGCACAGTATATGTCACAGTGACATACTTTGTCCAATTGCTAGGATTATCAATGTCTGTTTTCAATATCTGTCAATCAGCAAAACTATAATGACACTGAGTGAATGAAACTGAAAGGAAAATAATTTTGTGCATCTGGCCTCAACAGTCAAAAACAATTTTTTTTTTTATTTTTCAGTTTTTGTGTATTGGACTTTATTGTATTTTAGACATTTGTTACCATATAGCAGGTCAATAATTCAGGTATAGGCCTACAGGGCACAGTTGTTTCCATATAGCAGATCAATAATTCAGGTATAGGCCTACAGGGCACAGTTGTTTCCATATAGCAGATAAATACTTCAGTTATAGGCCTACAGGGCACAGTTGTTTCCATATAGCAGATCAATACTTAAGTTATAGGCCTACAGGACACAGTTGTTTCCATATAGCAGATCAATACTTCAGTTATAGGCCTACAGTACACAGTTGTTTCCATATAGCAGATAAATACTTCAGTTATAGGCCTACAGGACACAATTGTTTCCATATAGCAGATCAATACTTAAGTTATAGACCTATAAGGCACAGTTGTTTCCATATAGCAGATCAATACTTCAGTTATAGGCCTACAGGGCAAAGTTGTTTCCATATAACAGATCAATACTTCAGTTATAGGCCTACAGGGCAAAGTTGTTTCCATATAACAGATCAATACTTCAGTTATAGGCCTACAGGGCACAATTGTTTCAATATAACAGATCAATACTTCAGTTATAGGCCTACAGGACACAATTGTTTCCATATAGCAGATCAATACTTCAGTTATAGGCCTACAGGACACAGTTGTTTCCATATAGCAGATAAATACTTCAGTTATAGGCCTACAGGACACAATTGTTTCCATATAGCAGATCAATACTTCAGTTATAGACCTATAAGGCACAGTTGTTTCCTTATAGCAGATCAATACTTCAGTTATAGGCCTACAGGGCAAAGTTGTTTCCATATAACAGATCAATACTTCAGTTATAGGCCTACAGGGCAAAGTTGTTTCCATATAACAGATCAATACTTCAGTTATAGGCCTACAGGGCACAATTGTTTCAATATAACAGATCAATACTTCAGTTATAGGCCTACAGGACACAATTGTTTCCATATAGCAGATCAATACTTCAGTTATAGACCTATAAGGCAAAGTTGTTTCCATATAGCAGATCAATACTTCAGTTATAGGCCTACTGGGCAAAGTTGTTTCCATATAACAGATCAATACTTCAGTTATAGGCCTACAGGGCACAATTGTTTCAATATAACAGATCAATACTTCAGTTATAGGCCTACAGGACACAATTGTTTCCATATAGCAGATCAATACTTCAGTTATAGGCCTACAGGACACAGTTGTTTCCATATAGCAGATAAATACTTCAGTTATAGGCCTACAGGACACAATTGTTTCCATATAGCAGATCAATACTTCAGTTATAGGCCTACAGGGCAAAGTTGTTTCCATATAACAGATCAATACTTCAGTTATAGGCCTACAGGGCAAAGTTGTTTCCATATAACAGATCAATACTTAAGTTATAGGCCTACAGGGCACAATTGTTTCAATATAACAGATCAATACTTCAGTTATAGGCCTACAGGACACAATTGTTTCCATATAGCAGATCAATACTTCAGGTATAGGCCTACAGGGCACAGTTGAACCAAGCAAAGGCAATGATGACCTTTTTCTCTTGACTATCATGCTGTAAATAAACTGTATAAAGGCAACATAGTTTAAACAACAAGAACAAAATGTGTAAACCACCATTCTTTTTTCCCTTGATCTATTTGTATCCACGTGATTTTGAACATTATACATGTGCTTTCGTAAAAATCAGCGCCTATGTTTATTGTTTACAGATTGAGTAGAGGTGGTGGCAGTGCATGTTACGTAAATATAAATATATCAAAATCGTTTGTTGTTTTGTTTTTGTTTGTTTTTTTTCTCTTCGTACCGAATGCCATTTCGCGTAAAAAGACAACATGATGCAATATTAGATATAAATTTTCAAATCTAATTTTCTCCAATAAATTATATTTAATTTATATCAGGATGCAAAAATTCGGAAATCATCTGTACATCGTCCATTTTGTTTGCATTAGATACAGTGTCGTTCAAACTTTTGTTTTAAGAAAGGTCAAAGTTGACAGTAGCTAGTACTGGTTGCACGAGTATGACAGAGGACCAGTCTACTTCTCGTCTCGTGTGCTCTTTCTTGTGACGTCATCAGTATATAATGATGCATCCAGCGTTCAACTTTTTAACATCGTCAGAGATGTGTTCCTTCGCCGTATGAAAATAATTCCTGGCTTATTCAAACATCGACTTTGAAAAATCTTACCATTCTGCAATAAAACCACCGTATAAACTAAATCTAATCTAAATTGAATGTGCTGCATTATCAAAGTTTGTGATTTATTCAGTAGCATTTTACTGCCAAATTTACAGTACTGCTGTACTACGAGGAGTGTACTCAGTGCAATCGAAGGCCAAGGTCATGGGTTTATCAAGTGTAACGTGCAGTTTTTATTCACAGGCTGAATCCTAAACTTTATTGAGAACAGATAAATGGAACTATTGATCTACGAGTGGGTCTGAAAATAATGGCAGAAGAACGTTTTAACTAAAGGTTATCATCGTCGTCGTTGTTATCATCATCATCAAATTATTTATCAACATAATCGTTAACGGCAGCAGTACAGAACTATTATCATGATTGTTGTGAATATGGTCATGTATAGGCCGATAAATCGGCCTTTCACCCGTGATGATATTGTACATCGGTATCAACACAGATTTGTGGGGTTGATTTATCGGACTAGGTCATGTACAGCTCTTTAATTCAATAAATTATGTAATTTTTTTGTTGTAATGATTACGGTAATGTAGAAGATTATTCCAGTTGATTTTCTTGTCGATGTTATTATTGTTGTTGTGATGATTACGGTAATGTAGAAGATTATTACAGTTGATTTTCTTGCCTATGTCTTTATTGTTGTTGTTGAAATGAATACGGTAATGTAGAAGATTATTTCAGTTGATTTTATTGCCGATGTTGTTGTTGTAATGATTACAGTACTGTTGAAGATTATTTCAGTTGATTTTATTGCCGGTGTCATTATTGTTGTTGTTGTTGTGATGATTACAGTACTGTTGAAGATTATTTCAGTTGATTTTATTGCCGATGTTATTACTGTTGTTGTTGTTGTAATGAATACGGTAATGTAGAAGATTATTACAGTTGATTTTCTTGCCGATGTCATTATTGTTGTTGTTAAGCTTACTCTTTCCCTGTTTTCTTTTTTTTTTTTTTCTTTGTTTAGTGGCAGGAGGGGGGTATATTTTTCTGCCGGATGTACAAAAAAAAATCCTTCCGTATCTGTTTTATTTCAGAAACAAAATATTGGAATTTTCCCCAACATTATCAAGATATCTGCTATACGTAACGTTGCTAATAATTGGAGAAGTTTTTTGGAATTTACTTTCTAGGTATTCGAACTGTATGTAAAGAATTGTTATGGGTTTTCTTTGTTTCGTATTGCACATGTAGCATTATTTCCTTGTTGGTGACCCGGAGAATTATTTTTCCTTACTCAGTGATATATATATATATATATAGAGAGAGAGAGAGAGAGAGAGAGTTTCTGAGTTTCTTTGAATACTGATCTATTCATTTCCTAGTGCTAGTCAAAGTTTCTTTACGTTTTATTTTAAATTACTATTAATATCATATGCTTGTCATTTTTATTTAGTTACTTTTGCTTTCCATGTCAATATTTGAGGCCACAAACGAATGATATATATGAAGTCTTAATTAATTTATTTATTAATTAATTTTATAAAAAAGATTTTCATGTTTTTCATTCGAGGTCTAATAATGATAAGAATAGCATGCTCGTTAAATCATTCTTAAATACAGGTTGATCAGTTTAAATGTAATTGGTCCATTTACGACGGTACGGTCATTTGATTAAATTTTCCTTAATTTAATTATATCAATTAGTCGAATTTATGAAATATTATTTTGTGATATAAAAAAATGAATGTATATCATATATTGGAACTGACGATATCACAAATTGAAAACATTTATGATACCACGGATTTGAATATATGTTCTTGTAAATTAATTTAGGATATCATAAAATGAAATCATAATATCATATTTTAAATATAAGGTATTATAAATTCCTGGACATTATTTTATATCAGATATATTCTGTAATAATGACAGGTGTGGTTTTCATTACTACACATATTCTAGCAATGATAAGGGGACCGCTCCGGTAGCATATTGGTTAGAGCGCCCACCTCGGATGCGGGAGGTCGTGGGTTCGCCGGCCGAGTCATACTAAAGACTTACAAAAATGGTACTAATTGCTACCTCGCTTGGCGCTCGGCATTAAGAGGTTAGGACTGGTCGGCCTGGTGTCAGGATAATGTGACAGGGTGGCACATAATGCTACATGGCTGCGGCATGATGCCCCAGTGCTAGACATCACTATAAACTGTCACACTGCAGACATCGTAGCGATATGACTGAAAAATTGTTAAATCTAAGGTAAAAATCCAAATCACAGACACACACGCACAATAGCAAATAATAGGTACACTCATTTATTTTGTAACATATGTAACCATAGCTGTGTTTTATATAGAAATAGCACAATAAAATGTTACTTTGATTGAAAAGGTGATAAGCTCTCTCACTTGAATTTTTATATTGAACGGATACTCCATGGAAGCTCGATGGAAGTTGCAGTTCCTAAACTATATTCATCTAAATCTTTGCCCTCACCCCGCACCACGCTGGATATTAGATATGGATTGGGAAGGAATAGGTATAAAACTGACTCAACTTTGCCATGCTAAGATTATTATTCTTGTATGAATACCGTCTTTTTGCCTTGCGTTTTAATCCATAGGTACATTTAAAATGCACTGGTGAAATGTCTAGAATTTCTCTACTCAAAATGCGCTCGAATTCCTAGCCGCCAGTGTTTTAAAAGTAAACTTGTTTTCCTAGATAATTTGACATTTTTAAAACGTAAAACTTCTTCATTTTCTACAGGGGATTTTACGATTCACTCATATTTAAAAAAAAGAATCAGTATCATGCCCCTTGACCATAGGGCAGTTTCAGATATTGACCACTCATACTTTAATAAAATAGGCATTCTAGTTCCTAGACCCAAATAATAATCATCACTTTGCATTCAGTAGAGCGAAACGTAAGTGGAAAGTCATGCACATTATACTGTGATAAATTCAATTATTCTTTATAGAGAGGTGATGTATGTATTCCGCGAGTTTAACATTAAAACAAGAATCCAAGTATCAAGTGATACTGTGCATTTGTTCTTAAGTTCGCATGGAATAAGAGTGTGGCCGAAAATAGGTGTATTACATGTTTGGATGGGATAAGAGTGTGTCCAAATATAGATGTGTTACAAGTTTTATTTCTCAGTTTCAAACAAAATATATGTGACGCAATATTTTAGAAAACATGGAAGATTTACATATTACATTCAGTGATGATAACATTGATATAAGCAGCATAAACCCTGATAGCAGGATTGTTAACATTGAAATAAGCAGCGTCATCTGAAATGAACATCGTCAACCCTGATAGCAGGATTGTTAACATTGAAATAAGCAGCGTCATCTGAAATGAACGGCGTCAACCCTGATAGCAGGATTGTTAACATTGAAATAAGCAGCGTCATCTGAAATGAACAGCGTCAACCCTGATAGCAAGATTGTTAACATTGAAATGAACATCGTCAACGCTGATAGCAAGAATGTTAACATTGAAATGAACATCGTCAACGCTGATAGCAAGAATGTTAGCATTGAAATGAGGGATGCCAACCTGATAGCATGATTGTTAACATTGAAATGAGTAGCGTCAACCCTGATAGCATGATTGTCAGCATTACAATGAGCAGCGTCAACCCTGATAGCAAGATTGTTAACACTGAAGCGAGCAACGGCAACCCAGATAGCAAGAATGTTAACATTGAAATGAGCAGTGTCAACCCAGATAGCATGATTGACAGCATTGAATTGAGCAGCGTCAACCCTGATAGCAAGATTGTTAACATCGATATGAGCAGCGTCAACCCTGATAGCAGGATTGTCAATCTGTCAGCATTGAAATGACCAGCGTCAGCCTTGATAGCGAGAATATTAACATTGAAATGAGCAATGTCAACCCTGATAGCAAGATTGTTAACATTGAAATGAGCAGCGTCAACCCTGATAGCAAGATTGTTAACATTGACATGAGCAGCGTCAACCATGATAGCAAGAATGTTAACATTGAAACGAGCAATGACAACGCTGATAGCAAGATTGTTAACACAGAAATGAGCAGCGTCAACGCTGATAGCAAGATTGTTAACATTGAAATGAGCAGTGTCAACCCTGATATGATTGTCAGCATTAAAATGAGCAGCGTCAACCCTGATAGCAAGATTGTTAACATTGAAATGAGCAGCGTCGACTCTGATAGCATGATTGTCAGCATTAAAATGAGCAGCGTCAACCCTGATAGCAAGATTATTAACATTGAAATGAGCAGCGCCAACCATGATAGAAAGAATGTTAACATTGAAATGAGCAACGGCAACCCTGATAGCATGATTGTCAGCAATGAAATGAGCAGCGTCAACCCTGATAGCAAGATTGTTAACATTGAAATGAGCAGCGTCAACCCTGATAGTATGAGTGTCAGCATTAAAATGAGCAGCGTCAACCCTGATAGCAAGATTATTAACATTGAAATGAGCAGCGCCAACCATGAAAGAAAAATTTTGTTGTTGTTGTTGTTATAGGGTTTAACGCCATTTTTCAGCACAAGATAGGCTATACATGGCGGCCAGTATTAATGGTGGAGGAAGAACCCGGGAAAACCCTGGAAAGAACCACCGACCCACGAGAAGCTACCGGCAAGCTTTCTCACATATCCACATTGGCCGAGCCCGAGACTCGAACCTACGCAGATAGAGGTGAGACGGCAGTGATCCGTGACGGAGAGCGCTTTAGACCACTCGGCCACTCGGGGCCCCCATGATAGAAAGAATGTTAACATTGAAATGAGCAACGGCAACCCTGATAGCATGATTGTCAGCAATGAAATGAGCAGCGTCAACCCTGATAGCAAGATTGTTAACATTGAAATGAGCAGCGTCAACCCTGATAGTTTGATTGTCAGCATTAAAATGAGCAACGGCCACCCTGATAGCATGATTGTCAGCAATGAAATGAGCAGCGTCAACCCTGATAGCAAAATTGTTAACATTGAAACGAGCAGCGGCAGCCTAATAGCGAGAATGCTATAATCGAAATGAGCAGCGTAAACCCTGATAGCATGATTGTCAGCATTGAAATGAGCATCGTCAACCCTGATAGCAAGATTGTTAACATTGAAACATGTAATATCAACCTTGATAATAAGAATGAAAAAATAGTTCGGTAGAAAAAGGAATAAATCACGTTCTTTATGCAGATTCAGAGACATAATTGACATTATACTGGCGAAATAAAAAGGGTACATGTAAATGCTACTTTTCTGTGTCTAACGATTAGGGTGGATCATGTTATCTGTCTCTAAGTTGTTATATTCAGTTTATCTATCACATACCTTTCGTGTCTAGTTTCAGAGTCCTATCTTCGACCAACCTGCAAGCAGCATATTGTGATACTGATGTGGCCATCGTGTCGTTTTAATTTACTGTGGATCTTGGTGAAGTGAATTATCAGCCTAACACAGTGACAATGTTAGGACTGGTCTGCAAAATAAAAAACAAACTTCCAGCCAAATTGAACATACATAAATACTATTTAATTTAGAAATACTTCTTAAGATATCAGCTTGTGTGTAAGAGAACAATGTCAGGCGTCAATTAAATATGTACCATTAAGCACTATAAAACCATGTCCAGACTATAAGCACGTGCAAATCGAAACACCATGTATAATTGCTTTGCAAACAAAGTGGGAAACTTTATTCAAGCAGCATTAGTAATGTATTAATATTGTTGACCTACTTTATAATTAATTTCACCTCAGAGTCAGCTACTGATAGGAAAGTTAATGATTGAGAAGAAGTACACCAGCACATTAAAGATGCTTATTACACTCTTGTTTTAGTTCATCTGGTCGAAGGCCAATTTC
The DNA here is from genome assembly GCA_028554795.2 of Sinohyriopsis cumingii. Taxonomy (NCBI): domain Eukaryota; kingdom Metazoa; phylum Mollusca; class Bivalvia; order Unionida; family Unionidae; genus Sinohyriopsis; species Sinohyriopsis cumingii. The sequence goes on along the minus strand of CM068837.1, from coordinate 121,143,611 downwards.
ATGGTATGGACCTGCGTATGTCGTCTACCGTCCTCGGTGCGATTTGCTAATCAGTCATAGTGAACACTAAAGTAAATCAGTCTAACAAGTATTCCCCGGAGACTTTAAAGTAAATCCCTTTAGTAAGTAAATAATTGTAATAAATAATCTCTGTTTACATAAAAGTTAATCATTCACATAAAAAATCCCCGTAAACATAGCAGTAAATCATTCTTATAAATAATCCCCTTACACATAAAATAAAATCCCTGTAGTAAATAATCCCTGTAAATATAAGAGTAGATCATTCTAATAAATATTCCCTGTAAATATAAGAGTAAATCATTCTAATCAATAATCCTGTTGATGCTTACACATTTAATTTATTTTTGTGTGGGTCATATCAATATATATATATATATATATATATATATATATATATATATATATATATATATATATATATATATATATATATATATATATATAATGATGTACTGTATATCTGATACAGTCCCATTTGATGCTTTCATATTTGATGTTGTATGGGTCATTTCAAAATTTCAACATGAGTGAAACTTACCCTCGACAATTAAAGGTTAAGTCTAGTCGAGTTCAGTTTATCTCAGTGTGAGTTCCTTTTACATCTCATATCCTGTGTTGGATACTAATATTTTATTTCGACCGCTCCAGTGGCCTAGCGGTTAGAGCGTCCGCCTCGTATGCGGGAGGCCGTGGGTTCAATTCCTGGCAGAGTCATGTCAAAGACTTATAAAAAATGGTACTAACAGCTGCCTCGATTGGCGCTCAGCGTTAAGAGGTTAGTGTTAGGACTGGTCGGCCTGGTGTCAGGAGAATGTGAGTGGGTGGGACAGAGTGCTACATGTCTGCGGCATGATACCCCAGTGCTAGACATCACTATAAACTGTCAAAACTGCAGACATCGTAGCGATATAACTGAAAAATTGTTAAAGCTACGTTAAAAATCCAAATCACACACACTATTTTATTTCCGTTTATGTTTGAGTTCCTCTGACATCTCTCACTTAGTGGTTACTAATATTTTATTGCAACTTATATTAGTTCCTCTGTAATCTTCTATCCCGTGATGGATACAGATATTTCAGTTCATATAATCTTAATGTGACTTCCTCTGACGTTTTCTATCCCCTGCTGGATATTAATATTCCGTACATTTGTTGTTGGGTGGGTAAACTTTCCAACCTCTAGATCTAACAGGTTGAGATCGGTCAGAGGAAACTCAGACTAAATTGATCCAATAACGGCAAGCCTACAAAGAGATTTCGCTATACACATACTTTCATGCATGTGTACACAATCGTCTCACAGATCCGGGACTCCATTTGTATCAGTAATGAAAGTTGGCTATCATATTTCTTCAGTTGAGTTTAGTCTCCAGTAGTCGTAAATGAAACTACCACACTGCTATCAAGGAAATGTATCGTTTACGATAGTAACTAGAAACTGTACCACATTGATATCAAGGAAAAGTATCGTATACGACCAGAGGCGTAGCTGGGGGGGGCGGGCAGGGGGGTACATATGTCCCCGGGCGCCAAGGTACAGGGGCGCCAAAATGAGGCTTACAACGTTACATTATAATAAGTAAACAAGGGTAATATTCAAAAATGTGATTAAACGGGGAGGGGGCTGGGGCGCCAATTTTATAGTTCGTCCCCGGGCGCAAAATATCATAGCTACGCCTCTGTATACGACAGTCACTATAAAATGTACCACATTGCTATCAAGGAAATGTATCGTATACGATAGTCACTATAATCTGTACCACATTGCTATCAAGGAAATGTATCGTATACGATAGTCACAAGAAACTATACCACATTCTTATCAATGAAATGCATCATATACGATAGTAACTATAAACTACCACATTGTTATGAAGGAAATGTATCGTATACGATAGTCACTATGACTGTACCACATTGATATCAAGGAAATGTATCGTATACGATAGTCACTATAAAATGTACCACATTGCTATCAAGGAAATGTATCGTATACGATAGTCACTATAAACTGTACCACATTGCTATCAAGGAACTGTATCGTATACGATAGTCATTAAAAACTGTACCACATTGCTATCAATGAAAGTGTAGTACACTATTGTCACTATAACCTGTACCACAATGTTATCGATGAAATGTGTGGTACACTATAGTCACAAGAAACTATACCACATTGATATCAACGAAATGTGCTGTACACTATAGTCACTATAAACTGCCACGTTTCTATCAATGAAATGTGTCGTACACAGTAGTCACTATAAACTATACCACATTGCTATCAACAAAATGTAGAGTACATTATAGTCACTATAAAATGTGCCACAATGTTATCGATGAAATGTGTGGTACACTATAGTCACAAGAAACTATACCATGTTGATATCAACGAAATGTGCTGTACACTATAGTCACTATAAACTGCCACATTTCTATCAATGAAATGTGTCGTACACAATAGTCACTATAAACTATACCACATTGCTATCAACGAAATGTATCGTACATTATAGTCACTATAAACTGTACCACAATGCAATCAACAAAATGTGTCGTACACGATAGTTACTATAAACATAATTCGTATACTTGAAAATAATAGATTAGCCATTATAATTTACGGAGAAGGTCTACTCAGACACCCGCATAATGAATGTGATGGACCATAGTTTTTATAGAGCCCGAGAGTCGAACCCCCGCAGACAGGTGAGATGGCAATGATCTGAAACAAAGAGCGCTTGATAGCACAAGGTCACTGGAGGCCCCCGACAGATATTTTCAAAATGACTAGATAGAAGTTACCGGACCTGTACGGGTAATATGACTGGGTGTATGGGTAGTTAGACTGGCTGGTAACGCCCTACACCCAATGTGAACACAAGTAATATGAATGTGTATTTGTGTAGTTTAGTAATCAGACAAAGAAGACTGATACTTACAAAGTTTGTTTCGATCCTTCAAAATGTAAGCTTCCTGAATTATCTGGGTTGTCACATTCGACAACATGTATTTTTCTTCCTTCCCAGGCAAAGCAATGACGCTATAAACCAACCCACCAATCAATGCACATAATTTATGAAGCACGTATGAACAAGCTCGGTAACGAATAGATTACACCATACCTGGCTGATTGTGTTGCAAACTATTACTTCAAGGATATATCTGTCTCAACATATTTGTCTACAAAATATTAAACCTTAAAAACATTAATGCCATTTCAAAAAATGTATCCACTAGAGAGTTATTAAAATTATTACCGTCATCCACTCAAGTCTCTACCACAACGATTGGATGTTTAAAGAACTGTTCAAAGTCCGAACCCAACCATGATATGTATATATGTCAATAGTGGATAATAAATATCCTCGTTAGTAATGTCACTCCAATAGCATTTTATACATTCCCTGGATATGAATTTCCGTAATTGTGAACACGGGTAATATGAATGCGTATTTATGTAGTCAGAATGTTTGAATAATAAATACAATGACTACATAAAATTTACCGTAATTCTGAATACGGGTAACATGACTAAGTTTGTATGCAGTTAGACTGGCTGATAACTGTCCAACACCCACTGTGAACACATGTACTATGAACGGGCATTCATGTAGTTTTATAATCATATAAAGAAAACGGATACTTCCAAGATTTATATAAATCCTTCAAACTGGAAGATTCCTGAATTTCCTGGAATGTCACTTTCGAAATTTATTTTGATACCTCCCCAGGCAAAGTTCTGTCGCTATATACAATCAAACCCACCAGTCGATGCAGAAAATTCATGAAGCATGCACAAGAAAGCAAGGTATTGAGTAGGTAACAGCATACCTAGCTGTTTGTGTTGTTGGAAACTATTAGTTCAAAGACATTTAAGAGATCGAAATGAATTATATAGTGATATGTATCCATATCTCACTTGCTCTGTTCAAACAAATAAAGTCTGTTAAAATAAAATAACATAAAAAAGAACATTAAACAATGAACAAGGATAAAGTTATATAAAAACTTCGACCTTTGCATACACTTCTTTCTGTTTATTTATTTGAATTTCATAACAAAAATATTTGCATCTATCTATCTATCTATCTATCTATCTATCTGTCTGTCTATCTGTTTCTTTTGTTTTATTTCTTTCCTTCTTTCTTTTGTTTCCCGCTCCGATGGCCTAGTGGTTAGAGCGTCCGCCTCGTGTGAGGGAGGTTGCGGGTTCAAACCCCGGCCGAGTCATACCATAGACCTTTAAATATGGCACTAACAGCTGCCTCTCTAGGTGCTCAGCATTAAGAGTTATTGTTAGGACTGGTCGGCCTGGTGTCAGGACAATGTGACTGGGTGGAACATGATACTACATGTCTGCGGTATGATGTCACAGAACTAGACATCACTATATACTGCCACACTGCAGACATCGTAGCCATATGTCTGAAACACTGTTAAAGTTACGTTAAAAATCCAAATCTCACACACACGTTCTTTCTTTCTGCTTGTCCATCTGCCAGATAATACTACAGTGATTTGGAATCCTCCTCTGTTTCTTTTCCTTTCCTCCTCATAACTAATGCTACCAGCACCACCACCAGCACCACCACCATGACTAAGACATGACACTAATACTACTGAAGCCACCACTGGAACCAATACGTTTCTAGCTTTTACTCCAAACTTAATTATATGTTATTTTTATACAATCTCTACGACTCTTGATATCCTTGATATTATACAAACGCCACAGTTTATGTTTTTTGTTTTACTATGTTGCAGTTTTTTTGTGCTGCTGATACCATCACATCCGCAGCTGATTCTTGCTGATGTAGTACAAAAACCTAAAAGAATAGATACAATTCACCAGAGTTGATGCCCCTGTTTTATTTATTTAATCATCCTTCAAAAGACTACCAGCAACATATGGTGGCGCTATACAGTTTCGCATTTTGCATAGGTTAGGATTTTAAAGAAAAAGAATTTCCCCGGCTTTCCTCACTGGTTATACTGGCTATTTAAAAAAGACCTTGTATATCTTAGGTATAATTAAAAGAACCTTTAATTCCCTTTATTTTAATGTATGATTGATGGGTGTACTATGGGTTATAGAGTGCACAGTTTGGCCTTACTTCAAATGTGAATCTTTCAAAAATGTGCTAGCTCTACTTGGTCATTTTCACTTCCTGAACTTCAGAGGTAAAATGTATAAAAAGAGCCGATAACTTTTTTTACATTTTATATATTTGGTAATTCATTCATTGCACTTTCAGAAGCTGGTATTGTCTAGTCTGGCAAAATTCATTTTCCCTATTTTAATAGCTGCTATGTATAGTGTACTTTAGACTAATTCAGGCTGATTTTTTAACACAAGGGAGCAGTCATTTTAGTTAGCAGTGTGCTTAAATCATGTAAAATTTCCAAAAGTACAATAAAAATGTGCTGTACACTATAGTCACTATAAACTGCCACATTTCTATCAATGAAATGTGTCGTACACAGTAGTCACTATAAACTATACCACATTGCTATCAACGAAATGTAGAGTACATTATAGTCGCTATAAAATGTGCCACAATGTTATCGATGAAATGTGTGGTACACTATAGTCACAAGAAACTATACCACATTGATATCAACGAAATGTGCTGTACACTATAGTCACTATAAACTGCCACATTTCTATCAATGAAATGTGTCGTACACAATAGTCACTATAAACTATACCACATTGCTATCAACGAAATGTATCGTACATTACAGTCACTATAAACTGTACCACAATGCAATCAACAAAATGTGTCGTACACGATAGTTACTATAAACATAATTCGTATACTTGAAAATAATAGCCATTATAATTTACGGAGAAGGTCTACTCAGACACCCGCATAATGAATGTGATGGACCATAGTTTTTATAGAGCCCGAGAGTCGAACCCCCGCAGACAGGTGAGATGGCAATGATCTGAAACAAAGAGCGCTTGATAGCACAAGGCCACTGGAGGCCCCCGACAGATATTTTCAAAATGACTAGATAGAAGTTACCGGACCTGTACGGGTAATATGACTGGGTGTATGGGTAGTTAGACTGGCTGGTAACGCCCTACACCCAGTGTGAACACAAGTAATATGAATGTCTATTTGTGTAGTTTAGTAATCGGACAAAGAAGACTGATACTTACAAAGTTTGTTTAGATCCTTCAAAATGTAAGCTTCCTGAATTATCTGGGTTGTCACATTCGACAACATGTATTTTTCTTCCTTCCCAGGCAAAGCAGTGACGCTATAAACCAACCCACCAATCAATGCAGAGAATTTATGAAGCATGTATGAACAAGCTCGGTAACGAATAGATTACACCATACCTGGCTGATTGTATTGCAAACTATTACTTCAAGGATATATCTGTCTCAACATATTTGTCTACAAAATATTAAACCTTAAAAACATTAATGCCATTTCAAAAAATGTATCCACTAGAGAGTTATTATAATTATTACCGTCATCCACTCAAGTCTCTACCACAACGATTGGATGCTTAAAGAACTGTTCAAAGTCCGAACCCAACCATGATATATATATATATATATATATATATATATATATATATATATATATATATATATATATATATATATGTCAATAGTGGATAATAAATACCCTCGTTAGTAATGTCATTCCAATAGCATTTTATACATTCCCTGGATATGAATTTCCGTAATTGTGAACACGGGTAATATGAATACCTATTTATGTAGTCAGAATGATATTTGAACAATACAATAACTAAATAAAATTTACCGTAATTCTGAATAAAATTGTATGCAGTTAGACTGGCTGATAACTGTCCAACACCCACTGTGAATACATGTACTATGAATGGGCATTCATGTAGTTTTATAATCACATAAAGAAAACTGATACTTCCAAGATTTATATAAATCCTTCAAACTGGAAGATTCCTGAATTTCCTGGAATGTCACTTTCGAAAATTATTTTGATACCTCCCCAGGCAAAGTTCTGTCGCTACATACAATCAAACCCACCAATCAATGCAGAAAATTCATGAACTATGCACAAGAAAGCAAGGTATTGAGTAGGTAACAGCATACCTAGCTGTTTGTGTTGTTGGAAACTATTAGTCCAAAGACATTTAAGGGATCGAAATGAATTATATAGTGATATGTATCTATGTCGCTTGCTCTGTTCAAACAAATAACATCTGTTAAAATAAAATCACGTGACAAAGAACATTAAACAATGAACAAGGATAAAGTTATATAAAAACTTCGACCTTTGCATACACTTCTTTCTGTTTATTTATTTGAATTTCGTAGCAAAAGTATTTGCATCTATCTATCTATCTATATATCTATCTATTCTTATCTGTCTGTCTATCTGTTTCTTTTGTTTTCTTACTTTCGTTCTTTCTTTTGTTCCCCGCTCCGACGGCGTAGTGGTTAGAGCGTCCGCCTCGTGTGAGGGAGGTTGCGGGTTCAAACCCCGGCCGAGTCATACCATATACCTTTAAATATGGTACTAACAGCTGCCTCTCTAGGTGCTCATCATTAAGAGTTATTATTAGGACTGGTCGGCCTGGTATCAGGATAATGTGACTGGGTGGAACATGATACTACATGTCTGCGGTATGAAGTCACAGAACTAGACATCACCATATACTGCAACACTGCAGACATCGTAGCCATATGTCTGAAAAACTGTTAAAGTTACGTTAAAAATCCAAATCACACACACGCGTCATTTCTTTCTGCTTGTCCATCTGCCAAATAATACCACAGTGATTTGGAATCCTCCTTTGTTTCTTTTCCTTTTCTCCTCATTACTAATGCTACCACCACCACCACCACCACCAGCACCACCACCATGACTAAGACATGACACTAATACTACTGAAGTCACCACTGGAACCAGTGCATTTCTAGCTTTTACTCCAAACTTAACTATATGTTATTTTTATACAATCTCTACGACTGCTCTTGCTATCAACACTTCCATGATATCATACAAACGCCACAGCTTATGTTTTTTGTTTTACGGTGTTGCAGTTCGTTTGTGCTGCTGATACACATCCGCATCTAATGCTTTCTGATGTATTGCAAAAACCTATAAGAATAGATACAATTCACCAGAGTTGATGCCCACGTTTTATTTATTTAATCATCCTTCAAAAGACTACCAACAACATATGTACTATAAATAGACATGGCTCTTCTGACATACTGGGTCTTAGACATTACCTAGCTCACTTGAAATTATTGCGTTCAGGGTTATCTAGCAGCTGTTGTTGTAGGGTTTAACGCCATTTTTCAGCACAGGATTAGCTATACATGGCGGTCAGTGAAATTGGTGGAGGAAGAACCGTATAAAACCCCGGGAAAACCACCGACCCACGAGAAGCTACTAGCAGGCTTTCTCACTTACCAAAGTTAGCCGAGCCTGAGACTCGAACTCACGCAGACAGAGGTGAGATGGCAGTGATCCGTAACGGAGAGCTCTTTAGACCACTCGGGGCCCCAAAATCGTACAAAACAAACTTTATAATTCACACACACACACATACACAAACAACTTGTCCGGAGAATAAAGCTTAAGTCCCGCTGTGCTTGATAACGCGAGCCATCAACACACACACACACACACACACTTGCCTAGAGCATAAAGCTTAAGTCCCGCAGTCCTTGGTAACGCGAGCCATCAACACACACTCACACACACACACACACTTGCCTAGAGCATAAAGCTTAAGTCCCGCAGTCCTTGGTAACGCGAGCCATCAACACACACTCACACACACACACACACTTGCCTAGAGCATAAAGCTTAAGTCCCGCTGTCCTTGGTAACGCGAGTCATCAACACACACACACACATACACATGTGTAGAGCAAGAAAACTAGTTGTAATATGACCTTTAAATTTCAAAATCAATCAATCATATACACGTGTCGTATAGTTTATGAAAAATAGCAGAACTTATAAAATTACATTAAATGACTTAATCACAAAATGAAATCGCAGAAAAAGTAACTTTCACAATACACCACGAATGGAATCCGCTTTTCCGGATTTAGGTGTATATGACGTGTTAGTCTTACATTCGACAGACATGATTTAATATAAACACATCAGAAGAAACATTTACACTGTTTACGATATACTTTATATCGCTTAATCTAAATAGTATCATGGACAAAGTCCATGTGACATCATGCTCCAGTGTTACACTCTATTTAGCTAGCAACAAAATGTATCATGGACAAAGTCCATGTGACATGCACCAGTATTACACTCAATTAAGCTAGCAAAAAAAGTATCATGAACAAAGTCCACGTGACATGCACCAATGTTACACTCTATTGAGCTAGTAACAAAAAGTATCATGGTGAAGGTACATGAGTTATCATGAATCAACGATATGGTTAATGTTTACTTAGCCGTAAACAGCACCAAGGCTAAGAAACATGAACCATCAAGCACCATTGTTACACATTATTTAATTAGCGCCAAACAGTATCATGTGCAAGGTTCACATGCTATCATTTCATGGACAAAGTTCACGTGATCTAAATGGACAAGATCCATGAACCATCATCATACACCATGGTTACACTTCATTTGACTAGCAGCAAACATTACCATGGACAAGGTCCATGTCTCATAATCAGAAGAAAGGTCACCGACAGCAATCTGTCACAATTCTGCAACTAGGTGATATATTTGTAAGAATGGGGATAAACGAATAAATTATCATGGATTATAGATTATCCCTGGATCGTTTACTCTTTAAATATTCTCAACTATCTCCTTCAACGGTGAGTGAATAACTGAAACGTTTATTTCAATGTCATCATAGAAAAGAACCTAAGAAAATCGTGCAGATGACTTTAGTAGAAGCTTTTCAAGCGAGACCCAAGTACGTATCAAGAAATACCTACATGGAAAACGGAAACATAAAACACATTGTTTCGAATGATTTAATCACAACATTTAAAAAAGGTGTGACCGACTGATGGACGGAAGGAAAAGGGAAGCACCATGTGCCTTACATACTTTGTGGCAAAGCATGAAGATACAAAGGTGGGGCATCCATTATTTGTTTCACTGCGAGAAAATCTCAAAGCAGGTCCAATTTAGACAGCTGGTCATTATAACTGCGATCTTGAATCCAAATGATAAAGAGGTTTTATTGCACCTAATGTATATTCAACAAGTCACTGTATTGGTTAGTTACTCACTTTATAAATGATGGATGTGGTCGTGGTATATTGGCATAGATTTAAGTGTTATCGATAATGTACAATTCAGTGTAGGTGGGTGGGGTATGCTACTATGATAGTGAAGAAATGGACACAAATTATGGTAATACTGATGTCCCATTTCTTTCAGTAGGGATCCTGCAACATTTACAGTGAGTGTTTGAAATTATAATTTATCATTAGAAAATTCATTACCTATTTATCCACAGATTTTGATACAACTTACAGCAATATGGAGCATGTATGTAGAGAAAATGAAATGCCATTGATACCTATGAATAATTCATTTAATGGCAAGGAAAAAAAAGATTTTTTTATAAATTGAACTTGAACTGTGATTCTGCACATACTGTTTGCAAATAAAATTGATTCTAGACAGTCGTGAACAACCGTGACCGTAGTTCCTAAAACAGGTAGGATGGCCTGCATTGGCCATAAGCAGCATTCTGAGACGATGACAATAAAAATGTTCTCCATGTATTGTGGTAATAATAATAATAATAATAATAAGTACTCAAGTTTCAGTCCCAAACACTAAGATGATCCCAAACATAAACAATCTGGGATAGTTTCATATTTTCTGCTCACGTTTCTGTATGTACATGATGTAAATCTCTTTATTTATTGTTCGACAATTAGTAATTAAATGTTCTAAACTGTGTTAATTAAAAATATTGAGTTTAAATTTCTAACCATTTTCTTGGCATCATGATAATGTGTTCAAGGTCCAGTAATCAACGCGGGAAATTTCTCAAGCATGTAGCAGCAAGCTAGGTAACAAAAAGATTACACCGTACCTGGCTGATTGTGTCGTTGGAAACTACTAGTTCAAGGACACTCCAGGGATCAAATGCATTGCCTAGTCGTTTGTGATTTGTTCAAACATGAAGGCAGTAACAATACAATAGCATAAAAGAATGAACTAGAATCAAATTATGACAATAAAACTTCCCTGTTTGCATACACCTCTCTCCAACATATTTAAATATCTATCTACCTACTACATATATATTTGTATGACTGTCTGTCTATTTAGATATGTCTGTCTCTTTGTCTGTCTATCTACCTATTTACTCATCTATATACCTATCTAGTTGTCCATCTGGCAGATACTACTGCTATACATTGAAATCCTCCTCCTTTTTTTGTCTTTTTTTCCTTCTCGTACTAATGAGACCACCACCACCACCACAACCACCATCACTACAACAACAACGAATACTACTGCAGATACTACCACTATTTCCGCTGTTGCTACCACTACAATAAAATCAGAAATCAGCTTCTCAAGTAATATCAGGATCAATACTGCTGTTAATGCTGCCTTTATAGGCCTTACTCTAAAATTTACTGTACGTTATTTTTATGCAACCTCTACGGCCCCTGTTGCCATTAGCACCTCCTTGATATTCAAAGAAACACCACCGATTCAATTTTTCTTTTACATTTTTGTTTTTAACTGCTGATAGCACCAACACAGCCGTTACAGATGTATAATTTTCTTACAAGATTTTTTTTCTTTTCACTTTTTCACAACGTCCCTTTCAAAGTCACTTCATTAAAAGAATTTTGGTCATGATTGTCATCTTTTGTGTACACGTATGTTTGTCTATATTATTGTTATTACTGTCATTTTTGGAGTACTTTTATATGTATGTGCACCTGTTTTTACGTCATTCACATGTCATTTTTGCTTATGTAATTGACTACTTGTTGTATTTTACGCACGGGTGCTCGTGTTATTCTTTTCTATATCTGTTCAGTACTGTTATTCCATCCCTTTAATTGCATATGTTACTTCTAGTTTTATCGATATGGACAATAACACCGTGGTATGCCATCTCATATATAACGATAGCCAAACCAAAATTCCACCCCACAGTATGAGTTATCCACTGGTTTTCCTTTATGTATACGTAACAGTGAGTTCAATAGCAAGTATGTGTATATACATTACCTCATATTGTATTCATACAAACTCTGTAGTGATATTGTTAGTCCCATACCGTCCCAAACCACTAACACTAAATTGTCATACATTCCAGTAGTGGCCTAGTACTTTTAAGCCCCTTACGTTTTCACACCTCCTCAACCCAATGTTAAAATTGCCATATATCCCCATTGAGCCCCATAATATGAAATCCCCTACATACCATAATCTATGTTAAAACCTATTCACATTTTAGCTTCGATTTCCCAAAGGTCCTAAATATAATATTCAAATGCTGATTCCTTTATTATTCTAATTCTTACTGAGACCCCATAGTTTCACATTTTTGTAAGTCAATGGCTACTGTTAATTTCCATATGATCCCCAAGTGTCATACTGTTTAACGGAGACTCCATACAGTCCCCTAAAACTACTTTCCAATAGTACTGGTCTCTTTTCCAGAAGCACTCTTCTTATGCTTTGGGAATTCAAAAGGACTGACACATTTGAAATTATAACCTAATGTTTCGTTTCTTATTCTTTGTTTTAATTCGTCATTTATATGCGTTCTGTTGTTTTCGGTATTGGTCAAAACAATTCAAAACAAACAAAAAAGGTACTTGCCGAAACGATTGTTGTGGTATTGTTTTATGTCATTGACGAACCACGTGTCTGTATTCTTTCTACAGCTGATTGACGAACCACGTGTCTGTATTCTTTCTACAGCTGACTAATAAAAGACAATATTTTATTATGATTGAAAAGAATCGCCTACAGAAACAACGACTGAAACATCGCCCGCAAGACTTATTCTTTTAAAATGTATTGACTGACATCATACTTTGTCTATCAAAACTTCGTATGTGATTGTAGATTTTGGAGCACATAACATAAAAGATCAATTGCCGAATTATGGTATTGTATGGGAATGAAGTTTAGGGAGTACATAACATAAAAGCAATTCTGTCAAGTGTACGGTATTGTTCAAACTATGATAGGTATGCCAATCTCCTTCAGTGTAATAATTATTTTTTCTTTGTAATAAAATTTGAAAATGTCAGGTATATATAGTTTATTGAAAAAAATCAGAATTTAAAAACTAACATAAAACGACATATCTGAGAATGAAATCGTGGAATAAAAGAAAACCATATCACATCAAATAAAATCCAATGAAATATGTCGTTCTTCCACATTCGGGTCAAGAAAAACATTAACAGGTTAGTCTTATATTCGACAACCATGTTTATACATAAATAGGCCAAAAGGAAAAGTTATAACTTGTTTCATATATCTTATACAGTTTGATCTAAACGTTATCATGAACAAAGTCCCCGTGACATCATGGACCATTGTTACAATCTATTTAGCAACAAACGATATTATGAACATGGCCTCTGTGTGATCATTTCATATTTTCACATTTCATATTTAGCTAGCACTAAACCACATATATGTTAATTTCCATGTGCCATTATACGCAATATTGGATGTTATTTACCTATCACCAAAGAGTATCATCGACAAGGTCCATGTGCCATCATATACCGCAATTACACCTTATTTACCTAGCACCTTACAGTATCATGGACAATGTCCACGTGCTACATACACCGTGGTTACACTTTGTTTACCTAGCACCAAACATTATTATGGACAAGGCCAATGTGCCACCATACACCATGGTTTTACTTTATTTACCTAGCAACAAACAGTATGATTGACAAGCCCCATGTGACATCATAAACCGGACACAATGTTTATATTTATTTTATAACCCTCAACAATGTGCTGCGCAAGGTCCATGTATCATCATCTACCACGTCAGATGAAAGCTCAGCGACTGCAATATGTTACAATTCTACAATTCCATAACATATTTGTAAGAGTGAGGAGTAAATTATGAAATAATGCATTCACATGACAAACATTTCCTCTGCAGTGTTTACTCTTTTAATATGTTCAATTATTTCCATTAACGGTGTGTGAAAATCAAGCCAACCTTTCATAATCAACCTCATCGTAGATAGGTGCTGAATAAAATCGTGACAATGACTTTGGTAGAAGCTTATCAGGTGAGACCCAAACACGTATCAAGAAATACTCTCATGCAAAATGGTTCACCCGCCACAGTGCTTCAAATAACGTCGACGCTAAATTTAGGAAAGGTGTGACCGACTGATGGACGGACGGACAAGGGAAGCACTATATGTCTGATCTCCTTTGAGGCAGAGCATGACGATACATTGCAAAATTGGAACATCCATTGTGTGTACACATTATTACTATGAAAATCTCAATACACGTGCCCATTCTAAGCTAGTTATGGCTGGAGAGCCACTCATTATAAGTGCAATCTTGAATCCACACGACACAAAGGTTTTCTACATAAAATATATATTCCACAAAGTACTGTGTTGGTTTGTTGCGCACTTTAGAAATGAGGCAGGAGGGATTGGTTTCTCATTAATAATTCTGTACAGGAGGGTGGGGAATGGCACACTGATTGTCAAGAAATGGTTACACATTATCTTAATAGTGATATCCCACTTCTTCCAGTAAGAACATGCAACACGTATTAGTGAGTATGCGAAAGAATAACTTATAGTAAGAAAGATTTCATACATTTTTATCCACATCCTTTGGTGCAATGTACATGATTAGTCAGTCTGTACGTAGTGAAAATGAAATGTTACGGACACAGTTGGTGAAACTGAGCATGCGTTTCGGTAAAAACTGTTTGCAAATAACATGGATTATGGAATGTCCTGTATAACCTTGACAGTAGGTCCTAAGACAAGGCTAGCATGGTCCATAATCAGCATGTTATGATGACGCCAATAACAGAAACTCTCCATGTACTATGGTAATAAAAGTAATTATACAATCTTATGATGACGACAATAACACAAACTCTCCATGTACTATGGTAATAATACTAATTACACAATGTTATGATGAAGACAATAACACAAACTCTCCATGTACTATGGTAATAATACTAATTACACAATGTTATGATGAAGACAATAACACAAACTCTCCATGTACTATGGTAATAATACTAATTGCACAATGTTATGATGAAGACAATAACACAAACTCTCCACAAACTCTCCATGTACTATGGTAATAATACTAATTGCACAATGTTATGATGAAGACAATAACACAAATTCTCCATGTACTATGGTAATAATACTAATTACACAATGTTATGATGAAGACAATAACACAAACTCTCCATGTACTATGGTAATAATACTAATTGCACAATATTATGATGAAGACAATAACACAAACTCTCCATGTTTTATGGTAATAATACTAATTACACAATGTTATGATGAAGACAATAACACAAACTCTCCATGTTTTATGGTAATAATACTAATTGCACAATGTTATGATGACGACAATAACACAAACTCTTCATGTACTATGGTAATAATACTAATTGCACAATATTATGATGAAGACAATAACACAAACTCTCCATGTTTTATGGTAATAATACTAATTACACAATGTTATGATGAAGACAATAACCAAAACTCTGCATGTTTTATGATAATAATACTAATTACACAACGTTTAGTCCCAAACATTATGATGATCCGTAAATTAACAATTTGAACTATTTTCATGTTCTCTGCTCACATTTCTGTCTGTACATGATGCACATCTATATATTTATTGCTCCACAATTGGTAATTCATTTTTGTATACTATATTAGTTAACTGATACTGACTTAAACTGTGTAACCACTTTCTTGGTATCCTAGTAATGGGTTTAAGGCAAACTGTAAGAAATGTGACTTTGGTCTAATTTGTCCCGTTTATGTAGAACATGACTTCGAACTGGACTAGGCTGTACAACGATAAAATTGATTTTACCACTGTAAATACACCAAACAACCTAGGTAACTAGTTACCAAAAAGACAAATGTCACTAAATCGCTAATAGTATATCTATCTATCTATCTATCTATCTAGAGAGAAGTATTAACTCTTTCAATTAACATGACCTATTTGACACAATAGAATCCAATGTAGGAAAGCACATGGATATATCCATGCTTATTGTATACTTCATAAATAGTCCCATTAGTAAAATATTGTTGCTACGTGTCAATAATCAATGGTATTGCCTGGAGTTAAGTAAAATTATTCACCGCTACCTTGAATGGTAAATACGTGCCCGCGTTCAAAAACATTTTTCCTGTACGTTGAATTAAAATGGCAACCAACGCTGACCTCATTCGTCATCGACGAACTTAAAATTTCAAGAGAGAGAGAGAGAGAGAGAGAGAGAGCACGTCATACCAATCTTTGATATAATATATCAATCATCAGGTGCATACAAACACTAATTTGTACATACCTCCTACTGGCAAGCAGCATGTGTCACTCATTTCACCATCATACATTGAATTTCTACAGATGAACTGTCTAAATAAAAACAAGATTAATAGTCTAACTATAAGTCTTACTGTTAATGAAATTTCGTGGTAGAGTCCTCAGTCACTTTAAAACATATATTCCATTATACTGTTAGTACTTGTAGTTGTCTACTCGTATAGGCACACAGACGTACACGCACATACAGGTAAACATATAATGATTGCAATCTGAAGTTATTGCAAATGTACACAAAACCTTTCAAGGCTGTCGCAGGGAACCAGTCAAGCAGAATGTTAGACTCCGCTCAGGTGGCGGAGGGACGGTTTTGAATACTGGCCCAGGGTATGGTATGACGTTTTGAGCTATTATTGTGTAATAATTAAAGATATGGACATATTCGCGAAATGGTCTTTCCGGCTTGTGTTGATTTTGAAACTGATGTTAGTCATGTACACTTCATTTAGGCAGTACACAGTATGTAGCCAGTGAAATACCAATATTCGGCTTGAAAGCAGAGCTAGCTATTTATAGCAGTAGACACGTTGGCTGTAGTACAGGAGTCTGACGTTTTGTCAATAAAGTACGGCGAAATCTCTGACAACATGAAATCACCTTATCGGTAATATAAATGAACAGTTTATATTACCGACAAGGTGATTTCATGTTGTCGGAGATTTCGCCGTACTTTATTGATAAAACGTCAGACTGCTGTGGTTCAAGGCAAGTAGAATATCTCAAAAACTGATTGGATGACAATTATTTTGAATAGCATCAAACCGTTAAGTACATAAAAGTTTTAAAATATTATCACCCAAGGAAAGGTCTTGTGTTTGCACTGTGAGCACCACGTGTTCTCAAAAATGGCCTTCGGACATGAAAATGCATGCATAATTTTGGGGTGGGGTGCTTCAACTTTTGACTATGAATTTACATTGACTTGTCAGATCAAGTGAATGATATTCTTATGTGTTGCTTTATTATACCTATCCAAAAATATGGACCTTTTTGAGCTCATTCATGTATTTTATTTTTTATGAATTTTTATATTAGGCAGGTGTACGCAACACTAAATTTATGCATAAAAACTGTCCCCTGCCCCC
Organism: Sinohyriopsis cumingii; assembly: GCA_028554795.2. Taxonomy (NCBI): domain Eukaryota; kingdom Metazoa; phylum Mollusca; class Bivalvia; order Unionida; family Unionidae; genus Sinohyriopsis; species Sinohyriopsis cumingii. Next base: position 121,125,887 of record CM068837.1, on the reverse strand, counting down.
TCGAGTTAGTTCTACAAAGTAAGACACATCACCCAATATTTTTGTTCATGTTCTATGTCCTACATTGTAGGACTACCCTCAAGTGTGTAAATCAGAGTGTCAAAATCTGATGAAGAAAAAGAACACACACACATACATATAACAGACACACACACACACACACACACACACATATATAGAGAGAGTTATATGTAATAGAAGATATCGATAAAACATTTAATGAGTAATGGTCCAAGGATCGTTCCCCGGGAAATCCCATTCTGAATGTCAGCGCTAGCTATTCAAGACACACTGCAACTTTTCATTTCACAGAGAGCTCAGTAAGAGTCCTACTGATCCATTTTGACATACCCTAATCCCTACTGACCCATTTGACATACCCTAAGCCCTTAACTTGCATATGAGAATACAAAGAGGGAGACAGTCAAATACCTTGGATAAATCCACCAGAACTTCAACTACATATTTGTTCTCATCAAGAGCCCTCCTCCACTCTTAAAGCAAAAGTAACATGGTGTCTGACATTCATGACTATTCTGAAAAACACACGTTTGTTATAAACATTCTCAAAAAAATAGGCTAACTGGATTTCAATTGATCTCTAAAAGAAATAGTATCTGATGGATACAATGCTGACATGTATGTAGTTACTCCGACAATCGGACCTAATTGGGCTTCCTTCAGACAATCAGAAAAATATTTGACTGTAAATTATATTAATTGGATTTGTAATATGGCCCACAAGGATTGGTGATCCAGTATTTAATAGCTCATCAGGAATTTGATCTCCTCCAGTGGCTTTTTTTAAATTCAAATCTCTTTGCACTTTATACATATCTTCGTGGTTAACTTGTTTAAATTCAAACATTGTATCCATGTTATTATTGCCCTCCCTGATACTCTGACGGATTAAAGGGTCAAAAGGAACAGCCTTTCCTGGATGTCTGATGCCACATTTACATAAACATTATTGAAGATTTCACAGTTTCTGTCATTGTTTACAATTTTTTTTACCTTTAGTAAGAATGACCTTATCTTGACCATCTGAGCAGCTATTCGAAAACTCATAGGTTAATAGTTGACTAAAAATTCTGGATATAGTGCTCACTGTATATCTTTCTAAAGCATATGCTCTCTGAGACTTATTCCTTAATTTGTTTACCAAATTTCTCTGACACCTATAGTTTTCTCAGGTTTTCCATGATCTGTAGAGAGTGTCTTTTGTAAACAACATATGTTTAGCATATATAGCTTTCCTTAATTCTCCGTTCTTACAAAGATTTTTTTTTTTATGTGGGTATGTATTTTTCTTTGGGGCATGTTTGTCTGTAACATTTAACAGAACTTTTTCACCAGTAACAAAGAGTTGGCAGATCACATCAATAAACATTTTAAACGATTTTTGTCTTGGTTTCAGAATGCACAGCACTTTTAACTGAGTAATTGCTATATTATGAAAATCACTAATTTCAGTAATTACAGTTACGGTATTAATCCACTGACTTTGTTTATATGTAACTAAATCATCAACACAACATGAATTATTCGATCTTAGGTTACAGATTTATATAGTTTCAGAGTTAATAACTCAAGACCAGAATCTTGGATAATTGGGAAAAAACTCGAGGTTAATGTTCCTTATGGACAGAACTGATTTCACGGTTGTTTATTTTTCATGCCAAGGAATTAACCATTCAACATCCTGCAACTTGTATACATGTGTTAAGTGGGGATCGTAATAGCGTGAAAAGTATGGATTACACTATCAAGATGGAGGCCAAACCTTGTCTGCAGCCCTCTCCCATCTGTAATGTACACACATACCATGCCTAAGCATGATTGAAAATATTCAGTGTTAACAAGATATCAGATGACATAGCACTGTAGTGAGAGTTTCAAATGCACCTTTCATTCAATGCAAAATGAATTTCCATTAAGGCCGTAATACACTCTTCTATCACGTCTTCTAAATTGTCTATGCTGGATAACTTAATGAGCATCTTTAGAATTGAATTTTTTCATATGGTCACTGAACGTTTGCTGAAAGAAAAGGAGTACACTCATGAATGTCTGATATCATGCTCTTGGTGTTTGGGTAAAATTGGGAAATTTACCTCAACACCAATAATATGTTCTCAGACGTTAATGAGTGTGCTCAGCATAACAAATACAAATAATTTCAAAACAAAACAAAAAAAATAAACCCTCTCAAAATTATTATGCAAAAAACAACAAGTATGTTCCACTATTTTGTTCTTGTCCACACCCATTTCAGATGTGGAAAATATCCTAGTCATGAGAATGAAGTTCTTCTTCAGACTACATAAGCATCATTTTTTTTATTACAAACATTGTTCTCCTGTCTCGCCCAAGGATCCCAAAATGCCATTCATGTCACAGCACACTGACTTGGTACCCATGTCCATGTGTGACACACTCTAAGAACAACACAAGAAACTTCTCAGAGGTATGTTAAAGAAAAGAATCTTTTAACAGGAGATTTTGATAACAAAACTGTTTATTACAGTTAATAATTTATTGATCATTAGACAATTATAAATAATAGATCATATAGAGAAATAAAAACACAAGTATGAATTTCCAATATTTATATACATGAAATTGACAGAGAAATATCTTGAAACTGCCAAACACAGAAATGGGCAATGTCACCTCAGGACAAAGCTTCGACATATCATATTGTGAATTTGATCAACACAGAAATGGGCAATGTCACCTCAGGACAAAGCTTCGACATATCATATTGTGAATTTGATCAACACAGACATGGGCAATGTCACCTCAGGACAAAGTTCTGACATCAAATTGTGATTTTGATCAACAGAGAAATGGGCAAGGTGCTAACTTTAAAGACAATAAAGCCCACAGATAAATTCATAACTATTGAATTAGATTCATTACTATTAAATTAGACTCATTACTAGTAAATTTCACTCTTTACTAGTGAATTATTCATGACTAGTAAATTTACTAGATCATATTTTTAGAAGATCAATAATTAGTAGTCCTTTGAAACAATATACTGAAATTCCTCGGGAATTAATCACAATGTGGTGGGAAGAGGAGAAAAAGATACATCTCAAATAAAGAAAAAAGTTATGCATCAGTAAATTGGTAGATTGTGTTATACATATGTATATGTTAATAATTGTATATTGGATAAATGATAATCATATTATAGGATAAAGTTTTTACTGATAATGACAAGCAATAGCAAAGAGTTAACGAGAATACTGCTGTTAAATCAGTTTTTTTACACAACAACTGATATCACTGCACAATTATATGTAGTCTTAAAGTTAGTTTGGCAACTCTTATTAAATTGGTTTTTAAGTAATTTTATTTATATATAAGAATTAAACTCAACAACAATGTTCCCGAGTACCTACAAAAGTCTTCTTATTAAACAACATATGAAATGTATACCCTTTAAAATAAATCAATTTACAGTATGCAAAATCAACGACCAGCTTGAGGTGATGTCACCAATAGAATCTCATTTTTCACCAAGTTGTATCACAACAATATGAAGAATGGGAGAGTGGGCATAAAATGATTGAGACTTCTACCTGCTGCAAAATAATGGAAAGGAAAAATTCTTCTACAATTTTAATAATTTAAATAAGAGAGTCCCGTGAAACAAAATACAAGAAATAAAACAAAATTACAAGAATCTTTTGGAAATCTTTAGCTATTTCCGACTGCTATAAACCCACTGAGCAATCTTTTTTGTGGAAAACAGATTTGATCTCCAGACCCTTAACTTTGTGTATTTGAAAAGAGAAGTCAACAGTCTTAAAGCCATGAAGGTGTGATGAATTTTTCAACATTCATTCAGTTGTCATGTTATAGTTAATGAAATGACATAGTACTATTTCCTATCCATTATTTGGGGACAGATATTCCTACTTTTCTATGTAATGACCCTTACATGGGAATAGATATTTATACTTTTCTGTGTAATGACCCTTACATGGGGATAGATATTTGTACTTTTCTATGTAATGACCCTTACATGGGAACAGATATTTATACTTTTCTGTGTAATGACCCTTACATGGGGATAGATATTCAACTAAGAGTAATACAAGAAAAGCACACAGAGCTATAATTTTGTTGTGATCTGGAGTTGAAGGAACCTGCAGCTGTGTAAATATATAAACATTTTATGAACTTAAATACTTAAATACTCAAACATTTCCCAAGCAATCATCCCTATTGATGATACTGTACAACATTTCAGAAGCAATCATCCCTATTGCTGATACTGTACAGCATTTCACAAGCAATCATCCCTACTGGTGATACTGTACAATATTTCAAAAACAATAATCCCTATTGATGATAGTGTACATTTCTCAAGAAATCATCCTAATCCATTATACTGTACAACCTTTTGCAAGGAATCATGCCTATTGCTGATACTGTACAGCATTTCACAAGCAATCATCCCTACTGGTGATACTGTACAATATTTCAAAAACAATAATCCCTATTGATGATAGTGTACAATTCTCAAGGAATCATCCTGATCCATTATACTGTACAACCTTTTGCAAGGAATCATCCCTATTGATGATACTGTACAACATTTCACAAGCAATCATTCCTATCAATGATACTGTACATTTCACAAGGAATCATCCTGATCCATGATGATGATACTGTACATTTCACAGAGAATCATCCCTATCGATGATACAGTATGACATTTCACAAGGAATCATCCCTATTGATGATAGTGTACATTTCACAAGCAATCATCTCTATCGATGATACTGTATAAAATTTCACAAGCAATTATCTCTGTCGATGATACTGTACAACATTTCACAAGGAATCGTCCTATCATTGATACTGTTCATTTCACAAGGGATCATCTCTATCAATAAAACTGCAAACATTCACAAGCAATCGTCCCTATCAATGATACTGTACAACATTTCACATGTAATTATCTCTATCAGTGAAACTGTACAAACAATTCACAAGCACTCCTCTAAGCTGCATCTCTTGCCTCTTGATTAACATACTGAAGCCAATTCACTTTAATTATAAGTCATATATGTGAGTATAGGAACTGAGCTGGGTATTGTTAACAATTTTGTATCACAATAACTTTCTTTGATACAATGTGTCATGATGGTATTGTCAGTGTCTGCACAATAAACATTGTACCATTACAGAAACGTGTTGTAGGCTAGGCTGAAATGCAGAATGAACTGATCTTTTTGTTCTTTCTTTCATTCATATGTTTACGGAGAATAGTTTTGATACATTAAAATGATTCAATAAATCTGTGATAATCATAGCAAAAATATCAAAAGCTTGGACATTCCTAACAATGATATCAAACATCCATTAGTACAGTAAAAGTTGTATGTAATGTAAATAAGTGCATTCCTTTAGGATGTATCTCTTGTCCCTTGATTAAAATCAACCTGAAGCTAACTGTGTTGTACCATGATATATATGATAATAGCATAAAAAATTTTCTTTCCTTTTGTCTTTTTTCATCTTTACTGAATATTCTTCTCAGACACTAAAAATACTTCGCCTAAGTAATTTTAGGTGAGTTAGGTAAATAATAAATCTATGCAATAAGCACACAAATAAAATCAATGGCTGGGTTGAAAAAAGTATTCACCAGAATGAATAAAAATAAACATACCGTATTATTTGAAAATATTTTCAAACCACTATAGAATTAATAACTATCATCTTGTAATTGAGTAATATTCTTTCTAAAGTGGAATTTAAAAACAAGCATGTGTAACATTTACTTATGTACTGTGCATATAGACCTTTGTTATCTATTTTTTCTAGGAGATATAAATAAAACAAGAAATTTTTCTTTTTGTAACAGTTTATATCATATAGTACATGTTCCATTCTAATAGCATTCTGTTTCAATAGTTAGCTCATACACTATTTAAATTGATCGGTAAGTCAATCAATCCATCTCTGTACCAAAAGACCAAACTAGAAATATTTTCTTAAAAGGTGAATTATCTACCAAAATACCAAACAAATGACTTGTACTAACATTACACTGCATGGACAGAGTAAAAAATATAGTTCTAGATAAGGATGGAATACACTCGCAATTTCACTGCCAGGTTGTCAACTATTTTGTTGTTGTCGTTGTTGTTCTAGGGTTTAACGCCATTTTTCAGCACAAAATAGGCTATACATGGCGGCCAGTATAACTGGTGGAATAACAACCCTGGAAAATCCAGGGAAGAACCACCTACCCACGAGAAGCTACTGGCGAACTACATGTATTTTGTTTCCTAAAAATATTACAAGGTATACTGTAAACACTGTAAATAAAAGCTTATAATACCAGACTGAATTGTAATTACAAGACTAATTTATTTGTGTTATATGACTATATCTGATCAAACATTCTCATAGTGATCAAGTACAGTGCATCCTGCTTATTTGCATAAAGTTTCATAATAAAAATATTCATTAAATTGGGCAAACAAATAAATCTTCCCCATAAAGGTAAAATCATGTGGTAATACTCATTTTGAGTGTCATGATGTAATACAAAACTTTGGACTAAACTGAACACAAGTAGAGCTGGATCATTTATTACTTTGTAAATCTATTAAATGCTAGAATATTCTAAAGAAATATACAAAATACGTCAACAGTAAAGAAAGTGACTATATAGCATGCAGTGTATTTATTATTAACATGGGAATGCAAGTCAACACTAAAACAAAACACATCTATGAAATTTGACATGACTAATTACTCAAACAAGAGTCCCTATAAGGGACTGACACTCTACTGAGCAAACAGAATTTCCAGTAATTCAAAGTAAGGCCATTTCTTCCTTTTAACTGTGAAGTGGTGAAATAATCTCTGATAGTCTTCAGCAATAACATGATTTTCAAATTAGCTGCTATTGTGCATACAGTATGTTAACTTGGCACCATTTTTATTTAGAACAAGGCAAACTTCATTAGAAGTCTTTTGGTGAAAACCACAGACATAATGATCGTCCACTCTGGAAGATCAGTCACAAGATGATTTTTAAGCATTTGTCTTGTCAGTCAAAAATGGATACACATCTTGCAGTATTTTCATTCAGGACCAACTAGATATCACAACATGGGTACTGACAAACACCCCATGTTGTACAGCCATCCAGTTAGGAGGCAAAGAGTTAAACATATTGTCAAAGATTTGACTTTCCATTCAGGAGGAGTAGCAATAACAAGATTTTTAAGATGGCTACTGTGTCAGTTAAACTAGATGCCAGATTAATGCGAATTTCATTTAAGACCGACTAAATATCATTAAAAAAAGTATTTCAGTATAAACCTCATGTTGATATGTCCAACCATTTAGGAGTAGCAATAATTATATGATCTTTAAGACTACGCTGGCTAGCAGCCATTTTGAATGTCAGATCTTGACCATCTTCATTTATGACCAACTGGACCTCTTGAGAAAACTTGATGTCAATGGAGAAAATGCGATGTCAGTATCACGTTGAGGTAGAGTTGTCATAACAAGATTTAAAAGATGACCGTCATGGTGGCCATACTGGATTGCCACTATTTAAATAGTTTAGGAGTAGCAATAACAAACATATACTAATGGATGGATGGACAATGGACAGATGATGGAAAAAGACCATCCCATAAGCTCTTCTGGTCAATGACCAGTGGAGCTATAAACTCAGGGCCGTGTCATACAAAAATAAATAAAATCTCTCAATCACTCTAATAACTCCTTGAATTTTGAGTCCATCCATTATTGATGATAACAGATTATTACAATACAAACTATGCTAATACATCACAATACATAATACATCACAGCAAGCAGCATGACATTGCCTTTCTGACATGTGCAAGTAACAAGTATGCATTATAAGCTGTCAAATTTTATCATAATATAGAAGAAAAGGATTGGTGCATTTTATTATAATAGAGAAGAAAAGAAATGGTGCATTGAAACTGTACACAATATCCAAGACAAGCAAATAAGTAGTGTCCACTGTACAATAACCTGAAATGAGCCATGAGTGCAGTTTTTAATGATCAAATAGACCATCACAAAACACTGGCTTTGCTTATGATGGGAATAACTGGTAAGTTCCACAATTGCTAATTAAGATAACGCTGGTTATTGCATTATATCATTACTCAAATGCAAGGTTTAGGATGCAAGGCCCATGACAATATACCAAAGGCAATGGTGGACTATCATGGCCAAGCATCCTAATCAAGTATTTAAATATGTAATGGGCCATCAATGTTTATAAATCCAGATGAATTTTTTAAAACAATGAATAAATAAATTTACAAAATAGAGTCATAGGGTAAATACCTTTTAATAACTTAATTTTGTAATCTTGACTCCCTCCCCCAGGAACAAGATCTCAAGCAAGCATGACCATCATTGAATGCTGCATGAGGTAATCATAAGGGTAACAATAAATGAAGATTGATTTATTTAAAATCACTTCGTATACAGAGCAAGTTTGCTGATAAATTCACTGATTATAAAAAAAGAAACTAAAATCTTAATTATTGAGATAAACAGATAATCACTTAATGCATTCAAATACATGAGAACAATGTATAATGTCTTCTTCTATTTTCTTCATCACTCTTCCGTAGGGCAGTGACCTTAACCATTTGAGTTTTGTTGTTGATATGCACTTGGCATGGGAGACAACTCTTATGCAAGATTGTCATCAAAATGTATAAAATTTAGTTGTTTTGCGTAATTAGAATAATGTTTCTCTAGACTTCCAAGTAACATGATATTTCCATACCACATTTGCATCTGGGCATAAAAAAATCACACACCCATTTAATAAATTCTGTGTGAAATTTACAATTTGCTTTTTAACAGATCTTTTCATTCTGCTGTAAATATGTCCTAAACAATTAGATATAAATGATGCAAATAATATAACACATATGTAGACAAAAAAGAAATATATGTCTTCTGCTACAGGAAAATGTGACAAATAATTCTGAGGTGACATACTGCCTGAATTACTGTTTTTTTTCTTTCTTCTTTTCGATTTGTGATTCTTCAGGGAAAACATTCCACTTTTTAACTCCAGTTACAGATTCAGAACAAGACTGTTGCACTTTACTGAAGGTTTAAATATTCAAATAACAAGCATGCATACAGTCATATTTTATTATCAATAAGAAAAGGATTGATGCCCAGCAACTGTATTCAAATATCCAATATATGCAAGTAAGTGGAATCCACTGGATTATCAATTCAAATAAACACAAAACACCCAGAACTTGTACCAAAAGCAGTTTACACTGATCACATGCACCATCAAAAAACACCGACTGCTCTTCTGGCTGGTGCACAAGATTTTGGTTTTATGATTGCCAATAAACAATGTAATACTAGTATTGCCTGACACAAATTTACACATGACAACAAATCTAGCTTAATGACAAATATCTGTAAAATATAACCAGTAACAATCATCACAATCATTACAGAACAGAAAAACAAGCTCTTCAAATTAAGCTCTGCTTAGACAAACAGCATCATCTATTAGCATACATACACACAGTCCTAAACAGAACATTATATTCACTCTTTCTCTGCTCAAACATTAACCACCGTTATGGGGTGGGGTTAGATGGGATAAACACTTCCTGGCATACTCGTTCTGATATACATCCAAATTATTTAAGAGACAACTTCAATTCTCTTCTGTTCCTCTCTGCCTCTGGATTCCCACTGTCCTAATCACATTCACCACAATGAAGAATCATTCTGAACACACTGCCAAGTTTATTCACAACAATGGCTGTTGCTGCATCTGGGGTTGATACACAGGCTGTTGACCCCCAATAGTCATACTGTAGGCCCCATATTCACTAGGTAAACTTGTAACAGGTATACTATGTGATGTAGACTGGGGCAACATGTTCTGTGACATTGGTGGTACAGTCTGACTCACACTTGGATTCTGCGGTATGTGGGAGAGATAACCAGTTGGCCCCGGTATGCTGAAAAATGTAAACGACATAAGCATGTATTATAACACTGGACATCATTCCTATTCCCACATCTTAGATTCATATATGTCACTCTTGTAATGCATATTTTTTTGGTCTTGAAAATATACTTTATCCAATCAAATATTTTCTCTCCTGGTCTCTCGCTCTCTTCACCCAACAGCTAATATTTTAATTTGTGCTTTTTAAGCTTTCTTTACTAAAGATGTATAACCATCTACTTAAATGTTATTGCTTTCATTATGCATTATGTCTTATTTTATATACTGATAATTTTCATAATACATTAAATCTTTTAAAGAGCAAAATAAACAATAACATAGAATTACAGATCGAACAACCCAAGTATTCATTCCAAGAACTAAATTATTCATGCCATCCATCCATACATATGCAGAGTACAGGATTTCACAAATACCTTCCTAATGACAGACAAATAAAAAACAAACTTACTTATTTGCGAAGTTTTGATTTGATCCACTGTACATTTGTTGTACTTGTGGCTGCTGAGGACCTTGCTGAATTGAAGGAGGGGGCATCATTGCACCTTGGCCTTGATTTACTGAAGGCATCTGACCTTGACCTTGGCCTGGCATCATGTACTGTTGCTGGCCATTGTACATTGGTTGCTGAATAATAATAATAATAATAATAATAAACAATGGTTTTAATAAAATAAATAATTGATAATGACAACAATGATGAAGAATTAATATATAAACAAATTTAATACAGTTAGTAGTTATTATGCATTAAAAGCAATCACATCATGAAAACTCTCAAATCCATTCCTGCAACAAAAAATATTAAGACCAAATAATGATCCACCTGTTGAGAACACAATACACAATTTATAAATCCATAATCAATCCATGGAGACAATGGTACACAATTTATAAATCCATGATCTATCCATGGAGATGATGGTACACAATGTCTAAATTCATGATTTATCTATGGAGACAATGGTACACAATTTATAAATCCATGATCTATCCATGGAGATGATGGTACACAATTTATAAATCCATGATCTATCCATGGAGACGATGGTACACAATGTCTAAATCCATGATCTATCCATGGAGACAACAGTACACCATTTCCAAATCCCTGATCTGTGGAGACAATAGTGCACAATTTTCAAATCTGTGATTTATCTCCGTGGAGACAAAAGTACATAATGTCTAAATCGATGATCTAACTGTGGAGACAACAGAGCACAATTTCCCATCATCTATCTGTGGAACAACAGTACACAATGTCCAAATGCAAAATCTATCTGTAGAGACAATAGTGCACAATTCCAAATCCATAATTTTAATTTAAGAAATATCAGCCATTAAGTTTTTGCAAAACCATTGAAAGTTACACCCTCACTGATTAGTACAATATTTTCATCAAACAGTACAACAGCATCATCAAGCAAAACAACACTCATATAACATTATCATGGCCTCATTAAACAGTATAACAGCTTGTCAAACAGTACAATGGCATCATCAAACAGTACAACAGCATCATCAAGCAAAACAACAGCCTCATGAAACATTATCAGGGCCTCATTAAACTGTATTATAGCCTTGTCAAACAGTACAATGGCATCATCAAACAGTATGATATCCTGATCAAAAGTTTGGGTCAAGACAACAGGTATAAATTGTTACCTGGTTCATCATTGATTGTTGTGCAATTCCCATTCCCATTTGGGGGTTAAAGGTCATTTGACTCTTGTAGCCATATGGTAATGGTGTCTCCTTCATTAAGTTGTGGTACATCTGTAGAGCATCCATCACTTTTTTGTTTAATTCACACAAACTAGCATGTTTTCTGAAAAACATAATCTGTATATATGAGATAACTACTTCATATTAGACCATTATAAACATTAAACGATAAAGACATGCACTTTCTCTTGTGTTCTAAATTAATCATTATGGGTTACAAAATGTGCTTGCTAAAATGACAAAATGAAGTTGCATGTGAGCAATAAAAATTTCTCAAATCAGGAAATGTTATTGTCAGCTCATTTATCATTGACAAAGAGCTAAAGTAATGTTTTATCTGCAGCAATGAAATTAGATGCTGAAGTTTTGATGTTGTTAAATGTTTGATCCCTTACTTAGGTATGTATTCAATTCTTGGCTTATGTACCTTGTCTTTGGGCCATATGACCTCATATGAGCACATTATAAATTACACACTGTAATTAATTTTAAATGAAATGAGTAGCTAAATTACATTATTAAATTACAAAAAGGCATAGTAAATAATATCATTGTAATTACAGGAAGGCATAATAAATAACATGATTGTAATTACAGAAAAGCAAATAGTTATAAATAGTTTATCAAATGCCACTAGAACAGGCAATTTAAATCTTCTAATTTATAAACTTCACCAAAAAATTACATTCCAAAAGATTCACATTTAATTCACATGTAAAGTTGAGGTAGCTTATCTGTAACATTAGTGACCGCTGTGGAGTGAATGGACGTTGATTTTAACGGCATATTCAACACATCATTTGCTATATCATGCCCAGAAAATGTGTGTTAAATGCCGTTCCCAAGGAGATGGCTAAACAGTTTAGTACCCAAGCTGGCCTGGGTGGGTGATGAACCCAAGACCTCCTCTGGATTTAAGACTGATGTTATACCAACTGAGCTACCACAGCTATATAAACAGGTCACAGAAGAAGAGTTCGAGAAAAATTCTGAAAATTGTGTCAACACAGTAAACTGTGAATAATCATTTTTCCTGGAGATGCAATTGCTTAATATGATGTTGGTTGGTCTTTAGCAGTACTTTCAACACATTAATGGTTAAATCAGGTGTAGGGACCTATGTGCCTTTCCCATGAACATGCCATGACAGTTGGCCTGGATGGGTATCAAACCAAAGAAACTTGGTTAAAAGTCCAATGTTCTGCCAAACGAACAAGCACAACTCAATTACTGGTTGAATAAAACACTTTAAATGACCTAAAAGGTAAATTTCATAAACAATAGAACTCATGAACGGATATGTAAACAATGTGATATATATATATATATATATATATATATATATATATATATATATATATATATATATATATATATATACACAAACACACACACACACAGAGGAAGAAAAAAAAAACAATGCTGACAGTTCAAGGCAAGTTAAACATTTTGCTGGGCAAGTAAAACTTTCTTTTGCCCACATTATTTTACAGAATATGATGTAGAAATTATGGTTTTCATTAACATCATGAAATTGGACACACAGTTCTTTTAGGATTTTCCAGCCCTGAACATAAAGGAGAAATGAGTATGTAAACAAATGTTTTCTGCTACTGAAAACCCCACCACCCAAAAATATAAAGCTATGTATTGATGACTTACCTATCAATTTTCTCTAGCTCTGCATCTATCAGTGGTCCCATTGCTTTACACTGCTCTGTAACAGATCAAAATGTGAAATACACAACATTAGTGCTTCTGCAAGTCATTTTTAGCATGGCATGGCAGAGTGTTTTTCTCTTTCGGTGCTATGTCCTTTCACATGGATACCAGTTTTTTTTCCTGCCTATCATTCCCTTTCTATGGTTATTCCCTGGCACAATGCTGCCCCTATGTCAATTTTGAGTTCCCACCATTCTGTTGCTCTCTACTATAAGAGCAATGCTACTACTACTACTACTGCAGTTACTACTAAAGCAGGTGGTACTACTGCTACTAACTGGTGCTAAATCCCTTTGAAGTGAATATGTTTCAAGTGGGAAAATGACTACCATGCCCTTGTTAGATACAGGGAAAATATTAAAGATTGCAAATATTATTTCTTACGTTACAATTTCTTTTTTAATACTGAGCTGAGTGTATTGTTGCTTGTAAAAAGAGTGCATGTATTGGTCCATGTATCAAATTTGACCCACACTCACCCCAGAGCTCAGATATCCGCTTGATCCCATCTAACAGGTCAGAATTTTTAAAGACAATTGACACCTAGGAAATATGATTAATTATTAAACCAATCACAATCATAGCATGAAAAATAATTTTATTCTCTAATATAACTGTTCAAGACAGATCCCATTTGTGGTGGAGAAGATGTAACCAAGGATAAACTGATTCCATGTGTGTTGGACATGATGTAACCAAGGATAAACAGATTCCATGTGTGTTGGACATGATATAACCAAGGATAAATATATCCCATGTGTGGTGGAGAAGATGTAACCAAGGATAAACAGATTCCATGTGTGTTGGACATGATGTAACCAAGGATAAACAGATTCCATGTATGTTGGACATAATGTAACCAAGGATAGACATATTCCATGTGTGTTGGACATGATGTAACCAAGGATAAACAGATTTCATGTGTGCTGAACATGATGTAACCAAGGATAAACAGATTCCATGTGTGTTGGACATGATGTAACCAAGGACAAACAGATTCCATGTGTGTTGGACATAATGTAACCAAGGATAGACATATTCCATGTGTGTTGGACATGATGTAACCAAGGAATAAACAGATTCCATGTGTGTTGGACATGACATAACCAAGGATAAATATATCCCATGTGTGCTGGACAAGATGTAACCATGGATAAACAGGTCCCATGTGTGTTGGAAATGATGTAACCAAGGAAAAACAGATTCCATGTGTGTTGGACATGATGGAATCAAGGATAAACAGATTTCATGTGTGCTGAACATGATGTAACCAAGGATAAACAGATTCCATGTGTGTTGGACATGATGTAACCAAGGATAAACAGATTCCATGTGTGTTGGGCATGATGGAACCAAGGATAAATATATCCCATGTGAGATGGACAAGATGTAACCAAGGATAAACAGACTCCATGTATACTGGACATGATGTAACCAAGGATAAACATACCTTGTGTGTGCCAGACATGATGTAACCAAGGATAAACAGACTCCATGTATATTGGACATGATGTAACCAAGGATAAACATACCTCATGTGTGCCAGACATGATGTAACCAAGGATAAACAGACCTCGTGTGCTGGACATGATGTAACCAAGGATAAACAGACCTCATGTGTGCCAGACATGATGTAACCAAGGATAAACATACCTCATGCGTGCCGGACATGATGTAACCAAGGATAAACAGACGTCATGTGTGCTGGACATGATGTAAGCAAGGATAAACAGACCTCATGTGCGCTGGACATGATGTAACCAAGGATAAACAGGTCACATGTGTTGGAAATGATGTAACCAAGGATAAAGAGATTCCATGTGTGTTGGACATGATGTAACCAAGAATAAAGAGATATCATGTGTGTTGGACATGATGCAACCAAGGATAAAGAGATTCCACGTGTGTTGGACATTATGTAATGATGGATAAACAGACCTCATGTGTGCCGGACATGATGTAACCAAGGACAAACAGACCTCATGTGCCAGACATGATGTAAGCAAGGATAAACTGACCTCATGTTTACCAGACATGATGTAACCAAGGATAAACAGACCTCATGTGTGCTGAACATGATGGAATGAAGGATAAATAGACATCATGTATGCTGGACATCATGTAACAACGTAAATACCATTTCTTCAACTTCACAAAACAATCAAACCATATTCATTTCAAATAATGTCTGTAGAGTTTTGCATCTGAAATCCTACATCCATTGAATATTGAAATATTATTAATCTATGCTGTTTAAAAAATACATTGAAGTTCATTGTGATGAACATGGTGTAGGTAGATGTTAATCCAACACACCTTCTAATTGTATGGTGTAGGTAGATGTTAATCCAACTCACCTTCTAATTGTATGGTGCAGGTAGATGTTAATCCAACTCACCTTCTAATTGTATGGTGTAGGTAGATGTTAATCCAACTCACCTTCTAATTGTATGGTGTAGGTAGATGTTAATCCAACTCACCTTCTAATTGTATGGTGTAGGTAGATGTTAATCCAACTCACCTTCTAACTGTAGCATTTCTGTACTATCTGGATGAATCTCACCAGTTGGATCTGCATTTTGTATCATTTGCAATACGTTATCTATTTTACTCTGAAATAATAAAAGAAGCATACATTCATAACTATTATAAAGTGCAACTCCTCTTTACTGCACACAGGATCTACAACTAGTACATTAAACAAAGCAAAATCTAAATGCAGTCATGCATAACTCCACACTTCAGTCATGTTCTTTGAACATGTTTTCTTATACAGCAAACAATATTTCCCCTCTCACTCAAGAACACTGAAGCTATTAAAGGTCAGAATGTTTCCTGCACATCATTAAATGTTAGGCACTAACACTGGACTGTGTTGCATAAATATTAAATAGGCTAACTAAATTCTCAAAAATTTCCATCTTTTCAAATCTTTTGTCAAGAAATTACCTCAGAAACAGGCAAAAAGAAAATAATATATTTGACTGTACATACATGTTGATGAAATAATGATATAGACTACAAAGTTTCAATTAAAAAAGGTTCCTTCTATAATCTAAAACAAATATTCCAGACCTTCTCCAGACCCCATAAAAAAAATTCAGACCAAAGAATTTGAAAGGTTTATTGACTTAATGAGGCTAGAATACTTAAAATTGTAAGTAAAATGTGAAGAGATGATGAAGTATAAATCTACACTACAAGATTCTATTGGTATACAATAACTTCTTCCAAACACAAACAAAGTCACAACACTGGTTTCCAAAATAATGAAAGCTTAAGACTTTTTCAAGACTTTTTAGTCATTTTTCATTTTTTCTCCAGACATTTTCAAGACCTGAAAAAGCAATTTTCAAATTAGACCTTTTCAAGATTTCCAGTCCAGTGCAGAAACACTGAAAAAGGGTGGGGAAAGAAGTGATAACAATCTGAATTCTTAAATTTCCCTTTTGTCAAGAACTTTTTAAAAACTGCACATCTACTGTGGTGTCAGCACTTCTAGAAACACTTTCTTTTCCTATTTCAGAAATATATCTGCTCTGAGATATTTCCTCTCTCTCCTCTTTTACTCAACAGTGTGGATTGAACAAATGTGTTGTTGTTGTGTTTTATGCCATTTTTCAGCAACAACAGGCTATACATGGCGGCCAGTATTATTGGTGGAAGAAGAACCAGAGAAAGCCCCCGGAAAGAACCACTGACCCACAAGAAGCTACTGGCAAGCTTTCGTACATACCCACATTGGCTGAATCTGAGACTCGAACCCACACAGACAGAGGTGAGATGGCAGTGATCCGTAACAGAGAGCATGTTAGACCACTCGGCCACTCGAGGCCCCATTTTAATGTCTATAAAATACCTTAATAATATTTTCATACCATTCAATTGCACTAAAAATGTTACAAACTGTTGGGGGGGTGGGGTATGTACTGCATGTTTTCAACTGCAATTAAATGTATAAAAACTCAGCTGTTTTTGTCAACCCTTGAATTTTTGCCTATATGCACATATCCCCTACTAATACAATGTACATTATGGCAATAACTGCTGCTTAACTATACATATTTTCACTATATGTTGTATTTTTGATGCAAATATCCCTGACATTAAGCAGAGTATACCTGAATACACACATGCACACAAACCATGCTAGAATATATTAACATGCTTATCAGAATATTTGTGTATATTTTAGAGAATCTAGGAAGTCTATTGGAATTGATACAAGATTTGTTTAAAAAAGTAAAAATATTCAATAAAATAAAAAAGATACAGATACTGAACAAGATTCATTAACAATTAATAACCTGAGACCAATAATACCTCCAATCATAAACGCTTGAATTCCTTTGATACTACTGGAAAAATCAATAACCATAAATATCAGTTTTCTCATAAATTGTCTCCTGCATTTTTCTGCTGCCATTTTTCACCTATGTGAAGTATAACTGTCTGGTTGCTTGTTCAGTACCTTCTTTTACATTCTGAAGCTCGATTTAATTTATTAATAAAAATGTCCCTTATGTATATTTCTCCCCACCATTATCCACTTGAAAGAACTCAGTTCTTGTCTGTTTTTTTTGTATCTACCTTTGAAATAGACTCATTAAGAGTCAAAAACACTCAGGCTAGTTAGATACTAGTTTTTCCACTGTTCGTTGTCAATTTATTGCATTTATCTTGATCAATTCCGCACACGTGATCAGTTGCTGCATCCAGTGCACCTGAGATAACTGTTATTCGCCATATGATTTGTATTCTTTTTATATATATATAATCCAAATAGGGAACACAAAATTATAAGCATTAGTTATTGATACAGCAAGGTTGACCACTTTCTGTGCACATCATTCCATGTTTTGTTTGTATAAATGTTTATGTTCTGACAGAATGCTTATGTGTACTCAGATCTGTGTACAAATACAGTAAGCTAGTTACCTCATCTATTTCAACTTCCTCTGGGGATGTCTCAACTGACACCTTGACTTGCACCTCATCACTAAATGTCACTTTCTTTGGATGAGCTGAAATTATATGCATCATTAAGTTTTGAGTCTTCCTATCTAGGTACAATATGTTCTCCAAATTACACCAGTCCTAAACTCATGGAAGTCGCCAACAAAAACCGAGTTTTAACTGTACATCATCAGAATATACAGTACAAACCATGAAGAAAACTGTACTAAGATTCCCAATGTCTTTCTATTGGTTACAATAAATGATTCTGATACAACTGAGTAGTTGATAATCAGGGTCATATTCTGGCTGCATAAATTAAAAGAAATTATATATATGGTTATAGAGTGGAAATCTGGATGGTTTTTCAAGTTAAGACCATAGAGGCAGGACCTCTAGGTAGTAAAAAGATACCCTGAAACCTACAATGACTGCATTATTTTGTTCTTCCCATAATACCAATTGCATATTTACTCGGGGGTGGGTGGGTGGAGGCAATGAACAGTTTCCAGGGTAAATATGACCCATGTCAAGCCACAGAGGGAAAAGATGCATGATCCTGGGGTAATACTGTTTTAAAACAAACAACTCTGTATTTATGCAATATCCCAAGGATGAATTCTGAAGTCAGATTCACTCATTATGGCAAATATTTAGAAATTATGGGGTGATCTTGATGCGCCCCACCTACCCCACATCTATAATGGGGTGAGACACACTCTCATGATAAAACAAATGCAAACCCCACTCTAAATATTAAATATAGCAGGTTTATTTAATCTTTATTACTAGCTTTGGAGTTATGTTTTCAAAGGAGTTCAACACTGAGCTAATGCTGATTATAAAAAATGTTGTTCAATGTATTATTTCTGCTGCTTTATCTCTTGAAAATTTTGCTTTTCCACATGTAATTTCTCCCTTTCAATGATAGTTATCAAATATGTACAATAAGATATCAAGTTGCACATCTCAAATAAAGTTAAGTACAAATGCAAGACTTACCTTCTTCAGGTTCAACTGATAGATCTGCAGTTACAAAATTTGCTGGAAACAACCCTTCTCCACGGCTGTTAAATCCTTTCCACCAATTAGCATCACTGCAAAACACAATGAGGATTAACAGATGTCTTAATGAAGGTTGAATGATACGACTTTTTACATGTTAGAGAAAAAAGTTCATCAGAAGCGAATAATAACAGACTTAATATTACAAAACAAGAGTTCCTAGATTGGACTGGCACACGACAGACTGAAAAAGTTCCACAGTAATCAGGTTACTTCTTCTGAACTGAGGAGTATTCATATCACCTCTAATATTTTTTAATGATAAAAAACCTTTTCAAATGGGATCCTACACCATTCTAATTTAGAACCAAATAGATATATTAAAAGATTTGGGTGAAAACCTTTTATATTAATTTTCTTTTTGTTGCCCTGTTTTGCTTTTTGGTGTTTTTAATAGTACATCACTGGCTTAATTCAAGGAATAACTAAGTCCCATTTAGGAGAACACAATCAGGCAGATAACCCAGTCAGGCGTAGATGGGCATCAAACCCACAATCCTCTGATTACGAGTCCAATTCTCTACTAAATGAGCTACCACAGCGCTAACATTCCATTCAGTAGGAATAATGATAACAGAATTTTCATGACGACCATTGTGGCAGCCATAACATAAATAATATCAGTAACAGTTTCACTGAGGACCACTTAGAAATCACAGAAAGTCTTCCAGTGAAAAACACTGTCAATACTGAGGTGAAGCAGTATAAATATTTTCAGGATCGTACAGATGCTTATGTTAAATTTTATTTTAGACCAAGGACACTTCATAAGAAGTCTTTAGGTGAAAACCTCATGCTTATCTGACCATCTGGTCAGTAAGAGTGGCAATATTATTTTCAGGATGCCAATTGTGATGGCCGTACATGATGTCCATTCAGCACCATTATCATCTCATATAAACTAGACCTTGGGATGAATGTGTATGTAAAGTTGCATGTACATGGTCCAAATTCTTTATGCAGAGTAGCAATAATCATCTTGTTATAATGAACTGAAAGATGACCATCCCCTTGTCTCTGAGCTGTGGAAAACTGTATATAACATGTATATTAGGGTTTCGAGTCCATCAAAGTGACCTTTTCAAGACAGAGATATTTTCTTATTCAATTTACATGAAACCTTTATAGGACTGGATAGCTTTGTAGCACAAGATCAAGCAGAACTATATTGTTTGAAATAAGAAATGAAACCTGCACTCTTAAATTGTCTGTATTTTAATTTGGTTTTGCATTCTGCCTTTTGTATATTTAATTTCGAAAAGCACACTGAAAAAGTTGTTGAGCTGCATACAGTCTGTTTTTGTTCATCCAGATGGTACATGGACTCATATTCAACCTCATTTTTGGGTTCAAAATCACACACTGGTGTCTTCATTAACACTTTTCTGACTCCAATAACCTGATACAGTTCATGACTTTAAGAATGATGTCATAGTCACCAGCCAGTACTTGCCTAACAAACTGGTTGTCTGAACATGAACAACACTGGGAATCGGCCAGTTTGGTGTTATAGATAGCACATTTTTAAACACAAATTTGTAAAACTTCTACGATGCAAGGTTGAAACTACTACAAAATGCTTGTTCCAGGGCCAAACATGCCAATCAAATTTAGTTTAACTATCCATGTGAACCCAATAACACTGACGTGTAAACAGTTGTCTACCTGAAAAGCAACAGATTTTGTGACAAATCACTACTGGCTGTGTGACTAGTCACAACAAGCACTTTAAGGGTTAACAGTTAAATGAAAATTGTATAGTGTGCAGAATACATTTTTATATACACGACTTTAAGCTAATTTGCATGAGTTCTTGAGCATCACTACTTTCTAAGTGTGTGAATTCATACAAATTTTGCAGAATTCCTACTTTCACATGTCTTGGCAGCATCAATGATAATGTTAGTGTTTGAAATCAATATTTTTTTCAGTCTCAGTAATCTTAACCTGTGATCTTTTGACACTGAAATCCACAGGTAACTTCCTTATCCCAATACAATCAATCCTTGAAATAAGGTAAACGTAGATGATGGAGTTATTGTGGAGAAACCAGGCTTCTCCTTCCAACCACAGCGGTACTGACCTTCGATCATGACCCTGAAATCAGTGTCCTTCACTGCCCCAAATGCAATCCTATCACAAAGTCTGGTAACCTCTGACATCAGAGAGAAAACTATTTATTGTGCAGAAGTCATTTTTCCTATTTCAGTTATAGCTATCTTAACCTTTCAGTTTTTAACCCTGAAATCAACAGGGTACTACCTTGCTCTAGTGCACTCCATCAACCATGACACAATTTTTGTTAAATGCAAACTGTGGACAACTCGGATTTATGTAAAGAAATGAAATTGGTTTTAGATGGATGGACATTATGAAAATCAACACAAATTAATACACTGCCATAAAGTGGGCAGATAAATAATGGGAGAATCAGTTTGGTATATAAAGGATTTCAGGATGAAATTAAGATACAGCTTGAAAAATATAATTTTCTTAGTGTGGTTTTTTCAAAAGACATAAATACAAATCCCGCAACTGCATCATAGAATCAGCCAAAATTTTTCAACATAATGCTAGCTCTAAAAGTCCTACACCTTCTCAACATGAATGTCATCATGGGGTTCATCCAGGTCAAAAAAGACAACATGCATCCCCAAATCACCAGGAGGACTGGGTGGATGTTAGACATATCTGACTTATTTTCCACTGTTCAACTTGAAAAGTAAATCTTTTCAAATTTTCTAAGATCTGCGTAAAATGATCCATGTATTCACAAGCACAGTATATATATACATATATATATATATATATATATATATATATATATATATATATATATATATATATATATAAAAGAAGACAAATTCAAAATCAAAGTACCTACCTATCATCTAAAACACTAATAAAGTCTCCTGCCTTGAAGGTGAGTTCATTATCTTCTGCAGCCTCAAAGTCATATAGTGCTCGGACCTGTAACATGCAACATGTATACTTATTAATAAGTCAAGATCAATTGCAAAAAAAGATGGAACTTGATCTGCCACTGCATGATGTGCCAGCATATCATGGTCTATGTTGATTGTTCTACTACTCCTGACAAACTGCCAAGACCAGGTCTGTCAGTTCATGATCTGGCGACAGATCTGGGTTTGTGCAGTACAAAGTGGGGCTTGCCTTACAAGCAAGTATACATGATTTGTTACTTTATTTGCAATAAAGACTTTAATTATTTCATCTATAAAGGACTAATCTTGTCATGGCCCTAATCGTTACTATATAACTAACTGAACATGCATTTCAAATTTTAAGAATGTCATTTGATTTCTAATTCCAACATACCATGGGCAAATGCCATATTAACCATGTTACAATTTGGATTTATTGTTCTAACATACCATGGACATGTGCCATATAAGCCATGTTATATTCTATTTCATCAATTTTATATACCAAAGGCATTGTAATAATAATACATCATGTGAGAAACTGAGGATCTCAAATGGGTAATGACTGATTATTGAATTTATTCATTAAGTTTCATACATTCAATATTCAATCAAATCCCATTTGAGATTCTGTGTATGTTTTTTTCAGTGTAAAGAATCCAGATAGAAAAAGAAAATGATTTTCTGCATTTCATTCAATTATGCCCTATAACTGCACCTTTCAATTCTTGCTCAATAGTTATAGATGCAAGATGAAGCAATACTGCACAATTTGATAACTGGTAACATTTAGGAGTGCATTTATTTTACAAATAATCAATCAAAAAGTGTCACCTGTCCTTCCAAATCAACAGAACATTTGACATGGACATCATTTTTCAATACTGGATCTCTGATGGAAATGCATGTGTGATGTCATAATTCACTTGGGTCAGGTCAGCTGAATACTGGTTGCGATATACATTGATTTCAATGCGATGGTTGACAACACCTACACCAAAAAGTATGTTGATTCAACCACAGACATTCACCAGAAATACAGTACTGAGTAGGACAGAAGAAATATCATTCCAGTTGTTGACATTAACATAAATGGGTGACTACTTATTGCAGAATCTGTGCTATTGTAGAGTTCTTGTTGAGTATGGAAGACAACTTATATGCTGGAGATCATTTGCATTTATACTGCTATAGTGATGCAAAGATTTCATGTTTCACATTTTTTAACATGTATCGCTTGTCGGCTGCCATTTTTCGAAAATTCTGTATGCAACAGCATGAAAACAGAAAAGACTTAGCCACAATTAATTCTGCAGAAGGACTAAATGTGTATATGAATTAATACTACAAAACAGTAGCAGGGTCTGTTGGAAATAAAGCGATTCCTATGCAACTTTACAAGTTGTCACCTAGTACTCCTTAAGACACATCACTTTGTTAATCTCTTTCATGCAACATGTCGCTAATTCATTACCTTTCTGAAAATATGTTGAAGACTGATCACATTGGTTATGGTGAATATTAGCTCAGAAATAAATTTTATTACAAAAATGTACACGTCAACAAAAGTTACAGCCAAATTATGATACATGTAAACTTTATATGTCTCAAGAGTGAAATGAAAACTCATGTAATGACTGTATCTTTGTTATGTGTGTCTGTGTGACTTGGATTTTTAACATAGCTTTTGGTATGACTAGGCCAGGTTTGGAACCCATGACCACCTGTATCCAAGATGGATGTGCTAACCACTAGGCCACTGGTGCGGTTGTATTTTTTTATTTAATATTTAAATCTTCTATATAACAATACTCTTATTTAATGAGTTTAGTTTTCATGTACATATAACTTACAAAGATTACCATATATACTAAAAGTCTCTAGGCAAAAAAATATATCTTTCATGTTGCTTTTCAAAAACTGAAATTATGGTATATATTAAAGATGCAAAATCAATACAAATTACTTCTTTTTATGTTAAGAAATTAAAACATCTTTATTTCATGAATTAAAACAATCATTACCATCTGAACCTTCATATCTATTAAGTTTAAAACTTTTACAAAAAGGGAAGGCATCTGTTAAGTTGCACAAGGGAGGTAACTCTAAGATACTATAATTACACAGACCTTTCTGACTTCCTTAGGCTTGGTGCTAGACGCAGAGGATGCTGGCATGGATGTCAGAGTAGTGGGATACAGACTGGTTGTCTTAACACTAGTAGACTTCTCAGCTTCATGAAGGGACAGGGCAATTGCTAAAAATGCAGAAAGAAATTGCATTATTGTCAACAATGAATACCAAGTAGCGACAAGACCCTGTCCTTCAAGAAATCTAGGTCAGGAGAATGCTTCTGTGGAAACGTCTGATGTTTTTAATTAAACATTGTGAAAATAATTGTTTCAAATTCCCTATGTTTTTTATATCTTCATCCATGTTGCATGGCACATCAGCATAATTTGTCCAATACTGACAGGCATTAATGATGTGATCATTTCTATCAAAGTTGCTAAATTTATGTTCAATGCTTTTATTTATATAAAGTTTTTTAATAAACTTTTTTCTTCTTTTAGTAATGGGAGGCATATCTGATCCAATTCAGAAGTTTAATTTTCCTGAAGATCAGCTGTTATTGGAAGCAGATCAGCATTACTTGAACTTCAAGTCATGATGCCTGCTGTCAACTTTGATTAAATTGTGGTTGGCAGTTTTTGTTGTTGCTGTAGATGTTGTAGGGTTGAATGCCATTTTTCAGCACATAATAGGCTATACATGGAGGCCAGTATAAATGGTGGAGAAAGAACCCAGGAAAACCCCGGAAAGAACCACTGCCAAATGAGAAGCTACTGGCAAGGTTTCTCACATTCCCACACCGGCCAAACCCAAGACTTGAAACCCCCACAGACAGAGATGAGATGGCTGTGATCCATAACAGTAAGCGCTTCAGACCACTCGACCACTCAGAGATCATCAGCAGTTTTTGAAAAGTTAAACAAAGGTTTTTCTAATTTTCACAATGGCAGCCATAACTGATAGTGAATCAGGATTATTTTTACAAATATGAAAGTCCTTGATGACAGGATTCATTCTGTCAAACTTCATCAAATTCTATTTACAGTTTCTTAAAAGAATTTTAAAAGTTAGTCCATTTTTAATAATGGCAGCCATTTATCTAATGGTAGAGCATCATTTATATAAATCTGAACGGCATTCATTCATTCAAATCTGATAAAATTCTGTCTGAATGATATTTTTAAAAATTCTGTTAAATTTTTTTCCCATATTCTGGAATAGCAACATCATTCCTGCCAGAAAGCTTTGATTAAATTTCAAGCAGTTTTTCTGAAGAAGTTATTTTAATGTTTTCTATTTTTAGTAATGACAAAAATGTTGGCATCACTTGCAAAAGTTTCAAAGCTCTTCAATACAGGATGCTTTCTGAAACCACTGGTAAAATTTGGTAAAACTGGGTTCAGTGGTTCTTAAGTATTACCAAGAAGAATTAAAATCACACTTCCACAAATGACATATTAAAAAGGTGATAGGGACCATAATGAAAATTAAACAACAACTAGTGAAGATAAGTGTACAGTATTAGTGAAGATCACTGTACAGTATTAATGGAGATCAGTGTACAGTATTAGTGAAGATCAGTGTACAGTATTAGTGAAGATCAGTATACAGTATTAGAGAAGTGTGAGCTTCACTACTTTGTTGTAATTAGTGTATATACCCAGAATTTGGAAATCAGTATATAAACAATGCTTGGTAATTAGTGTAGATACACAATGTTTGGTAAGTAATTAGTGTATATACATAGTGCCTGGTAAGTAATTAATGTATATAAACAATGTTTAGTAAGTAATTAGTGTATATACACAGTGCTTGGTAAGTAATTAGTGTATATACACAGTGTTTGGTAAGTAATTAGTGTATAACACAATGCTTGGTAAGTAATTAGTGTACATACACAGTGTTTGGTAAGTAATTAGTGTATATACACAATGCTTGGTAAGTAATTAGTGTATATACACAATGCTTGGTAAGTAATTAGTGTATATACACAATGCTTGGTAAGTAATTAGTGTATATACACAATGCTTGGTAAGTAATTAGTGTATATACACAATGCTTGTAAGTAATTAGTGTATATACAAAGTCTTTCATAAGTAGTTATGCTTCATTAAATAGTTTATTTTACCACAATTTCAGGAGGATTAAAATTTTGGATGAAAAGTTTCATTTGACTAAAGGATCTAATTTTCATTCACCAGTATGAGTTATTATTCTTTCCTTCATCATCTTC
The DNA here is from genome assembly GCA_028554795.2 of Sinohyriopsis cumingii. Taxonomy (NCBI): domain Eukaryota; kingdom Metazoa; phylum Mollusca; class Bivalvia; order Unionida; family Unionidae; genus Sinohyriopsis; species Sinohyriopsis cumingii. Next base: position 121,099,117 of record CM068837.1, on the reverse strand, counting down.
AGTAATACTAGTGTCGGAATACCTTATGCCTTTTCTCATTATCCTTTATCCTTAGTGACCTCACAACCTACCAATTTAAGGCAGTGAAAAATGACAACTATCAACAAATACATGCACATTAAAATAATGTCCAAGTAAAATGTTAACTTCAAAAGAAAATACCTTTAGCAATATCATCTTCTTCTTGTTGTGTCTGGACAACATTGGGATCTTTGCTTAAAGTTGTTGTTTTTTTTACCTGAAAATACAAAATTAAATTTGATTATGTACAGTTATCCAGAAGTGGCGTGATGATTGGACCTACTATTAGAATATTCATGACAGATTCAGTTCATGATGAAAAGAATCACACCCACAGAAAAAAATCTTACTCTTATTTGCAATTATGTTAAATAACAATGATCTAATTTGACCCCACTGATCCCATAAATACCTTATGAATTTTAAATGAAAATATTAAATATTTAAAATTATTTATGTCTTCAGGAATGGTATTGCTCTAGGGGGAATGATTTTGATTTTAAAGGGGGGGGGGGAAACGGAATTAATATTTTTAATTAATGATTACTACATTTAATACGAAGAAATCTGTACTCACAGATGCATCTGGATCATTAAAATCACAGCCCTCTTTCTTCAAACTTTCATAAAATGATGGCAGAATACTGAAACAGTAGAAAAGTGACAAGTTAAATTTATATACCTACCATTTTACTATAAGTGTTTGATTAAATCAAAAATAAAGTAATGTACTGTAAATAACAATAACAAGTTAAAAGATATATGCTCTTGATGCTTCAGTTGACAAAAGTCAAAACCAATACCAACAGGAAAATCAACTGAAGGACACTTCATAGTACCTTTCAGATTCCAAAGCAGTCTTATTTATAGTGAAAGTCACACTACATTAGGTTCCAAGTCCAAAGCTCACAAGAAACTGGAAAGTATCGCACAAATAATCCAAGCTCTTTTTAATTATAATACTACCAATGGGACTATTCTGTTTAGTATGTACGCACAGAAGGGGGGAGGGTTTAAAGTTTGTATATGTGTGCATATGGTGAGGAAGGGGAGTAAGACCAGGTAGTATGTATGCACATAATAACACAAACTGTATTATTGCTACTACGAGTAAAACCCATTTGCCTTAGCCAATAACAAACCTATAGTATCTGCACACCTTCCAATGTGTTTGTAACCCTCTACTGATTTTAAAAATGAAAAGCAACAAGAAAACAAGTTATAAATAGGTGCAGTACATCATTCTGCACCTGTATATTAAGCGGTCATTATCATGACCATGTCGAGCAGTAGCATGGGGAAAATGGTCTGGCATTCCTTAATGGTATGAAAGTAAGCCAAACATTGGATAGGCATACAAAGTCAAATGCTTCAGCTAAACATTGGTCCAAATTTATTATACCACTCCAAATGTAGCTTGAAATATCAGCAATGACTCTTAAATAGATCGCGTTAGAAGGAAGAGAACTGTCCTACCTTGTAGGGTTTTTTTTTTATAGTCCATCTATGATTGATAGGTAAATTATAAGCAACAATACATTTCTGGTTTCCCAAACAACTCATTACAGTCAAAACTGTGTCTCTGTCCAATATTTGCAATGTCCAGTTTTAATATTTCTAAAAAGAGAACTGGACAAAAAAGAAGGAACTCTTGTACACATTTTTTCAAAGAGATATATCTCCAAAGTTTCTGAAAATACTGAATCATATCTGTTACCTGAAAACAGATACTAGCATATGCAAATACAGTGACCATGTTACTAAAGAAACTCCCATTTGATTCAAAATACCAACAAGATGACAGTGTTTGCGGAGGGAGGGAGGACAAAGCAAAAACATATTTTCACACGGGGAAGAGGTAGAAAAAGTACACTGCAGCAAGGGGTCGGGGGGTGGGCTGATCTTTTGCATACATACTAAATGGACTGCCCATAAACAATTTATCTGTCTCAGGTATTAAAATCCACTGTTGCACCCAAAGTGTAGAACCAAGTAGGAAGAGTGTACATGTGAACAGTGTAAAAACAAATGTGACCAATGTTGAACCAAACATGAACAGTGAACACCCAAACCTTCAACTCCAATTCAAAATGCATAATATGCCTGAGATGAGCTGTTAATACATCGCAGAGCACCAATATTTTTGTACTGTTTATATATATAGTCTAATGTATAGCATGAATAGAATATCAACACCATGTACTTATCTGCCAATCTCATCACATGCAGTGAGTCCACAATAAATGCAATTCCATTGAAAATATGCATGCAGCTTTAAAATGTTCATTAATTTTGTCACAGATTATTACCTGTCTGAATTCGGTGAAAAAATAGCAAAATTACATGACGGAAGATAATGCACATTTATGGATCAGTACGTCCCAAGGTCAATGAATGGTGTCTGTATAAATTTCTCTTCTGCGAATCACAATACTTTATTTATTAAAAGTCAATCATATTCTTCAACTGAAGAATTTGAACATAATTTTCAGTCCTGATTTACTACTAAATTATGGACAGTAGATATGGCAGTGTGATATGAACAACGAATTTGGAAAAGTATGACGATGACTGTATACTAAACAGGAAAATATGCAAAGTGTGCAATTACATGAGCTAACAAACTTACTTCATAGCTGGTTCATCTTTAAAGTCCGTCATCTCTGCCCATTTCTTTATCAAAAATCTCAATCTTTGGGCCACTTTTGGATGTGCCTGCAAAATACATATGTTTCTCTCAATTAACACAGTACATTTTGGTCAAATGAATACCGACTTCATGACTATTTTTCAGCTAAACTATCCTCCTGTTTTAAAAAAGCATGGGTTTATAATAATATAGTCTATGATAAAGCATATGTAGACATGTGGTAGTATTTTACTCCATCGATACCATAAAAAATAAACACCTGAATCGTTGAACAATGACAGCCATATGGGTGTAAACTGTGCCCTCCCTTGTATATTTTGATTATGTCCCTGGAAATGGGTATGAGGAGTGGGGGGTATACAGGTGAAGTGTTATAACTTGCTAATATCTCAAGAGTTTCTGTGTTTTACATGTTGAAGAACTGGCATGTGTGATCAACAACCAAGTGTCAACACAGAGTGCCACCCCCTGTGATCTTCTCCAACCCCAGAAACTTAACTCCTGGCCAAAACACAATACTTTCAATATCCATAGCAAATAACCATATACACACTTATGAGGCAAGAAAAAGCAAATTCATACATAAAACTGACATAGACCCTAGGGTCAATCCCTACCTACATGTTAGCTCTTTGTCAAAAACTTTGAAACCACATAGATCCCCACCCATAGCTCTCAAGAGAGTTTCAGAATGAGGACTCATGGACTCTTCACTTATGGAACTCAGTAGCAACCACCTTCTAAGAGTCCCTGACATAAATTTTAAAGTCCCTCACTTTCCAAAGAATAGGAAGGGCTCTACAGAAAAGATGGATCAACCGTGGTAATATAATGGTACCTAGATAACTTGAGGTTGCAGATATGACTATTGTCAGACATCGGTACTCAAATATTACTTGTCAAATGGAACTTTCACCTATTTTTGCCCTATGCTGGCATTATTAAGATTTTCATCCCAAGTCCACATACCAAAAAATGAAAACAGATCTCGCAGGATCAGTTTTACTAGGTGAAATATTTTTCTGCACTCTCTGAAAAAGTTTCTACTGATAATGAGGTGCCCTAAATCACATGCATTTAAATAGAAGTTATTATTATAACATATCAATGATTTGATAATATTGTCAAAATCAAACTCTAAGAAAGCTAATCTGTATTTGTGTGTCATCACCAATTAAATTTCAGCACTCTTACAACAATATATAAATACTCAACAGAACATCCATACCTCTGATGTCATGTCAGAACAGCCTTCAGAAGGAAATTTCAGTGATAAGGATGAACAGTTATTAAGTCACGCTGACTCAGTGTCTGTTAACTGAGGTCCAGCATTTAGCTATACCACGGATTTCTTTTGCATACCAGGGCCCAGCAATGTGGAATGAATTGCCCACTGAACTTAGACACAAAGACACAGTGATCACATTCAAGAGTGCTCTCAAAACTCACTTATTTTAACTGCAAGAACAAACTTAAAGACCTAATAATGTTTCCTACCTTAAATATTCTCAGCATGTTTTTTCTATGTTTTCTAATTTCATGGTGTTTGTGTTTGTAATCATATCATTATATATGTTTTTTATCTTATATAGGTGTTGTCTAATGTTGTAAAGCGCTCAGAGCTTCTAAAGATTAGGTGCTATACAAAGTCCTCATTATTATTATTATTATTATTGGCCCCCCACTGACCAAATATAAAAAGGAGTAGCATCTATGCAGGAAAATGAGCAAACATATACTAAAACAAGATAAAAGATAAAAACTAAGATAAAATTCTATAAAAGTACACAAATTAAAAGACAATGATAAAAATAAGTCCTTGAAATACTGGGTCAATTTTTTTACATAAAATATACTAAAGTGGGATAAAAACATCTCTGAATCAGCCAATGTGACTCACCTTCTGACCAATCAAAGTTCTGCATTCTGAGACAAAATCCCGTGAACATACTTCTAAATGAAATTCTCTTCCGCAATTACTGATACATGCATCCAGCAGCTGAAGAAAAGAGAACAAATATTGGACTTTCATCATGATAATTCTATGGTCTAAACAAAAAGTATGAATTAATTTAAGGAATTTCTTGGATAATGACTTACTAAACCTACTGTATGTATTTGTTTACAAATCCAATCACAAATAAAACAGACCATTATCTGCCATCTCATAATATGCTGGTCGATTTGGATCCATATTGTTTTTCAAAAAATTACTCCTACCAAACTGCAACAGTTGATCTGCGTATGTGATGTTCATGGTTGGACTGGACGAATAAGCAATTATATATGATACTAAACTGACATTATAGCTTTTATGCATACCTGTATGATCACAATTCAGAATAAATTAATAATGTCCCAAATTTTAATGTGCAATACGCAAATTAAGCAAGACCCATTTTGCAACTGTTTTTATCCATTAAAACAAAGAGAAAGAATGATAAAAACCGACATAACACAAGGACAGTTTGACAAGCTAATTAAGCTCAAGCATCATGGACATGCTTATATCTTTAGAATCCTGCATATAATATACCTGTTCCTTGAAACATGCTGTATCACAGTTCTAGAATACTTCATCCAATATAACATCTTATTAGCAAAAAAAATATTTTTTTTTACAATGTTAAGCTTATATCTTCTATAAAGACAATGTTACAGCTTATATCTTCTATAAATTGTATGTACTGCTGCTCTTGATATAAAATGAATTTCGTAATTAACCATTAAATTCATTAAACCAATTATCCTCTATGGCAAACTGCTAGGTCATGCCCTACCTCTCACAGCTACATAGTGGTCTACCTTTTACAGCCATTTAGTCCTCCATCCCTCACAGCTAGTTAGTGCTCTATCTCTTACAGCCAAGTAGTGCTCTAGCTCTCACAGTTAGACAGTCCTCTACAGTACATAGCCACAAGGATCACATGGGTTAGTGACAGCTTGGTTTTTATTTAACTTTAAATTATTTCAATGCCACCGCTCCAGTGGCCTAAGTAGTTAGAACATCCACCTCGGATACAGGAGGCAGCGGGTTCAAACCACAGCTGAATCAAACCAAAGACTTATAAAAATGGTACTAGCAGCTGCCTCACCTAGCACTCAACATTAAGAGGTTAGTGTTAGGACTGGCTGGCCTGGTGTCTGGATAATGTGACTGGATGGGACATGTCTGCGGCTTGATTCCCCAATGCTAGACAGCATCATAAACTGAACACTGCAGACATCATATTATTCCATGAAATTCATTGCAAATTTCCAAACAGTCAACAAAGTTAATCAAATATGCCTGAAGAATCTAATTCATTAACATTTTTAAAGTTCTCCATCTCAAAGTGAATTTGGCAAATGATTCTCAAGGTTTTCCATCATTTTTATATTCAGTTAATTCTAAATCATGGCACCCAGTACACATACAAAATCAATGCACATTATCACAGCAAACAGGGGGCCCAGAGTGACTGCCATCTCACTTCTGTCTGTGTCGGTTCGAGTCTCGAATTCAGCCGATGTGGGTATGTGAGAAAGCTTGCCAGTAGCTTCTCGTGGGTCAGTGGTTCTTTCCGGGGTTTTCCCTGGTTCTTCCTCCACCATTAATACTGGCTGCCATGCATAGCCTATCGTGTGCTGAAAAATAGCGTTAAACCCCACAACAACAACAACACAGCAAACAGCATATTAGGTAGGTAAGTTATGAGCAGCTAAACATAGTATGCTGTTGATACTCTCCACAATTCTATCGACTCTTAAACCCACCTGAGTGGAAATTCAAAAAAATTGGTACACGGGTTGCCCATATGATAACCATGTGTACGAAGAAATATAGTCCCCTAAAATGAATCAAAGGTAAAAAATATACAAACTGCAGTTAGTCAATTTTATTTACATTTTTTGACCTGCAGTTAGTCAATTTTATTTACATTTCTTGACCAAAATTTAAACATGCAAAGCACAAATAACATATATAACTGATTTTTGGGTTATGACCCTTTAAATAAGGTTAAGGTAGTGGGGGGTAAGGGTGGAGAGAGACGGATACAAAATAGGTGCGAATCACTTGCCATAAAAGTACCCCTAGCTTTAAATCTGCGATCAGAAAAGAAAAGCTTACAGTTAGCGCTTGCATTGCCACATATGGAACTTTGTGGTTCAATCTCTTGATAATGGACCTCAAACAGTCACGAGCCCTGTAATGATAAAAAACATTAAATAATATGCAGCCTTGACAACTGCCTTCAAATGCATACAAGTATTTTATTTTGCTTTTATTTTAACTGTCATCTCAGCTTGGTACTTTCTAGACTGACCTTTAGTCCATAAATTTAGGTATAGTGCCAAAATTAAACTTCACCACAGGTATCCATATAATCTGTTCCAATAAGACTTGCTCTGCAAGTTCATGATTGCAAAAAAAATGGTTATGACATGGGCTTGCACCAGAAAGTGAGATGGCATGAAAATCTATACAACTGAAGTATTAAACAATAAATCATTAAACAATAAATCTTCAGCAAAACAACACTGTGCTACCATTGCTGCTCAACAATACTGCAAACAACTGCACTCAGTGCTGCAAAATAATATTGCATGAAACTGCAGCATGAGTTCAGCACACAAAAAAACAACAACAATTTACCATCATTTCAATGTTCATCTATGATTGCCAGAGTTGTTGTTGTTGTTGTTGTAGGGTTTAACGCCATTTTTCAGCACAATATAGGCTATACATGGCAGCCAGTATAATTGGTGGAGGAAGAACCCGGGAAAAACCACCAACCCACAAGAAGCTACTGGTGATTGCCAGAGTACATTTTGAACAAATAAATAGGCATTCCAAGTTGCATAGAACCCTGTTTTGTCTTAAAAGTAGGAAACCCTTCAAATTCACTGTCCATAGTGACTAGTATGCATCCTCCAGCTTGTGATTAAAATGATATCACCTGCAACTTCAAATTCAGGATTGTCAGATGAAAACTGTCCAGTGGATGCCTTTTAGAATCATAATGCAGTAAGCAGAAAATGATAAACACATGACAAGTATACACAACACTGTTTGCAAACAAACATTTGCCAATAAAATTCTATTTACATCATAATACTTTTTCACTTGTGAGACATCCACTTGTTACATTAATTCACCACCTACACATGTATCTTCTCTAACTTGAAGGCAATCAGTACAATACATGACTTACAGGCAATCAGTAGAATACATGACTTACAGGCAATCTGTAGAATACATGACTTACAGGCAATCAGTAGAATACATGACTAACAGGCAATCGGTAGAATACATGACTTACAGGCAATCAGTACAATACATGACTTACAGGCAATCAGTACAATACATGACTTACAGACAATCAGTACAATACATGGGGTGTGCATCAAACTGCCGATATTATGGATCTTGAGACAAATGTCATCATGGAGACAAATGGTTAAGTGTGCATATCACATAATCAATTATTTTACCTTCATAATCATTCATCCGGAGTATGAAGAAATCAAGTCATGCAGTTTAGGAAATCAAACAAATAAACAGCCTTAATACCATTTTATCTACGACCATCACCTTAACCACAAGGTCAATCAGGCAAGCAAGTATATCATTTATGTTTCAACACTATAGGCTTTTGTTACAAGTATTTCTTCAAAAAGAAACTGGAAAGTTAAAAAGAAAAATGTTTTATCCTATGCAGCCAATTTTGGTACTAATCTGATAATCATAAATGCCAGTAATTTTATTGCTATGTATTTCCCGCAAAAAGTATATACAATCTTTATAAAAAAATAATTTTATTGAACACGGCATTTATTAATATATGAATAAATGTCTTCTACTATGGAAACATGTCAATTTTCAGCTGTAAGCTATTTCTGAGATGGACATAATTATGTCAGACAAATGAAGCGACGTAAAAATAAGAAACTTTTCACATTTTTATAAAGTTCAATATATTGACAGTATTTGAATTACATGACATGAAAAAGAACGCAAAGTTTAAAGTGACTATTTTACACTCATTTCCACTACTTCTGCCAACTTTGTCCTCTATTCTGTGTGCAAAAAGTAATTTCACCCAGCTATGGATCCAATGACTACGACCTTGACCTTAATGTCAAAGAGACAAGTGCAAGTTCAGGAAATATAAGCAAATTAAAAAATTCTATTCACCAAAAGCACAATGCATATTTTCTATTCCTATGACCTTTATCTCAAGGTCAAAGGATCAAACACGTATGTCACAGGTTTATAATGATTCATGTCAAGGATGATGAGAATTTTAGTAAATTATGCAAGAGAAAAACTTAAACAGAAGCCTTAGCAAATTTTGAGGGACTGCTATGTCTCACTTCCAGTAAATGTGGGTACAGCAATTAATATGACAATTTAGAGATGAATTTGAGGCCAGGCAATTAGAGTCCAAATAGACACTTTTAGTGCTTGATGATTAAACAGTTCAGTCAAATATAAAACTAACCTTACTTATGCTATAAACTCATTTTATAATTAATCTTTAATCTCCCTAAAACTTTAACTCTATGTTGTTTTCTATCATTAATTCCACAATATACAAATTTCTGCTCTCAACATCTAAGGTGACCAAATTATTTTGATTTGACAACACAAAATCTTATATGGTCACTACAATTTTCAAGTAGATCACTTTAGAGCTACTTGGAATGCCAGCCTCATTTCTAACACGAGGTTTTTCTGCCATCTAAACCAAAAATCTCTTTTCAAAACCTTGTAGCAAATAAATGCATGTATACATACCCATTAGTTGTTCTCTGCACTTTATCACATATTTCCAATATCAGGGCCCAATTTTCTGTGGTGTTCATCTCACTGGTGGCCTTTTCTGCAATCATAACAACAAAAATCGTGTACCAGTAAAAAATATGTTGCATCTATATAAACTATCCTTCGGCAAACTTTTGCTAGTCATAATAGTAGAACACATCTTTATTACCCTATCCCCTTTATTGTTACTTGTAACAAACTAAATATAACAAAAATCATTTCTTGCAAAAAATAGATCATCAGTTCTCTTCTTTAAATCTGTCTTTACTACCGTATATACTTGCGTATAAGCCGAACAATTTAGGAAAAAATAAAGGCCTGGAAGAAGAGGGTCGGCTTATCCACGGGCCAATGTGTAAACTTAACAGTTTATAGATCTTTTGTTGACTACTGTAATGGCTGTAAATCATGGGACATGAAACAATAATTAGTTCCATGTCCTAAGACATAAACATGTAACAAATATTACAACTTTCGGTGACCTGACAATTATTTAACTGTTATGAAGTACAATGATTGATTCTGTTATTATTTTGCATGTGCATATTTTCTGATTTCTCCAACACGAAGTTAAATAAAGGTGAATACAGACTTCATAGTTCACGGGCCGACTGAGTTTACTATGCTGAACTATAATGTACAGTACTTACACAGTTCAAAGTGTGCATAGCATCACTTAAATCCTTACTTATTCCAATCATAGATGCAGATTTTGCTTTTTTCATTGTTTCGACCAAATTGCCTTCTTCCAGATAACATTTCAGTTAGTCCTTAATAACTGTTTCATTTATGTTGAATCACACACTCACAAGTTACTCATTTTCAATGATGTAAGCGATCCTATAAACTGAGTTAACATTTTTAAAAATGTATGCACGTTTATTTGTACAAGGCACATAACCATCATAATTTACATGTTCAAGAAGAGTGGCAATAATAAAGGCTAAAATTCTCATAGAGATCAACTAAGAACAATATCAATTTTAGTTTTGTGTTTTAGCTGAACACAGTGGAAAGCTTGATGTCTCGGTGTCTCCTATGTTGATAGTCGGCGAATTTGTCTTTCGTTTTGCGACAGCAGTACAGGCCACTTAATCATTAAAACCCTGAAACTGGCTTGTGATAAGAGAGAATTGGGACTGGTAACTATACCAGTTTAACATTGGTATATACATTATAAAAATACCAGGTGTTCACTGGTGCAAGTTTCTCTCGTGAGAATGGAGCTATAGCATATGGAGTTACAACATTCGTAGTTATCATTCTTGAAATTGAAATGAACTGTGGGCGATTTTATTGTTTTGGTTTATCTTTTTGTTCTGGTTTATTATTTTTATTTTTTTGTATTACTGTAGAGGTAATAATAATCATTAATCTACATGAATAATGTTTAAACTTAACATTCTATTTAGTGAAGAAGTGAATGCTTTATACTAAAATAATTATTTTGTCATAACAATAATTCACAGGTGATACAACAGAACATGTAGGACTTTTCTTGTTCAGAAGAAATGAAAATTGAAGACATAATGTAATAATCAGGAGTTCTCTACAAAAATCAGAAGTTATTATGAAATTGGGAGGTAGACATGGAGCAACCCCAAAAATCGGGAGGTTTTTCCCCAATGGCATGAAAGATGACAAGAATGTTGTAAGGTCGCTTACATCAAAGCAAACTACAACTCAGCTTTTACAGTATTAGCATAATTTTTGAAGCATTATTTCCAAAACTTTATAAGAAAACAGAAAATCAAATAAATTACTTTTCAAATAAGTTTATACCATTTCTTTTTAATAATCATGCACACCAACCTCAAGATAAGTATACATGTAATTTTTCTAAATACAAGTTTGCCTAAATAAATGCATTTAGAACTTACCTCATGCATCTTGAGATGCCTCAGAGTTGTAAGTCAGCTTATATGCGGGTCATGCACTTTTTAATGTTTATACCTATTCAGTTTGGGGTCGGCTTATAAGCGAACGGGCTTTTAAGTGAGTATAGACGGTAGGTCTTTGACATTAGGCCTAAAGAATGTGTTGACTAGGTCTTTGACAACAAGCCTAATGAGTGTTGAACAGGCTTTTGAGACAAGGCCTACAGAATATGTTGACTACCTAGGTATTTGTGCCTGTGTGATTTGGATTTTTAATGTAGCTTTTAAAAAAAAATTTCAGGTCATATCACTACAATGCCTGCAGTTTATAGTTATGTCTAGCACTGGGGCTTCATGCCGCAGACATGTAGCATCAAGTCCCACCCAGTCACATTATCCCGACACTAGGCCAAAGTCTCCCTCATTTGAGGTGGACACTCGCAAGATTAGGGCAAGCTACTCCATCATAACATTGCCTATGCTAGTCTGGTTCATTGTTTCTGCTATAAGAATAGAGGAGCGCAAGGCAAGGAACAAACAAAGCGGGGAACCAGTCAGTGCATATGCTCGAAGTATATATGATGCCATCCATCGTCCAATGCATTGGGTATTAAATAAATCCTGATCACATTATGAAAATCCTTTGTGTCAAAAAAAATGCACGGCAACAAAATGTGTGTGTCAATTTTCTCCAACGTGTGTCCCCGTCGCACAAATGTGCATAAAGGGAAACACTGGTTCCAATAGGCATAATATATTTGTATTCATTTTGTTAAAGAATAATATTTCAACTTGACCCGATTTCGGCATTCCCGGCTTTCATTACTTTCCAGACAACTGAAATGTCGGCCAACAAAACTTGAAAACAGGTCCATTTCTTTTGTGAGAATTTGAATTTATTAGAGAACAAACATCAGGGTAAGCAAAGTCTGGCAAAAACATGATAACTTTCCTTTGCAGAAAAGTGTCATTATTGGTTGCCAGTTGTGTGCGATATTCATGAAAATTTGACTTTTGTTACACTGTTAGTCCACATCAAAATACGCTACACAGCGACGTTAGGTAGGCAGTACGACCCATCACCCCCAGAAGAAAAAAATATCGGGTGAAGTGTCTTACGTTGTAGGACTAGGTTTTCTTGTAACTGAATCTTTGACATCCATGAGGGGTACAAAAAAAATTTGCTCTCAATATAACCAACGAAAGAAACAATATTTTGCTTTAAAAAAAACTAGCGACTATTTCCATTTATAAATAATATAAAATAAAAAAAAAGAAACAATTCGCGTAAACGCGTTTGGCAGCTGTGATCAGATTTACGTCATTTCTTCACTTCCTCTCTTGCATACGCAGATATATAAAACATTGAACTTTTCGATTAAATGCCGAGTTTTAAATTAACAGATTTTATTAAAATAAAAATATTCCTCCATGATATAATCCAAAGCCCTATTTTCTGACACAACGGCTTTAAATAGAACTCATGACCAATGATCGTATGATGTGCATCGAAATGTCAACTGTCTTGACGTTTGAAGGTTCTTGGTCATTACAGCATCACTGTATGTGCTATATTCTATGAGCACATTATGATAACAAAAAATTATATTCTGAAGGTATATCTTTTCTGAAAATCTTACCAACGTCGGCATCGAACGGCGTAGTACTGGTAAACAATGGCATTTTGTACGGCAATGATAAATCTTCGCGTTTTTGTTATTATGGCCTTCTAATGAGTTATCGCGCATGACCGGAAGCATGACATCATTCTAGAGTCTAGATAATTTTCATTCGGCTCATAATATTAAATAAATAAAACGGACAGTTACAAAAATACTAAAGAAATAATAGCATAGAAACACTATAGAATAATATAGACTAGACAAAACAAAAACCTATTTAACAATTTTACAAAACGTTTAAAAAAGATTACCAAATGTGTGTTTGCGTGTATTCTTGTAGTTAAGATAGACGAGTGAGTACAATTATGCAGAAATAGTATAGATTTATTTTTGTTTCAATTTTAAAGAAGATATATATATATATATATATATATATATATATATATATATATATATATATATATATATATATTATATTTTGATCTGGTAACTGTGATAACTCAGTTCATAGAATGTCAACCTTGTAAAACTAAAACCAACACAAACTAAAAAATTTGATCTTACTGATATACACAGACATTATTGGTATGTTTAAATTTGGGTGGTAAATTAAACAGTATAAATATATTCAGTTACCGAAGCATTCATAGATGTCCTGATCCCATTTTTACATAAACCTTGAACCTATTAATCTACTGCATTACATATAGGATAAACATTTGCTTGATTTTATGAAATATGCAATTAATCAAGGGTGAGATCAATTAAAACTGAAATAATTTAATGAATGCTAGATGTACACAAAGTTTTGCCTTAATTATACTGTGTAAATTTACTTAAATATCCAATAAATAAATAAAATGCATTAGTGTTCATAAGGATTCACTCAAAGGTTGCTAAACATATCACGTGTGTGTGTGTGTATATATATATATATATATATATATAAGGGCACATGATTGCAGCATTCATGCTATTATTATATACATTCATTTGTGAATATTTAAGAAAATGTAGGGGTAGATTCTATGCAGTATTTATAGACAATGAAAAAGCCTTCAATAGGATAGAGACATGTTAACTGTATCAAAAGCTAGCTAGTGAAAATATTAGTGGAAACATGTTAAGAATCATTAGGGCAATTTATATTGATGTAAAACCATGTCTAAGTCCAACAATCTTATTACCGCTTAGTTTAACTGTCAAGGTTGTGTTTCATAGCCTTTACTATCTTCTTTATTTTTGAATGATTTGAAAACCTTTTTCACTGAAGTAAACAGTGGAGTGAGTGTAAAAACCTTAGAATTATTTTTACTGTTGGACACAGATGATCTAATTGTCTTTGATGACACTGCTCAGCAGATGCAAAATATGCTCAATAGGTTGCATACACATTGCTTAAAGTGGAAATTAAAAGGAATACAAAAAGAAAAACAAGTGATTATATTTCACAGATGTAGCTATCTCAGAAATGTATGAAAAGTGGTAATATGGCCCTACATAGGTAAAGACTGAATCATATTATAAATACATGTATCTAGGATGTGTATTTTCTTCAAAAACTCCTGGTACATGTGTCAGAAAATTATCCTTGCAGATGCAGAAGGCTATGCATATACTGAAGCAGTCTTTCAAAGTTTGTCAAATTACCCAAAACTTGATTGCTTCATCTGTTTTACTTGAAGATAGATCTAACCCTTAACTATGGGGCTGAAGTTTATGGGCTTTATAATGATTTAAAAAAGTTCAATTGTCATTTTGTAAATATATTCTTGGCAAATTTAAGTTTACTCCAAATGCATTCATATATGATGAATTAGGAAGAATTAGTATGCAGTGTATAAGATATAAATGTATTCTGAAATAAGAATTCTATAAATTGTGGAAGACATCCTAAACAATGCTACATTTTACAGCTAAGATGTGTGGAAAATTGTGATTGCTTGGCTGACAATTTTAAAAAGCTTTTATTTACATTTGGATTTGGCAATGTTTAGTGTCCTAAATAATGAAAATACATTTCTTAGATTGTTCAGTCAGAGATGTGAAGATATTTTTTGGCAAAAGCTACACTTTGGGATTAAGTTGATGGAAAGACTGCATTTCTATAGGTCATTGGGAGTAGAATTCACTTGTCAAAGATACCTAGAACTGTTAGAAGATTTTTGTTATATAATCACTGTCCTTAGAGTGGGGTACTTTAACTTCCCAATCAGAGGTAACACAGGAAGATATGAAAATATTTGTTACAAAAAAAGATTGTCAAATTTGTAACGTTAATATCGAAAATGATTTCCCTTTCATTACTGCTTGTCTGTTATATGGAGAATTATGAAGAAAATATTTACCTACTTTTGTATAAAAAAATCCAACTCCAGAAAATTTAGGACTTTTATACAAAATGATACTAGTGAAAGTCTGATGATTAATTTAGCAATGTTTATATGCGTTTTATACATTAGATTAGAGAAACTGTTTTATCATCGACTCCTGCTACGTAAGATTCTAGATCAAAACTTGCTCCATGCAGGATTTAGGGCTCTCTTTAAATCATTGTGTCATTACTGTGTAATATATATTTGTATTTCACCCAATTCAAAAATAAGTCGTTTATCCATTCAATTTCATGTTATAAATCAGCCATTTATCTTGATCATTTTCAATCTATGCTATAAACCAGCCATTTACCATTTGTTTTCTGCTTTTGATCGTATTGCTGTTTACATTTAATAAATACTTGGTTTAGCTATTTGAAAGTCAAAATATAAAAGTAAACTCTTGAAATGATTCAGTGTTTTATCTTTTTTCAATGATTAAACAAGAGTTGTGATCAGATTTACGTCATTTCTTCACTTCCTCTCTTGCATACGCAGATATATAAAACATTGAACTTTTCGATTAAATGCCGAGTTTTAAATTAACAGATTTTATTAAAATAAAAATATTCCTCCATGATATAATCCAAAGCCCTATTTTCTGACACAACGGCTTTAAACAGAACTCATGACCAATGATCGTATGATGTGCATCGAAATGTCAACCGTCTTGACGTTTGAAGGTTCTTGGTCATTATAGCATCACTGTATGTGCTATATTCTATGAGCACGTTATGATAACAAAAAAATTATATTCTGAAGGTATATCTTTTCTGAAAATCTTACCAACGTCGGCATCGAACGGCGTAGTACTGGTAAACAACGGCATTTTGTACGGCAATGATAAATCTTCGCGTTTTTGTTATTATGGCCTTCTAATGAGTTATCGCGCATGACCGGAAGCATGACATCATTCCGGAGTCTAGATAATTTTCATTCGGCTCATAATATTAAATAAATAAAACGGACAGTTACAAAAATACTAAAGAAATAATAGTATAGAAACACTATAGAATAATATAGACTAGACAAAACAAAAACCTATTTAACAATTTTACAAAACGTTTAAAAAAGAATTATTACCAAATGTGTGTTTGTGTGTATTCTTGTAGTTAAGATAGATGAGTGAGTACAATTATGCAGAAATAGTATAGATTTATTTTTGTTTCAATTTTAAAGAAGATATATATATATATATATATATATATATATATATATATATATATATATATATATATATATATATATTATATTTTGATCTGGTAACTGTGGTAACTCAGTTCATAGAATGTCAACCTTGTAAAACTAAAACCAACACAAACTAAAAAATTTGATCTTACTGATATACACAGACATTATTGGTATGTTTAAATTTGGGTGGTAAATTAAACAGTATAAATATATTCAGTTACCGAAGCATTCATAGATGTCCTGATCCCATTTTTACATAAACCTTGAACCTATTAATCTACTGCATTACATATAGGATAAACATTTGCTTGATTTTATGAAATATGCAATTAATCAAGGGTGAGATCAATTAAAACTGAAATAATTTAATGAATGCTAGATGTACACAAAGTTTTGCCTTAATTATACTGTGTAAATTTACTTAAATATCCAATAAATAAATAAAATGCATTAGTGTTCATAAGGATTCACTCAAAGGTTGCTAAACATATCACGTGTGTGTGTGTGTGTGTGTGTGTATATATATATATATATATATATATATATATAAGGGCACATGATTGCAGCATTCATGCTATTCTACAGCAGATAATATATTTATATTATATACATTCATTTGTGAATATTTAAGAAAATGTAGGGGTAGATTCTATGCAGTATTTATAGACTATGAAAAAACCTTCAATAGGATAGAGACATGTTAACTGTATCAAAAGCTAGCTAGTGAAAATATTAGTGGAAACATGTTAAGAATCATTAGGGCAATTTATATTGATGTAAAACCATGTCTAAGTCCAACAATCTTATTACCGCTTAGTTTAACTGTCAAGGTTGTGTTTCATAGCCTTTACTATCTTCTTTATTTTTGAATGATTTGAAAACCTTTTTCACTGAAGTAAACAGTGGAGTGAGTGTAAAAACCTTAGAATTATTTTTACTGTTGGACACAGATGATCTAATTGTCTTTGATGACACTGCTCAGCAGATGCAAAATATGCTCAATAGGTTGCATACATATTGCTTAAAGTGGAAATTAAAAGGAATACAAAAAAAAATCCAAGTGATTATATTTCACAGATGTAGCTATCTCAGAAATGTATGAAAAGTGGTAATATGGCCCTACATAGGTAAAGACTGAATCATATTATAAATACATGTATCTAGGATGTGTATTTTCTTCAAAAACTCCTGGTACATGTGTCAGAAAATTATCCTTGCAGATGCAGAAGGCTATGCATATACTGAAGCAGTCTTTCAAAGTTTGTCAAATTACCCAAAACTTGATTGCTTCATCTGTTTTACTTGAAGATAGATCTAACCCTTAACTATGGGGCTGAAGTTTATGGGCTTTATAATGATTTAAAAAAGTTCAATTGTCATTTTGTAAATATATTCTTGGCAAATTTAAGTTTACTCCAAATGCATTCATATATGATGAATAAGGAAGAATTAGTATGCAGTGTATAAGATATAAATGTATTCTGAAATAAGAATTCTATAAATTGTGGAAGACATCCTAAACAATGCTACATTTTACAGCTAAGATGTGTGGAAAATTGTGATTGCTTGGCTGACAATTTTAAAAAGCTTTTATTTACGTTTGGATTTGGCAATGTTTAGTGTCCTAAATAATGAAAATACATTTCTTAGATTGTTCAGTCAGAGATGTGAAGATATTTTTTGGCAAAAGCTACACTTTGGGATTAAGTTGATGGAAAGACTGCATTTCTATAGGTCATTGGGAGTAGAATTCACTTGTCAAAGATACCTAGAACTGTTAGAAGAGTTTTGTTATATAATCACTGTCCTTAGAGTGGGGTACTTTAACTTGCCAATCAGAGGTAACACAGGAAGATATGAAAATATTTGTTACAAAAAAAGATCGTCAAATTTGTAACGTTAATATCGAAAATGATTTCCCTTTCATTACTGCTCATCTGTTATATGGAGAATTATGAAGAAAATATTTACCTACTTTTGTATAAAAAAATCCAACTCCAGAAAAGTTTAGGACTTTTATACAAAATGATACTAGTGAAAGTCTGATGATTAATTTAGCAATGTTTATATGCGTTTTATACATTAGATTAGAGAAACTGTTTTATCATCGACTCCTGCTACGTAAGATTCTAGATCAAAACTTGCTCCATGCAGGATTTAGGGCTCTCTTTAAATCATTGTGTCATTACTGTGTAATATATATTTGTATTTCACCCAATTCAAAAATAAGTCGTTTATCCATTCAATTTCATGTTATAAATCAGCCATTTATCTTGATCATTTTCAATCTATGCTATAAACCAGCCATTTACCATTTGTTTTCTGCTTTTGATCGTATTGCTGTTTACATTTAATAAATACTTGGTTTAGCTATTTGAAAGTCAAAATATAAAAGTAAACTCTTGAAATGATTCAGTGTTTTATCTTTTTTGAATGACTGAACAAGAGTTGGTGTTTAATATTGCAAAACATATTGTTTAACATATCAAGAAACAATACCCCTTCATTATAACACTGTCCATGGAAGCAAGAGTATACTGTTTTATAATAAGAAATACATGATGCACATAAATTGACTACTATTTAGTGAAATGAAATCCATGACCATACCTTGCAACAAGAACGATGTTATAATGAAATATATGGTGCACATAAATTTGCTACCACTTAACAAAATAAGATCTATGACCATGCTCCGCTTTCAACAGGTACTGCATTGTAACTTAGAGCCTTATGATACAGGACTACATCGTTATGTTATTTTTGGGTTTAACACCATTTTTCAGCACACGATAGGCTATGCAAGGCGGCCAGTATTAATGGTGGATGAAGAACCCAGGAAAACCCCGGGAAGAATCACTGACCCACGAGAAGACACTGGCAAGCTTTCTCACATGCCCACATTATTCGAATCCTAGACTCAACCCCATGTGGACAGAGATGAGATGGCAATGATCCATAACAGAGAGCGCTATAGACCACTCGGAGTCCGTGGACTGCATTGTAATATAGAGCTTTACTATACAGGATTGCATTGTACTGTAGGGCCTTATAGGATATGACTGCATTGCAATGTAGGCCTTATAGTACAGTACTGCATTGTAATGTAGGACTTATAGTATAAGACTACATTGTACTATAGGGTCTTACAGTATAGGACTGCATTGTGCTGTAGGCCGTATAGTATAGGACTGCATTGTGCTGTAGGCCTTATAGTATAGGACTGCACTGTACTGTAGGCCTTATAGTATAGGACTGCATTGTAATGTAGGACCATATAATACATGACTGCATTGTAATGTAGGCCTTATAGTATAGGACTGCATTGTACTGTAGGCCTTATAGTAGAAGACTGCACTTTATTATACCTTACAGTACAAGACTGCATTTTAAGTTAGGATGTTATAATACAGGATTGCATTTTTAAGTTTGGGCCTTATAATACTGGACTACATTGTAATGTAGAGCCTTATAACTCATGAATGCATTGTAATTATGGCCTTAAGAGTACAGGAGTGCATTGTAATATACAGCCTTATCATGAAGAACTGCACTGTAATGTAGGGCCTTATAATACAGGACTGTAGTTAATTTAGGTGATGAATAAATTATTACTGTCAGCAACAAGTAGCTTATTCAGGTGTTAAATAACTTAGTACTGCTATGTAGGGGTTTATAGTACAGGACTGTTAATGTAGTCCTGTACAATAGGTGGTCAGTACAATGCAGTCTTGTACAATGTAGTCTTGTAATATAAGGGTTAAAATAAAACAAAAGCTAATATTACTAGAATTGAGCACTGATAATGATTTATCAGATACTAGAAGCTTTGTTAATCTATATGAATTGAAACACAGCATGAAAAATGGAGCAGGGCTGGGGGTCAGCAACATGTATGGTTAATATTTCATTATTTTTAAATTCATGGTCTGGGGCAACAACCATGAAAGTTGGTCCATATGAAAATCTGTACTACAATATGTTGACAAGAGATGTTGGTAATATATTGTGTGCACTACTGAATAAACAATTAAACAAGCAGTTATGTAAATGACATCTTTTTTTAAAAAAAGATTATTAGTCTGAGAGAGAGAGAGAGAGAGAGAGAGAGATGTGCAGAGAGTTTCTAAGATGAAGCCATTTCACATTTTTTCCAATAATAAGAGACACAATTATATTTTTCCTTTTATTCTGATTGAAAACAAAATGGATTCATTAAAAAGAGTTTAAAAGGTAAAGAACATAACCAATACACAAAGAAAACTGTCCTAAAATTTCTACAAGGATGTGCTCATCCCTTTTGATAACTTCATCTGACCTACTGCCAGAACAGTGACACACCTGTTCATACATAATCTAACTATTGTAGCACATCACACAAAATCCGATTTATGCTGACACTTACTACATGTGATTTAGTGTACATGTTACAGTGCATACAGAACATTACATGGAAATGCTTGAAAAATGTTTAAGGCATAAAAATTTGAATTTGTATATGATATACAGAGGCAGTCAGACAGGTGATGGACATTACGCACGAATGTCTCATCAGTGAGAATGTAAATCAGGTTAAAAAAAACACTTTCCCTGGCAACAGTAGAGGTTGTCGGACCATAGTGTTTTTTTAATGTGGTTTAATGACATATGGCCGTATGTTAATTAACAAGCACTATTCATAAAGGAATTTCAACAAAAAATGATATTATGCTGTCAATAAAAATAAAATTTCTACATTTTCATCTGTATCATTAAGTGCTTAATATTTAAACCCACATAACTCTCCAATTAAAGGAAAACAATCTCTATATAACGTACATTTTAAAATAATTTTCTCTATGATAAGATTTTTATCCTCATTACTTGCTCATGCAGCTTCATGTGTATGTTCTTTCATTTGACATTGTGTAACAATTATGGCTTTCCTTTTAATTTTGATTACCTATTTAGAACATACGCTAACAATCAGCAAAACAGTTTGAAGACAAAAAAAATTATTTGAATACAAACTTCAGTGTATTCATGATCAGAATTTTCTGAATACTGTAACTTCAGCATATCATGATACACCATCTTGTGAGTGTTCTGTATATTTGATTTAATTTATATTTGATTTAATTGTTTGTTTGTTTACTGGAATTTGACATTTTCCAAATATTAGTTTGACCCGACTGTTTTGTCATAAACACCTAAAATTAGAAATCTGTATCTTTATGCTGACCTAGTTCCTGACCTTGATTAAAAATTAGTAACAGCTTAAGTAAATAACTTCTTTTTTTTCATTTTTTTATTCATTCTTAGTGTGGGATTTTAAGATGCAATTGAGGCTGTGCTGGGTATATGTGACTTTTTACACGTAATAACCTCTATTTTGAAATTCTGGTTTTACCGGAATTGTGCAGTAGTCAGGTTTAATACTGATATTTTGAGAAATAATCTCAGTCAGGCTTTTAAACACTTGGATGTAAGTTTTTTGTTTTTTTAGTTGTGACCAGTTGGAGTTACATTTTTATTTCTGGATTACAACTTCAGTGTACTGTATATAATTATGTGAATACAAATTCAGTGTACTGTATATAATTATGTGAATACAACTTCAATGTACTGTACATAATTATGTGAATACAACTTCAGTGTACTGTATATAATTATGTCAATAGAACTTCAGTGTACTGTATATAATTATGCAAATACAACTTCCGTGTACTGTATATAATTATGTGATTTCTCCAACTTCAGTGTACATGTATTCTCCAACTTTAATGTACTTGTATATAATTTTGTAAATAATCCAACTTGAATGTATTCACATATGATTTTGTAAATAATGAAAAACAAGAGCATTTATGATTTACAATTCTCTGAATACTGCATCTTCAGTGTACTCATAATTTTGTGAATACTCAAACTTCAGGGTACTCTTGCTACATAATTTTGTGAATACTCAAATTTCAGTGTATATGTGCTATATAATTTTGTGAATATCCAAACTTCAGTGTACTCATGATATATAATTTGGTGAATACTCAAAGTTCAGTGTACTCATGATAAATAATTTTGTGAATACTCAAACTTCAGTGTATTCATGATATATAATTTTGTGAATACCCAAACTTCAGTGTATTCATGATATATAATTTGGTGAATACTCAAGGTTCAGTGTACTCATGATAAATAATTTTGTGAATACTCAAACTTCATTGTACTCATGATATGTAACATCATGAATACTGTAATATTTGTGTAGTTGTGCTATATAATTTTCTAAACACCATACCTTCAGTGTACTCATAAAACATAAATTTACAAATAATTGCTTGTAAATATTTAATGATGCATTTTCTCTTTCATACAATATTTATCGTTTTCGTTTCCTTACTAATATTGCATGCTCACAAAATATTTATGGTTTGCACAGTCCTGGAGATCTTTTTAAAAATTCCAAATGTTTGAAAGAAGTATTTTTCTTACAGAAACTAAACATTTATCCAAATGTTATTTTATCACTACATAAGCAGAAGAAAACACAATATCAATTCAAACATGGACAGCTGACACACTTAGCAAAGTAATTCGCCTGTGCTTTTAGTTTTTAATGTGTAATTTTAATGCAAAGTAATTCTCCTGTGCTTTTAGTTTTTAATGTGTGATTTTAATGCAAAGTAGTTCTCCTGTGCTTTTAGTATTTAATGTGTGATTTTAATGCACTTTCTCACATACTGGAAACATAGATAACTTTGTTGCTTTGTGTTTGTCTTAAATGCTTTCTTTAAAACTCAGAGATGAGTCATATTTTCATTTTTAACTGCAGACATCGCTCCTTTCTAATTGGGAGCACATTCCTTACTGAATTCATCATCTATTTGCAAATGCAATCAGTGTGCCACAATAACAAATTTGATTAGTATATAGTAACTGCCAGTGTTCTGTGTCTCTTTATTTTATCTTATTTTTATTGATTTGTTTCAATACTTTGTGAAAATTATGAATAAATTCATTGACATTCAAGGATAAAGTGAAATCAACTGAAATTTAAGTATTTTACAGCAACCATCCTATTAAAGGATTTTTCAATGCTGCATGAATCATGTCTATATTTGACTGGTAAAGACATGGAAAATGTTACTGATGAAAACAGTGCCTTAGTTACGGCCTGATAAGTTCTAAGTACGGACAACGTTGTTAGCACAATTCTTGGTGAATGGTACATTGCAAAGGTCCTGACTCACTATACCTTGCTCCGAAAATGGATCAATTTGTGTTGGGAACCAAAGTGAAGATGGACATTTCATGGGTCAAAACACCTGTGAATGATATGGACATTTATGGGTCATGACACCTATCAATGATATGGATATTCATGGACCATGACACCTATCAATGATATGGATATTCACGGACCATGACACCTATCAATGATATGGATATTCATGGACCATGACATCTATAAATGATATGGACATTCATGGACCATGACACCTATCAATGATTTTGACATTCATGGACCATAACACCAATATGACATGGACATTCATGGACCATAACACCTATATGACATGGACATTCATGGACCATAACACCTATATGACATGGACATTCATGGACCATAACACCTATATGACATGGACATTCATGGACCATAACACCAATATGACATGGACATTCATGGACCATAACACCAATATGACATGGACATTCATGGACCATAACACCTATATGACATGGACATTCATGGACCATAACAACAATATGACATGGACATTCATGGACCATAACACCAATATGACATGGACATTCATGGACCATAACACCTATATGACATGGACATTCATGGACCATAACAACAATATGACATGGACATTCATGGACCATAACACCTATATGACATGGACATTCATGGACCATAACACCAATATGACATGGACATTCATGGACCATAACACCTATATGACATGGACATTCATGGACCATAACACCTATATGACATGGACATTCATGGACCATAACACCTATATGACATGGACATTCATGGACCATAACAACTAATAAATGATATGGACATTCATGGACAAAAATTAAAGAAAATGGATACTCCCTATGTTACTAATTTTATAAACACTTTATTCTGCATGTACACTCCATTACCACATGGTAGTGAATTTTTCTTGTCATTCTTCACTGAGACAACATAAAGCACAACACAGCTGAATCAAACATAATATCTGTTTGCACTCCGTATGTTTTTAAAATAATGATAATGATACAAAGGTTTTTCATGC
The DNA here is from genome assembly GCA_028554795.2 of Sinohyriopsis cumingii. Lineage (NCBI taxonomy): Eukaryota > Metazoa > Mollusca > Bivalvia > Unionida > Unionidae > Sinohyriopsis > Sinohyriopsis cumingii. The sequence goes on along the minus strand of CM068837.1, from coordinate 121,074,294 downwards.
TATACCCCATTTATCTTTGTCTTTGGGATTTAATGTCATTTTCATTATTGGAAATATAATGACTACAAAACTGGAGCTAAGTGCCTTACCCAAGAACACAGAGAAGCAGCTACCTCAGATGGCTTGAGTGGATATTGAATCCATGACCCTTGGAATCTGAGATCCTTGGATTGGTCTAGTAATCTATCAACTGGGTTACCATGACTGAATCCATTTGTAATCAATACTCACTTTCTCATAATTTGAGTCATTTACAATAATTCTATGAAAGCTTTGTAGTCTTCCTGTTTCACAATACTTGTATGGTACTCATATTAGATTAATGGTTTAACACTAGTTAGTGCAATGCATACACAATTCATAGACAAAGGAAATATATGCATACATGAATTCCAACTCATTACTGAGAAATGGTGGATCAAAATATTGATGTTTAAGTTACATGATTATTTTCATTTATCTGTATACCTTAACTGGTAAAAAACTGAAGTAACCTGACAAAATGGACATAAATCCAATATTTATTTTATCTCTAAAACTCCTGATATTTTTCTTGGAAAAGAACAGATCAGCACATTATAACTCTTTTGTATAAAGATCATCAAATCAGATTGAACATTACACAAAATGAAGTTAATATGATTCATCTATCATAAGTAACTGAAACAAATTACAGCAAATATATGATTTGTAAGCAAGTAAATTATTATTATTATTATTATCTGAAATAAACTTTATGTACTATTAAAAAGAGAGGAAAGAGATGTGACATGCTGTCTAGACAGCATGTATGCCGGAAGAGACAACTAACAAGGCTCCTGCAGACTCAAAACAAATTCCACAACTCTTTCAAAGCTTTTCTGGGGCCATTTCACAAAACTCACAGACCACAATTTCTTGCATTATCAATCAAAACTGTGTTATGTTCATAACAAGTTATCTGAATCAGTGCTCTGCACTGTATGAAATAAACAATTATCAATTTTTTAAAACTAAAATGCCAGAAATTCCATTACTCTTCCAAAATTTTGCAAGGTTTTGAGAAATTCCAGGTCTTTTAAATTATTTTTTAAATTCCAAAACTTTCTAGGATTCCAGGACTCATGGAAAGCCTTAACTAATGGGGGCCAAGAAAATAGCATGTCAAACTCATGACCTGATGGGTGGAGGTTCTAATCCTACCATAGGACCAATCCAGATCAGCTACCATGGTGTGTTCCAAGGAAAGGCATTTTTCTCCAATTACTCTGGCACTAAATAACCAATTTGTATAGCTGTGCCATAAAACAGCAACTAAAATAAAACTTTAAAATTTCTTAAAGTCAAGAATAAAATGGCAAAAATGTACATAAATTATAATTCAATTCACTATGACAAACTTCTTTGTTTACATACAAATTTGGAGGACTAGTGTCAAGACTGGAATATTAAAGTCATGAAGTCTACTAATAGTGGGAAGAAAATGAAAACTGTTAATATGGGATATAATTACATCCAATGACTGGGTTAATAATGTGTAGTTTAAAGTTATATTCAAATTTATGATTGAAAGTACCTTGTCAGATAAATCTCCTTGGAAGAATGTCAAATATTCAAACAAATTCTTCCCTTTTCTTGGTCTAGACTATTAATTTCTGTAGCTCCTCTCACGCACACAAATGTGCACTCTTTCAAACAATCTACAATTCCAGTACTCAGTCTTGAAGTATTGTTCTCAGAGCTCATCTGATGCACAGTATTTGCTAAACATTTCTGATATTGTCAAGTTTAGGGCAGAATATTACATTCCCATCATCAATAGCAGTATTCAGATACTAGCAAAGAATCGGAAAAAAGATTTTAAAACACGTGCACTCTAACATATTATCTTACAACATTTTTCTACATGAATTATTTTCCTCATGTCAGAGAAGGTAAGAGTGCAAATACAAGAAAGCAAATGTATCCCTATTTCAGTAAATATTTAATTGCAGCTTTGATACAATGATCAAAATGTACCATTGTAACTATGGCCCACTTTATAAATAAACTTAATAATTTAAATGATTTGTCAGCATGGAAATTATTTCATCACAAAAGAAAAATATAATCAATCCAAACAAAGCTTTCTGCATCTGAAACAAACATAATATATTCCACTCAAATTCAAATAAATTACTGACAAGCAAAAATTATATTCCACAAAAGCTGCCTTGAAATCATGGGGCCTCTAAAGGCCGAAGTGCACCCTGGTTGTAGCTCTTCACTCTGGAGAATAACAAAGGGGGAAAACTCTTGTTTATGTCAAAGTGTGTGATGCTTTCCTCACCTGTGGACCTGAAGTAAAGAAATCAAAAATAAAAACAACAAATTATAATATTTTTGTCCATCAAGCAATATTTTTAATTGATTCGATTTGCTTAGCTTATATTTTAAAATAAAATTTAAACAATCAAATAAAGACATATTATAAAACTTACACAATAACACATGCTGAATATCTCTATAAAAAATATGACACGTTTTTGTCTGGAGACTCACGCATGAGCTACAAAATCTTAATTTTTAATTCATTTATTTCTACTGGCATCAAATCTCTTCATTTTGCAGATAATTATATTTTCTTTCTTAATTTAAATCACTGATGGCAATGAAAACATAATGTCTTCAAAGATAGATCATTATTTCTTGGCTCTTATTAATTGTTCTGAATAGAATAACAAACAATGAAATTCACAAAAAATTGCTACTCCATTAATAAAGCATGAATACATCGGTCCAAAACACTTGCCATGAATTCAAGATGACACCATTTCTTATTTGCTGAGTGCTCTAACCATCTCAGAAATTCTTAAGCAACAAGATTTCCAAATCAGCCACTGCGGCAATCATATTGAATGTAAGATCAGCACCATTTTCATTCAGGACAATCTAGACACCATTAAAAAACTTTTGGTAATAACCTCAAGTTAATTTTAGAACCAACCAGATACCATAAGAATTCTTCTGGTGAAAACTCCATGTCCATGTAACCATCAATTTTGCAGGAGTATTAGAAGATTTTGCAGATGGTCACCATGGTGGTCATACTGGATGCCAGATTGGCATAATTTTCATTCAGGACAAATTAGGCATCTTAAGTCTACTGGTGATAAGTCTCTGATAGTAGCAACAAGAATGTTAGGATGGCTGCCATATTGGAAGTCAGATTGGCATCATTTTCATTCAGGACCAACTAGGCATCTTAAGTCTACTTGGTGATAAGTCTCTGATGTGACCTTCCATTTAGAAGGAGTAGCAACAAGAGTGTTAGGATGGCTGCCATATTAGAAGTCAGATTGTCAGATTGGCATCATTTTCATTCAGGACAAACTAGGCATCTTAAGTCTACTGGTGATAAGTCTCTGATGTGACCTTCCATTTAGAAGGAGTAGCAACAAGATTGTTAGGATGGCTGCCATATTGGAAGTCAGATTGGCATCATTTTCATTCAGGACAAACTAGGCATCTTAAGTCTACTGGTGATAAGTCTCTGATGTGACCTTCCATTTAGAAGGAGTAGCAACAAGATTGTTAGGATGGCTGCCATATTGGAAGTCAGATTGGCATCATTTTCATTCAGGACAAACTAGGCATCTTAAGTCTACTTGGTGATAAGTCTCTGATGTGACCTTCCATTTAGAAGGAGTAGCAACAAGAATGTTAGGATGGCTGCCATATTGGAAGTCAGATTGGCATCATTTTCATTCAGGACAAACTAGGCATCTTAAGTCTACTTGGTGATAAGTCTCTGATGTGACCTTCCATTTAGAAGGAGTAGCAACAAGAATTTTAGGATGGCTGCCATATTGGAAGTCAGATTGGCATCATTTTCATTCAGGACAAACTAGGCATCTTAAGTCTACTTGGTGATAAGTCTCTGATGTGACCTTCCATTTAGAAGGAGTAGCAACAAGATTGTTAGGATGGCTGCCATATTGGAAGTCAGATTGGCATCATTTTCATTCAGGACAAACTAGGCATCTTAAGTCTACTTGGTGATAAGTCTCTGATGTGACCTTCCATTTAGAAGGAGTAGCAACAAGATTGTTAGGATGGCTGCCATATTGGAAGTCAGATTGGCATCATTTTCATTCAGGACAAACTAGGCATCTTAAGTCTACTTGGTGATAAGTCTCTGATGTGACCTTCCATTTAGAAGGAGTAGCAACAAGAATGTTAGGATGGCTGCCATATTGGAAGTCAGATTGGCATCATTTTCATTCAGGACAAACTAGGCATCTTAAGTCTACTGGTGATAAGTCTCTGATGTGACCTTCCATTTAGAAGGAGTAGCAACAAGATTGTTAGGATGGCTGCCATATTGGAAGTCAGATTGGCATCATTTTCATTCAGGACAAACTAGGCATCTTAAGTCTACTTGGTGATAAGTCTCTGATGTGACCTTCCATTTAGAAGGAGTAGCAACAAGATTGTTAGGATGGCTGCCATATTGGAAGTCAGATTGGCATCATTTTCATTCAGGACAAACTAGGCATCTTAAGTCTACTGGTGATAAGTCTCTGATGTGACCTTCCATTTAGAAGGAGTAGCAACAAGATTGTTAGGATGGCTGCCATATTGGAAGTCAGATTGGCATCATTTTCATTCAGGACAAACTAGGCATCTTAAGTCTACTGGTGATAAGTCTCTGATGTGACCTTCCATTTAGAAGGAGTAGCAACAAGATTGTTAGGATGGCTGCCATATTGGAAGTCAGATTGGCACCATTTTCATTCAGGACCAACTTGGTATCATAATTCATCTTCTGGTTAAAACTCCATGTCAATATTACTTACAATATGGAGCAACAATAACATGATGTTATGGTGGCCATTATGGTGGCCATCCGGATGTTAACCATTTTCATCTGGCACCAACTAGACATCATAAAGATGTCCTCTGCTAAAAGCCAACATCATTATCCCTTTCCATCTAGCAGGAGTAGCAATAAGGTCTTCAAGATGGCCAATGTGGTAACTATATTAGATTAGAATGGCACAAATTTTGGGTAAGACCAACTTGACACCATATGATGGTCTTCAGGTGAAAACCACATCCTGGTATGATTTTCTGTTCAGAAGGTATAACAATAAGATTTCCAAGATGGCTGCAATGGTGGCCATATTCAATGACTGAGTGGCAATATACAACGGGGGAGGTTATACTGGTCATCGTATTGGTCATTTAGGTCCAACTAGCATCATAAAGAAATCTTTCTGCTGAAACACCATGCTGATATGACTTTTAGTTCAGAAAGAGTAAAAAAATCAGGATTTCCAACATAGCTGCAATGGTGGCCATATTGGATGTAATGTTGGCAACATTTTTACACAGCACCAATAGCCATCATTACAAGTTTTGTAGTGAAAACCCCATGTTGACATGGCCATCCATTCAGCCATCATTACAAGTCTTGTAGTGAAAACCCCATGTTGACAGGGCCATCCATGTAGCCATCATTACAAGTCTTGTAGTGAAAACCCAATGTTGACAGGGCCATCCATTCAGCCATCATTACAAGTCTTGTAGTGAAAACCCCATGTTGACAGGGCCATCCATTCAGCCATCATTACAAGTCTTGTAGGGAAAACCCAATGTTGAAAACCACATGCATCTGTCCATTAAGTTTATTTTTTGTTTGGTGTTTTATGACACAGTCACACAAGTAGGTTATTTAGTGCTGAGGCAATTAGAGTAAAGCGCCTTGATCAAGGATACACCATAGCAGATGACCCAGGCTGGACAGATGGTAGGATTCAAATCTGCACACTTTTGGTTGTCCAACATGCTAACCACTGAGCCACTGAATTTCTTTGTCCATCAAGGCATACCTCAGTCATCTTAATCGCAAAAACTTTAACAAAAAACTTTAATAAAGTTAACCATGCTGTTGCTGCCATTATAGCTGCCCAAGAAAATACAACTGTCACACTACAAACTTGAACTTAACGTGTTGCTTGATATGGACAAGTCTATACCATAGTATGAACTGACTGATTTTGCATCACCAGAGTAGATGATACCACTGATTCCTTTTGGCAAATTAAGTTATGTGTTATAGTTATGATATAAAAAGATTTACCATGTAAATAAAAATAACACGTACCTATGGTATGTGCTGAGAAAGTACTGCTTCCATATCAGTTTGGCACTGCTTCTCTTCCTTCCTGTAGCTGCAATCTCAAAGTCCTGCAAGCATAAACAAAAGATGAACTTCTGATCAACCATTCTTCTTCTCAAAGATCTACTCAATCCTGTGATCTATTTTTATTTCACATTATTGCAGTTTTGGGCTAATTAGAACCAATTATAATGTTATTTCACATTACTGCAGTTTTGGGCTAATTAGAACCAATTATAATGTTATTTTGCATCATTAAATACCTATATTTTTAATACACTATTTTGAAACATTCTTGTTAGAACATACCTCAGTACATGGTTCTCTCCCTTGTTTATACAGGTCATGTTTGTGTCTGTTATTAACAATGTTACAAAGTGGGAGCACTATTTCTTTTTATTCTGGTATTTCTTAATCTATTTCCATTCAAACCCAATTATAGGCAACAGTCACAGGAGCAGTGAACATTACATAGAAACTAATATCAGTGCAGTAATATCTGTGTGACTAGTATTTAAAACTATTCTTGACACGAGTCAGATCATAAGCACTCAGGCAAAGCCTATGTTTTACAAGCAAATGGCCACTAACTTCCTCTAAAAAATAAATATTGACTACTTAGTTTGAACTCAAAAATTGTTGTGGGGCACCAATTTTCATGGATTCTGTATTCGTAAGAACTGCAAAAAAACTTCTATAGCACCACAGTTTGGTTTGTTCTATGCATAATCATGAAATAAATGTAAATTGGGGGGGGGGTTCAGTGCAAACAAAAACCCCACTTTATACTAAAATCTAGCCATTTGGTCATAAAACCTTACAATTCAAATAATAACTGCCAATCCAGATGGGGAACTTTACTAAAAAAAAGACTTAAAAATGGAGCAATGATAAAGAATCTTCTAATTTGACAAAACTAGTACATGATAATATGAAAGAGTCCTATAATTAGGAAGAAAAATAGTACATGATAATATGAAAGAGTCCTGTAATTGTTGCTGTTGTTGTTGTTGTTGTAGGGTTTAATGCCATTTTTCAGCACACGATAGGCTATACATGGCGGCCAGTATTAATGGTGGAGGAAGAACACGGGAAATCCCCGGAAAGAACCACCGACTCTCGAGAAGCTACTGGCAAGCTTTCTCACATACCCACACTGGCCGAATCTGAGACTCGAACCCACGCAGACAGAGGTGAGATGGCAGTGATCCGTAATGGACAGCGCTTTAGACCACTTGGCCACTCAGTGCCCCCTAGTCCTGTAATTAGGTACAAAAGTAGTACATGATAATATGAATGAGTCCTGTAATCAGAAAGAAAAATAGTAAATGGTAATATGAAAGAGTCCTGTAATTAGGTATGAAAGTAGTACACGATAATATGAAAGAGTCCTGTAATTAGATAGAAAATAGTACATGAAAACGACATTTTGTAACAGTATTGAAGAATCCAGCATGATACTTTACTGAAAGGGCCAGAGTGGCTGAGTGGTCTAAAGTTCTCTCCATTACGGATCACTGCTATCTCACTTCTGTCTGCGTGGGTTCGAGTCTAGGATTCAGCCAAGGTAGGTATGTGAGAAAGCTTGCCAGTAGCTTCTCGTGGGTCTGTGGTTCTTCACAGGGTCTTCCTGGGTTCTTCTTCCAATATTAATACTGGACGCCATACATAGCCTATCGTGTGCTGAAAAATGGTGTTAAACCCCACAACAACAACAACTACTTTGCTTAATATGCCAAGACTAATTCAAATCCAACATACCACATGGTAGGACAGTTCTGATTCATTCTGGTTTTGATTTCTGTTCCTTTTGTACTTGTACCCAGATGTCTCATTTGTCTTGACCTGTTTGAGAACTGCGGTCACTCTGTTTTCTGACAATCTGTACAAGCCCTGCAGCAGGCCCTGACTCCGAGATGTTCTGTATTTCAGCTTGGGAACTGTTATCTGTGGATCCTCTGGACTTGTCATCATCAGGACGATACCTTCAACAATCAAATGTTCATGGTAGTCAGCTGACTGTGTAGTTTGAAATGATTACATTATGATGTCATTGATAATTTGTCACATTTTACTTAGATAAGAAACTGCTCTGGTGGCCTAAGTAGTGTGAGGGTCTGCTTCGGATGCTGGAAGTCACAGGTTTGAACCCCAGTGAAGTCATATCAACGACTTATAAAAAAAGATACTAACAGCAGCAAGTGAGCCATGAATGTGGAGATAATGGGTGTAAAATCATCTAATGATTATGTTAGGGGCCATCCATTTAGTATGTACGCAAAAAAATCTGGCAAAGCTTGACCCTTCACCCCTCCCTGTACACATGCATACTTTTTTACACACACACCCCATATGCGTATGTAGGCCTGACACACTCATCCGAATCCTATAGAACGGCCTATATTTAATCCATGCAGAAACGATCGAGGATTAATAATATTAACGTGTTTAATAAAAGATAGTCCACCAATGTTGAATGTCTGCCTACATCAAAGAAATAAGCTGCGTAACTTTAAAAAGTTTGTCTAGTGTCCGCTAAAATGCAAATGCCGACTGAACCCAGTTGAACAGGTTATGTATCAGACAAATTATTATCGAGGTTTCACCCCCCAACCCCGTTTCCTATGCGCATATGCATTACCAGTAGACCCCGATATGCAAGCGTATGAATTTGGGGTTTTTAAAAAAAAATTCATGCATACATACTAAATGGATGGCCCCTTATGACCTCTCAAGTGGCCTAGCGGTTAGAGCATCCACCTTGGATGCAGGAGGTTGCAGGTTTGAACACCAGCTGAGTCATACCAAAGACTTATAAAAATGGCAAGCGCTCAGCAGTAAGAAGATGGTGTTAGGACTGGTCGGCCTGGTGTCAGGATAATGTGACCTAGGCTGGTTGACTGGCAGGATTTGAACCCAAACCCTTTCAACTGAGGATCTTACTTGTAAAAGCTCTAGCAAATGCTGATGCTTACATAGCATACAAACAGCAGAACAAGCCCAGATAAGACTCGATGTTTAATGCATGCCTATGTAGCGTACTAACTGAGGTACACTCCCAAGACTTGACATTTAGAGTATACCAATGTAGCATAACAATATACAATTCCAAGACTTGATGTTTAGAGTATGCCTACAATGCATATTAATAAAGGAACAGCCCCAAAAAAGACTTAATGTTTAGAGTATGCCTACATAGTATATTAATAAATAAACATACCAAATAAGACTTGATGTTTAGAGTATCCCTACACAGCATATTAATAAAGGAACATACCAAATAAGACTTGATGTTTAGCGTATCCCTACATAGCATATTAATAAAGAAACGAACCAAATAAGACTTGATGTTTAGAGTATCCCTACATAGCATATTAATAAAGAAACAAACCAAATAAGACTTGATGTTTAGAGTATGCCTACATAGCATATTAATAAAGGAACATACCAAATAAGACTTGATGTTTAGAGTATGCCTACATAGCATATCAATAAATGAACATTCCCAAAAAGACTTGATGCTTAGAGTATCCCTATATAGCATATTAATAAATGAACATACCAAATAAGACTTGATGTTCAGAGTATGCCTACATAGCATATTAATAAAGGAACATACCAAATAAGACTTGATGTTTAGAGTATCCCTACACAGCATATTAATAAAGGAACATACTAAATAAGACTTGATGTTTAGCGTATCCCTACATAGCATATTAATAAAGGAACATACCAAAAGAGATTTCATGTTTAGAGTATCCCTACATAGCATATTAATAAAGGAACATACCAAATAAGACTTGATGTTTAGAGTATCCCTACATAGCATATTAATAAAGGAACATACCAAATAAGACTCGATGTTTAGAGTATGCCTATATAGCATATTAATAAAGGAACATACCAAATAAGACTTGATGTTTAGAGTATCCCTACAAAGCATATTAATAAATGAACATACCAAATAAGACTTGATGTTTAGAGTATCCCTACATAGCATATTAATAAAGGAACATACCAAATAAAGGAACATAGCATACTGACAGAGGAATAAGAATATTATAAAGAAGCTTTAACTTTATTCTAATCAAGGTTATACTGAGTGATATTTTATTGCTCAAACAGCGTATAAACACAACGGCTTGGCCTTATAATCAGGCAAGTGAGAAAGGCCATTCTTTACCATCGGAGAAGAACCTGACGTATCTGAAGTATTCCACCTGATGCCAGGGTCTATAGAAGTTATCCAAGCTTTTCTCCCCTAGTCTTGAATATGATGTCTTGCTGATGTAACAGCCTGGAATAATACCAATGAATAAATGAATGAATGAATGAATGTATGTATGTATATGCATGTGTGTGTACATACGTACATACGTATGTATGTATGTATGTATGTATGTATGCATGCATGGACACATGTATACATTTATGTATGCATGTATATGTGTATCCATCATCACATGCATGTATGTATCTATGTATTTGTATATGTGCATATGTATGGATGCATGCATGCATGTATATGTGTATCCATCTACACATGCATGCATGTATATGTGTATCCATCTACACATGCATGTATGTATATGTGTATCCATCTACACATGTATGTATGTATGTATGTATGTATGTATGTATGTATGTATATATGTATGTATGTATGCATGTACTGGCGGCATTCAACAATGTACCAGAACAAAACAAGTTATACTATGCCAATATTTTTAAAGTTAAGTTTTACAGATGTACAGAAGCAAAACTGAAAAAAATGTTTCCAAATAAACATAAATCTTATGTACTACAAAATTAATGAAAAAGTTAAAAAATTAAAAATTCTGCTGTACTTATATATAAAAAATAAATCAGATAAAAAATTAAAAGTTATGGAATTTACCACTGAACTGAATACGTGGTCTTTCAATAAACATGCTTCTCCACGTAATGTACTTCTTCTTTTTCATACAGTTGTTACCCCAGACTCTGAAAATACAGACAACAATATCATTAATAAAGAGATAACAATATCACAGTAATTATGAGGGCAAATTTTCCAACCACATGCTCTTGGGATGAGCAAGCTACAACAGGTACTTGTCACTGTCAATCACTTTACTCAACAAAGAGCACTTATCCACTCTGATATTTACACACTTACTAAAATATTCACAGGCACATAATGCAAGCTTGATACTAAAATGTGTCAACTTTTCAGAAACCTAGACGTCATTCTAATGTGAAGTTTGGCCTTTCAATGGCTATCACACATCATTATGAGACAGATATGGGGGAAGTTAGGAGCCCGAAAATGTCCAAATTAATTTATTTTGATTTCTCATTAACCAATGTCTGTCCCAAGTCAATGGTATTTTTCAGCATAACACTAACCAGATGAAAAATCCCAACATTTTAACACTCTGGCTGTTAACTTATGACAGTCCTAACTCAAAATGATGTGTGATAGGCAACTTTCTGTGTATTAAAATGATGCCTTGCAAATCCTGTCTTCATAAGAATCACTGTCATTATCATTAATCTGACCTGTTATGAAATCTACCAAACGTGAGTTAAACACAGCTATTAGGTTCATGCCAAAGTATAAAACATGGAATTCATTGTGAACATTTTTCTTTGAAAACAAATGCCACACTGAGTTTACCACACTAAAAAGGACCATAAATTAAATGTGGGAGGTCACTGGTTCAAACCCTGGCCAAGTCATACCAAAGACTCATAAAAATGGTACTAGCTGCTGCCTCGCAAGGTGCTTAGCATTAAGAGGTTAGAGTTAGGACTGGTTAGCCTGGTGTCAGGATAATGGGACTGGTTGAGGCATCATGCTACATGTCTGCAGCATGATGCTCCAAAGCTAGAAATCACTACAAACTACCCCACTGTAGATATCATTGTGATATGATGGAAAAATTGTCAAAGCTATGTTAAAAATCCAAATCATACATACATACCATAAATGAAATGAACATTCTTGCTTTTTTTTTAACAGCAGAACAACTCAAATGTCTATAATTATTAATCACATTTCATTTTATTGAAAAGTGATCGTCCAATGTCCAATGTATTAATGTATTTACCTTTCAAAGTAATCTTCTAATGTCAAACGTATTTATCTTTCCAAGTGATCTTCTAATGTCCAATGTATCAATATAATTACCTTTGAAAGTGATCTTCTAACGTCCAATGTGATTACCTTTCAAAGTGATCTTCTAATGTCTAATATATCATGTAATTACCTTTCAAAGTGATCTTTTAATGTCAGATGTAATTACCTTTCAAAGTCTATTGTCCAATATATCAATGTAATTACCTTTCAAAATTTGATTAGAAGAAGGATACAAATGGATACCTTTGCAATGCTTTATCACTTTTCGCTGTGGAAAGGGGAAAAAACTTCAGGTTTTTGTGAACCATGAGAAGCTTCTCATTGGAACTGACAAAACCTTTTCTACATGTCGAGTCCAATGCATCACCTGAATCTGCACCCATATGAAACTGAACAAATTAACAACAAGAGGTCCAAGTGAGCCTGAGATTGCTCATCTGGCTGACACCTGTCTTATAGCAAAATATAAGATAAGTTGGCCAAGAAGAAATATGGATCTGCAGGAGGCTTTCTTCCAGTGCACCACATTATGAAAACAATTATTTCAAGCTTTCTCCAGTTTTGATATCTTCAACCATATCTGACAGCACATCAAAATCACTTGAATCAACTTGACAGACCTCTATGCCTTAATGCTTTCTGCCAAAGCTGGTCAAATTCTGTTAACCATTTTTATGAGATAAAGTTACATAAATATATTTTCTATTTGTATTGATGGCAGCAATATCTGATGGTGGATTATCATCATTTGTACAAATATTAAAGGGCTTCAAGCTAAGACACTTTCTGTCAAAAATTCAGAAGTCAATTAAAGGACTGGGCTTTGTTAAATTTGATGGCAAAATGACATCTTTTGTACAAATCTGAAAGTGATTAATGCTGGAATGTTTTATTAAAGTCATTCAATTCTGTTAAAGTTACTGAGAAGTTGTAGAGATAATATGTACAGTATAACACCAGTCATTATTATCTGGACTTTTTACTCAAATTAGTCATCATAATAAGCACTTTTTAATCAAATCAGTCATCATTATCAACACTTTTTTATTGAATTAGTCATCATGATCCAGACTATCATCAGTTGCTTAGTTCTTTACATTTCATTCATGTATTCACTTTGTCACTCAATTCAAGAGTAATTATCAATTATTATATGCTCATTTTTTTCTCCATTAACTTTACATTGTCAGAATCGTTCAGTATTTTACGATACTGCACACCATATTGCACTCATGCACAGGACACGTGTGCCCAATAGTGTATTAGGAACTACTTTGTAAACAAATCATGTACTCTCGTGTAGCAGATGCTTTATGTTTTGGTTGATTAAATTTGTTTCTGAATGAACTAAAGCAGATGTTTCGTGGACTGCCACATACCAGCTGCTTTGCTACATTCCGCATTAACTTTTTTGATATAATGTTTCGGATTTTGACGACAGATGCCAGATTTCATAAAATTGCTTGGTACGTACAAATACCATGCAAGTTATAAAGGCATAAGCTGTCTCCTTTATGTCTAGCATGCGACAAGTTCAAATTTATCTGAACGGAGTTATGTGCGCATTAATAATGTTGTTGTTCTGCAAGGATGAATCTGCATCTGTGTATTTAGTTTGGAATATGGCATACGTTCATTTACGTTGTTTCTTGTAGTGTATTTTATTTATATAATTAAGCCTATGGTAGAATAAGAAACGAGCATATAATAAAAAGGTTACTGCATTTGTATGGCAAAATATGAATTCGTTTTGTCGGATGAATATACTGCACTCCCAAGGTCATGCAGTATTCCATCCAAAAAACTTGTTCATATTTTCCCATACAAATGCAGTAACCTATAATTATTAATCTTAAATTCATTTATATATGCTGCATTACTTTTTATTCATTTCTGTCTGGAAAAAGACATTTAAAGAATTTTCCATCTTTAGTAATGGCAGCAATTACTGACTGTTGGTCGCATAATTTGTACAAAGTTGAAAGCCCTGTGTGCTAGTTTTCTAGTATTACATTTTTTTTTAAATCTTGTCAAGCAGTTTTTGATAAGATATCTTTTAAATGTTTTATATTAATAAGTGTGACCATTTTGGAATGCACATCAGATGTCATTTTTCTATTTTTAGCAATGTTCGCTGCTTTGAATAAAAGACTCGTATCCAATGAACAAATGTGAAAGGCTCTGATGACAGACTGCCCTCTGCAAATCAAATGCATTTTGTCAATGGACAACACACAATGAACAAAGGAAGGACCATACCATAAGCTCAATCGGCCTTATGATCTGGTAAACTAAAACTTGAACAGTGTTGCTAATGTTGCTTCCCTGCTAGAAATGTGACAGCTGTGTCTAGCCATATAGGTGTGACAATAAAATATTATCACCTGCTAGAAATGTGATAGCTGTGTCGAGCCATATAGGTGAGACAATAAAATATTATCACCTGAGGCAGGCCAGTCTCCATATTTCCTCATCTCGGGCACACATGTAGAAACCTCTGCAAACCTGGTTTAAGATTCTTTAAATTAATATGGTTCTTTCAAGTTCAACATTCATTTTACTTGTTATTCAATAGTAGAGAGAGAGAGAGAACAGAAGTGATAGATTCAGATACACGTTTGGAGAACTTGTAACCAACCTAAATAACATTATATTAATTTATATTTTATAATCAAAGGACAAACTAACATAATGCAATATATTACAATTGCTGTCCAATGTATTATAATAATATATACAAAAAAGAATGCATTCTGTTGAACTTGGTGACAATTACTCATATTCTAAGGATGTGGACATCCTTGTACTCTATTCTTCTGTCACTTTAATGATTAGAAACCTGATTGGTATGTGTTCTTGATATATCCTTTACACAAAAAAAGAATAAAAAGATCATACTTGTCACTGTATTTAAGCTTATATATAAAGCAGCAGAAATAATAATCTGAAATTAAATTTCCCACATAAAAAACTACACACCTCAGATAAATTCTCCAGTGAGATCATATCTAGGTCACATGACACAACCCACTTGAAAATATAGATGATAACTTCCATGGGTAGGGCAGATATGTGAGTCAGCTGAAAATAAAAAACACATATGAAGCCTGACTGATGACTTTATTTGCATCAAAAATCATTATAATAATGTAATAATTAAATTTCTTTTTATTCATTATGATTTTCAGCAAAATGATTGACCAGGACCTACATGAATGTGAAAATATGAGTCCTTCAAAAGAACTGTCATTCTAGGGGCCAAAATGAATTTCTAGGAATTCAAGCTAAGACCATTCCCTCTTCCTAACTGCAGAGTGTTGAAATGATCTCTGATATCTTTTAGCAATAATAAGATTGTCAAATTCGCTGCTGTAGGGGTGAGACAAGTTGCATACAGTTGGTTTGATTATATGTAGTTTCTTATTTACTGCATCATTCAGTGATTCCCACCACTTACTAAGTAAAGAATTTTTTATGATAGGTTTAAAATCAGTGTATGGTATTTGAAACTCAGATGGCTGAAGGGATAGGGTCATTTTGGCAGCGCGATTTGCTTTTTCATTACCTTCAGTACTGACATAGCTGGGTAATAATATACATATTTTGGTAGGTACACAGTTTCGGTATGTTTCATGAGAATATCAAGCACTATTGGATTTTCCAGCTTCCTAATGTGTAGTGACTGAAGTACTGATCGTGAATCAGAATTTGATATATTTCAGTGCAAGGTCTATTGGTCTAATTTCGGCTTTAAAAAAATTGATGCACCATCTGGCAAGTTAAGTTTTCTTGTGTGATTTTTCCACTAACAAAGGCTGCAGCAGCCTTTTCCTCATCCTTTGAGTCATCAGTGTAAATTTTTGTGTAGTTGATCAATTCAGTGATGAGTTCCTGATAAAAGTTGTGGAAGGGTTTGTCTCAGATTTATTTCCACTATGTAGCACAAGGAGTACTTTTTGATGTTGAAGAGGCCATGGAGGTATTTTGGAAATTTATGTCTTCTTGATTTTTGAAAGGTCAATTTTTGTATTGTCAAGGCTGGATGATATTCAAAAGCCAAAGCAGGTATGGCAATTGGTATAATGTTTTGTATTTGGGTTGAAATACAGCTGAAAAAAGCAGGGTTCAATGGGTTCAATCTAAATTTGAGAACATATTTTTGTATTGAAAGCATTTCTCTATGGTGTGATAAAAGTGGCTTATTCATTTCAGCAAGAAGGCTTTCATATGGGATGTCCTAAATGTTCCCATTGCAAGTTTTATTCCTTGTTTATGAATTGGGTCAAGGATCATTAAGTATGACTTTCTGGCTGAACCATAAACAACATAACCATAGTCCAGTTTGGATTGAAATAAAAGTTCTACATAAATTGAGGATGACTTTTCTACCAGTACTCCAGTCAGTGCATGCTATTACTTTAAATAAATCAAGATATTTCAAGAATTTAGCTTTCAAGTTCTTTATGTTTGGAATTAAGACGAGTTTTTGGTCAAAGAAAATACCTAAAAATTTCATTTCCTCAACAGACGGTATATGTGTTTCATCCAGCTTGAGTTTAGGTTATCATGACATCTTCATAACTGACAGAAATGCATGCATACCGCTTTTGATTTTGAGAATTTGAAACCATTGGCATTGGCCCAATTTGGAATTTTGTTCCTATTTTGTTGCAGTTATCTTTCAATTAAATGCATATGCTCTGATTGATATTTGGAAGTCATCAACATACAGGTAGCAATCCACACCAGCAGCCAAACACTTGGTAATGCTATTTATTTTAATGTTGAAATGAGTGATAAAAAAAATACTCCATTGCAACACACACATCTCTTGCTTGTACAGAAAGGGTGGAACCCACTATACCTTGAATTCACTGTTTGAGAGAAAGTTCGATACTTTAAGGATGAGACAAGATAGATGGATGTGGGTAATACTATCAATGAGACTGGATGGATGGATGTGAGTAACAGATGAGACAGGATGGATGGACCTGAGTTATAGATGAGACAGGATGGATGGACATGGGTAACAGATGAGACAGGATGGATGGATGTGGGTAATACTATCGATGAGACTGGATGGATGGACCTGAGTTACAGATGAGACAGAATGGATGGACCCGAGTAACAGATGAGACAGGATGGATGGACCTGAGTAACAGATGAGACAGAATGGATGGACATGGGTAATACTTTACAGATGATACAGGATAGACGGAGGTGAGCAAGACCAAACAAAATAGGTTGGATAAAGTTGAGTAACACTCTGGATGGAAGGATGTGGGTAACACGGTATGGATGAGACTGGTCGGACAGGTGTGTGTAACCTGGTATGGATGACACAGGTTGGACAGATGCCAGTAACACTTTTATGGATGAGAAAGGTTGGATGGAGGTGAGTAAAGCTGTAAGAATGAAAAAATGGATGGATGGAAGGCTATATGGAGACAAGATGGTTGGACATGGGTAACACTGAACAGAGGAGACAGGATGGATGGAAGTGTGTAAGACTAAACAAATGAGACAGGATGAATGGACACGAGTAACAATGCACAGACAAGGCAGGATGGACTGATATGGCTAAGACTATGGATGAGACAAGATGGATGAACATGGGTAATACTGTACAGATCAGACAATATGGATGAACATGGGTAATCGTGTACAGATGTGACAGGATGGATGGATAGGCAATATGTACAGATCAGACAGTATGGATGAACATGGGAAATAGTGTACAGATCAGACAATATGGATGAACATGGGTAATAATGTACAGATGAGACAGGATGGATGGACATGGGTAATAGTGTACAGATGTGACAGGATGGATGGATATGGCCAATACTGTACAGATCAGACAATATGGATGAACAGGGGTAATAATGTACAGATGAGACAGGATGGATGGACATGGGTAATACTGTACAGATGAGATAGCATGAATGGACATATGCAATACTGTACAGATGTGACACAATGGATGAACATGGGTAACAGATGAGACATAATGTATGGACATGGGTAGCACTGTACAGATGAAGCATAATGGATGAATGTTGTTAACAATGTATGGAAGAGACACGATGGACAGATGTAGGCAACATGGTGGATAAGACATGATAGATGGACATCAGTAACACAGTAGATAAGCTGGGCATAAAAACTTACTCTCTGAGGATTGTCCATCTGGCATAATGCATGCTGACTGGTCCAGAGTTTATGAAACTTAGCTACAAGGTCATCTTCCTCTTCTATTCCACTGCAATATAATAATGTTAAGTTCAGCTCTGATGCAAAGAAGTACAAATGTCTTAAGGTTGTTATTATCCATTTACTTCTAGGCTATACATCTGATTTCCATTCCAAAGCAGGGTTATACTTTTCTCCTATCCCATACCCCAAACTTCCCTTAATAATGAGGGTTATATTTTGTTCCTGGCCCATAACCCAGATTTCCATTCCAAAGGAGACTAATATTTTGCTCCTGGTCTATACCTCAGATTTCCCTTTACAATGTGGGTTATATTTTGCTCTTGGCCCATACCCCAAATTTCCATTGCAAAGGAGGTTAATATTTTGCTCCTGACTCATATCCAAGATTTCCCTAAAGAGTGGGGGTTATAGTTTACTCCTAGCCCATACCCCAGATTTAAATTCCAAAGGAGGATAATAATTTGCTACCTACTTTTTAATGTCAGCAAAATGGCAAGTGGCAAACATTTTTGCCTAACAAGATCAGACTACTGACCTTGTCATGTGGAAAATTCTGACAATACCATTTTCATTAGTACATGCTCATCTTCATTCTTACTATGAATGTGCTTCATAGAAAATTTCAGGAATTAATGAAGACATCTAGCTACTTTCATTTTGATGTAGGCATCCACATCTTGAGTTTTATCTTTGTCCTTCCCAGGATAAATGTGTTGGTACAGCTTTCTATGAACAGTAAATTTTACAGAATGTGTCAAAGGCATGAGAACATACGCAAATTTGCTAACTGATACTGTGTATTTTAAAACCTGCATGGGGACTGGGTCAAAAATTTATATATACAGCATGAAATCTTCTCATACAAATGTAGTCATTTTGCTTGGTTTGTTGTTTCACAGCACAGCAATATTATAGGTTTAATGTTGAAGCAACTAAAGTAATGTGCCTTGTCCACATAATGGTAGCAGACCAGCACTACTCTGAGGATATGATTTAAATCATTTCAGCTACAGGTCTGGCACACTAACTACTGAGCCACTGATGTTCCTCACCATATGTTAGTATACCATAAATGGTGCTGTAAGTTACAAGACAGCATTCAAAAATATAAGTTCATACTGAGTATTATGTTGGTTTTTTTTTTTTTTTTTACATGGTGTCAAATGCAAACAATTTATTTTAAAAAGTCAATTGAAAAATTGTTATATTTGGTTGCCCTATGAGATCTGGGATGTAGAAAAGCCCTGATGTGTCCTACAGCGTATCATAAAAGGAAACAACAACCACAGTGACAGTGAGATTGTATGCTGAACTCACAAATGAAAGGGTGCGGATTGGAATCCTACCAATGGAACAACCTGGGTTGACTAATGTATTGTGTCCATGGTCAAGGCACTTAATCTGAACTGCGTTGGCATTAAACAACCTCCTTGTATCGATGTGCTGTAAAACACCAACACAAACCAATCATTTCATCTGACAACTGATCAGTTCAAATTTTTTATTTTAATTGATTGTGTTGTAACAATATGGGCAGAGTGTACTGTAGTTATAACAAGAGTCCCTCGAAAGGACCAATGCTCAACTGGTCAAAAAGACCATTTCTTCTTTTTAATCACTGAGTACTGAAACAATCTGCAATAAGAAGATCTTCAAATTAATTTCTGTGAATGTCAGAGTGGTCCCTTGAAAGGACTAATGCTCAACTGGTCAAAAGGACCATTTTACCCACTGAGTACTGAAACAATCTCTGATATTCTTCTGCAATAAGATCTTCAAATTAACTTCTGAGAATGTCAGAATGGTACCAATTTCACTTAGGAAACAATACATCTTTTAGGACCAATAAGATATCATAAGTATCCTGGTGAAAATCCCATGACTTACAGTGTTGTTCAAATAATAATAACATTTAAAAATGGTGGCCGTGATTGATATATTAGACTGGTACCAATTCCATTTAGGACTAACTATATAAGTCTTTTGCTGAAAGTTCAACACTGATATGAACAACCATGATGGAGAAGTAAACAACAGGATTTTCAAGTTGGCCATCAGGGAAGAAACACTAGCACTATACTTATTTGCAAGCAACTAGACATCATAAGAAGTCTTTTAGTGAAAACTCCATGTCAATATGACCATCCATTCAAGACTGGTAATGATATAACAGTTGTGGTAGTAATATTGGATATCAGAATGGCAACATTTTCATTTAGAACCAACTCTTATGTTATGTGTTTAGGCTTGAATAAACAGTAATACAAAAAAGAGTGAAATCAACAAGCCTTGAAAAATACAATAATTTATTTCCCTGGAGAAATTCTGTAAAAATTAAAACATATGAACTTAGTGGTTTTAAGAATCAAATCCAAACATAATCCAAGAATAATCCATGAATAAAATTTTTGAAGTCCTAATAATAAAATGTTCTAATGATTTCAAGTTTAAGTCCCAACAAAGAATCAAAGATGTATGCTGTAACCTGTAGTGTTGAAGTCTACAGTTCCTTGTAGAAACAAGAAATATTACTCCAGTTTTGGAAATCTGAATAAATTTGTATAAGAGCTGTCTTTGTTCAAGAATATCATATGAGCACAAGTATTTTCCAGAAAAAAACAATTAATCCTTTTGAATCCAAGTAATTTGAAATAACTCAAATGACACAACGCCTTCCAGTGTAAAGAAAAAGCCCAACTGAGATTAAGTCTCCAAAACAAAGGTTATATCGTATTCTAAAACACTTTTTCAAAATTCCCAAAGTTGCGAAATCGAAAGGGTGTGTGTGTGTTCATGTGATCATGTTTATATCACATACACTTAACATGACCCTGATGAAAACCAATCATTTTATTCTAAGAAATAAATAAAAATTGCATACATCTTAAATCACATAGTCCCATCATGACCTCGACAACAACCAATCATTTTAAAATAAAAATAGAACTTATTTACGTGATTGCTACTAATTTTGAATCAAGGTCAGGATCTAGGTCAACACCTGGTGTTTACTAAAATGAACAGTCAAGGTCAAACTATTTTCTAAAGAAATGTATTAAGTTCCTAGAAAACAGAAATACATTATTTTGACATATGACATTTAAAAAAAAAAAGATTTTAAAACTTACAAACAATTAAATCAGATATAAATCAAATAACACAACTAAACATCATAATCAGTCTTTCATTGAAAACCCCATGTTGATATGACCATCCATTTAGAAGGAATGACAGAGCAGCACCATTTTGTGTTAGGACCAACTACACCATGGGATGAATGCGTGTGTGTGTGTGTGTATCAAGTTTCATGGCCATCCTCCAAGTAGATCTGTTGCAGTGATGTTGATGAAAAGACGAATAAAAACAGAACATCCCATAAGATCTCCTGGTCTGCAATCAGTAAAGCTAAATATATACATATTTACAAAATAATTAACAACTCAAGTTGAAATGGAATTCTTTTGGAATTACAGAATGTTTTAGATAAAGCTGTAAATTCTTAGATTTGTATTTTTCTTTACTGCATGTATTAATTTGACATGTGCCTTGACAGGTACCCTTGCTGGCTTGGAATGCTATGTCCTCTCCTACGTGTCATAAGAGGTGGTTAATAAAGTCAGTAGCCACAACCCAGTGGTTAATATGCTAGAGTCATGACCAAATGGATGTGTGTTTGAATACTAGCACTGAATCAAACAGGATCTGCTTCCATGTCCTCAATACAAGCACTGAATCAAACAGGATCTGCTTCCTTGTAAGTCCTCATTACAATCACTGAATCAAACAGGATCTACTTCCATGTACGTCCTCATTACAATCATTGAATCAAACAGGATCTGCTTCCAAGTAAGTCCTCAATACAAGCACTGAATCAAACAGGATCTGATTCCATGTCCTCAATACAAGCATGGAGTCAAACAGGATCTCCATGTAAGTCCTCAATACAATCACTGAATCAAACAGGATCTGCTTCCATGTAGGTCCTCAATACAAGCACTGAATCAAAAAGGATCTGATTCCATGTCCTCAATACAAGCATGGAGTCAAACACGATCTCCATGTAAGTCTTCAATACTAACTAATCTGCTTGTATTCATGTGCTGTGCAACACTTAACTAGAACAAACTGATCTAAAAGAAATACTAACCCATCCTCAACAGAGCTTTCACTTTCAGTCCTGTCTGAAATGAGAAATCAGAGGCTAAATGATTAGATCTGCAGATTTGATCCCCTACTGCCAAACCACATATTAACACATGAAACAAGGTCTTAACATGAAAACAACGTCTTAACATGCAAACAAGGACCCCCTTGCTAACAAGACCATATTTCAAGTAGCTGACAATGTACAGACAGGTAAAGAGAAAAATAAGTCATGAAAGCCTGAAAATCAAGTCACTGTGGCCTATGTTTGGTAGGGTCATGTAACTATCATTGAGATGCATCCATATAACAAATTTCATGAGTGCAGGTAAAATTGTGTACAAGATATGGAGGGTGTAACAAATAAACAGTTAAAAAAATTTTAAAATGTCACTCACGATTGAACATTGGATCATACTGACAAAGCTTTGATATGGTCAAGTTATGTTCATTAAGGTTTATCTATACAATTTTCATGAATATTGGTGAAATAGGGTCCAAACTATTAAGGGAGAAATAAACAAAAAACTGAAAATAAAGTTTACTATTATAAGAAAATTGGATTAAACTAAGTTTTGGTACAGTTATTTGGTTGAGAGGCTTCCACACACCAATTTTCATTAGTGGTGGTGAAAAAGGGTGCAAGATATTGGTGGCATAATGAACAAATCTCAGTGAAAGATTTGTATACCTAGTTAGTTTATACATAAGTGACACTGACTTTTGGCTCTATGGACACCTTGAAAGATACCAAAGTTCAGAGTATATGAAGCAAATCTAGCCACGAGGAAGGAAATCAATATAAATTTTAAAAACATACAAAAAGACTGTCAAGAAAACATAAATAAACTTCATGACTCGCTGATCTTGGAATTCTTAAGAAAAAATCATGCTGATAGATTCAAGGTACTTCAAGTTTAGAACCAGAGCTTTTGTATCTATAAAGCTGCATTACAGTTATTAATGCAAACAGTTAGGACTGAAACTTTCATGAAAACTTACATCAAGTTAGACTGATATAACAGAAGTATTGCAAACATTGCATTATGCATGCCCCATATTTAAGTCAGCAACAGTAAGATCATTAATCCTGGAGATTACTGACCAACGAGTCTGAAAGATGCCGCTTGGAACTAATCTCAAGGTGCAGAAACTATTATTTCTTTTATCTGACTTACCATGACATAACCTCTGAACTTCAGATAACAGAATCAATAGATTTCTTCATTATATATGCTGAAAACCCCAAAATCCATTTGACTGCATTCAGACACAGTGACCTTGACCTTTGATAGTCTGACTCTAAAATCAATACAGTTATTCATTACCATATGTGAAAACCATCCACAATCCTTGGAAAACTTACTGTGCAAAATTATTTTATTTTCTTGACTTTTGACCCCAAATAGATCAGGTTTTTCTTTATCCCAAGTGTAAAGTTTTGTAATAGTACATGGTAGAGTACAGGAGTTATTGTGTGGAAACAAAACTGGTAACAGACGAACAGACAGGCTTCATAGCACAATGTGGTCTGACTTTAGGCAGGCATATAAAAGAAAATGGTGAATGAGTTGAGAAAAATATTACTATAAGACAAATTTGATAGATGAAATTCTTCTCTTCTTCATCCTACACTGATGTTTCTAAATCACCAATTCCATCAGCTTACCTCTGGGGCTAACATTTTTTTGGCGGATGCTCATACGGAACTCGATGTCTGGTACCAGCTGCATGGCCTTCCTGTAATACAGTATGGCTGCAAGAAAACAAAATATAACAACATATAGTTTGATTGTTTATGATAATAAATCTGGTTATAAACAAATAGGCAAAACTAAAAACAAGGGTTTATCATGATGCAATGTCAAATTCTGCCAGAAAATGATTAAAATTTAACTTTATCAAAGCCTTCCTAATTCTAATATCAAATTTGATTTCAATCTAAGTGGTCCTTCAAAACTTGTTGAGTAAAAGTAAATTGAATGATGGTCTGATATGACAGCCAGGGATAATACTATATGGTCTGATATGACAGACTGGCATAATACTATATGGTCTGATATGAGAGACAGGGATAATACTATATGGTCTGATATGACAGACAGGGATAATACTATATGGTCTGATATGACAGACAGGGATAATACTATATGGTCTGATATGACAGACAGGGATAATACTATATGGCCTGATATGACAGACAGGGATAATGCTATATGGTCCACAGATATGGTGTAAGATGATGTCTTCCCATGCCACCTCTATGTATATTATTGATTTTGAAAGTACAGTAAAAACCTGTCTTGTGAGACCACTGCTATGAGAGACCACCTGTCCTGAGAGACCATGTTCTCCATATACAGATTTAGAGATTATATAGTGTTCTAACCTCTTATGAGAGATCACCCGTCATGAGAGACCATTATGTTTTGGCAGAAGGGGTGGTCTTTCAAGACAGGTTCCACTATTCATCCATATATTACAATTATTTTATGGAGATAAAAACACCTGGGTAAATAATTATATTTGAGCATGCATTCCATGATTCTCACATAATTATGTCACCTGAAATACCACTCAGTATTTATTCTGCAAAACTTTCAGTGCCAAATTTTAACATTCAACCATAATATCCTCAAGGAAATAGATCTTCAATTAGAATTGTATTATAAATGAATGGTGGTGGTGTTGTTGTCACAAGATTTAATGCCATTTTTCAGCACATGATAGGCTATATATGGCAGCCAGTATAAATGGTGGAGGAAGAACCCAGGAAAACCCCAGAAAGAACCACCAACCCATGAGAAGCTACTGGCAAACTTTCTCACATACCCACATTGGCCAAACCTGAGATTTGAAGCCATGCAGACAGAGGTGAAATGGCAGTGATCTGTAACGCTGAGCACTTTAGACCACTTACCACTTGGGGCCCCCAATGAATGGTGTTACAACAAGGTACATTTTCCCAATATTTTAAGTCGGCTCATTTTCAACTTTTGGCATTTTTTAACTTTTCTGCCTTCTTCAACAACAAAATTTGACACTTTTCTACTTCCTAGTCCTCATTTTCCTGTTTTGAACTGTCTTCATTGCAATTATGTCATGCCACTGTCACTACATCGCAATCATCAAGATGTAGAAAATTGTACGTTTCTTCTGATACAAGTAGAAATGAGAGGAGCAAACTAAAATGGAATATGCCATCTTAAAAATGACAACACTGCCAGAAATGGGACACCTATAACATCATAAAGATACCTATATCTTTCACCATGGTAACACAAATGTAGGAAAGAAAAAGGTCATTTACCTTCATAAAGAGCACCTGCCTCCTCTGCCGATGCCCCCATCATGAAAAAACTTCTGGCCTGGTTTTTAAATAAATAAGTAAAATAAATCAGCAATGCATGTCTAACCTAACTTAAAAAGTTTTAATAAAGCTGTAATTCAATACATAGACTTTATTTCAACAATAAACAAGAACTTCCCAAAAGGACCAAGCTCATTCAATTGGCTGACATCTGTCTATTTGAAACGCAAGAGCTTCTGACCCAAAAAATCTAGAACAGCAGGATTCTTTCTGTATACATTTTTTCCAATGCTGTCAATTGCATATGTTATATGGCACATCAGCATCACCATCCCACAATGAAAGCCCTCATTCTATAACATTTCTGTCCAAGCCAGGATAAAGTGGTATAATTGATTTTCTTTCTATTTTTAGCAGCAGTGGCCATATCTGATAATGAATATAAATATGAAATGTCAAATTTAGTCAAATTCTGTCAAGCTGCTTTTTAAAGAATAAGACTGCAATTTTGTAAGAGCAGAAATATTTGATGGCAGACTGGTATCATTTATATAAACTTTAAAGCCATACATAATCAGGATGCTTTCACTCAAATTTAATCAAATGCAATTAAATCAATTTAAGACATCACTTAAAATATTTACATTTTTTTAAAATTGGTGTTATCTCTGATGGCGAATCAGCATTATTTGCATAAACCAGTAACGCCTTTCTGCCAGGAAAACTTTCAATCAAATCTGGTAAAATTATTAGAAGTACTTTTTCTGACAAAATCATTGAAAACAATTATATTAGTGGTGGCTATATCTGAGTGCAGATGAGCATTGATTGTACAAAAACTGCATCCCAGGATGTCTTTTGTCAAATTTTATCAAATTTGTTGAGCAGTTATTGAGCAGACTGAAGTTGTTTAATGGTTGCTCAAATTTATTAACATACACCATACTGAAGGCTGACTGGCATCATTTAAAAAAATTTGAAACCAGAATAAGTAATGGTACATACCTTATTGGTCAAGCAAAAAAATATGCTGACGAAGAAAAAAAAAAGAAATGTATATTTTTCTGTTTTCTTTCACTTTTGTTTCATGAGAAAGCATTTGGTTCTAAAACAAGGTCATGGTGATATTTATTAATTTTAAATAACATATTGCCTTGTCAAACTGTGTATTGATTACAAATTTCCATGATGTAAATATTTATGACATTTAGGTTAAATAAAGGAAGACAATTTCAACTATTAATCTTTCATGAATTACTTGTATGTATCCTATGTAAGTGGAAAATAATTCTCATTTGATATTATTTTAAAATTCCATGTATTTTGAAAAAAATATTTTATAATACTGACATGATATGTATTTGCAATGTGAGACCAACTTCCACCAGTTGATATTTTAGCAGTGTTACTATTTATATCAACAATGATGACCTTGACCAGGAATTACATGGCAATGAAATATTTATTTACAGAAAAAAGTCATTTAAAAAATTTGGGACCATTTCTTGTGCACATCAGCATTATTTTTTTGTATAACAACAATCTAAATTTATTACTTTTGTCAGTCTTTGCTTCAAACAAAATATTAAAATAAAATGTTAAATGAGCTGTTACACAGGGAGGTGGGTTATAAAATTGCATAGCTTGTATATGGGCCTTATCAGTTACAATAACAATATGAAAAGCTAAATTGGTGGCAGGAATATTAATGAGGCAGATCAGAGTCTATAATGTTTGTTGAAAATTTTAAGCTGAATGAAAAAGGATGAAAATGTACCCGATACAAGACTGGTTGTGTTATACTGGGGTACATAAAAGTGTACCATGATACAGGACAGTTTGCATTATACTGGGGCACATAAAAGTACAATGATGTAGGACAGGTTGTATTTCTTATGCTGGGGTACATTAAAGTTTACCATGATACAGGCCAGGTTGCATTTTACTGGGGTACATGAAAGTGTACGATGATATAGGACAGCTATTTCTTATGCTGAGGTACACTGAAGTGTACCATGATACAGGACAGTTTATGTTATACTGAGGTACATGAAAATTGTACCATGATACAGGACAAGTTGTATTTTACTGTGGTACAGGAAAGTATACCCTGCTACAAGACAGGTTGGATTATACTAGGGTACATAAAAGTGAACCATGATACAAGAAATGTTCCATTATACTGGGTACATGAACAGCTACTATGATACAGATGAGCACCCCATCCCAGGTCTGATTTGTTAGTGTACAGAATAGAATGGGGTTCAGGCAGACATGTCAGAACTCCAGTCACACATTGGCCTCAATTAGCCACCAATACAAGTGGTGGCAAAAAACAGTTTTGAGGGAAACCTAAATTGATAGTGGATCCTTGTGATCCCTCCGTATCAAGGAAGGGGAGCTTATGGGGCCAAGCCAGCAAACTGACTTGACAGCCTAAGACAGAAACAAGTGACTAAGGTGGCGCTCTACAGTTTCGTATTTTGCATAGGGTCAGGATTTTAAAGAAAAAGAATTTCCCCGGCTTTCCTCACTGGTTATACTGGCTATTTAAAAAAGACCTTGTATATCTTAGGTATAATTCAAAGAACCTTTAATTCCCTTTATTTTGGTGTATGATTGATGGGTGTAATTTGGGTTATAGAGTATACAGCCTGGCCTTACTTCAGATGTGCACCTTTCAAAAAAGTGCTAGCTCTACTTGGTCATTTTCACTTCCTGAACTTCAGAGGTAAATTGTATAAAAAAGGGCCGATAACTTTTTTTACATTTTATATATTTGGTTATTCATTCATTGCACTTTCAGAAGCTGGTATTTTTCTAGTCTAGCAAAATTCATTTTCCCTATTTTAATAGCTGCTATGTATAGTGTATTTTAGACTAATTCAGGCTGATTTTTTAACACAAGGGAGCAGTCATTTTAGTTAGCAGTGTGCTTTAATCATGTAAAATTTCCAAAAGTACAATATCCAAAGAAATATCATCCACATTACATTAATGTAGCATAGACGTATGCCAACATTCTCTCCACTGTTTATGTTTTAAATGCGAACTACTTCACCTTACATACGTCACTCTCTCAAAAGTTCATATTAACTGGTGAGCACCCCTAAAGCAATGAAGAGGGGACAGACCCTCTCTTGCTGCCTTGGTAAACTCTTGTCAAAAGACTAACGTCGATGTAGCTCCCAACCATGATATGGACAAGGAGCTGCAGATGACTGTCTAACCAAGATTTGAGTGAATCATTTTGTCATCAATACAAAACGGCTTAGGATAAAAGTCTGGGAGATGGTGGTGATACACTTTGCTCACTGCCTTATCGAACATACAGATTTTCTCCTGAACCTGTTCCAGAACCGAGCTAAAACAGGACTATCCTATTGATATCTCTTTGGTGATGGAAATGACACATCACATTATAAGCTGCTCACATTGTTTGATATTATCAACCCTCCTAGTGGGCCTCCTACACAAACTGAAATATCCATCCCTTGAAGACTGCCTTGGGAATCAGTGGCACCCCCAACCCCGTTTGTTCTTCCTCCACTATATATGCTGCAAATTTCAGTCACCCATGGCCTGGTCATACCAAAAATAACAAACTGGACAATTGTTGGAGTATACACACCCTGTGCATGCTAAGCAGTGGGAATGAGCATCCCATAAGGCCTTCCTGTGCTTGCACTTGCTCACACGTTGCTATATTACAAACTCTAACAGATCAAACTTCACTCAAAACAAATAATTGAGAACCAAAACTGGGTAGACAATATTTACTCCAGCACTGGAATAATGAATGGGGATATGTTTAGTGCAATGCTGTTTGCTAAGCAGGGTGCAAAAACCTCTACAATTTATAAAATAGAACACAGCTAACTCTGAAATAATGCAACTGAGAAGACAAACACTTAATCAATGCAAAGACATAGATAAAACATAAAATTTGTATTTAAAACCAAAAATAAAATGTCAGTGAGTGATATAACAAGTAACATTTACATCATCCAAGGAAAAAGACTGTGTGTGATTTAGAATTCTCACTTAGCTTTAACAATTTTAGTCATAACAGTATGTCTGCAGTGTTGCAGATTACAGTGATATTTAACACTGAGGCATCCTGCCCAGACATGTAGCATCGTCCCACCCAGTCACATTATCCTGACACCAGGCTGACCAGTCCTAACACTAACCTCTTAATGCTGTACTCCAAGAGAAGCAGCTGCCAGTACCTATTTTCACAGTCTTTGGTATGACTTGGCCAGGGTTCAAACCCACAATCTCCTGCATCCAAGGCAGATGCTCCAACCACTTAGGCCACCAAAGCAGTAAGGAAAAAGAATATGTGTTGGCTGTGACAAAGGAGTCAAACTGGCATCAGGTTATTTTCAATTCTGGCCCTCCAGTACTAATTGGAGGATGGAATAATTAGCTTGGACTGGGAACTATGAGGTCAGGATAAGGAAAGAAATGCAGTAGGAGCAGGTAATTTATTACTGCTTTTTGACTAAAAATTTCAACCTCCATCTTGGATCAGACTAAAACCTGTACCTGATCACATACAAGCCAATAAACCAGTACCCAAGCTTTTGTACGAATAAAAGCAAACAAAATTACATTAGAATACTTTAAAAAATTAAAAATTAAGAACATGTAAAACACAAAAAGATGCTTTTCAAATAACAAAATCTGCATTATCCACCAAAACCAATTCCTTTGTAAGCACCAGTAACTCACTGGGAACAGATTATATAGTACATTAGTCACAGTACAGTCACTGGGTACAGATTATAGTACTGTCCATAGAAAAAGTATTACAGATGAAGACTGTATTGTTTGTATTTGTATTAATTATAACTACAGATGTCAAGCCCATAGACAGCCAGGTGGTGAATAAAGACAACTGCAAACTCATTCTTTGAACTTACTGACAGGACACAAAAGACAAAGGTTAATTTTATTACAAAATAAGCCGACCTCAGAAGCAAACTCTTGATACTTTGAAGCTGGGTTTTCTTTTTATTTAAAGGATATCAATACAAAGTTATTTTATTGCAATGCAAACCAACTTCTGAAGCCGACTTTGAGTTCTTTTAAATGTGCCGATTTATTTTTTTGTTTTATTCTACAAAGATGGCAGAGATATGGATGCTAACTTTTGATTAATTTTCACAGGTATTCATGGGAATTTTTAAAATAAATTGAAACAATGTAACAAATTCTAAAGTGACACAATATAGTACTTCATGCACAGACATTGATGACCCAGCAATGCCCAGAAGATTTAGAGAAAATAAAATCATTTGATGAATTCATGAAGGCCAGAAAAGAAGCAGATGATTTTGCTGACAATATGATCATTAACATGGATTAAATTCAAGTGTACTTTGATCTCATTCCTGGATGGACTTAAATAAGATGGGTTCAAAAGTGTGAGAATTAGCAAGACATGCTGATTTGAAAAAATCTGACTTCAGTCCTTGCAGTTTCCGCTTCTGGTGATGTGTTGCCTCTAACAATAATTCTTCACAGGAGGAGAAAGCTAGAAAAAATATTCTTGCACCAAAAGAATGGATCGTACATTTGCAGAAGTGATGCTGCTGCAGTGCATTAAAGAATTTTATCTCAAGTACACAATTTTATATTTTTTTAAATAAAAATTTAAGTTGAGTGCATTTTCCAACATGTAATTTTTGAATGATTTAAAAGGTGTCCCTCAACTAACAACTCAAACAAACGTTGTGTTCCAGAACATATAGTTCACATAAAAATTACTTTTTAAATTAATTTATGGTATCCCAACATATATGGTAAATACAGTACTGCCCCTTAGATATCAGTGTCTATGCTGTTTGTTCTACAGATTACTTCTAACTGTACAGACCCAGATCTGTTGGTGAATATGACAGCAGATCTGGGTCTGTGCAGTTTGCAGTTAGACTTGTCTTATAAGCAAGTACTTACCGTAGTCTTTAGGATAAGTGAGTAATACTAATGGTCCTTTCTCAAACATTGCACAAAAATACCAACTGAATGCAAAAATTGTATATCACATTTTTAAGCTCTGTTTATATTTCTGCAATACATCTCATATATTCAAAAAATTTCACTTTCTTTCTTTTATGTAGTTTGGAATTTTCCACATCAATTTTCAATTGTAGAATATTCCCAATGTACACTGAAAAAAACCTGGCTTGAAAGACCAATACATTAGAAGACACCTGTCAAAAAAAGAAAACAACTTATTTCCATGCATGAATAAACACTTTATAGGCCTTGACTTGGATATAATAAAATTCAAGCATTTTCAAAGTTAACAGGACCTACATATACATATATGGTAAAATTCAAGCATTTTCAAAGCTAATAGGACCTACATATACATATATGGTAAAATTCAAGCATTTTCAAAGTTAATAGGACCTACATATACATATATGGTAAAATTCAAGCATTTTCAAAGTTTTCAAGGAAATGTATACACATATGCCATAAAATTCAAGCATTTTCAAAGTTTTCAAGGACCTGTATACATAGCTGCCAACCTTCCAGGCTCACAATTAGTGAAAATAGGGATAAAAAGTCGTGAATTTGGACATGAATTAGTGAAAAATACCATGACAATAACTCCATCCACTCTGACCATCAATACTACACTATATCAAGATCGCAATATAAAACTAAAACACTACATATATGCAGAAATATTTATTTATCAAGACATGATACTGTGGCAGACTTGAACTTCCTCAACTGCTTGATCGTAAATTTGTTTTCTAAACAGTTCAGACTTCTTGCCTGCTGGTTGATCTTGGTGACTAAAATTGTTGACAAATTTTCTGCAACTAAGGAGGCCCTAATGTCTGTCTTATTTTTCCTCACTAGAGAAAATACTCTTTTGCTGTCACTGTTGCTATGAGGAATGCACAGGAGCTGCAACACTTTTGGTTCTTCCACAGGAAAATTTGGAAGCGATTTTCGAGTCCGGGAAAATTTGTCGGAACAAATGTTTAGCATGGTCTCCAGCTGATGAAGGTAAATTGTGTTTAACAAGAAAACTCACAAATAATGCTTCAGCACTGGTAGCTTGCAGGTCTTCCACCGATGGCTTAAAATATTCCAGAGCTGAAATCTGTGAATTCTTAATTTTCCCAACTTCTATGTGTTTTTTGCAACCGATGTGCTTCCTCACATCATCTCTGCGACCATGCACAATACTACAATTTGTGGCACACTGAGTGCAAAAAGCATTGATGTATATCAATGTTTAATGGCAGAATGCACAGCCAGTTTTTGATATATTCCAAATTAAACTTCACTTTTTGAGCAATACATTTCTTTTTCCTTGATGGTGAAGACATTTTCAAGATCTTACATGCAATGCTGAACGATAAATCAGTGTTGGTGATGTATGCGTTGAGCAAAATTTCGGTTAGGCCCCAGTTTCTCTCAAAAACATTTGTAAAACTACTCTTATACATATAGATTAAAATAGGCTAAAATGCTTGCTACTGGGACAAATGTACTAATTGGCTGTAGTTCAACTAATATCGCGATCTGCAGTAACGGACCATTTTGGCAACTGCGAATATAACGACTAGCGCATAACGGGAAATCAGTAATTTTTTTAAAGATTTAAAATAATTGAGAATTGGAGAATTCATGAATTTTTGGCTTGCGGCACGAATCCGTGAATCGCTGAAAAAGTCATGAAATTCACGCCAAATTCATGAGGGTTGGCAGCTATGTGTATATACCTATTCCGTAAAATTCAAGCAGTTTCAAAGTTTTCAAGGACCTGTATATATACCTGTGCCTCTGTCTCTGTCTCTGATGTGGCCTTTAACACATCTGCATAAGTGTTGATACTGTTGCTAAGGGCAGTACTGTGGTGTATCTCCTGCTGCCACTGATCCCGGAAATGCTGTAGCTGTGTTTCGAGGTCAGGTGACTCATCATCTCCATTCTCTTCAGGCACCTTGTCATCAAAGAGAACTGGCTCAGAGCTTTCTTTTTCCTGTGTAATATTAAACTCTGACAGTATGTACGTACATAAACTATTTTTAAAAGATCACATTTTTTAAAACAAATTATCAATAACATTTACATCTGCAAAGATAAAGATACCTTTCTTTATCACGTTTAGCCAAGGTCGATAGCTATATACAGTACATAATAACTAGTTTTTGTCTATGGTCAGGCATTCAAGATATAATTTTATATCGCACCATTTGGAAAGTGGGGTGGGATGGAGGGGGGTTCCTGTGTTCAATCTGCTGGGAGGGGTTAATAATTTGAAACATAATTGTTCAAAAAAGCACACAGATATTAATGTAAAAAACATTAAAAGATAAGCTGAAATGAAATGAAATGGGGATCTAAATCTGCCAGATTTAAAAGCAGACGTAATAATACCTATTAGTTTCAGTTGATGAATTACCTGAATGAAGAAATTTAAAACTGATTACAATATTCAAAGATATCAAAATGATCTCCACTAAAGTTTCCATTACCATACTTATAAGGAATATGAAATTTGTGGGATTTTTATTGCCCATTGTTTGATTCAAAAAGTAACTTTAATTTAAATTAAGTAAAACTTATATTTGTCTGAATGCCCATGTGTATCATGGTAACAGTTTTCACATAAGTGTACCATGGTAACAGTTTTGACATCAGTGTAAAATGATAACAGTTTTTACACCAGTGCACCATGGTAATAGTTTTGACATCAGTGTACCATGGTAACACTCTTTAACACATTAACCCCTGGAGGTTTTTGTCATTTTTGCCTGAAAATAGAGTAGGAAAGACATTTTGAAAGCTATTTCTGAATAGATCCAAAAACACCAAATCCCCGATGATCTTTCAATAACATACTGCAGAGTTGTGTCAGAAACATTGTTTTTCATTGGCTATTTGACTCGCGCACGAGCAGAAGGGTAAAAATTGGAGTTCTTTTGTCTTTTTTCTTTTTGCTAAATGGAGACATTATTTTTGTATCAAGACCACTCTTTATTCCAAATGCCTATCTTATCCTACTTTTTGCAAAGGTTCATCTGTCTGTTTGCATTTCATACCGGTTTGCCTTAGATCTGAGACCAAAAAGGCTAAAATCCGGACACAAAATCAGATTCTGACCACAGGCAATTTTTGGATAGAAAAAAAAATTATTCCAAAAACTGAGTTTTTTTCCTCTGTATTTTGTAGTGCAACTAGAAATTCCAGATTATTTGGTATCATTGTAGAGCTACATCTGTCTACCTTTCTATAATACCACCCACTTTAGTGTATCATGCATGACCATGACACTACAGAGCTCGGCAATAGGCTACTACCTCCTGCCACATTAACTTGTCGCTAGAGGTTAATGTGTTACAAGGATTTTTTAATTTTTTACAAATCATCAGGGAATGGTTAAATTTGTTATTGATGTGCAATGTCGATGCACAAGTGAATAAATATGCAAGGAATATTCAAATGTTGTGAAATCATCAAAATGCCCCCATTAACACATTTATCCCCATGAAGGTTTTTGTCATTTTTGCCTGAAATTCGAGTAGGAAACACATTTTGAAAGCTATTTCTGAATGCACCAGAAAACACCAAATCCCAGGTGATCTTTCAATAACATACTGCATAGTTGTGTTAGAAACATTGTTTTTCATTGGCTATTTGGCTCGCACTTAAGCAGAAGGGTAAAAGTTGAAGTTTTTTTTCTTTTTTTTTTGCTAAACAAACCTATTATTTTTGTATCAAGACCACTCTTTATTCCAGGTGCCCATCTTGACCTATTTTTTTTGCAAAGGTTCATCTGTCTGTTTGCAGTTCATACTGGTTTGCCTTAGATCTGAGACCAAAAAGTCTAAAATCCAGACATAAAATCAGTTTCCGACCATAGGCCAATTTTGCATAGAAAAAAAATCGATTCCAAAATTTAGATTTTTCCCTCTGTATTTTAAAGTGCAACTATAAATTCCAGATTATTTGGTTTCATTGTAGAGCTACATCTTTCTACCTTTCTATAATACCACCCACTTCAGTGTATCATGCATGACCATGATGCTACAGAGCTCGGCAGTAGGTTACTACCTCCTGCCACGTTAACTCGTCGCTAATGGTTAATGTGTTAATAGTCTATAGCTGAGGAAAACTTAATTATAAGAAGAACTGTTCACTTTCAATACCTTAAATTCAAACTTTTCCATTAATCTGACATTACCATAAAAAAATCAATTGGATATAAACAATATTACCTCTAAAATCATTTTACATTTTTAAATTTAAGTGTACATAGATTTTAAAACAAATAAAATAAATTAGTTCTTGCACATACTATTGACAGTAATGGTACAGTGTGACCCTTCTATAACACGGTAGTTGGGAGCCATAGAACCCAACTGTTTTATGGACCCAACTGTATTATAAGCAACCAGGTCAGTTAGCTGAAGAAAATGATGCATGTAATCAAAAAACCATGCTGACTTCCTCTAGATTAAGTTGATTTCCACAAGTATTTGTTAATTCCACCAAAATGAGTTGTCAGCCACTACTCATTATAGGCACTTTATCCGTTGGCCTTTTGTCCACATCCATTGGACTAAGTGGGCAATGCCTAATCCACACTGTGTGTAGTGCATGCTCCTTCCAAGCCCCAATAGTTTCATGTAAATAAACCTGTACCGATGCCACGTTTTGCTGATACTGTGTATAGCCGATTATTAAAATTGCTGATACCAATTATGAGACCGATTATTTCATTATTATTTGTTTTATAACAATGACTGGTTCATAACATAAACCTATTAGTGTAATGCAAGCAGGTATTTTGCCATGTAAGTTATAACAAGGTTATTCACTTGCAGCATAACTTTATTAATTAATATCATGTGGTCCAATCATCTGGCTTATACACAGGTGGACGCTTCAGCACAATTAGTGCATTCCACCGTTGGTCTCCACCACCAGTCAAAAAAAAAAGGTAGAGAACAACTTGTTGGTCTACCTAGGCAACCAGTTGATACATTTAGATATTTAAATGTGTTTGGGACTTTATTTACAATTTCATTGCTTTCCTTAAAAATTTCATGCATACATTTTGGCAGACACCTTGTTTTTATGATCAAATTTCAAACATTTTCTAAATAAAGAATCATATATTTTAAAAAGGATTTCACATTTTTACTTGTAAAGACATGAACTTTCCAAAAATATAGGATTTATAAGTGCTTTTTAACATTTTGAAAATTGTGTTGAACTAGCAAATTACACTGGAGGACCACAGGTGCTTGATGCGAGCTTGATGTCGAAAAAAAACTATGATTTT
The DNA here is from genome assembly GCA_028554795.2 of Sinohyriopsis cumingii. Lineage (NCBI taxonomy): Eukaryota > Metazoa > Mollusca > Bivalvia > Unionida > Unionidae > Sinohyriopsis > Sinohyriopsis cumingii. The sequence continues at coordinate 121,037,036 of CM068837.1, read as the reverse complement.
TTTTCCTTTAGATTATTGGGGTTTTTTTTCTCAACATCAAGCTCCATCTTTAAAGGCACACATCCATACTATACGACTTGTTTTACTCTTGAGATATTTTTCTATCCATCAAGCAATCATCGACTTTTCTGCATTGTACCAAACTGAAGTTATGGGCTCTGAAACATGCGATTTTCAAGAATTGTTACTCTGAGACAAGTCCAAGCTCATGTGATAGTAAGTATAACCTTTTGAGCCAATCATATACCGGCATTGACATGTGTACTGCATAGTTTACCTATTTTGAAAATAGAGTTGCATGTATACAATATATGTGCAGTGAAGAAGACAATGTCTTATTCTTGCATGGAAAACAGGATTCCTAAAGTTGAGTTAATGGTAAGTATAAGCTTACTTTTGCATCTACCACTGTTTTCTAATTCAAGAAGGGATGCACCATATAGTTGAAAACATGGTACATGTGGCTCTTTTCACATGTGCACGCACTTGTCAAAAAAAATAAAAAATATGCCATACAGTATGGACGTGTGCCTTTAAAGACGGAAATAGCAAAAGGAAATCGAGGGTCATGGGTGGAACGAAGTATTTGGAAGTTCCATACCTTCTCTCCTATATATTATGATAGAGAGGGTCCTATGTCAGAACGGGTCATGGGGGTAATCTAAGGTATTTTTGTCACTCTGTATGATTTTTTTCCTTTAGATTATCGGGGATTTTCCTTCTCAACATCAAGCTCGCGTATGCACCTATGTAGGACTATCTTTGCATGAAAGATGGCAAAATTGTAGAGATGACAGCTTGTGATCTTTAGAGACTGAATTATTCTTTTCAATGACGTTTATCTGAAACTATAGCAATACGCTACGTTTTTATCAACTGTTATACAAGCGAAGTCAAGAATGTCAATATTTGATAACGGGATGGTTACTGAGGACTTTGGCAACACCTTGCTCTATGGAAGTCAGTGCTTCTAAATCATAATTTCAAGATATACCATCTTATTTTATTTGTGGGCTGTAAAACTATATTTACCATAGTGTTTACTTGAGCCCTTTTCAAATTACAATCTTAACTAGATCCCTAAAAGTATAGCAAATCACACAGCTAGAAAACTTTCTAGCACGATCTACAGCTGCCATTTTCCCGGAAACGCTTCCGATTATTCTCGGTCTTTATCGTAGAAATAGCAGAATCGGCATGACCATTATATATTTCCAGAACGAGGCCAGTGGCAATGGCAGAAGACGGTAGCTGTCAAGTTTGACAAAACCAAACTTACATGCTTTCTTGACGTGTACCCCATGTGATATACGCCAACAGGTAAATCATATTGTATAGAAATAACTTGAGAATTTTGATCTTTTTGTTGCCTTGACTTGAGGCAGCTATTCGGTGTCAGCAGAGAATACCAGAGCAGAGGGTGGGTGTGGGTCATGGGATCAGAATGTGTTTCTCTCACCTTTTTGTATGAAAGATAACTTGTCGTCTCATGTTGAAAGATCAGCTGTTTTCTTTTTATTTGTGCACTTTTTAAAAGCCAATCGTAAATTTCTACAAACTAGTATATATCATTTAATTGGATACTTGTTGCAGTTTAAAAAGAAATTTTGATTTTTATGAATGAATAATGGAAGTTTTATCAGGTGGTGACAGTGCGCTAGTTTTCATCCAGATTTATTCAGAAATTTCTTTTTCTAGGTAAATGAGTGTAGCATTATATAATTTTTTTTTATAACAACAATGATTTGCAAATATGGTGATCAGTTGCATCAAAGAGCATTTTTTGCAGATCATGTACATGGCATATAAATAGTTCTATGTAAACTATATACACGGCGACCATATGAAGTCTTTTCAGATGTTCATAGCGATTTATTGAGAAATAATGCAGTTACTAACACTGAAGCAAATCATGAAAACAGCAAATGCAAGGACAAACATCTGTTTTGGCCTGAGTATGTTAATGCTTTTATTGCATTTATATAGAGTTTATCTGTATCCCTTGTATTATACTGTATACTGATAATGCTAATGAAACCTTTTGACAAAAAATGAAACTAGATTACTCTGAATTGTCTGCTTTAATTTTTAATTCAGTATGATATCAAACATCAGCAATATACATCCATATTCTTTTAACTTTCTGAATGCTGTTAACAGATTAAATATATTTTACTAATCTTTATTTAGGGCATAGTATTGTATTTGTGTTCTCAAAAATCATAATATAAGGTGAAACATCACAAAACCAAAAATTGAAATCTTCTCATAATTGAATCTTTTATAGTTCCAATTTTTTCCATCGTTAATATCATAGTTTTCCCCCAGTATACATGAACTATTCAATTCTGAATACTGAAGCAAATTTCAATCCCTAATTTCAATTTGTTACTTAAAAATATCTCGTAGAACTGAAATTCAGTTAAGAATTGGAATGTTAGCTGATAAATTCCTGACACACACCTGGAACAGAATAATTATAGTTAACAGGCATTTGAGAAAGGCTATATCAGCTTATTATTTAATAGTAATTGATGCTATTCATATGTATACATGATCAATCTATCATTGTTTATTTGATGATATGTCAGAGTTATTTACTGTGGACATTTGGTGATTTGCTGATGGAGGCAAAGACTGACAAAGCAGTATTCTAAAAGCCAGATCTATTCAAATGATTTTAAATGGAGTCATGTTGTCTTTTCGGCAAATATCAAACTTTTTCACATTATATTCTAGCTCAATTTAAATTCCAAAGTCTAACGATGACTAAATCATACTGAAAGACAAAATGTTTTGCTGGGATATATTTTTTTTTGGAACATCCAGTTTTGTTCCAGGGCAAGCAGCTTTGAAAAGCTGCTTGTCTGGCAGGTTTTTCTGACTCACAGTCCAGTAAATTACTTCAATGCCCTCCAACATTGCTGTGAAAAAAACTATTCAGCAACTTTTGTCATATATACAATACTTGTAGTTAACCATCAGTCCTGATAAAAGAAAGTGTCACACATTTTTACTCACTTATTTAATCTGAGATCAGCAAATAAACACTAATAAAACAGCTTCCTTTTCCTTTATAGCATCGTGTAATCCCAACTGATAATGGTACATGTATGTCAGGGTACCATCAGAAGTACATGGCATTATCGGTATACTGATTTAAAATGGACTTTTTTCCCAGTGGTATATGCTAAAGTACATTTTCACTGTACTTCTAATCAGTAGTTTCCATCAGTATGGAAATTCTGGAGTAATAATATTACAACTTTAGTGATATTAACAGTATGTTCTCTTTTCATGTGTGTGATTTGGATTTTTAACATAGCTTTAACACATTTTTCAGTCATATCGCTTGGATGTCTGCAGTATCATGGCAGTTTATAGTGATGTCTAGCACTGTGGCATCATGCTGCAGACATGTAGTATGATGTCCTACCCAGTTACATTATCCTGATTGATTATGCAGACAGTATATGTTCTGATCCTCCTGGTAGTGATACAACACACCCTAAACTGTTAAGCTTATAAAGAGACTAAAAGCATAAATATTGCTAAGTATGACCATTATTTGGAACCATTAACACAATGTTAGCTAAAGAATGATGTAAGAAACAATAGACAACACTCCATGCCTTCACAGCCAGGCTCTTGAACTGCAAATATTATGAATTATATTAAGTATTTAAAATGTTAATTATCACTCATAATTCCAACAGACTTGTAGTAAAGTTATAAAAGTCATGTATATGTATCTCATTCCTTGTCATATTTGTTTCTTGTCATATTTCTGTGTGGAGCAACTATATTTATTTATGTGACATGATGCAGCTTTTGTTGGGAATGTATTTATTCATGTGACAGGATAGAGTTTTTGATGGGAATTTATATTGCTTAGCTAATTCTTCATTAAATGCATGCATTTAAAATAAAGTTAAAAAAAGAACAGCTTTCATAATTTTGGGCACTTTTACACACACAGACACTGATCCTCTCACAACAGCATTATCTCTATTCACATACATGCTCACAAAGAAACTTTTTCATATCTGCAGAACCTTCACTAAGTTGAAAACATCTCTAATTAGGACAACAATTTGGTCCTTAAGTGGTTTTGGTTTTGAAAGCCTTCACTGTATAAATTAATTTTATGAGCCAGATTATTCACACTAACCAACAGTTGTGAAAATAATCCATGCAATAAATGTTTTCATATATATATATATATATATATATATATATATATATATATATATATATATATATATATATATATATAGATAGATAACAGATCAGTATACTGAGCTTTTGTTAGAATTATGCATAATTTATCTTCACCGTGTTGCATATTCAACACGGGGTTGCAGATTGTTTTTGTCCTGTTCCCTGACTTGAATATTAATCATTGACACTGTGCACTCTCCTGGTAATGCTTTTTTGTCGAAAGAAAGAAAGAAAAAAAAAACCACAGCTTTTCATTAGTGGATGTTTGCCCACATCGCTGTTTGTGGCAGCAATGTCCAAAAACACTTCAAGTGATAAAACTAAGATGGCAGTGAAAAAGTCTTTTATTACATTATATCTGGCAATGAAAATTTTCAAAGTTTGTGATTGTCAGCTTTCTTGCAATGTAAAGTGTTTGATAACCATTAGTATTAACATGTTTTCTGATGCTGAAGTCACTCATACAGTGAGAAAGAATGTGACAAAAGAGACTAAATTTATGCAAAGACACAATTTGTCAATGAATTAATGATCTTTAGGTTTGGAAAGAAAAGTAATTTGTGTGCACTATAGGTAATTTAGTGAGCACTATTTCGAACAGACTATGCCATGGTGCATCTCATTTCAGGTTAAGTCAATAAGGTTTTCATAAGTTACTTGAGCAATAATGTAACTGTTCAAGGAAAGTATAATAGTACAGTGCAGACAAAGTTATGGTTGCAAAAACTGTTCAAGCAAACAAGGTTGTCTTATATTTATAGCATTATGCAACGTCATTTTCATTTGTCATTCTAAAAGATTTAAAGGGAGGAGGATAAAAAGCCCTGAAAATTGTGATCTTATGTGCAGACTGTCTTTATACTGAATATTGTGCTTCCAGTATATATTAATAGTACAGTAACAACACTATATTGAATATTGTACTATATATTAATAGTACAGTATCAATACTATATTGAATGTTGTACTATATGTTAATAGTACAGTAACAACACTATATTAAATATTGTACTATAGATTAATAATATCAACACTGTCTTTATACTGAGTACTGTACTATATATTGATAGTACAGTGCCAACACGGTCTTTATACTGAATACTGCGCTACATATTAATACAACAGTACCAGCATGTCTTTATACTGAATATTGTGCATATTGATAGTACAGTACAGCACTGTCTTATACTGAATACTGTACTATTGGGTATATATTGATGGTACAAGTGTTTAAAATCTTGTCTCAGAGATCTAGCTTAATATTGTCTCCTTGAATCCTAATTTGATACAGACCTTGTTTAAGAGCTGAATAACATACTGCATTATTTTCCAGTTTTTTAAATCCTTTTATTGATTAAATATTTTGAAACAAAATAAAAGTAAACTGAAAGGAACTGAAGTCTATTGCATATTTGAAGTGAAAAATGGACATGAAATGTTAAGCAGATAAAACATTTATGGTTAATGGGAGTTATAGTTTGTGCTCGGAAATAAATAGAATCAGACTGAAACCCAACTCAAGTAAATAAAGTATTTTAAGTGTCAGTTATTAGCATAGATATTAATACAAGACAAAACCAGACATGGAGATCATATTTATTATGTGCATAATAATGTATATACTATGCTTGCCATAAAGAAATTGCATAATTAGATAGTGTGGATCAAAAGTTCATTGGCTACATCAAATTACCTGTATATTTACCTGTATAATGAACAACTGAGCAAACCTCCATTAATAAGAAGAATTAATAAAAGAAGATCCCTATCTACATACCTCTTTTTTGTTAATGATTTAATAGCAAACATGGGGGGGGGGTGTAATTGGAGCTAAAAATGTTCAAATTCTTGAAAAGGTCTTTAAAAGATTAAAGCTGAAATATATATCCTAAAATATAGGTCAATTATATATTGGATAAACCAGATTCTTTTGAAATTTTTTGAGATTTTCTTAGGTGGTATATCGTAGAAAAAGCTTCATAACTGTAGTGTATGCACTAGCAGCACTTAAACAAAACCATTTTTAGACACAGACCCAGGACTGGTGAGTACAAAATTAATCACAAGCCCTAACACAAATTTCACAAGCCCAGACTTCAATTAAACACCTCTGTCCAGTACAGGTGGTAAAGCTTTATCAACACAGATATGTAAAAACCAAGCATATGTTTATTGTTGTCTATCAATCAATCTATTTGATAGCTAAAATCATACTGAAAAGTATATCGGAATGTTCAATTCAGCATGTCAACTATGTTACATACACTTGGTCTCCTATTTCGACAGACATGGTATACACAGAAATGACGTATGTCGATATGCTGTTTGCCATATGTGCCAAAAATTAAATGCCTCCCCCGCATTTTTCATTCCTGACGTGCTTCACAAAGTAAAATTTTGTCAACCAAGAGTTCTGAAATTTACTTTTACTTGCTTTGCTTCCTAAAATGCTTTCAAGCATCAATCACACTTGAACACTATTCTGTAAAATCTAACTTCAAAAAAACATTGACACTGTTCGCAAACTTGTCACTAATCTAATTACAGATGCCTTAAGCATTCTCATTCAAGACAGTGACATATAATAACTTTGTTCACCTAGCATCTGTTTGATTTACCTATATTGGGTTGTTCCACTTCATGATTTTTTTAACCTATGCAGATTTGCACAATGGTCTCATCCACTGCAGTTCCTAAATGTACCACACTAACTAGCCAGTTAAGTAAACCGTGCAATTTTTGTTTATACCTGACCTCTTTGCTTTTTAATTGCCTTTCCTTAAACTGCCCAAAGGATAGTTTTACATTTTTACATCAGTTCCAATCATTACTGCATACCATTTATACATGCTACATGTAACAGGTACATATACTGAAGTGGGATTGTTTTGGGTTCTATTTTCAACGATTACTGAAAATAGTATTTTTCAAAAATGAATGTGTCTGGTGTTTTGGGCAGTAAAAATCTTGTTTTAGCATGACACGTCGTGTTATGGCAGGTCAACATCATGAAAATAAATTCCTGCATTTTCATCAATGCAATCGAAGTTTTCTCAGGTAAATTTGATTTTTTCAACAAGCCCAGTGTCTTCTGGAACAGAAAAGACAATTGTAGTTTATATTATGCTCAGAATAGGAAAGTGTTTCTGTGGGAAAAAGGGCAGTGAAGAAATCAGTTTAAGAAAAGGCATTAAGTTTTCTATTTCTATGCATTTGGGCAAAATACAGGCATTGGGGGGGGGGGTGAATGTTTCACATGAATCACCCCTTCATGGACCCTTCGTCTATACTGCCACTTCTTTATAAAATAATGAGGCACATAATGTGTATCTTGTTAAAATGTCAATTTTTTTATGACATTGCTTGCCGTTGCTGTTTCCTTTTGAAAGACCACTATATTCAGTACAAGGAAAGATTGTTTCTTCTTGTCAATTCACTCAGTTTTGTAAACAAAGAAACAAGTTTTTGCACATAATACATCTGTTTTTTATGTTTTTGAAGTTCAAAGCTCATTTGTAACATTTAAACATTTTTTAAAGTACACAGTGTATGATAAAGCATCCTTCTCATTATCAACCAGCTGAATTACTATTAACCAGCCACTGGCTAATTTACTATTAGCCAGCCACCAGGTAAATTACTATCAATCTGCCACTGACTTAAATTACTATTTACCAGCAACATGCTAAATTACTCTCAACTAACCACCAGCTAAATTACTATTAACCAGCCATTAGCTAATATACTATTAGCCAGCCACCAGGTAAATTACTATCAACCAACTACCAGGTAAATTACTATCAATCTGCTACTGACTTAAATTACTATTTACCAGCAACATGCTATATTACTCTCAACCAACCACCAGCTAAATTACTATCAACCAGCCACTGGCTAATTTACTATTAGCCAGCCACCAGCTAAATTACTATTAACCAGCCACCAGGTAAAGTACTATCAACCAGCCACTAGGTAAATTACTATCAGTCTGCCACTGGCTTAAATTACTATTTACCAGCAACATGCCAAGTTACTATTAACCAGCCACCCAGTAAATTACTATCAACCAGCCACCGGCTAAATTACTATCAATCTGCCACTGGCTAAAATTACTATTTACCAGCAACACGCTAAATTACTCTCAACCAACCACCAGCTAAATTACTATTAGCCAGCCACCCAGTAAATTACTATCAATCAGCCACCAGGTACATTACTATCAATCTGCCACTGGCTAAAATTACTATTTATCAGCAACATGCTAAAGTACTCTCAACCAGCCACCAGCTAAATTACTATCAACCATCCATTGGCTAAATTACAATCAATCAACCATCAGCTAAATTACCACATACTTTTCAAGCTGAACTGCCAATACATGTATTTTCTGTTATTTCAGACTGTGCTTTTGTGGTTGCACATTATTTATTGGCAACCTACACTGTTAAATGTAAAAAAGATAATGACAAGGTGGATATGGTAAATTATGTAGGTATGAAACTCAGTAATTACTCTGAGCATAATTTCTTTTCAGCCAAATGAAGTTCTTATCAGTTTGCTCAATTCATTGTATCTGGTAGGTGTACTTTTATAGAGGACTTGTGGTATGGGGATCTTATTACTTAGCAAGTCAATGCCTAAAAGCTAAATCCTTGGGGTAAGGACATATCAAGGACGTTCAAAGGAACCACTGCTGTTGCCTCTCTCTCTCTCTCTCTCTGTGATTTTTTTAAAAGGTGTATGTCTCAGTAGTTTCTAAGTTTTGATGCATAACTAAAGTGGACTAACAGTGCTTCAGTTATCAGTTAAACTTTGAAAGCCTTGTTGCTTCCTGCTCAAAAATGTTAGTGGCCATTTTAAATTTTAAGTTGCCAACACAACATTATTATTTTCTAACCGCATATATTGAAAATAAGACTCACTCAAGCATGGAACATAAAAAATAAGATGACACAAATTAAGTCCCAAGTTGAAGCAGATTAAAGAAAAATTTTGAAAAATGCATAAAGCTATTTTTCATTGTGCACAGATCTGTCTGACAGAAATGTCAGATTTTGTGATCTGTTTCAACTTCAGGCCAGTCGTTGGATTTTACATTTACTGTTCTTCCACTAAATATTGCCTGGGTTCAGATTCATAGATAGACCTTTTTTATGCTGAATTGGTGGCTTTGTAAGGAGTGTTCCATCTAAGAATTTATTACAGATGGGAGAAGAAGATGGGTACTTTTTTGAAGGAAGTTCATTTTTTAACAAAAGGCATTTTGCATTTATTCTTGTTTGTAGTAGAAACAAACTAAAGCACAATGGTGTTTACAGGCTGTAAACCAGATTTGTCACATGTAACATAACCACTCATTGTAGGATCTGGCAGTTAATGAATTGTGTTGCATGTCCTTCATTGTAAGTAAATATGGTATCTGGTAAATACCAGTGTTGATGTAAGTCCCTTACTGTTTACATCTTTTATTTGCAAACATGTGACCTTTTTATTTGTGGCTTGTAACAACACTTCTTTAAAGCTTGACACATGACCTGTGTTGGATGCAGTCAAGTTTGTCTTTCGTTTCTGCAAATTCATGTTTCTATGGTTGTCATTTGTGTAAAGAAAAAACAACAGCTACACTTCAGGAAGAAAACACCCATGTAGTATGATCAGACAAAAAGCACAATTGTGTTTTAGCTGATTTGTCACATGTAAACATGGCCACTTAGTGGCATTTTTTGTCTGAATCCTTTTTTAAGCTGGCATTTTTTATCTATCTCATGTACAGATGCCATTATGTACATTTTGTATTATATTCATATTGTATTGTAAGATGGAAAAACAATGCCATTACATTGCCACCTTTTTCTGTATGTTAACTGTAACAAAGCAATGTAATGAAGACTCCTCTGACCCTTGACCCCAAAATCTCACAAGTCCAAATGAAAATCTCAAGAGCCATTTGTTTTTTTTATTCATGAGCGTGTAATGGGGGTAGTTTCTTATTCATAGAGAATGTAATGGGGGTAGTTCCTTATTCATGAGCATGTAATAGGGGTAGTTCCTTATTCGTAGAGCCCACTGATGCTGAAGGTTTCCTACAACTTTACAAAATTTATTATCCTCAGAATTATGACTTTTTTATTGTTAGAGTCTGAGAATCGGAATGACTATCACTGCAGGTCTTTTAGGTCTTCTCTGAGCCTGAGACAAATGTTGTAGCTGACTTGGGGGGTAGGTGTCAGCTACATCGGGGAATTAGCTGGTAGAGCCAACAAACAAACATCTATGTTACATATTTCTTTAAATTCAGATTCAAAAGCTCTCCTAACCAGTGCTGCCTCATATATATATATCAGCCTAGAGCGGACTTCACAGGAGACATCCTGATATGGTATTTCTGTAACTGGCTTGAATTGTTTCTGGTACATAGATCTGTTTCCTACATTTAACTAAACATTTGATATCTCACTAATGAGTTGTCTAGAAGTTGATTTGAAAACATATATATGATTGCTACATATCTGATCAGACTCACACTCACTTTCAACCTCTCCCTCAAAATACAAATGTTAAATAAATGTAGTTCAAGTGTAAAGGTTGGCAAGGATTGTCAGAGTTCAAGTATAAAATATCTATTTCTTTAAAATCTATATATGAGATACTTTTGCTAATTAGAGAAACTTAATCTAATATCTTGTCTCTAATATCATCAGCATTTTCAAAATCTAAAACTAATTGTAAGTCCTGTAAATAATCATTAATTTGCATAAACACAAATGCCTGTTCTCACTTACAATATAGACCATAGAGCTAGACCAAACCAAATGATTAATGTCCATAAGGTCATGGGGTGAGTGTGCTGTAAAGATTCTGCTTGTATTGTTTTGGAAGATGTGGATTCTATTCAACATGACTATGTACCAGACTAGAAAATTGGAAAACAGTTAAATCATATAAAAGTCCCTATTACACAAAAATGAAAATGTACTTATTTGTGTCATTGTGATTATTTAATATCCAGTATATATTTTTTCACAGCAAGATTTTTTTATTTATAGAAGTCACAAACATTTTGTTTCTTGCACAATATCACTAATTGGTGACCACTGATTACGTTAGTTGTGATTATCGTTTCACACTTAACATGCTTTTAATAGTTTTCTGGTCCAGATTTCCTCTTGATTAGCTTTATTTTGCAAACATTGGAAAATGTCTTCTCTCTGTGATTAGAATGTAGCAATGACAGAACAACCACACTCAGCCTGCAAGAAAGAGAAGAAAGTTTTACAAGGTAGACACCAGACATAAACAAAGTTTCATATTTATTAAGCAATGGGGCTCTTTTTCTTAGCATTAGAACAACGTTTATGTTTTGACATGAATTTGACAAATACTTGTATCAACTGCCCATCAATATTTCTGTAAAAAAAATGAATAACAGTAATATAAACAGAATGCCAACTCGCGTGTTTGTGCTGAAATCATATTTTGGTCGATCCCACCTTTTTATCTCCTCCGCCAAAGGTCGTAAGACTTGAAAGCCATGACCACCTTTGATCCTTTTATTACTAATAACACCCTCCTAAATATCCTGCATTTAGTCTTGAACTCAAGAGATAACGACAGTAAATGTAACGAATTGGCAGCTAGGTGTGTGTACATGCTGGCCTTCGTAATCTGTTATTCTGCCGCGCATGACTGCACCGGTACAAGATTCCGTTTCTCTTTCGACTAATTCCAGCGGATTTCTGTAGTGCAGGGATAGATGCACAGAAAAATTAATAATTTTTAATTTTTTAAACGTGGTAGAGAAGATTTCAACTAGAAATCGTATATGCTGCAGACGGCCATTTAAATGATATTGTCCAACTGCTTGCTGATGTAATCGCACGTGTTTTGATCATCAAGCAATTAAATGCAGATTTTTAGATCAAAAGTTAATCCTACAAGTCAAAATTGATTCCCGCTACCAGTCATAAACGTCAGAAATAAACTCCAAACAATCTTTTGATTTAGTTATGCCCACCCAAGCATGACATCAATGATCTGTTAACTGTGTCCAGTTTGTATTGATTTTGCTTAGGTGTTACATTAATGGCCAATCATAAGGCGTAAACACGCACTTTGTTATGGACAGCGCGTGCTCAGTCAAGGCATTGTGCCAGAGAGCGAATCGAGGGTATTATATATAACTAATGAACCGGCCCAAATTAACGTACGTCATACAAACGCACTAGCTGGAATTTCCATGCATCAGAAATGGGTCATTTAACAAGTATCAAAACCAGAGAGTACGCACAGACGTACATGCCCGTATGGGCGAAAACGTCTATAATTTAAATTATGATGATGACAACGAGGGTACGCATCTAGTGGTAAACCGGTCTTGAGTGACGTGCTTGTCGTCCAAAACTAACGTTACATTGAGGATGTGAAAGAAAACGAATATCTTCCGCATGTTTTCATTTTGAGGCTTCTCAGGTTTCTTTTAATCACTCTACCACCTAAGTTGAGCATGAGGTTCACATGACCAGCATTACAAGCATCAAAATTATGTTTTGAAATATTTTCAGAATGTATAATGGTCGTGTAAAGCGCTGTTGTCTTCCTGTGTGGTTTATGAATTTTAAGTCAACTGTTTGGAGCAGTGGTACTCCCATGCATTCTGTGGTGATTATTTGCATTTAAGTTCAGAGAAAATCCCCAGTAAAATTGAAAAAAAAAAAAGTACAATGAAAACTTTTAGGAACAAAAAGAACACTAAAGACAACCTTGGTATTTCATGAGAAATTATTGTGGAAGTAAATTGTACTTGTATGTTTTATATTTTACTTGTATGTTTGATATATATATATATATATATATATATATATATATATATATATATATATATATATATATATATCCTTTTATTCTCCCCGGGGCCTGGGTAGGGAGGTGATGGATGAGTTAGAAACAAAACTAGTGGTTTACACCATGTTCCCATTGATTGATCAGGGCCCAAATTCACCAATATAAGTCATAATTGAAGACATTTGATTGGTCAGATTATATAAGACTTAAAATGTAGCCAGTCAGATTGCTGGATCCTTTATATTGTATAAATGTTTATGTAAAGAGTTTTCAAGGTGAGGATGAGTAATATGCTAAGTATAACAATAATACATTCTGACATAGGGCTGCATCCAAAAATAGATCAAGTGATCAAAAATTGCCCTGTGTTTGGCCTGGTCAAATGATCAAACCTGTCCTGTGTTTAACCTAGTCAATCAAATAATAAAAACTGTATTGTGTTTGGCCTGGTCAATCAGTTGAAAAAAGCTGTCCTGTGTTAGGCCTGTTCAAAAAGATTTGCAGGTAGCCAAACCTAAATAGCCATTATATATTCCCTGAAATTAAAGAAATTACTGCAGACTAGATCAATCAGTAATTATTGAAGGCCTATATGAGACCATTCTATCTGACAATACTGATGAATTTACACTCCAAATAGAAGGGCTTGGCTTGAAATATATAGTGTCTACCCTTGGGAGTGGGTGTTCTTGTCAATGTTTATATTTCCATTACTTATAACAGGCGTGTCATTTTAAAATCTAATGGATTTACTCAGTTTACTAGACAACCTAGCTATGCAGCTCAATGAATGTGTGTGTGATTTGGATTTTTAATATCACTTTAACAATTTTTCAGTCATATTGCTATGATGTCTGCAGTGTGGCAGATTATAGTGATGCCTAGCAAATGGGCATCTTGTCGCAGACATCTAGCATGCTGGACCACCCAATCACATTATTCTGACACCAGGCTGACCAGTCCCAACAAGAACCTCTTAATGCTGAGTACCAAGCAAGTTAGCTGTTGGTACCATTTTTAAAACTCTTCGGTATGACTCAACCAGGGTTCGAACCTGCGACCTCCCACATCCAAGGCAGACACTCTAACGATTAGGCCACCGGAGTGGTCTCCATTGGATCTGTAGATTTGAGCAGAAAATTCATAAATCCGTACAAAAGAAAGATTTAGGAACTATCATTTTAGGTGGCATTAATACTGACTACATAAAAAAAAAACTCAGTTAAGTAGCTTTGAAACTTGAAGCTTGATCCTGATAATGAAAACTCCAGCTAGAGTAACAGGTAGAAGTGTTTCTATCATTGATGCTGTCTATATTGATAAACTGAACATGTAAGTGAATTAATGTGCCAGTGTAGGTAGTGGAATGACCACTGTCTTGTCTGTATACAGCTGGTATGGATAGATGTGGTGACACATCATCATAGTCCTTGTTGTTTTCATTTGGACTGGACTTGCAACAATGGCAGCTAATGTCAACACTGCCTTAGATATATATGGTACAGATTATAATATATTGCCTGAGATAAGCATGTATCAACAATAGAAAAGGATAAAGACCAATTTAAAACCTAGTGGATTATCATGGAGATCAACAAAGCTTGGCATCAAAGGGATTGATTTTACAAGAAGATAACATGAAATGCTATAGAAAATGAAGGATTAAAGCTAAGTACATTATTGATAAGGCAAAAGTTGAATACTGTAAACAAGTTGTTGATAAAAGTCAGAGTACCAAGACATTATGGAAGCATTGAAAAAGAGCTGAACCCATACAAAACAGTTCTTTCTTCCAGACTTGAACAGAATGATGACATATGCAAGATCTTGGCTACTGTTTAAATGTTAAATAATTTTTTAACAAGCATTGGCAGTCACTATGCAGAACAAGGCTAACACCCCTTTTGGCAGTCACTGTACAGAACAAGACCCATACAAAACAGTTATTTCTCCCAGACTTGAACAGAACTGTTTAAATGTTAAATAATTTTTTAACAAGCAATGGCAGTCACTATGCAGAACAAGGCTAACACCCCTTTTGGCAGTCACTGTGCAAAATAAGGCTGATGCCCCTTTTGGCAGTCACTACGCAGAACAAGGCTAACACCCCTTTTGGCAGTCACTATGCAAAATAAGGCTGATGCCCCTTTTGGCAGTCACTATGCAGAACAAGGCTAACACCCCTTTGAGCTTGTCCTGTTGATGCCTGCTTATCATTTGTAAGAGCTAAAATAATAAATGATCAATATTTGTCAGCAGCTAATGTTAGTGAAGCTGGGTTGTTTTGGTGTGTTTTTTGTACATTTACATGCTTAATAACTTGAGTGTTAATAAATTCTTGGGACTGGACAACATTGATCCTTAAATTCTTAAACTTGCTGCACCAGTAATGAATTGTTGTTGTTGTTGGGTTTAATGCCATTTTTCAGCACATGATAGGCCATACCTGACAGCCAGTATTAATGGTGGAGGAAGAGCAGGGAAAATCCCGGAAAGAACCACCGACCCACGAGAAGCTATTGGCAAGCTTTCTCACATACCCACATTGGTCGAATCGGAGACTCGAACCCATGCAGACATAGGTGAGATGGCAGTGATCCGTAACAGAGAGCGCTTTAGACCAATTGGCCATTCGGGGCCCTGCACCAGTAATGATATATTGTGTATATTATAAACTATAACAGCTATTACCTTTCCAGGTACCTGGAAATGTGCAAAAGTGCATCTGTCTTGAAAACAAAATGATGATCCAAGGAACCTTGGTTCAGTATCCCCTCAACCAATATTATCAAAATTATATTTAAAGCATGTATAATAGCTAAGCAGGTCCAAGAATATTTTTTTTGAACTTCACTTTCTGATTGATAACGTGGATTGAGAAATATCACTCTTGCCAGCTTAATGGATATGTTGTTACAAGAAATGGATGGTGGTTCTTTGACTGGGGCTGTTTTTCTTGACTTAAGAAATATTTGGCCCAGCTGATCATCAGATTCAGCTGCAAAAGCTGAACTGTAATTGTTTGACAACTGTTCTTTACAGTAGCTTAGTTTTTACCTAAATCAAAGGTCTCAGTAACTATTGGCAATACAACTTTTTCATTCAGGTGTCTTTCAAGGTGCAGTTTTAGGCTCTATCTACTTTTATATGTAAATGATCTTCCATTAAGTAATGAGGTCACACATTTTTTGCACACGATGGAACATTGTATACATCTAGTTGAATGCATCTGTCCAAACATGACTAGTTTGCGACTGTTATTAGGGTTGTCCAAACAGCTACTTTGGGACTTTATTAGGGTTTCCAAGCAACTAGTTTGGGACTTTATTAGGGTTGTCCAAACAACTAGTTTGGGGCTTTATTACAGTTCAGTGTTGTGCTCAAGAAAATAAACTAGCAATAAATGAGGGTAAAAGAAAATATAGAATTTTGAGGACATCACAAAAACTGCAAGAATATGGAACCGAAGGTTATTTTATTGGTAAAAATAATCGTCATTTAGAAATGTCAAAGATGGAAAACGTTTAGTTGCATCTATGGGTAATAATAATTTACAATGGGATAAACATATTGACCATATTTGCAAAGCAGTCATGCCAAATTGCCCTGCTTATTAAAATATGAAATATTTATCTGCCGAAACTACATTTATTCTTCCAACCTTTTGTTATTATTCAACTGTGTGGTGATCCTCAACTTTACAGACCTTATAAACTTCATACCAGGGTTGTGGTTTGGTCTATTTTCATGTTTTTAATATATTTATCTACCAGTATAGATTATTTGTCAGAAGCATTATTTACAGAAATACATGTACCTTGGCATGCAGTATATGAAAGGATTGGTTTTCACAAGGCGTACATGGGCATGCATTAGATTAGTCACAGAATTTATTCTGGCTTTATTCAACACTTTACCATTTGAGATCAACAACAAACTTTCATCCACTGAAACTATGAACAAAGTACAGTAATTTCAGAGAAGAAAAAGCTTCCAGTGCCCTGGTCTGTGGAATAAGTTTCTGTGACATAAAAAAAATCAGACTAAAATAATACAGTATTTAAGAATGCATCCTGAGATTGTATGTGTTGATTGTTGTTGTTGTTGGGTTTAACGCCATTTTTCAGTACACGATAGGCTATACATGGCGGCCAGTATTAATAGTGGAGGAAGAACCCAGGAAATGTGTTGGTAATTGGTTATTATAGAACTTGATTTTGTAAGTGTTGCTAGTTGATTATTATACAATTTGAGTTTGTATGTTGCGAATGGATTATTATAGAATTTTAGTTTTTACTGTTCCTAATGGATTATTATAGAATTTCACTTTTTACTGTTTCTAATGGATTATTATAGAATTTTAGTTTTTATTTGTTCCTAATAGATTTTTATAAAATTTCACTTTTTACTGTTCCTAATGGATTATTATAGAATTCTAGTTTTTACTGTTCTTAATGGATTATTTTTATAGAATTTTAGTTTTTACTGTTCTTAATGGATTATTATAGAATTTCAATTTTTTTGTTCCTAATGGATTATTATAAAATTTCAGTTTGTATGTACTGCTAATGGATAATTCTTGAATTTAGTATTTATAATATCAATATTAAGGACATGTAAAACAAAACATTAATTACATGTACTTTGGCCTCTGTATGATGCACATTGTTTATTGAAAATAGTCCTTGGCTGAATGAGTCACCCTGTCTAAATAAAGCATCCTCATCCTCATCATCATCATCATCATCATTGGCTTAAATTTAAGTATAGACTGCTGTTATGTTAGTGATATCAGTGCTTGAGTTAGTAAGTTTCTGTTAAAAACTGGAGCAGGAATTTCCATGACAGATACATAGACAGTCAAAATAAAACCAAAATATTTTTTGTGTGCCAGTCATAAGATAGAGCTTGTTAAGTTATGGTGTTTGTCTGTCTTTCCATCTGTTACCAATTTGGTTTTGCGGTTAATAACTTTAAATGCCCATCATCCACATTTCCCGAACTTGATGGCTTGCCCTTGAGGTAATGATAAATCCTTTGATTTCGGGCCAAAAAATCTTCTCTGGTCAGAATCACTGTAAGTTGCAGAAAGAATTAAAATGGTTTATGCACAAGAACACATGCTCTCCAGTTACCAAATCTTGTGGATAGTGTGCATTTTTAGTAAGGAAGAACTCTATGGATTTTAGGTCAAGGTGACTGCAACTATTTCATTTACCAAGCTTTGTGGATAGTTTATACCTTCATGTAGTGATTTCAGGGTCATAAGGTCAAAGGCCATGGTAATTGACTGAAAGAAGAAAAGAGGTTTCTACACAATAACTCTAGTTCACAACCGTCAACACTTGGAAAACTTTATGAATGGCTTGCACTTTGGGTAAGGAAGAACCATGTAGATTTATAGCCAAAAAGTCAAGGACACTGTGACTGAAATTTAAAATGGTTTTTCCACAGTGACTTAACATGTGCCTCAGCCAAACTTGATGAATGGCTTGCTTATGGTATAAGGTAAAGGGCTATTGATTTTGGGATTAAAAGGTCAAACATCATCACCACTGACTGAAAGAAGAAAATGGTTTCTGTACAGTAACACTAGTTCAGCATCAAATAGATGGCTTGTACTTAGGGCAGAGAAGAAGCCTATTGATTTCAGTGGCAAAAGTCAAGATCACTTTCACAAGAAATTGTTTCTGTTCACAAAAACAATATTTTTTTAAATCATTGTAATAAAAAAATGTATGTACATCAAGACCTGTCTATAATAGGGAACACATTGTTGTCATTAATGAAAATTGCTTGAAGCACTGTGGTTTTTAACAGTTTGAAAATGGTTGGTGTGCACTTCCATGTTCTAGATATAGTTAAATATCTATTCAAAACAAAGAGTCATTACATAGAAGAAGAATGCTGTAAAATACATCATTACAAGTTGGCCACAAATTTGCACAACTGCTCCAGTGGCTTTAGTGGTTAGAGCATCCATCTCGGATGTGGGAGTTTGCCGGTTAGAACCCTGACTGAACCATACCAGAGCCTTATAATAATGGTAATAGCAGCTGCCTCACTTGGTGCTCAGCATTAAAAGGTTGGTGTTAGGACTGGTCAGCCTGGTGTCAGGATAATGTGACTGGGTGGGACACAATGCCACATGTCTGTGGCATGATGCCCCAGTGCTAGACATCACTGTAAACTGCCTCACTGCAGACATCGTAGCGATATGACTGAAGAATTGTTAAAGCTACATTAAAATCCAAATCACACACACATTTTTAACTTCTGCTATCGCCTACAGACTACTGTTGATCAAAAGCTGCATAAATACAACTTGGATTCATTGCAAAACTTATAATTAAATAAAAATGAAAATTTGCACAAGTTGATTATTATTGGACTGTGCTCATCAAATGCACAATAAAAGGGGTGTATTGGCATGGACATTTTGTCAGTATGATTGGCTGTTGAAATCATGTGGGTTTTCTGCATTGGAAAGGAGGTGAGGCCAGCTATAGGAGGTCATCATCTGCTAAAGACTTCCACTAGATCTTGTACAAGTTTCATTTAGTTAATGGATATTGTTCATTATGAACATATGTCATTGTAAGGAGGTAACTGCTAATGCAGGTTTCATTATGTATTAGCATATCATTATGAGATTCAAAACTGTAATTATCACATCACAATTTTTTTGTGATGACCCAGTTTCCTTATAGGAGAATTGGACATTTATGTACTAGAGGAGCAAATTAACAGCAGCTGCTTCCATACTTTGACATTAACATGCATACAAAGGATGTTATCAAGTCAATACACTTAATTATTGGACTTTCATTCAGTTCACACTCATATTATCTGACCTGGGATTGTTAACCTTTATCCACTCGATCAGTGTGAGACGTAGGTAAGATCTTGTCTTCCTTATTTACATGTTTATTTGTATAGTGATGTGGCTGGGATGAAAATTGTAAACTATTCCTTATAGACAGTATGAAGTAAGAAAATTTTAAATCATTGCATGATTTCTGAAATCATGTTTAATTTTTTTATTATTTCAGATCATGTTATGCCCCAACTGGGGCAAAAGTAGGCATAGTTTTGTGGAAACTACCATGTACTTTCATTAAGAGATCTTGTCCATTTCATATTTTCATTTTGATATGAAAGGTTGAAAATTCTTTTGCTCATCCCTGGTTTAGTTCGAGAATTTATATCAACACAATCACTTGAACTGACTTAACAATTTAAAAACAACAGACAATTTAGAAATAACACAGAAAAAAGAAGAGATCTTAATTGCCGAGAAAACCAAATGAGTTAACTTGACTATAATAATGATAATAATAGAAATAATAAATAAATAAATAAATAAATAATAATAATAATAATAATAATAAACTTATTTACATTAGATGCAACTCATTTTACTAATTACCAGTCAATCTCCCATATGATGGTTACATAAACTAGGCAAACTCCCATATGACCGTTCCATAAACTAGGTAAACAAGGGGTAAGCAATTAAATTGGAAACAATAATATACAGAGTTCAGGGTTAAGTGGCAAAAATATTTCCTTAAAAGGCATATCTAAGGCCAATTAGAACATCCAGAATCTGAGATGCATAACATCTGCTGTATGTAATAAAGTAATAACAGTGGGGATATTTTGAGAGTTATCAGGGTCATCAAAATAGTGTAACAACTTGTATTTACAACTGTAATGTTGTTTTTCTTTAAGTCACGGGTAAGTATTTCTATTCACATTTATTTGAAAGGGATTTTCTGCCTAAAGTTTATTGTAGAATTCGTTATTTTTACATTTCTAGAACTTTGAATTGCTACCGTGTATTCATTATTTTGCTGAATTGCCTTTAATGCTAGGGCATACCTACAAGAGGTAAGTGGGTAACTAGTGCTTGTATAGTAGTTTGTTGTAAGGTGATTGACCTCACAGTTGTATTGTGTACATAACTATTGTGACACAGTAAGGTCTTATCTTAATCAATTCATGTGACTTTATCCTCATTTGACAACAGAATTACAGTGAAGTTAATGATCACCAGTTACAGCCCTTTATATCAAAGTTAAACCTTTCCTTTATGGAAAGTATACCACAAAAGAAAATAATGGATAGACTGTTAATTGTGCTATTATTTTATTGCTTGATTACAGTGCAACTTTGGTTGATATATCCATACTATCGTCTATATGTAACACCTGTAGTAATACTTCTTGATGTCAACAATGGAGTCATGATGACAAAGGCCAACCTTTCCAGACATAATTCAAAGTTGATTTACTTCGTTATTCTGAGGTTTCTTCAAATGAATCTTACATTTCTTGCTCATTTAAAATGAAATTTATTAAAGTCCTGAAATAATTTTTATCTCACAACACAGAAAATCTGCAAGTTTCACAAATTTTGTTTGTAATAAGAATTAGGTAAGATCATCTGTTTATGTATGTAACAAATAAGCCAAAAGTAAGTAATAAAAAATAGAAAATTAATCACACGTGATAAATAAGTAACCAATCAGACACAAGCTAGTTACAAATAAGTAATGGCCTAGTGGTAAGAACGTCCTCCTCGGATGCGGGAGGTTGTGGGTTCGATACCTGGCCGGGTCAAACCGAAGACTTACATAAATGGTACTAACAGCTGCCACACTTGGCGCTCTGCATTCATAGGTTAGTGTTAGGACTGGTCGGCCTGGTGTCAGGATAATGTGACTGGGTGGGACATCATGCTACATGTCTGCGGCATGATGCCCCAGTGCTAGACATCACAATAAACTGCCAAACTGCAGAATTCGTAGCGATATGACTGAAAAATTTGTTAATGCTATGTTAAAAATCCAAATCACACACACACATACATAAATAATAAATATATCACAAGTAAGTAATAAGTAAAACATAAGTAACAAATAAGTAAGTAATAAATAAGTAGCAAATAGTAACAAATAAGTCTTAAGTAAGTTACAGTCTCACAAATAAGTAACAATTCAGTCACAACTGATAAACAAGTAACAAGTTACAAGCAGGTAACAAGTAAGTCGCAAGTAAGTAACAATAAATCAACAAATCAATCTAAATTAAGTAACAAATAAGTCAGATATTGGGAAATAATTAAATGTAAGACCTTACGAATCTCACCTTTTTATGCAACAGGAAGCAAATAGTTTAAAAAAAATTGCAACACTCAAGTGCCTGTCAAATTTTAGTAGCCATCAGGCTACCTATTTTAATGGCATTGTAAATTTTAAGTTGCCAAGCTTTAATAATTTGTCACTCTAGACACTGAGAACAGAAATTGAGTGGGACATAATGGTAGTTGATGTAAAAGTCAAGGATTTAGTTATAGGCATACTGAGTAGTTATAAAAAAGTATGATTATTTCAAAGCATACGTACATGACATAGCTGTCAACAGACATCTGCTGCTTTCTCAGGAGGGTTGTTAAAATTCAATATTATATTCTCAGTGTGTCTTCACACATTTATTTTTGGACATAAGATTATTTTTGGTCAAATAATTTTTTTAAGTCTTTCATTTTCTGCCATCATTTTAAAACATTGTTATATATGCACTGGTACTTTCAGACACAATAATTTGTTGTTCTACATTGGTAAGATAAGAGAGAAAGATAGAGACATGCTACCAGAAAGCGGAAGAAAGGCTTGCTTGTCATTAAAAACAGCCCAGACAAGTTACATGTATGATTCAGTTGTTCAACTTTTCAAAAATTGAGAGAATAATGTATTGTCGTTTTTTAGCTAACTGACAGCATATCATTGTTTTTTAGCTTACAGACAACACACCGTTGTTTTTTTTAGTTGACAACATATCTTTGTTCTTTAGCTAACTGTATTGAATAACATTTATTTAAACCTATTTTACTTAAATGTAGAGTGAAAAAAATTGTCATAAAAATAGGGATAAAAATAAATCATATTGAAAGGAAAACTTTTCTTCAAGTCAAAATTTTTATCATGCATATTTAGTCTAACACTTGTATTGTGGATAATACTTATATTGTGGATAATACTTGTATTGTGGATAACACTTATTTTGTGGATAATACTTGTACATGTATTGTGGATAACACTTACATTGTGGATAATGCTTGTACATGTATTGTGGATAACACTTATATTGTGGATAATACTTGTATTGTGGATAACACTTATATTGTGGATAATACTTGTACATGTATTGTGGATAACACTTATATTGTGGATAATACCTGTACATGTATTGTGGATAATTCTTACATTGTGGATAATACTTGTACATGTATTGTGGATAACACTTATATTGTGGATAATACCTGTACATGTATTGTGGATAATTCTTACATTGTGGATAATACTTGAACCTGCATCTGGTCATGTAAAGGTGTCAGTTTCGTTTTCAGTGATTAATACATTTTTGTAAAAAATATAACTATCAATAAAAAATATCCTTATTTCATACGTTCTATTTGTTATTATTAATTTATAAGTATTGGAATTGAATTTACTGTTAGTCTTATGTATGTTTCATACAGGACCTTACATGCTAAGATCTATTGTACTATATTATATAGTACTGTATAACATTCAGGACCAATTTTCTCCTCTCTCACTGAAGTACACTATAGCTTTAAATATCTGGAGAGCTACAATCAAATTTTCATTTTGGTTTTATTTAACGACAAGTTTTGCAATGAATCCAAGTTGTATTTATACACTTTTTGATCATCAGTAGTCTGTAGGTGATATTAGGGGTTAAAAACGTAGCAGATTCATTTGCCCCACACGTGAAGTCAAGTGTTTCAGTATGCTTTCATTTTCTTATGGACTGAAATTAGACAAAACCAGACAAGTAAGGTTGGATTTTATTCATTAATGTATACATTGCTGCATCATGTTATTTGGAGCCTTATATTATTGAGACGGTTTTGTTTGCTTAGGCTTTGGTTTTTTTGTTTTGTTTTTGGACAGTGCAGTATTTTTTATTGTTAGGGATAGGAAAATCATATTATTTTTACCAATTGAAAGCATATAGGAAAATATCGTACAGTATATGGTATTCTCCAAAACAACATTGCATATTGCTTGACCTTTGATTTACTGATAGGGTTTTTATCTTCATTGTCTTCCGATGATGGTTTATGTTAATAAAGCCTTTACCACATTTAGCTGTTCACCGTTTGGTTTGGTTTTGTGCTTTATGGCACAGGAACACAAGTAGGTTATTTAATGCCAATGCAGTTGGAGTAAAGTGCCTTGCCCAAGTACACGGTCCTAGCTCACCCAGCCTGGTCAGATGGTCAGATTTGAACCCATGTTGTTTTGGTCATCAGTCTGGCATGCAGCTTATGTAAATTTGACAGTGATTTTACTGGAGTCTAAATTTTCTGTACTCGTGTCCTCATCCTGTATTTTGATTTTGTGCCAAAAACAGAGGTTCATTAAAGTGTGCTGAATTACATGTATTTGCTGGCTGTACAGTACTGTCTTGCTATAGCACTGTTCTTGGCAGCCATTAAAGTGTGCTGAATTACATGTATTTGCTGGTTGTACAGTACTCCCTTCTTGACATCCATAAAAGTGTGCTGAATTACATGTATTTGCTGGTTGTACAGTACTCCCTTCTTGGCATCCATAAAAGTGTGCTGAATTACATGTATTTGCTGGTTGTACAGTACTCCCTTCTTGGCAGCCATAAAGGTGTGCTGAATTATATATAGGTATGTACACTATCATCCTGGTGTAATCAGCAACAGATGTAAAAATTATCCATCATTGTCAGTGATCCATTACTGTCTAGTATTGGGGCTTTTTATTTCTCTATAAAATTTGTTTTGTTTTTTTTTCTTCCAAATTTGCCTGACAATGGTACCATACCTGCCTGATAAAAAGGACTGTAATGTTAAGTATTTGGTCCCTGACTACACCTTTCTTATAAAAAGGACAGTGTTATAATGATGTGCTTTACAGAGAGGGGTCTTTGTAATAGAGTGGCATAACAGGTCTGTAGTGTTTATTTAAAATCATATTTGTAGTAAAAAGACTGAAACCTTTTTGAATTTAAAGAATTGCATTGAACACCTTGGATTTTGAAAAATGTGATTTTATGCTTGAAATGTCATTGAAGTTCTTGATAGACTCCTTGAAGTTTTTGCAAAAAACTACCTGAATATCAAATTGAATACAAAATGTTAAAACTGAACAATCTACAGTACCTCTAAAATTTATAATTTTTTTGTCATTTGAAATGTATTTTTCGAAAATAATGAGTAGACCAATTCATAACATGGAACACAATTGGTATACAACATGGGTAGTTACCAGCTGGTGTGCAGCGATATAAACAGAGTGAGATATATTGAAAGCAGAGTTTCTCATAACAAAGAAATGCTTGTTGAAAATTAATGAGATCCATAAAATAAAAAAAATCAGAAAGGCATTGAGAGCTTTCTGGGAAGGTACAAACTGTTGATCTATTATGTAGTGTAGCATACAAGGTTAGTGTGGTGTTTTGAGTTGTTTATAAGTGGTCAAGTACAAGTATGGTATATAGTAGAATTCCAGTGTTTATATATAACTGTACAGTGTGTGTGTGTGTGTTTATTTATAACAGTGTATATGTCATTTGTTTTGATTCCATTTGTCTTGCCTCCGGCTTAACAAAGTTCATCAGTTTGATGTATTATTTATACTCCCAGTACATCTAACTAATGCCCACAGTGATGTCAGATTTAAATTTGTGTGACAGACTATAATTTTGTTAGTTTTGCTTACCTCATACATTGGCCAAATACACTACTTAAACCAGGGTAATTCAGTACATGTACAAGAAATGTGTGAACAAGTGTTGGTCACAGTTTGTCCGTCTGGAATGAAAGAGTTACTCTGCTCATCTCAGAATAACTTGCACCTGTTGAAATCAGTGTAGATTCAGACCTGCAGGTTTATAGTGCACAGGTAGGTAATGTAACGCTGTAAAATCTAATTAGTTGTAGTTGTTGTTGTTGTAGGGTTTAACACTACTTTTCAGCACAAGATATATACATGGCAGCCAGTACAATTGGTGGATGAAGAACCTGGGAAAACCCTGGAAAGAACCACCAAACCCTGGAAAGAACCACCAACCCATGAGAAGCTACTGGAAATCTTTCTCACGCACCCACATTGGCCAAGCCTGAGACGTGAACCCACACAGACAGACATGAGATGGTGGTGATCCACAACAGTGAGTGCTTTAGACCACTCGGGGGCCCCTATCTCTCTCTCCCTCTCTCTCTCTCTCTCTCTCTCTCTCTCTCTCTATATATATACATATATATATATATATATATATATATATATATATATATATATATATATATATATATATATGTCAGCACTATCATGGCTAAAAAGTGACATACGTTCAGGCATTTCATAAAAACAGCTGTAACTTCATGTGATGTAATCCAGTGCAAAATTGGATTCTTAAAAGGAGATATTGAGAAAAGAAAGCAATAGATAAACCTGTGCATAGCGGTTTCCTTGTTATAATTAATTAGTAACCATGTGGGCAACCCAGGAGTTGAAGCATGCAAGGAGAGCTGGAGATAGAGAAAAAGCTAATGCAGTTAAAATAAAAACAAAAATCAGAATGATGTAATTCTTAAGCTGTAATGGAAACAAAAGTCAAAATGGTGTAATTGTTGAGTTAAAAAGAAGTTTATTTGTAGATTGTCATGACAGAAGTACAGATAAGTTGACCGTAACGTTTAATCAGGTCATATTTAATCAGTGTAGCATGGTCCTTAACAGCTGTTTTAGATAGCTTAAGTATTCTTATTTGTTGACAAAAATCTTTAGCTTCAAATTTATATCAAAGGACATGTAATTATTTATACTTTGTTACCTTGAACACATCACAGCATCTGTTGTAATTTTCAAAAGAAACAGACATAAGAGATGTCATCTGTATTTGAAATGAAACAAACATGTTTCTTTGATGATTTGTCATTTATTCTTCCATTTAATTAAAAATATCTATTTTTGTTTAATTGTAATTTTAAAACTTTAATACAGAAGTATTCAGTTATTACATATTTTTGATGTTGGTTTTGTCAGTTGTAATTATACCACTTGTAAGGCATTATTGGCTATACGGTGTGGAGGAATGTGAGTTAAGTACTTTTTGCATGGATGCATCAAGGCAGCCAACCCATGCTGGCCTAGGTGTGTGTTTATGCCATGACCCTTGGATTATGAATTAGCTACTGTACAGTGGCTTTCCTTTTAATCTTTGGGTGCATGCTTGTCTTGCGTAAGCTAATATGCCATCTTATGAAGTGCATATATACCAGAGAGCTGATGTCACTTGTGTGGGCTGTTTTCTTGAGGAACCAGGTAGCTCAGTGGATAGATTGTTCAGCTGGAGTTCAAACTTCTGTGTCAATTGGCTCTTTTGTTACCCTTGGGCAAGGTACTTTGTCAAATCTCAACTTCTTAGAACTGTTGTTTGTAACCATAGTAACAAACATAACTGATAGCAGCTAATGTTACTTGTTAAAAATCAAAAACCATGGTAAATAAAGATTTATATGGCATTTCCTCATTATATGGCCTTTCATTTTTACACAGTTCTTGTTACAAGGCCCTTCATTATTACACAATTCAGTTACAAGACCCCTCATTATTACACAATTCCTGTTACAATGCATTTCATTATTGGACAAGTCCTATTATAAGGCCCTTCATTATTATACAATTCCTATTACAAGGCCTTTTATTATAATACAGTTTGTTATAAGGCCCTTCATTATTACACAATTCCAGTTACAAGGCCCCACATTATTACACAATTCATGTTACAAGGCCTCATTATTACACAATTCCTGTTATAATACCCTTCATTATTATATAATTCCTGTTAAAAGGCCTTATCAATTCACAGGTCCTGTTATAAGGTCATTTATGGTAACATATTTCCTGTTATAAGTCCATTTATTTTAGCACAGTTCCTGTTTTAAGACCCTTCATTACAACACAGTTCTATTTATAGGACACGTGGTACTAATGGTATGGAAAAATGGGAACTAGCCTGGAAATGGGTGAATATAAAATAGAGTATATATGGGTTAGGCCGACCAGGATTGGTTAATAATGTAAGTTATGTTGTAGGAAAAAGAATCTTTTGAGATCTTATCCTAGCAAGTGAGGAAAAAAATAGAGACATTGTTTTATTGATGGAAGTGCAGTTCTTCAACAGTCTTGAGTTTGGAACACTCATTACTGAAATTAGCACTTTACTCTTTCATGCGGAATTGAAAGCACATGTTTCGAACACATGCAGGTCCTGAAAACGCCACAGCTCATATCCTTTCCTCTACACAAAAGCTGACATCCAGGTTTCATCTATACTGATAAATATAGGTTTGATCATGAGCACTCAAAATTTTTAAGTTATTGAATTTTTTATATCATGATGTTTGCATAGGTTTATGATGGGAACTGAATTAGTACCGTGAGTCCTATAAGGACCTTTCTTTATTACTCTGTTCATTGGGTTAAGACCACTTAATATTATTACTATTATTATTATTATTATTTGGATCCAATTCATAAACAAGTATATCCAGCAGAAGCATTCTGTATGAAAGGGTCAAGGGCACTCTTCCTTGTTGGTTTCAGTTTGCTACTCCTTAAAAACAGCTCCAAACCTCAATGTTTGTCAGCAGGTTTTGCCTGTACAGGTAGCTTGACATACCAAGTAAGATGAATTAGATGAATTCATGTGTAGGTAGTAATGCATGGTTAGCCATTATACTTTTTAAGTCATCTTGCTCCATCTTTTGCTTATCTCTAACTTGTTTTCTTTTCCAGGTGATATTCACTCCCACCTGTGACCTGCTGGCAGATTTACCTGGGAATTGTTCATTACATGTTTGATGTCAATTATGTAAAATTATCTAGCTATGGCAAGATAACCTATCTTGCCTGAAGCTTTCATTCCTCCTGAATGAGGAGGGCTCTCTGTGACAGATGTACATGTATGTTTACACTTACCTTTGAGAGACCATCTTTAGATTTCTCATTTAATTATAATGCAAGACTTGAAGAACATAAAAATTTGAAGGTCCAGATTTGTGTGCTGTACTTAAGAGGAATCATCTGAGCTCCTAAATCATTTAGAAAGTTAAAATGTACCGTCCATATCATACTTTAATATTTTTGCATGTACGTGTCATGCTTCCAACCAGACTTAAGATTTAGAGGAGTGATTGATAACATGCATAGAAAATGGCGGATACACAAAAGGAGGTAAATCTTATCACAAGTCAACCGAAGATGCATAGGATGTTTCCATTTGGAAATGGTAAAATACAAAGTGAGTTAAGTGTTGAAATAAATGGAAACTATCAAACAGACAGGGAACAATGCATTCAGAAGGGAGAATGTACATCAGAACAAATCTCTAATGGAATTGGATCACACAGTCCTACTTCTGAATCTTGTAGTAATTGTGGAGAATTCACTAAAAGTGACTTGCAAAATTCACAGGATAGAGGATGTACTTGCTCCCAAAATGTTACAGATCTTCGTAAAAGGTGTTCTGAAAATGATGAAAATATTCACAATGGATGTTCACAAAATAATGCAGGTGTTCACTCGCTCTCTGTTGATGATGTACATAGAATGTCAGCAGATTCTCTCCCAGCACATCTGCTTGATAGAAGTGTGTCATGCTCAATTTTAGAGAGATTCAGACATGAATTTATGAAGAGGGAATCTTCAAGGTCAAGTGCTCAGACTCAGCATGAAGGCTTGCAAAGGTCAAATGACCAAGGTGGAGGTGAACCCGAAATCTGTGATTCAAGTAAGCAAACAGCATCTAGTCAGTGTGCTGTTGATGACACAATTACAAGTCCCGATGATAACATAGCTCATATAGGAACACATCAGTTACCAAATATAAAATCAAAACGATCGTCAACATCATCAGGGAAACAGTCGTCATGGCTGCTGCGGCTGTTTGAATCAAAACTCTTTAATATGTCTATTGCTGTGTCTTATCTATTCAATTCAAAAGAGCCAGGTGTCCAAACATACCTAGGTAAGTTATTTAGATAGATACTTGGACATATTTAGAATAATGCATGCACATGCCTTACAGTACACACACGCCATTTTTAGTCAAAACTTGTCTCTTAGCCATGTGTAATGGTGGTTTCTGTAATATGTCAGAAGAATCATGATTTTCTAAGAATTTACTAACATGCATGTCCGGTGTATCATTACCAATTTGTGAATTAACTGAGTCTCAAAAACAGATCTTTGTTATGTTTTTATTAAGTACTAAAATATTGAGTGAAGAGTTAAGGAACTGCCTACTTGTATGTACATGCATGTAATGTATCAGTGTTTATGATATCTTTGATATGTGCATATTATGACACACGAATGTCTACAGTGTTTCTTGTAATATGGCATATATTTATTTTCTTTGTTGATATTCTTATGGCACTGACCATGATGGTGATGTATGATGAAATATCGTAAGTCTGATGACCATGATAGTGTTATATGACATCATTATGAATCTGATGACCATGATAGTGTTATATGACATCATTATGAATCTGATGACCATGATAATGTTATATGAAATCATCATAAGTCTGATGACCATGATAGTGTTATATGACATCATTATGAATCTGATGACCATGATAGTGTTATATGACATCATTATGAATCTGATGACCATGATAGTGTTATATGACATCATTATGAATCTGATGACCATGATAGTGTTATATGACATCATTATGAATCTGATGACCATGATAGTGTTATATGAAATCATCATAAGTCTGATGACCATGATAGTGTTATATGACATCATTATGAATCTGATGACCATGATAGTGTTATATGACATCATTATGAATCTGATGACCATGGTAGTGTTGTATGATACCATTATGAATCTGATGATGATGTTCGTGATATATGAGGCCATCATTATGAATCTGATGACAATGATAGTGATATATGATGACATCATTATGAATACAATGACAATGATAGTGTTGTATGATATCATTATGAATCTGATGATGATGTCGGTGATATATGAGGACATCATTATAAATCTGATGACCATGATAGTGATATATGATGACATCATTATGAATCCAATGACCATGATGGTGATATGTGATGATGTCATTATGAATCCAATGACCGTGATGTTGATATATGATGATATCATTAGTTATACATAGGAAGATATGTACCAATGTTTGAAATCCATTGTTTTGTTTAGGTGAATATTTTTAGCACTAATAAAGATTTGGATGTGCAGCCATTATTTACCATGCAGCATCAGATGGAATTTAAGGTTTATTGTTCCATTCCATTGTGTAATATCAACATCCGTTTCAAAATGGGCTCACTTCACAGGTGGCTGTTTTGTTTATTGACATGTACAGGATCTTATAACATCAACATCCATTTGAAACTGTGATGAATTCACTGGTAGCTGTTTTATTAATTGACATCAGCATGATCTTTGCTAAAACCTAATGAAACAGTGCTAAACTTAGCTGATAAAATTTCCACAGGCTAAAACTGCTGTCATTGTTTATCATGACTAACAATAGAGATGCTATTCACGTTATTTTTGGCTGACAGGGATGACCTGTTAGCTTAACTTTTCACTTTAATACAAACCAGTATCTAAGCTGTAAAGCTAACTTTTCACTGGAATACAAACCAGTATCTAAGCTGCAAAGCCTTTAAGACCTCTCTGGTGGCCTAGGTGGTTAGGGCTGGTTCAAACCCCGGCCGATAATACTGAAGACTTATAAAAATGGTACTAGCAGCTGCCTCGCATTGTGCTCAGCATTAAGAGGTTAGTGTTAGGACTGATCGTCCTGGTGTCAGGATAATGTGGCTGGGTGCAACATGATGCCCCAGTGCTAGACATCACTATAAACTGCCTTACTGCAGACATCATAACACTATGACTGAAACAGTTTTAAAAATCCAAATCACACACACAGACACACGCAGACCCTCTAACATCACAATTCTATTTATTGGGCGCATCATCATCTTGATTTGAGTATTGCCCATTGCAAGAGATATGACTGATGCCAGCACATTAATTATAAAATAAATTATAAAGATTTCAATCAGGTCGTGAGATCTACCGAGAAGTCTTTGGCTTTAATTAGATTTGGAACTGCTTTTTATGAAACGTAAGTGGAGATCGTTAACTTGTTTAAAATGGAGGTGTGCTTAGACCAAATAAAAAAATGTATGGTTCTGGTTAATATCCAGCCTTCCCTATAGTTTCCTATAAACCCTATGGGGGGATTGGAAAAAAAAAAAAAAAAATTCTGGGAGAAAGCAATTAGTAATTGAATGAATCCACAATAGAGGTTAAAATCAGTATGCAAATGATGCTTATTTTCAAGTTTTGCTTCATTTAAGTCCATCCCAATCTAATTAAAATCAGATTTCCACTGTCATACATGAAGATCTGACAGTGACTGTGTAGGAGTTATGTTCTGGTAACCTTTGAATTAGCCAATGGAAATGCAGCTCTCAAAATTTTTAAAGTGGAACAAATCGTTTGGCACACATTTGATGTACTTCAGCCACACTGCTCAGTCTCCCAAATGCAAAGATGACTCCATCTGATTAGCTGATAAAATTAGTGGTTATGATAATAACATAGGCTACCAGAACATGAACCCAGCGGTCACTGCCAGATCTTCACATAGGACACGGGAGATCTGATTTAGATAGAATCCACTGGGACCAACTAAAAACGTTTGCACCAACCTAACTATCCTCATGTTTTGTTTTGATTTGCTTTCAGTTTAACTGCAGGACCATACTTATGTTTTTTACTTCACCGTAATAGGATTTCTTTTTTAATGTAATGTTGCCTCATCGAGGCATCAGACCACACTTCAAAACTTTTCCAATGCACATTTTCCAAGTCAGCTTCAGCAGTATGTGATATTTTGTTACACCTTACTGATCAGCTGAACATTGGTGAAAAATAACAGCCACCTTACTGAGATCTTTTTTAGGTTGGCAGGTTTAAAGTTGCTTTTTGATTGGTTGTTTGGCTTATCTGAAAATACAAAGTCTTGACTGTGTTCTTAAATTAGAAATATCACGCTATTACGTGGTGGATCCAGCAGAACCAGCACCCCCCCAACCCATCCGATTTTGCTGTGCCAGGAAAGGTGGTTGTGTCTGTGGGGTTTTTAGTTCATTCCTACCGCAAATGATCTAGACTGACATTTCCAGAATAGTTCAGTCCTGGATTGAAAACTGCATTATCAGCAGAACTGTGTCCTTATTTGAATAATCACCGCCTGAAGGCTTTATACAAATCTCATTAGCCACCTTAGCCACTATTACAGCATTCAAATGTCTGAATTCAGATTTGCGGCTAATGCATATGATGGATTATTTTCTCTTTTTCTCACCAGGAAGTATTTTTGACAAAGATGGCAACTCATTGGTATTGAATTTGGCAAAATGACATCATTAGAAATACAGGTTATTTTCTGCATTTGTAAAAAAAAAAATGACTTTATTAAAAATATAGAATATTTTCTACAAACATTGACAGTACATGTATTAGAAATATTGAACATTGTGTACAAAAATGATATCATTAGAAATATAGAATATTTTCTGCATTTTTTAAAATAATTACTTAGAAATATGGAGTCTTTGCTGCAAATTTTGTATAACAATGACATCGTTAGAAATATGGAGTATTTTTGTGCAAAAATGACATTAAAAATACAGATTATTTTCTATCAGAATTACATCATTTAGAAAGGGCCCCCAAAAGTTCAGTTTACTACCAAGAATTTATTGTAAGCAAAGATTACTGTTTGCAAAGCAAGCAAAAATGCTTCCTTTTAGTGCCAAAAATGCAAGAAATATTGTAGACATTGATGATATCGTAAACATAATATCATCTACACTGTCAGTGAAGTGACTAACATGGGATAATCATACATTTCAGTACTTTCCCAACAGGGCAAATGTTTATTTAAAGACATTTCATCCCCACCCACCCCCGTATAAATATCTAACTTTGTTAACACCGCCCCCATTTAAAAATCCTGGATCCTTACCTAGGCCTTTATGTCAACAGAGGTTTTATTGATCCCAGATCAAACATTGTAAAGTGTTCCAAATCAGAATGCATGTGTGGATCCATGTGTTGAATAATGAATATGGCACACATGTGACAGCCATGCCCAAGTTACATGTTCAGATATGTAGAACTTTTATTTCATATTTTATGCTAGTGTTTGATACTGAAGAACAAACATTATTAAGTGAGTTAAACTGTGTCAGGTTGCAGTATACATGATAACAATTTAGTTTGCATAGGTCCTAATGTGTGAATTATCAGTAAACATGTTCATTTACCTATGGCAGGGAGAGGTGGACCTTTCAGTAATGATTTGACTTAATTTAATGTTTATGATTAGATTTAAGATGCAATGTAAGTCCACTTGTGGTGCAATGTAAGTCCACTTGTAATGGATTAAAATGCAATATAGGTCCACTTTGAAATGGATTAAAATGCAGTGTAAGTCCACTTGTAATGGATTAAAATGCAATTTAGGTCCACTTTGAAATGGATTAAAATGCAGTGTAAGTCCACTTGTAATGGATTAAAATGCAGTGTAAGTCCACTTTAAAATGGATTAAAATGCAGTGTTAAGTCCACTTTAAAATGGATTAAAATGCAGTGTAAGTCAACTTGTAATGGATTAAAATGCAGTGTAAGTCCACTTGTAATGGATTAAAATGCAATATAGGTCCACTTTGAAATGGATTAAAATGCAGTTTAAGTCCACTTGTAATGGATTAAAATGCAGTGTAAGTCCACTTGTAATGGATTAAAATGCAGTGTAAGTCCACATGTAATGGATTAAAATGCAATATAAGTCCACTTTAAAATGGATTAAAATGCAGTACAAGTCCACTTGTAATGGATTAAAATGCAGTGTAAGTCCACTTGTAATGGATTAAAATGCAATATAGGTTCACTTTGAAATGGATTAAAATGCAGTGTAAGTCCACTTGTAATGGATTAAAATGCAATATAGATCCACTTTGAAATGGATTAAAATGCAGTGCAAGTCCACTTTAAAATGAATTAAAATGCAGTGTAAGTCCACTTTAAAATGGATTAAAATGCAGTGTAAGTCAACATGTAATGGATTAAAATGCAGTATAGGTCCACTTTGAAATGGATTAAAATGCAGTGTAAGTCCACTTGTAATGGATTAATATGCAGTGTAAGTCCACTTGTAATGGATTATGGTAAAATGTTAATTCATGTAAAGTTTTATTTACAGATCTAGTTGTAATGAATTATAATACATGTAAATGTTAATATTGATGTGTTTTATTTAGAGATTCACTAGTAATGAATTATAATACATGTAAATGTTAATATTGATGTGTTTTGTTTAGAGATCCACTAGTAATGGATAATAATACAGTGTTAATTTTGATGTAATTAATTTTTACAGAAAGAAGAGATATGCAAAAATACATCAAAATAACAGTACATAAAACGTATCTGCTTTGTATGGTATAATTAATTAGCTACAGGGTACACCAATTTTGAAAATCCATTGTCCCTGGGCAGCTCGCTTTGAAAATTTTGTTGCAAAGTCAGTTTTTTTGGTTGCTTGTTAAAGTAACCTTAGGCAAGATGACAGATTTCTCTGCCTACCAGATCACGTGACTTGACTCCCTGTTTACCTCCGACAAATGTAGTGTATGGGGTAGATATATATTTCAGTTTAAGTGATAATGCATATTAAGAGTCATTTGTATTATTCTTAAAAATGTAAAATTATCAAGTTGCATAAATTATATTGCAGTAGACAATATTTATATTTGTATTTCAAGTTCATGTAGTAATACTCGCATTTTATTTCAGTAAATAATAAAATCAATTTTAAAAATGCTTGAGAATATATTCATGTAAAAGAAAATTGGCTCCCAAAAGTGTTGACGTATTTAGTATGTAATATTATCTTTATTCATTTTATCTGACTTATGTTTATGCTGCCATAGAAGTAAATGAATTAAAAAATATATAACAAAATTGTAAATAATTACTGTTTAGAAATATACTGTTGTGCATAATAATTTTAAAGTTCTAATCCCTTCATGAGATGGAATTTTGATTACTGATGTCTTTTGATGTAAACATGTAACTGCATGCATAACATACTAAGGATAAATATTAGAAACCTTATTTCTGGGACAAACCAAAGACAAAGTGTAAATTTTCAAACTTTAAAAAAAAATGCAATCTAGGTTTCAGTGCATTCAACAGAAGGAAAAAAATACATCATAAAGCCCAAAAGTTAGGTCTCCACCCATATTCAAGACATGTTTATTTTTACATATATATTTTTCAGTTTCTATTTCATTTGTTTTTTTTTCAACAAACTGTAGATGGGCCATGCTTTTCTACATACTTTTATACAAACATTGCCTTTACCTGTGTCTATATTCAGCTGATTGTACATGCAACCATTAGTCTTTATCTGCCCAAGTTTTAGCTTTTCACCGTTATTGATCAAGAAATCTACAAACCATTGCAGCCTAGTGGTAAGAGCATCTGCCTCGGATGCAGGAGGTCGTGGTTCAATCCCCAGCTGAGTCGTACCAAAGACTTACAAAAATGGTACTAACAGCTGCCTCGCTTGGCACTCAGCATTAAGAGGTTAGAGTTAGGACTGGTTGGCCTGGTGTAAGGATAATGTGACTGGGTAGGACATCATGCTACATGTTTGTGGCATGATGCCCCAGTGCTAGACATCACTGTAAACTGCCACACTGCAGACATCATAGTGATATGACTGAAAAATTGTTAAAGCTACGTTAAAAATCCAAATCACACACACAAACCATTGCAAGATTTGTTGGTTAATCAATCAGCATGATTGACAAGTGGTGATAGGTCAGTCAATGCAGTTGCCTATGATTGATGTAATAGATTCAGCAACTTTGTCACATTTGTAAGTATTCCAAATTGTATGCAATGCTTATAGCTCATTATCAAAGCTACTATTGGAAAGTGTCACACAAGTTTGCATATTTATTTAATCGATTTTGAGTTAAGCAAATGAAAGTTAAACAGTTTAATTTTTTGAGGGTGTCTTGATGTCCATCAGCTTTCTGGCATTTGGGCACCCATGACCAGACACTTCTCCATATTTTACATTTTTATCAGTCTGTTTTTCAGTGTTTAGCTGTTAAGAGATAATAGAAATACTGTTATCATTTGTTGGCAAGAGATAAAGATACTGTTATTTGTTGGCAAGAGATAAAGATACTGTTATCATTTGTTGGCAAGAGAAAGATGCTGTTATCATTTGTTGGCAAAAGATAGAAATACTGTTATCATTTTTTTGGCAAGAAATAAAGATACTGTTATCATTTGTAGGAAAGAGATTAAAGATACTGTTATCATTTATTGTTATGGTGAAAAAGGATCACCCCTTTTGGGGTTGGTAGTATTAACTGATAGCTTAATCAGATAATGAATAGATGACACATTTGGATTTGTGTGGCTTCTTACCAATTATGTTGGATAGCAATAGCTCAACAATTTACTAAGGAATTATATTGGGGTAATTTGGGTTCCTTGTGGGTACCCAGAGGGAAAAGTTAATGACGATCAAATGTTTATTGCTGACAATACATATATATATAATGCCATGATAATTTTTAACATGGTCATTTTTGTTAATAGTTTTGGTGGCCCACATGGTCTTTGACATTGGGAAAAATCTGGTGCCTGGCATTCATTTTTAGTTGTACCAGGCTTTGGATGATGGTGAAAAACTTTATGGTATATGATTTTGCTTACAAAAACATGGATGTCTCTTCATCTACATTTCTAATGTTTTTTTATTCTTCTTTAGGAAACAAAATGTTCAGTTTCGATGAGAAAGAAGTTGATTTCTACCTCCCCCAGCTGTTTAATATGTATATACACATGCATGATGTGGCAGAGGCTATTCATCCCTACGTTGTACATAGGTAAGTTTTGTCAAAGTTAACAAGAATGGCACCATATGGCCACTAATGTGCCAAGGTGTCATTAAACACTACTGCATACACTTAGAGAAAGTTACCAACAGAGTTACCTCCCTTATCTGTTGCTTTAAGAGTTTGACTTCCTATCTTCAAAGTCAAGGTCATAGGTTAACTTTTCTAACACACATTCTTTTTCACTTTATAAGTTTAGAGCTGTTGGAGATTATGGAAAGAATCTTGACATGACTTGAATTTAATGCACACATACTCATAAAATGGAGAAAATGTTGAGTTTGATTTTGAGTTCTTGCATCTCTTTGCAGGTACTAAATTGTTCAGTGATGTACAACAAATCATTATTAAAATTCCATAATGTATGCAAGCCCAGCAAAGTAATTTTTAAACATAAAAGATTTTATTTTAGCACTGTAGTCTCTACCATGTGATATAGCATGTAGTCTGATATTTTGTTTAAATATTTACCTACTCTAACACATATTGAACTAGAGAAAGGCCATTGTGTTTTCATGTATAAATAGGACATCTGTTTCATGAATAGCCATTTCATTAGCAACTCCTGAAATATTTCTCCAATATTGTCATCATTTATGTAAAAATCTGCCACATCATCTCATTTATTGACATGCTCTGCTAGTCTTTTTTTATTACAGATGGCAGAACATAGATATTTCTCCACAGTGTCCCTTAAAAAAGAAATGGTTGTCCCTAATATTCTTGTTTAGTCTTTGTGAGGTTGATTGTTTATGAACCATACATAGAGCAAAATATTAAATTTGATGGTGTGTATAAATCAAACCAATTATAGAGAAGAAAAACAATAGGGCTCTGTTACAGATGATGTAAAAATTTTTTCTAAATATTGAAATTGAAAATAAAAGTTAAAATTATTATAGCAGTATTGTAGTGTCTACTCATTCCCAGGCTCATTGATTGCCATATAGGATTGATTGCCATACAGGACTGATTGCTGTATAGGATTGAATACTGTATAGGACTGATTGCCATACAGGACTGATTGCTGTATAGGATTGATTACCATATAGGACTGATTGCCATAGAGGACTGATTGCTGTATAGGATTGATTACCATATAGGACTGATTGCCATACAGGACTGATTGCTGTATAGGATTGATTACCATATAGGATTGATTGCCATACAGGACTGATTGCTGTATAGGATTGATTACCATATAGGACTGATTGCCATATAGGACTGATTGCTGTATAGGATTGATTACCATATAGGACTGATTGCCATACAGGACTGATTGCTGTATAGGATTGATTGCCATACAGGACTGATTGCTGTATAGGATTGATTGCCATACAGGACTGATTGCTGTATAGGATTGATTACCATATAGGACTGATTGCCATACAGGACTGATTGCTGTATGGGATTGATTACCATACAGGACTGATTGCTGTATAGGATTGATTACCATATAGGACTGATTGCCATATAGGACTGATTGCTGTATAGGATTGATTACCATATAGGATTGATTGCCATATAGGTAGTAGGTCCAAAATAAAAATAATTGCTAGTACAGTAGCAATATAATTTTTGCAGGGGTTCAATCATTCCTTAAAAAGTTTGTAAATTTCAAGCTGTCAGCTGTTGTTAATTATGGTAATATAATAGCTGTGAGATAAATTTCAGCTGCTCCAGTGGACTAAGTAGGGGAGTTTGAGGGTTTCAACCCTGACCGAGTCATACCAAAGACTTATAAAAATGGTATTAGTCTCACTTCGCACTCATCATTAGGAAGTTCATGTTAGAACTGGTCAGCTTGGTGTCAGGATAAAGAAACTGGGTGGAACTTGATGCTACATGTATGTGGCATGATGCCTCAGTGCTAAACATCACTATAAAGCTTATGTACTGCAGACATCGTAGTGATATGACTCAAATTGTTAAAGCTACATCTAAAATCTACAATGCATGCATACACACACATGATAAATCTCGTTTCTGTGGTGTCGTTCTTCTTCTTAACAAAATGTCCTTGTCAATGATAATACTGACCGCTCCGGTGGCCTAGTGGTTAGAGCATCCGCCTCAGATGCGGGAGGTCATGGGTTTGATTCCCAGCCGAGTCATATCACAGACTTATAAAAAAATGATACTAACTGCTGCCTTGCTTGGCACTCAGCATTAATAGGCTAGTGTTAGGGCTGGTCAACCTGGTGTCAGGATAATGTGACTGGGTGGGACATCATGCTACATGTCTGCTACATAATGCCCCGGTGCTAGGCATCACTATAAAATGCCACACCACAGACATTGTAGTAGTATGACTGAAAAATTGTTAAAGCTATGTTAAAAATCTAAATCTCACATACACACAGAAACATGATAATACGAGGGGGGGGGGGAATGATTATTTCCAAGGGAGGTAAATCTAACTGAACCTGAAACATGTATGTAGATATCTAATCACATTCAGCAAAGACCTCTCATATGGCTCTGTAAGATCTCAGCATTATAATGATGTTATATCCAAGGGAAGCAAATCAGACTGGAACTGAAA
Source organism: Sinohyriopsis cumingii (assembly GCA_028554795.2). Taxonomy (NCBI): domain Eukaryota; kingdom Metazoa; phylum Mollusca; class Bivalvia; order Unionida; family Unionidae; genus Sinohyriopsis; species Sinohyriopsis cumingii. Next base: position 120,996,312 of record CM068837.1, on the reverse strand, counting down.
TCTGTCTATAGATACCTAGTCTCCTTTAGCCAGACCTCTCACATGACTGTCTGATCTCTGCTGCAAGATACGCTGGTAAAATGCTTTTCTGTTACTGACAGCTGTTTAGCTCCAACAGTTTAGAAGTGAATCTTTAAGAACATATCACTCTTTGTAAATATTTTTTAAACATACCTTCTGCAATCATTCAGGTTGGCTTTAAAAAATACAATTTAGCATCACTTTGTAAACAAATGCTAATGTATCTGTATGAATTTGGAGAAGAAAGTAATAATGGCAAACACGTCTCTAGTTAGCTTTTTTACTGATGGACACAAATTCGTATTGAGGCACTTAGTATTCTGTGTCAAGGAGTTATTTGTCTTTAATTTGTCTGTGGTCATTTAGACCTCTAAAACTGTATATTTTTTCAATGATGAGCAGATGTATTGCCCATCAGTTGATGCATCTATTTCCCTTCCTTTGATTGGCAAATATATTGCTCTTCTGTCAATCCATAAATATGTTGCCCATCTGTTGAACTATAAATATATTGCCAATCTGTCATTCCATAAATATGTTACCCATCTGTTGAACTATAAATATATTGCCAATCTGTCATTCCATAAATATATTACCCATCTGTTGAACTATAAATATATTGCTCTTCTGTCAATCCATAAATATGTTGCCCATCTGTTGAACTATAAATATATTGCCAATCTGTCATTCCATAAATATATTACCCATCTGTTGAACTATAAATATATTGCTCTTCTGTCATTCCATAAATATATTACCCATCTGTTGAACTATAAATATATTGCTCTTCTGTCAATCCATAAATATGTTGCCCATCTGTTGAACTATAAATATATTGCTCTTCTGTCAATCCATAAATATGTTGCCCATCTGTTGAACAATAAATATATTGCCAATCTGTCATTCCATAAATATGTTACCCGTCTGTTGAACTATAAATATATTGTTCTTCTGTCAATCCATACATATGTTGCCCATCTGTTGAACTATAAATATATTACCAATCTGTCATTCCATAAATATGTTGCCCATCTGTTGAACTATAAATATATTACCAATCTGTTATTCCATAAATATATTACCCATCTGTTGAACTATAAATATATTACTCTTCTGTCAATCCATAAATATGTTGCCCATCTGTTGAACTATAAATATATTACCAATCTATCATTCCATAAATATATTACCCATCTGTTGAACTATAAATATATTGCTCTTCTGTCAATCCATAAATATGTTGCCCATCTGTTGAACTATAAATATATTGCCAATCTGTCATTCCATAAATATATTACCCATCTGTTGAACTATAAATATATTGCTCTTCTGTCAATCCATAAATATGTTGCCCATCTGTTGAACTATAAATATATTGCCAATATGTCATTCCAAAAATATATTTACCATCTGTTGAACTATAAATATATTTCCAATCTGTCATTCCATAAATATATTACCCATCTGTTGAACTATAAATATATTGCTCTTCTGTCAATCCATAAATATGTTGCCCATCTGTTGAACTATAAATATATTGCCAATCTGTCATTCCATAAATATATTACCCATCTGTTGAACTATAAATATATTGCTCTTCTGTCAATCCATAAATATGTTGCCCATCTGTTGAACTATAAATATATTGCCAATATGTCATTCCAAAAATATATTTACCATCTGTTGAACTATAAATATATTTCCAATCTGTCATTCCATAAATATATTACCCATCTGTTGAACTATAAATATATTGCTCTTCTGTCAATCGATAAATATGTTGCCATCTCTTGAACTATAAATATGTTGCCAATCTGTCATTCCATAAATATATTGCCCATCATTTGATCCATAAATGTGGAATAGCGTATAAAATGTAAAAAGTTTGTCTATTTAAATGTTTCCTCTTCAGGTATTTTTCCTGATGATAATACATTAGGAATATAGAAAAATCACTATATCACAAAATCCTTACTTAATCCTTATTCTTACTTGTTGGTTTTTGGCAACAATCCCACTGTCCAAGGGCAGATGATGGTCAGATTTACTCAGTAGTCACTTCACAAAGGACATTCAAATTTCCCTCTGGCAGATTTCCGGTATGAATGTCCTGTAATTAATAGTCACTTGCTCAGGCCATTGGCCAGGTATTTCCTAACCAAGCAATGGTTTCTTTCTGCCATAAGCTGTCATTGGAGGGTATCTGGTTACCACTCAGTCTATGCAACACTGAATTTATGTTTAATGAGGAAAGTGTTTTGATACTGTAAATGACTATCAGATGAATTTATGTAAAACTTTCTTATCTCCCTTGTATTTGTAACTCTAATCACGTTCACAGTGTAACTCAAAGGTGGCAATATGTCAGATTCCAAAACAAGACAGTTTTTATCATTAGGAGAGTGAACGCAATTCACTGGCGGGATGCTGGGAGAAGTAATCATTCTGTCACAACTGAAGTATGCTATTGTACCTGGTTCGATATCTTCATCTATTTGCCAGTGAATTAAAGCTATTTCTGAAGAAAATATGTAGATCTGAGAAGAGATACAAGTTACATCTCTTTTCATTAGGGTCAAGGTTCATTCAGTATTTAAAACTTGTGTGTAAAGTTGGGTGAAGTTTTGGTTCATGGGTCACAAAGAATAGCCATATGCAGCTTCCTGTTCATCAAAGACGACTTTTCTCATAAGCCCACTTTTGACAGTGGTGAGTTGAGCAACTGTCTTGTTCAGATACTATTTTCAAAGCATGAACAGATGTTTCCAAGTGAAACTTATACAAGTTGGCCCATGAAAGAGTTGGTCTTCACAATTGTTATTTTGTTGTGGTTCAAAACGATCAGTGATTATTATAAGTCAGTGATGATTTAATTTATTGAGTGGATTAAAGTGAGAAGAATAAAGTGATTTTGTGCTAATTTTGAGGTAGTACAACATATTATTTCGGTACATGTACATATTTTATGATTTTGTTGAATAGTGCACATAAAACAATTTTGATAATGTAATAATAATACTAATACTAATGATCATTGTTATTTCTATAAAAAAAAAAATTAAAAGGTGAGCCTGTGTTAAGTGTACAATGATCAGTTGTGTCTTTTTCCATATGTGGCCACTGTTGATGGGTTTGACTGTATATTTATATTTTTTATAGGTGTCGTAATGATGTTGAGTTTCCGGTCAAAGCGGCATGGCTGCTCAGCGCATACTCCTCAGATGTGCTGAAACCAAACTGGAAAAACTCTCAAGGAGTCAAACTACGGGATATGATTTTGAATGAAGAATTACGGTAAGGTTACTTCTTTGTACCATCTTATTTGATTGCATGTATCACACAAATATATTAGATTACACAACTTTGTATCAGTTTAGCCAGTTGCATGTATCAAATACAACTTTGTACGAGCACAGTCATTTTAGATAACACCTCTTTGAATCTAATAAACTTTTTAATTTGACAAATGTCAGAATTTGTGGGAGTAACATTCAGTATGAACTGGCAGAAATTTTGATTGTGTTGTGAAGTTGTGATGCCAGAGCTTTAAATTACCATTATCAATAATTTGCCAAGACAAGACCAGCTGATTTTAGAGACAGACATGTTGACAGTCATATAGGCATGAAATTTTGATATGTTGACAGTCATATGGGCATGAAATTTTGACATGTTGACAGTCATATAGGCATGAAATTTTGACATGTTGACAGTCATATAGGCATGAAATTTTGACATGTTGACAGTCATATGGGCATGAGATTTTCAATAAAACCCTTTTTATGTTATCTAGTTGTTCAGAATGAAAATGGTGCTGATCTGATATTAAAATGAATTGCCACTGTGGTCATTTTGATATTAAATTGAATTGCCACTGTGGTCATTTTGATATTAAATTGAATTGCCACTGTGTTCATTTTTGAAAATTCAACAGTAGCTACTCTTGAGATGGGGTTTTCACTAAAAAAAACTTATGATTTCCAAATGGGCATAAATGAGTAAAGTTCACCTTAGACATCCAGTATGTCCATCTGTACAATTTTGTTCTCCACAGTACTTCAGAATAGATGGTCATGTTTATCTACATGAGGTTTACATTAAACAATGTCCTATGATGCCAAGTTTGTCCTAAATTAAAAGATGTTGATCTGACACTCATCATAGCAGCCATCACTGCTATCTTAAAAATCTGCTTATTGTTTCTCCTCTTGAACACATGGTCCTAACAAAATGGGGTTTCCACAACTGTGACCATCTTGAATTTTTTTTATCCAGCATTGTCCTCAAAAGGTGTTCATATCAACATGGCTTTTCATACAATAGCTTCTTATGATGTCTAGTCAGTCCTAAATGAAAATGTTGCTGATCTGGTTGAATTCAGTATGATTGCCTTGGTAGCCATCTTGAAAATCTTCTCATTGCCACTGCTTCTGAAGGGTTGATCTTATTGAGATTGGCTTTTGCTTAAAGGCTTAGTAGATTCACTTTGCCCTGAATGAAAATGATACCCTCCAACAGTAGTAGAATCTTGTTATTGATGCTGCTTCTGAATAGATGGTCATATATCAACATGGGGTTTACACTTAAACATTTCTTATGATCTATAGATGAGCTTGGTTAAAAATGGTGGCAGTCTGTCAGACAATATGGCCAATATCTCAGCTATCTTGAAAACTTATTATCACTTTTCCTGAATAAATGATTGTATTAACATGGGATTGCCACTGAAAGTCTTACACTGTCTTGTTGGTTCTATTTGAAAATGGTGCCCCTAAGACCTATCTGTCTCTACACATGTCCATCCATACCATCAATTCCCATCAATGTCAAAGTTTTTTACTTTTCTTTATGTCAATAATATTTTCTCCACCCTCTTTGGATATGGAATATAACATTGTTATGCCATATAACTGAGCCAGATGAATGTCAGCATTATCAAGCTTTGGTATGCATTGTCAGTTAGCTAAATAAATACTTTGGTATGCAATAACAAGCCAGATAAAAATCCTGATTATCAAGCTTTGGTATGCCATATAAGTTAGCTAAATAAATGTCTGCATTATCAAGATTGGGTAAATTATGCAATATTAGTTAGCTAAATAAATGTCTGCATTATCAAGCTTGGGTATGCAATACAAGTTAGCCGAATAAATGTCCACATTATCAAGATTGGGTATGCAATATAGTTTAGCCAAATAAATGTATGCATTTGGTATGCAGTATAGTATTTTAAGCCATCAGTCTGTAGTAAGTAGGGACCTTTGTGAGGTTCCCATTACGAATAGCTCTGGTTTATTTTGTAATGCATGAATGATAGTACAAATTTTCTAATTCATTTAATATTAGTTTTAAAACCCAAGACATATTGGCCCATAATTTTAAGGTGTCAACTTTGACTTCTATTTACAAAAATTTTTAATGAAATTTGTACCAGATGTTAAGCGGTAATTGTCATTGTTCAAAATTCATAGCAGTTAACTGAATAACTTTAAATTTTATTATTTAGGAATGGTAAAACATACTGTATTAACTCAAGTATAAGTTGGATCATGCAGCAAACAGTAGACCAAGATCTGCATTGCATAACGTACCTGCAGATCTGGATCCATGCCATTTGCTAGGATTAATGAGGAGAACAAACAACTGACCCTGATCTGCTGGCACATTATGCAATAACATATCAGGGTCTGTGTTTGCATTTGAACTTTACCTTTTGACAAGTTTAAGCTGTAAATATCATTTATTTGTTGGCAGTGGTAAATGCTACTGTACATTAACATCACCATTGTTAAGATTGTGTATTACAGTTTATCAAAGTCGTATACAGTGTATATAGATGTTCTTGGACTTTGGTACTGTATTACTTATACTGTAACTAAGATATGCTAGGACTTCTTTACCAGAAAGGGGGCCTTGAGTGGCCGAATGGTCTAAAGCACTCCCTGTTACGGATCATTGCCATCTCACCTCTGTCTGCATGGGTTCAAGTCTCGAGCTCGGCCAGTGTGGACATGTGAGAAAGCTTGCCAGTAGCTTCTCGTGGGTGGGTGGTTCTTTCCGGGGTTTTCCCAGGTTCTTCCTCCACCATTAATACTGGCCGCCATGTATAGCCTATCGTGTGCTGTAAAATGGCATTAAACCCTACAACAACAACAACAACTTTACCAGAAAACTGTAACAATTATCATAATACAGTTTGCAGGCAAGTTTGTTGTTTGATTGGTTTTGTTGGCACTTTTCAGCATTGTTTGGCTATTTCATGCTGATAAAATAACTAAGTGCCTTTCCAAAGGACACACTATTGTAGCTGATGTTTATCTTAGTCCATATGAAACCTTGAATTATGAGTCTGATACAAAAACAACTGAGCTTTTTCATGGTGAGGCACAGAATTTTGTGCTATTAATTTGCTTAAAGTAGCTGTGAATCCATATTCATTTTACTTTCCTTAGGCCCAGTAAACATCGTTGGAAACATTTGAACTCCTCAAATATTAGTCATTTACATCCTCCCTTAGTACACGTGTCAATGTCACCACCAAATAAGAAGATTGGGCACACACGATCACGATCTGATGCTACAGGTATGTACTGTATATTATCTTTCTCTTAAATGTCATGTTCCTTACACTTTTAATAGTTTTTGTCCCCTTTCACTTGAAATACTATACATTCTGTAGTGTGACTTTAAATATTGCGTGTCCCTTATCACTTGTAATACTGTATGTTTCCTTTCACTTGAAATACTTACTGTACATTCTGTTATTTCACTTTAAATAGTGTATGTCCCTTATCACTTGAAATAATGTACGTTCTATAGTTTCACTTTAAATGTTGTATGTTTCCTATAACTTGTAATAATGTATATTTCCTTTCACATGAAATACTTACTGTACATTCTGTAGTTTCACTTGCAATATTGTATGTCCCCTATCACTTGAAATACTGTACATTCCCTTTCACTTGAAATACTGTTTCCTTTCACTTGAACTGACTGCTCCGGTGGCCTAGTGGTTAGAGCATCTGCCTCGGATGCGAGAGGTCATGGGTTCAATCCCCGGCCAAGTCATACCAAAGACTTACAAAAGTGGTAGTAACAGCTGCCTCACTTGGCACTCAGCATTTAAGAGGTTAGTGTTAGGACTGGTTGGCCTGGTGTCAGGATAATGTGACTGGGTGGGACATCATGCTACATGTCTGCGGCATGATGCCCCAGTGCTAGACATCACTATAAACTGTCACACTGCAGACATCATAGCAATATGACTGAAATATTTTTTAAACTGCATTAAAAATCCCAAACACACACACTCTCTTAAATTGTACATTCTGTAGTTTCACTTTAAATATTGTATGACCCCTATCACTTGTAATACTGTATGTTCCCTTTCATTTGAAATACTGTATGTCCCCTGTCACGTTAAATGCTGTTACAATTAATAATGATACTTTCACAATTACTAAAATGTCATTGTATTTGTACAATTTCTCCAGCTAAGTATTTTCATAAATTTACTTTCTTGATGATACTGCTGTTCATAGAATGTTTATTAGGACAGTCAGTGATCTAAATGTTGAATGAATTTTGTATTGGTATGGTAAGACAAGACCATGCAATCTTGAATATCAGCACAAATGGTGGTATTTTATAATGTCTCTAAAATGAAATTAAGCTTGGTGTCTTCTTCCTTGAAGCTAAATTTTATAGATTTGTCTTTCTTTCAAATTACAACTTTGTGTATGTTATCCAAGAATTATATCAGATCTGGAGACTTTTACCTTGGCATAAGTGTGTTGTTAGTTACATTTATGGAGGAATGCAGGACATGGTATTTTACTTTGAGTAACTATGTAATTGAAATTTAGTGAGCGATAAGAACAGAAAAAAATTATGAAAGTTTTGTTGTTTTAGGTTTGCTTTAGATAAAGAGTTACACATTTTGTATATTTTTAGCCAGTGTTTTAGTTTGCGTATAAAGCGTTTGAAAAACTGCAGGTTAAATTTATTTCACAAAAGTTTGGCATTATACAGTACTCATCCATTATAATGTACAGTATAATAATGAGTGATGTACTTGCCAAGCTTTGGTGAAGTAACTATGGGAGCCATAGAATATACTGCCATATAGTAAGACTACCATAAATGATAGATATACTGAATGTACTACTTTATAATGAAATGGGATCTATACCATACCCACTTTATAGTATGAACGGTTTTATAATGAAGGGTCTTGTAACAGTAAGTGTTATAATGAAGGACCTTATAACAGTAATAGTATTATAATGAAGTACCTTATAGCAGTAATAGTGTTATAGTGAATGGACTTATAACTAATGTTATAATGAATGGACTTATAACTATTGTTATGATGAATGACCTTTTAACAGTTATACTGTTATAATGAATGGACTTATAAATAGTAATGTTATAATGAAGGACCATACAACAGTAATAGTAATATAATGAAGGACCTTATAACAATTATAGTGTTATAATGAATGGACTTATAAATAGTAATGTTATAATGAAGGACCATATAACAGTAATAGTAATATAATGAATGACCTTATAACAGTTATACTGTTATAATGAATGGACTTATAAATAGTAATGTTATAATGAAGGGCCATATAACAGTAATAGTAATATAATGAAGGACCTTATAACAATTATAGTGTTATAATGAATGGACTTATAAATAGTAATGTTATAATGAATGACCTTATAACAGTGTTGTAATGAATGGACTTATAACTAGTTATGTTTTAATGAAGGACCTTATAACAGTAATAGTATTATAATGAAGGAAAGATTTGTGTACCTAGTTAGTTTATACGTAAGTGAACAGGGGGCCCCGAGTGGTCTAAAGCGCTCTTCATTACGGATTACTGCCATCTTACCTCAGTCTGCGTGGATTCGAGTCTCTGCTTCAGCCAATGTGGATATGTGAGAAAGCTTGCCAGTAGCTTCTCGTGGGTCGGTGGTTCCTTCCTGGGTTTTCCCAGGTTCTTCCTCCACCATTAATACTGGCCGCCATCTATAGCCTATCATTTGCTGAAAAATGGCGTTAAACCCTACAACAACAATGAAGGACTTTATAACAGTAATAGTATTATAACAAATGGACTTATAACTAGTAGTGCTATAATGAAGGACCTTATAACAGTATCAGTGTTATAATGAATGACCTTATAACAGTTATACTGTTATAATGAAGGACGTTATAACAGTAACTGTTATAATGAAGGACCTTTTAACAGCAATAATGTTACAGTGAAGGACCTTATAACAGTAATAGTGTTACAATGAAGCTCTTTATGACAGGAATGGTGTTGTAATGAAGGGCTTTATAACAGGAACAGGGTTATAGTGAAGGGATTAATGACATTAATAGTGTTATAAATAAAGCCCTTTTAACAGGAATAATGTTATAATTTAAGGGCCTTATTAAAGGAACAGCGTTATAATGAATGTTTGTTTATTGAGTGTGTGTTATAGTTCTAATAATAAATTACAAGGTAGGGTTCACATGATAATTAAAAGGCAAAAAATTGATCTCTGAATTTTCAAATGTATTGGGCCAGCCCATTTTACACGCTGTTGGAAAATTGTGAGTAATATTTTTGGAAATATGTTTTCTAAATTGATTCTCATTAGAGTTGTTGATCCATCAGCTGCTTTTATTGCACAGTGGTAAAACACTGGCTTTGCATCTGTGTTGGCCTACATTCAATGTCTTGTTCAGACTTTTGCAGTTGTACGTCATCTTCCATTAAAAGATCTTCCATTAAAAGTTGGTATTGTTTCATAAACCTCAAAGACTACCCAGCATCAGCGCCAGAGCTGCGACAGTACTAGATATGAGATGTGATATATATAAATATAAAGTTGACATGATAAACTTGAATAGATGTAAACAGATAAAGTTTATTTCATTTTAATTTGTAAATTACCACCTTTCAGGCCTTTACTTTGTAAATTACCACATTTCAGGCCTTTACTTTGTAAATTACCACATTTCAGGCCTTTACTTTGTTGATTACCACATTTCAGGCCTTTACATGAAGCAGAGCAGTTCCTTAGCTAACCTGCATTCCAGTGCTGGTGACCTTGCAACAGGACGAGCGTTTGATTCGGGTTGCACATGCCATCTGAGCTCTGAGGCCCTACTGAATGACCTTACCGGCAGAGAAACCATTTGCTATTGTGGAGTAAGTATTTTTTTACGCCTTTTACAGAGCAAAATACATGACATAGCAGTACTGATGTCAGCATCAGCATAAACTTTGTGTTAGTCTTTTGCAATCCCTTAACTTTAAAACTATCTTTAGGAATTTTATGAAACTTGCTTCACTTAATGCTGAGGGAGTTTAGGTACCTTATCATTTTCTCATGAAAGTGCATGCATGCATTTTTCTTTAGATTTGTCCGTGGAAATATGCAATATTTCACATTGAACTTACTTTTAAATCAGCATTGCCTTCATGCCTGTTCTTACCACCCCTGTGGCCCAGCCTCTGGGTTATAACGTGGAAACCACTGAGATTACCATCCTGTAACCACATTTACACTTTTTCATCATAAAAATGCAAAGCTATGTATGCAGCTATCATTGGCCACTGGGTCTCTCCCTGCACCCATAGGACTGCTTTGTATTTGTTTCATCATTTTATTAGTTTCCAGTATCATATTAACATTGTTGTAAGTTTCTTTTTTTTTAAAGAAAACTTCCAGTTAATCTATATATAAATGCATACAGATATGCATGTAATTTACCATGTAACAATTTAATTAATATAAAATATTAAAAATATAAAACATTAAAGAACATACCAAAATGGTACAATCCATAAACTTTGTTATCTTGAACATGAACTTATTGAGTATATAATGGAAGAAACATGATGGCAAATTCATTAACTGTGATAAGATATGAGGTAATTACCACATTAACCCCTGGTACGAGTTTACATAGCAGGAAGTAGTAGCCTTAGCTCTGTAGCGTCACGGTCATGTATGATAAACTTAAGTGGGTGGTAATATAGAGAGGTAGAAAGATGTAGCTCTACAATGATACCGAATAATCTAGTTGTACTACAAAATACGGAGGGAAAAACCTCATTTTTTTGGACCCGATTTTTTTTCCACCCAAAATTCGCCCGTGGTCGGAATCCGATTTTGTGTCAGGATTTTAGACTTTTTGGTCTCAGATCTAAGGCAGACTGATATGAACTGCAAACAGATAGATGAACCTTTGCAAAAGGTAGGATAAGATGGGCCTTTGGAATAAAGAGTGGTCTTGATACGAAAATAATGAAATAATGGGTCCGTTAAGCATTATATAAAAAAATCCAACTTTTACCCTTCTGCTCATGCGCGAGCCAAATAGCCAATGAAAAATGATGTTTCTAACACAACTAGGCATTATGTTATTGGAAAATCACCTGGAAGTTGATTTATTAGAATTTATTTAGAAATAGCTTTCAAAATGTGTTTCCTACTCGAATTTCAGGCAAAAACGACAAAAACCTCCAGGGGTTAATGTGTTAATGACAAATGGTTGTGAAGTTGGTTTCCCCTCACTCTCACTGAATGTAAATACAACACATTCAGGCTGAAGCTGAAGCCTATATTTTCATGAGAGTAAACATTACCCTAAATGTTAGGCACAGATTTCAGTTGACTGCATTTGCTTGGGCAGAGCTTACCTATGTCCAAAACTGTAAAATATCACAGAAACAATTCAAACATATATTAGACTTGTTCTCTTGGAGTGTTTACTTTAAACATTTGCTCAGTCATTAATGTTACAAGCATTGAAAACTGGCATGTACCATCTGCCAATAAATGGGCTTTTGCAATTTGGTATGAACATTGTCTCGTACATGTTCATGTGCCTTTTAAAGTGTTAAGTCTCATTTAGCAGTAATGTACTAATATAAGTAGTAAATAAAATGAGATTGCTGGAGCCTGGGGTATATGTATCCTGAATCTAGGAAAGAGATAATCATCTCTACATGTTTAAACTTGTTTATTTTTACTCATTTTCCATTTCAGGCCCCAAGGTTAACACCCCAGATAGAATTTATCAAGGCCTTGATGGCAATTGGCAAGAAACTGCAACAGCAACCCACAAAGGAACTTAGAAGTAAGGCAGGGCTTAAATGCAGCATATTTTTTACATTTCAGCTAAAGGCTGTGCAAACAAAAGATTATTGTTGTCTATGGAAGTCAAAAAGCACTGACTTTTAGCTCACCTGTCATAGGTCAAGTGGACCAGTGGAATTTCATCTATCATGTATCACCTGTTCACATGGTAGAATTGTTTTATAGGATATGCTGTGTCATATTAATGTTCAAGGCAGCTTTCCTAACAATCTTGTGTTTTTGACATCTTATCCACGATGACTTAGTCAATTTTAATCAAACTTGATAGGAATGTCTCTTATACTTTAAATATTACGTCCAGATTGGCTGCCCTTGCAACAGTTGTCTTCCCTATCAACTGGTTTGAAAGCCTATGTTTTGCTTCTCTAGAATGGCTGAATCAATTTTGATCAAACTTGGTAATATCATCATAGCATTATCTGACAAAAGTTTGGCCAGGGTGGCTCCAGTAGCAATGGTTGTGACTTCCATGACAGCCAGGTAAATAAAAGCCATGTTTGACTTTCTGAACCAACTTTATTTGAGTGTTTTTTAGAACATGTGCTATCCAAAGTGTGACCGCTTCGGTGACCTAGTGGTTAGAGCGTCCGCCTCGGATGCAGGAAGTCGTGGGTTCAATCCCTGGCCAAGTCACACCAAAGACTTACAAAAATGGTACTAACAGCTACCTCACTTGGCGCTCAGCATTAAGAGGTTAGTGTTAGGACTGGTCAGCCTGGTGTGTGGATAATGTGACTGGGTGGGACATCATGCTACATGTCTGCGGCATGATGCCCCAGTGCTAGACATCACTATAAACTGTCACACTGAAGACATCGTAGCGATATGACTGAAACATTGTTAAAGCTATGTAAAAAAAAAATCCAAATCCAAATCCAAATTGTGGTCAATGACGTTTACCTATCAAACACGTGGAAAGCCTTCTTTGATCTTAGAATGGCCAATCCAGTTTTTATCGAAATATTTCCATGCGTGTTTCTTAAGACATGTTATATCAAAGTTGTGTTCAGGTTGGCTCCACTGGCAGTTGTGTGGATTCCATAGCAGCTAGGTGGAGAACCTACAAATGATCCACTCATGTATATCTGTTGTTACTAATATTTAAAAACAACATACAAAACAACTTTCTTTTCAAAGCTGTTTATACTATACTATACCAGACCCAAAAACATTAGGTAGAGTCCTAGCATGAACACCTTTACATTCGTGCAAAAGATATCAGTGCAGCATCCAGTCCAAAGAAAGTTACCCTGACTAGAAACACATCCAAAGCTGTTAAATATTAATTAAAGATTCAGAGCTTGCTATACCTATACCAGCTGAACTCATCAGTATGTTTACACTGGTTAATTCCTCATGATGGCTTTGTTTATGTTGGTATAAATTATTTTGTCAATATGATGTGGCACATCACTGAATATACCCCAATGTTTCTTATACTAATTAATACAGCACTTAGCAGTCACATAGTCACAAAATACTATATCTGGATCCATAAAAATTGTAAAATAGGAAATGACAAAATATCTGCATATCATTCATATATATATATATATATATATATATATTAAGAAATATCCACTGCAGAGAATTATTTATCCAGTGCAATTACAAATTAACGAGTATATGTTCACAATGGCGTACATCTTGAATTTCAATTGGAGTGAGAACTATTATAAAGAATGGTATTAATGAACATTTCAGAACTAGATTTGAATAACAAATAAACGTGTAATCAACTAATCCATCTTTTATATCATGTTCACAGCATCTCGGTTGATAGCAGAGCTGGCGATGTTGAACCTGAATCTGCCTGCCAGAGTTTGGTTACCTACGGAGGATGCCTCTCACCATGTTGTGCGAATACCACACACACAGGGTGTTGTTCTCAACTCGAAAGAAAAGGTACATGCTGTTTCAGCAGTTTGGTCAATTTCAGTTTTGGCAGTTTTCTTTTCAAATTATTCACTAAAGTTGCTTTTTAAAAATGTTATAGGTTTTCTTTATAGATGTGGAGGAAACACAATCCCACGTAAATTCTTTGAATTGCATTTTTTTAAGCTATATTTGTCATGGACGAAAAGAGAGACTGCTATAGTCTTTTGTCTATAATCTCTTTGTACATTGTCCATCGTCCATCAGTCAGCAAAGGTTTGTTTTCACTCCTCATTCTAAGTTACTTGGAGGATTGCCATGAAACATTACACACGGTCATCCTTAAAAAGAGAGCACCTTAGGCCACTCAGCCACCCAGTGCCCCATTGAAAATGGTACCAATCTGACATTTAATACAGAAGCCATATATGAGTATTTTCAGTCCTTTTACGTCTTTTGCGGTATTTTGTAAGATATCAGTTTCCGGCATACAGTGAGAGAGTTTTTGGCCCCTTCCTGTCTTTATGATAATTTGTAAGATATCATTAGATTCTGGCATACAACTAGAGAGTTTCTGGCCCTTTCCTGTCTTTATGGTAATTTGTAAGATATCATGTTTCCGGCATACAACTAGAGTTATTGGCCCTTTCCTTGCAATTATAGTAATTTGTGACTTAAGAGCAGTTTACGGCATATAATGAGCCATTATAATCAGAACAGTTTGTGTCATTTCTTCCTAGTTTTTTCCGGTAATTCAATGCTACATGTCTCCGGCATGATGTCTCAGTGCTAGACATCACTATAAACTGCCACACTGCAGACATCATAGCGATATGACTGAAAAATTGTTAAAGCTACGTTAAAAATCCAAATCACACACACTGGTAATTTGTATCATATAATCAGTTTCAAACCATTATTTGGAATGTGTCATTTCACTTGCGTTTTTTTCATGATATACTGGGTTGTTTGTTTTTGGTTTTATTTTTCAAATTAGATTTCTGCAATGTTTGTGTTTACCTGCGAACAATAATCAGCAGTGTTTCTATAAACCTTTCACATGTGCTTTGACTGTTTAATGTTGGACAGTGATTTTACACCCATCCAGAAGGCTACATATGGAATCAAATTTCATTATATGAAAGAAAAAACATGTCCTTTGGGTTTTAAAGATACAAAAATGTCCAAAACATTGAGAGAGTTGATAATGGAGGCATGCGGTTTTCGTGGGGTTTTCACTTGCAGATCTTTTATGATGTCTTGTTGGTTGATAAGTCAGCAAGCTGATTTGATTTTAAGGTCATAGGTCTTGACCCTGGCTTTTAGCTGTACTAACTTGTAACATGGTGATGCTTTTTCCCCCAAATAATATTAATTGTAGATTTAACCAAACTCATCTTGTCATTTAATATATCTTGACATCGTATATGACAAGATTGCTGATTTTGTGTCCATGATAGCAGGTTTAATGACAAAGGCCATGACAGAAATTTTTTACTAATGCACTTAGGGGATCTTGTGAACATTTTAACTCTGGCATGTAGGAAAGTATTTTTGTTATCAAACTTGGTTTGTTGTCTTTGGTTTGGTTTGGTGTTTTACATTACAGTTTCTTAGGAATATCAAAATTGGCATGTTAGCTTCGGTTTCTTAGGACTATCAAACTTGGCATGTTGGCTTTTGGTTTGGTTTGGTGTTTTACAGCACAGTTTCTTAGGACTATCAAACTTGGCATGTTGGCTTTGGTTTGGTTTGGTGTTTTACAGCACATTTTCTTAGGAATATCACACTTGGCATGTTGGCTTTGGTTTGGTTTG
Organism: Sinohyriopsis cumingii; assembly: GCA_028554795.2. Classification (NCBI taxonomy): domain Eukaryota; kingdom Metazoa; phylum Mollusca; class Bivalvia; order Unionida; family Unionidae; genus Sinohyriopsis; species Sinohyriopsis cumingii. The sequence continues at coordinate 120,980,428 of CM068837.1, read as the reverse complement.
GTGTTCTACAGCACAGTTTCTTAGGAATATCAAACTTGGCATGTTAGCTTTGGTGTGGTGTTTTACAGCACAGTTTCTTAGGAATATCAAACTTAGCATGTTGGTTTTCGCTTGGTTTGGTGTTTTATAGCACAGTTTCTTAGGAATATCAATTTTTGCATGTTGGCTTTGGTTTGGTTTGGAGTTTTACAGCACGATTTCTTAGGAATATCAAACTTGGCATGTTAGCTTTAGTTTGGTGTTTTGCAGCACAGTTTCTTAGGAATATCAAACTTGGCATGTTGGCTTTGGTTTTATTTGGTGTTTTACAGCACAGTTTCTTAGGAATATCAAACTTGGCATGTTAGCTTCAGTTTCTTAGGACTATCAAACTTGGCATGTTGGCTTTGGTTTGGTTTGGTGTTTTACAGCATAGTTTCTTAGGACTGTCAACCTTGGCTTGTTGGCTTTCGCTTGGTTTGGTGTTTTACAGCACATTTTCTTAGGAATATCACACTTGGCATGTTGGCTTTGGTTTGGTTTGGTGTTTTACAGCACAGTTTCTTAGGAATATCAAACTTGGCATGTTGGCTTTCGCTTGGTTTGGTGTTTTACAGCACAGTTTCTTAGGAATATCAAACTTTGTATGTTGGCTTTGGTTTGGTTTTGTGTTTTACAGCACGGTTTCTTAGGAATATCAAACTTGGCATGTTAGCTTTGGTGTGGTGTTTTACAGCACAGTTTCTTAGGAATGTCAAACTTGGCATGTTAGCTTTGGTGTGGTGTTTTACAGCACAGTTTCTTAGAAATGTCAAACTTGGCATGTTGGCTTTACATTAATACTCAGATAATCAGTAGTTGAATAAAAGAGCATGGTCTTGTTTTGGATTCACTGAAATTCTTTTCAGCCAATAGAGTGCCAGTCTCTTTGAGAGATTTTTTTGGTCCTTATTGTCTTTGTCTCTTTGTAACAGGCTCCATACTTGATCTATGTGGAGGTTTTGGACTGTGATAACCCAGTTACTAGTCAGGTACCAAATAAAATTCTGGAGAACACATTGCGCTTTACTAAGTCTGAGGAAGATTTGGTGACATTTTACCAGCAAGGAAGCTACTCCCCCAAGACAGAGCTCAGCATGTATGGCAGTATCGGGGACTTTGATGATGCCGATGTGTGGTCTCTAGACAATGATGAAATTATTCAGGTATTGTAATATTTATTATTTTTCAATGCAGATATAAAAAAAAATATAAACTTTAAAAAAAAATTGGATGTTATTTTTTTAAAATGTTTATATATAGATAAAGGGAAGGCTATCTCTATTGTCTGTAAATATATCTGTCTAAGCACTTAATATAGTATTTTCTTTTATTGTTCATTCTGTATGCTTGACACCAAATCTTTCATGCAGTTATTGCTATTCAAAATAAGTTTGTAAGAACCAGTGCTTGAAGAGCGTAAAATAAACTCATTGATTCATCCAGAGCTTTTCAATGAATTAAAATTCTCAAGTAGAAAGAGGCGTTATCTTATTGATCAGTTATCATCATAAATCTTGTTAGCAAGCAGAAAATTTTAAAAGTCATTGAGTTTAATTTTCATTGTGAAAGCAACCATTGTGGTGGCTAGAGTGTACGCCAGTCATGCAGTCACACTGCAGTTTTGTAGTTTGGGGTCTGTCTTCATTTTTGGCATCAGGAGGTGTAATAGGTGGCCCACTAATTGATGATGTTGGTTTCCATAGATAATCTGTTTCCCCAGTAACAGAGGTGCCCAGATTGTCATCAGTCACTACAGTCATGATGACCACTAAAGCTACATTACTTAGGTGTCGGGGCCTGACCTGCCATCACATAATGCACCGACATGTGAGGGTCCCTGTTGTTTGTTCTTCTGATTACTCATAGATCTGCCAGTGCAATATGCAGCAACATGTTTCAGTCTATTCAGTTTGCCTGTTGGAATCGACTCATAAATGTGTATATATGTTAAGCCAAGAATGAAATTCAAGTAAAATAAATTAGGAAGCGATTTAAAGAATTCAAAATTCACCCAGAACAGTAGGATCCCTGAGTGTACATGTGTTACAACAGAGACTGCAACATACTGAGATGCTTTTCATGAGGGATTAGTGCTTAAAGGGCGGGAACATTTTATGTAATTGATGTGAGATGCGAAAAACTTGTGAAAAACTATCAGTAATTCTTTTGTTTCTTTTCTTACAGTTCAGCACCAAGAACAAGCCATGTGATACAATTTCTACCTTTTCCATAGACAGTTCCACAAGTGGAGACAGTAAAGAGCCTGTTTATATAGCTGCAGGGGACATCAGAAGACGGCTATCAGAACACATTGCCGCCCCGAAGGGCAAGTTTGAGGTATTTGGCTGTCTGTATATGCACATCAAAAGAAGGCAGAGATATAACATTCACCTGTTTACCGTCTTCCTTTTTTGCACAATAACTTGTTTTGCCTTCACCAAATGTTTTGGATGGCTTGACCTTGGAGTAAGAAACATTCCTATAGATTTTTCTATCAAAAGTTCAGAGGTCGAAGTAACTGACTGCAAAAAGAAAAATATTTCTGCACAATAACAATAGTTTTGCATCACAGATCTGGAAGAGACTTTGCAAATCGCTTGCACTTGAAGTAAGGAAGAATCACATTTTGGTTTGACAAGTACACAGATCTAGTTTAGAGTCCTGGACATATGACTTTACCTCGTAAATATAAGAAAAGTGGTAAAGATTTATGGAGCCTTGTTTGGAAATATGATGAATCATATCCCATTGCTTCTAACCCTCTAGAGAGGAATTGAATCTGTAGGATTTATGCAGTTAACTATGATAGAATCTAGACATATCCAATCTTTTAGACTTTAAAATATAGGATAGTGTAAATATGCACTGACTGGTAACAGTTGAAACTTGACCAGCGACTGGACTATAAAAATGAAGAAAAATGGCAAGTCCAACAGGAAATTAACTAGCCTCAGGTTAGCAGACTAACACCAATTTCAAACACTGCATCAATGACACGGATTAAACTTTGGGTTGCTTGACTTGGAGTAAGGAATATACCAATTGATTTGGGAGTAAGAAGGTCAAAGGTCAAGGTAACTGACAGCAGAATGAAACATCTTTGAACAATAATTCCAGTTCTCAGCAATGTTTGTTGATGGCTTATACATTGGGCAAGAAAGAACCTTATTTATTCTGAGATCAAACAGCCAGAGGTCAAGGACATTGGCTGAAAGAAGCAAATGTTATTTAGCACAATAAGTTCAGCTCAACATCTCATACCTTGACCACTTAAGATAATGAGAGGCCTTTTGATTTGGGGGTCAAAAGGTCAGAGTCATTGTGACTCAAAGAAAAATTAGTTTTATATAACAACTTCTGTTTTATAGTAAGTTCCTTGACCAAACTTTATGGATGGTTTGCACTTTGGGTAAGAAAAAAGGTATATATTGGAGAGGGTGAGGGGTCTAAAGGACAAACCATGTACTACTAGTGCATGCATACAGGGCTATTAAACATACATTTAATGTACTGTTCATGGCATTCATGTATGATTTGTATGGGTTTTATTTGCTACCACAAATGGTGAAAAGTGTGCATTTCAACAGAGCTAGTTTTAATTTTGTCATGAAATTTTTCAAGTACCAGTGTATGCAGCCATGCAATAGAATTCATGTAGCCCATGATTTGAAACTTGTCTTACTCGCTGAAGGATTTGCATAAAATGAAAGATCAGCATAACATCCATCCACTCATCAAGACCTATTTTAAATTTAAAAGCTAGTGTACAGTCTTTGTGAATTATCTTAAAACAACATTCCTGACCTAAAAATACATTTTTATGTCATCTCTCATGTGTAAGTTTTAACCATCCCCAGGCATAGAGTTTTACATATGTATCTGCATTATATGCCATCTTGACTTATCAGTCCCTAACCCTCCACCTTTATCTGCTACTAAGAAAAACCTCCGTATGATAAATAGAACCAAACTAATGCACGACATCCAAGCTAACTTAACAACTTGCTTACCTCCTACCGCAGAACAACTCAATAACTGCCTGCGTTCATTGCTTGACAAACATGCCCCAGCTACCAAGTGCAGAGTATCAATTCAAAAGTGTTCTCCATGGTATAGCAGTGTTAGGGACCAGCTTTGCGCTGCTAAAAGAGTTCACCATAAAGCTGAGAGGCTTTGGCTTTCCACCAGACTCACTATTCATAAGCAAATCTATGAAGCCTCTAAGAAGAATGTCACAAATATAGTCCATGCAGTGAAATCAGCCCACTACACTACTAAGATCATGGAAAGTTCCAGCTGCAAAGAGCTCTTCGAGATTACTAACAAGCTAACGTCAAGGAACAAATCTATACCACTTCCAACTACCTTCTCTCCAGTCGACCTTCTGGACATGTTTGCAAATTTCTTCCGTGACAAAATACAAACCATTAGAGATAAGCTTGACACCACAATTTCAATTGACTCGTCGTCACCATAAAGTTGGGATACAGAATTTGAGCGGCAACCATTAGCAGCATTTGAACCTGTCTCTATGGATTTTGTACGTACAATCGTGATGAAGAGTGCACCAAAGTTATGTGAACTTGATCCAATTCCAACATCACTGCTGCTTGAGTGCTTAGATCCAGTATTGCCTTCACGAACTGATGTTATTAATACCTCTCTCTCATCGGGGGAATTCCCATCATTTTTCAAAACTGCCATTGTAAAGCCTCTGCTGAAGAAACCAACACTAGACCATAATGATTTAAAGAACTACCGCCCAGTTTCTAATCTCCCATTCATATAAAAAATTTTCAAAAAGGTTGTTCTATCCCAGCTTGTATCTCATCTAAATTCAAACAGTCTTTTTAGCAATGTACAATCTGCATATCGCCCTTGCCACAGTACTGAAACTACTCTTCTAAAAGTAGTTAATGGCATTCTCTCTGCGTTGAATAGCGGAAAGATTACAGTCCTCACCCTCCTTGATTTGTCTGCAGCATTTGACACAATAGACCATGATATATTACTTCACCATCTCCAGCTTGTATTTGGCATTCATGATACAGCCTTACTGTGGTTCGAGTCCTACTTGGTCAACAGGACACAAATTGTATCTGCAAAAGGAATACACTCCAGCCCAGTTGATCTATGTTGTGGTGTTCCACAGGGGTCTGTTGTTGGACCTGTTCTCTTCATTCTGTACACTTAGTTGCTCTCAAGTGTCATAGATCATCATCCAGTGTCTCACCAATTGTTCACTGATGACACCCAAATATACAAATCTAGCCACCCAACTGAAGTTGATGCTACCATCCAAGGTGTAGAGAGGTACATTTCTGATGTGAAATCATGGATGACATGTAACAAGCTGCAGATGAATGATGACAAAACGGAGGCCATTCTGATCACAACACAAAGACTTTCTCATTCACATCCTTTACCTCAAACAATAAATACCAGCAGCACCAACATTAAATTCACACAATCACTACGAAACCTAGGTGTTACTCTGGACAGTACTCTCACATTGCACCAACATGTCATAAACACATGCAAGGCTGCATATCTTGAGCTGAGACGTATCAGCTCAATTCACAAATATCTTTCAGTTGATGCCACTAAAACACTTGTGTGTTTATTAGCACTTTTAAGACTGGACTATTGTAACTCAATTATGTCTGGTTCATCTCAATATCTGCTCCAGAAACTTCAAAAAGTTCACAACACAGCTGCTCGGATCATACTTAGAGTACCACGATCAGAGCACACCTCCCCACTGCTCTGTACCCTACACTGGCTATCCATTCGATCCAGAATCAAACACAAAATTTGTTCTCTGTGCTACGTTTCACTGTCGGACTCTAGTCCAACATACCTATCCGACCTCATCCATGTGTACACACCAGCAAGATACTTACGCTCTTCTTCTGACAATCGTATACTCATTATTCCCACTATGAAAACAAAGTCATATGGACAGCGTTCTTTTGCATACCAGGGTCCAGCAACATGGAATGAATTGCCCACCGAACTTAGACACAAAGACACAGTGATCACATTCATGAGAGCTCTCAGAAGTCACTTATTTTGACTGCAAGAACAAACTTAAAGACCTAATAATGTTTCCTACTTTAAATATTCTCAGCATGTTTTTTAATGTTTTCTAATTTCATGGTGTTTGTTTTTGTAATCATATCATTATATGTTTTTTATCTTATAGGTATTGTCTAATGTTGTAAAGCGCTTAGAGCTTCTAAAGATTAGGCACTATACAAAGTCCTCATTATTATTATTATTATTATTATTATTATTAATATTATTATTATCTTTAACCATATTAGAGGAGAGACACTACAATACTATTGAAGGAAGAGACAATTGGAAGGATAGGATACATGGAAGTTCGGAATGGCAGGGCAGAATAATCCCACATTTTATTTCTTCTAAAACCTTGGGAATAAAACTTTAATAAAACTTATGATCATCAGTGAAGAAGGCATGTTGACCAGTCATTGTACTTTCATATTTCGGAAAATGTTTTCCACTTTTTTTTTGTAGACATGGGAGAGGTTATATATATATTTGAGCAAATTGTGAAATATGGTAATACAGTCCATCTTGGAAAAGTTTTGGGATGATAATTCGAGTGTTTTTTCAATGCGCATAAATGTTGTACAGCATTTATTAAAACTAGTGTAGGAACTAAGGGATGTGGGTGGTTGGCAGAGTGGGAGTGATGGGATAGGCTCAGATGTTAAACTGAAGGGGAAAAAAAAGATTCATCTATGCCATTTCTTGTAACCATTTTAAATCTTTAACTAGCGTGACCCGGAAGACCCATCAGCGGCAGCCCTGAAAGAACCCTGGGAGGCAAAAAGGCACCGAATTCAGGAGTCATCACCATATGGTCACCTTCCAAACTGGAGACTTTTGTCAGTCATTGTAAAGTGTGGTGATGATCTGAGACAAGAACTCATGGTCTACCAGGTGCTAAAACAACTTCAGGTGAGGTTTTATATAATCATTGAATCACCAAAGCCAGGTGTAAATTCTCACTTTTTTAACCCAAGTTATGTTTTGGAAAATTGTAACAATTTATTTTAGAGTTTTGGTTGATAGCAAACATTTCACAAAAATATTATAACAGGATTGAAGTTACAGCCATTTTAATTTATTCATATACGAGTCAGAGATTTGTTAGCACTCCATGTAGGTGTCAGAGAGTTGTTAACACTTCATGTAAGTGTCAGAGAGTGGTCAACATTTCATGTAGGTGTCAGTTGTTTGTACTTCCTGTAGGTATCCGAATTGTTAGCATTTCACATGGGTGTAGAATTTGTTAACACTTCATGTGGGTGTCAGATCGGTTAGCATTTCATGTAGATGTCAGAGCATTAGCACTTCCTGTAGATATCAGAGTTGTTAGCACTTCATGTAGATATCAGAATTGTTAGCACTTCATGTAGATATCAGAGTGGTTAGCACTTAATGTAGGTATCAGAGTTGTTAGCACTTCATGTAGGTGTCACTGGTTAGTACTTCATGTAGGTGTCAAGAGTTGTTAGCACTTCATTTCATGTGGGTATCCGTGCGTGGTTAGTGCTTCATGTAGGTGTAATGGAGTGGTTAGCATTGCATGCAAATGTCAAGGTTGTTAGTGGTTAACAGTTCATCAAAATTTTAAAGCTCCATTGCAGTATATATGTTAAAGGGCCAATGGTCAAGGTCACAGAATTTCAGCATTAATGGCTATTCATTTTCAATATGATTGAAGAGTCAGCTTAGGGGTGTAACAAAATCCAAACTGCAGAGAATGTTTCTTCTGACTTTATTTGACAATTTTCCTGCAGATTATATGGAAACATGAGCATGCCCCCCTGTGGATCAAGCCATACAACATTGTAGTGACTTCTAAAGACAGCGGTATGATCCAGCCAGTTCTGAATGCAGTATCCATCCACCAAATAAAGAAGCACAGTAAAATGTCCCTCCTGGAATATTTCAAGACAGAGTTTGGACCATTGAATAGTGAGGAGTTTTTGACAGCTCAGAAAAACTTTGTGCAAAGCTGTGCAGCATATTGTCTTGTGTGCTACCTAATGCAGGTTAAAGACAGGTAAAAGTAATCGATAATTCATGTCTTCTGTGCTACCTAGTGCAGGCTAAAGACATGTAAAAGTAATTGATAATTCATGTCTTGTGCTACCTAAAGCAGGTAAAAGTAATTGATAATTCTTGGGAACACCCAAAAGCATGGACACTTTGAAATTTGTGCTGATATTAACTCTCTGTTTTTATGAAGTTAGATGTTTAATGATACTGGAGTTCATGTTTCCATTCCGTTAATGACGTAGGAGTTCATATTTTCCATTGCAGTAATGACAGAAGTTCATAGTTTCCATTCCATTAATGACACAGGAGTTATATTTTCCATTCCAATAATGACTTAAGAGTTCATATTTTCCATTCCATTACTTACGTGTTTACTTGATGGAATGCTCCCCCATCACTTCCTAATGGTTATATTTAAGTTGTCATATTTTCTGTATGTTTTCAGACACTTTTTATTGGCACCATTTTTGTTGCTACAATCATATTTTCGTACCATGTATTTTTCAAACATCATTTTAGAAGAATTTTATGTTATGTACAACTGTAGTGGGAAGACAAAAATCCAGACTAATGCTACTTTTAGATAACTGGGAAATAGCTTGATTATCATTGGAAGTAGTCTGGACAAGTTCCATTGGATGATTCAGATTGCTGAAAAATTGGGAAAACATTGTTTCACATTTCATTAGCTTGGTGACATTACAGGGATGAATGACATTTCTTTAGAACCATATGCAGTCATGTATGCAGTAATCAACACTCAGCGAATAAAAATGTAATTTTTTAAGAATCATCAATAGCAAAGGGGATGTAATTTCACATAGTTTGTATATTATGAACTTGTAATTTTAATTTGTTTATACATCTTATAAATATTTCTGTATGGACTGCAAAGACTGGAATATGCCTGTTTGCCTCTTGACATCAATACCTGTAACACATACAGAGTACCTATTCAGCCATTTATTTATATATTCATTGTCTCATTCATGTGTTTAGGCCTGTAAATTCCTATTCAATCTGCTTGACCACTCACACACTACAGATTTGAAGAATTTCAGAACAGTTTTGCTGTGTATTGAAAGTACATCCTATAAAGATCAATTAAACATTAGTACATTTGTGTTGTGTATTGAAATTACATCAAATAAAGATCACTTAAACATTAGTATAATTGTGTTGTGTATTGAAATTATATCTTATAAAGATCAATTAAACATTAGAACATTTGTGTTGTGTATTGAAATGATATCTTACAGTGATCAATTAAATATCAGTTCTTGATATTTGTTTTTGTAGCAACCTGAATTTTATAAGATGTTTTTGTTTATTTATTTAAACATTTCAATGTTTTTTAGACATAACGGTAACATACTTCTCGACTCCGAGGGGCACATTATCCACATTGACTTCGGATTCATCTTGTCCACATCACCCGGCAAGAACTTGGGATTTGAAAACTCGGCTTTCAAATTAACACACGAATTTGTGGAGGTAATTTTCTTCGTGAATTTAATTTATCTGGAATTGTTGTGATTTTCTGTTTTCCTTTTTGAAAGTCTGTTAGTCTTTCAATATTCCTTATACCGTTTTGTGTTTTAAGAAGAAAAGTTGCTCTTTTGGGTATAGATCTAGGATTATTATTTTCAGAATCCACATGAAATTCCCGTCTTTTTGACAAAGTATAAAGACAAGGGTATAATTTTTTGTTTGGCGTTAGTGTATGATCTGTATCACTTGGAAAATTTTATAAAATGTTTTTCAGAGCTGTTGAGATATTTGTCATTTCCCCGTTTCCATGCAATCCACTAGTTTTCTTTTCATTCCCCATTAAACACATACCAATTATGTAAGTAAAACATCTTGTTTAGAAGTCAGTATACTGATCAAAATGTGTAAATCTACGGGTTTGATGTCCTGGTTCTGTCACATGTATGTTGGACACAATGATTACAGTGTAAGGATACACTGAGTACAGTATGTGGATGTAATACATTGAGTACAGTCTGTGGATATAATGCACTGAGTACAGTATATGAATGTAGTGCATTGAGTACAGTATATAGTGCATTGAGTACAGTATCTGAATGTAATACAATGAGTACAGTATGTTGATGTAATGTAATGAGTACAGTATGTTGATGTAATGTGAGGAGTACAGTATGTGGATGTAATGTAATGAGTACAGTATGTGGATGTAATACATTGAGTACAGTATGTGGATGTAATGTATTGAGTACACTATGTGGATGTAATACATTGAGTACATTATGTGAATGTAGTATTAATTACAGTATATAGATGTAATACATTAAGTACAGTATGTGAATATAGTGCATTGATGTAGTGAATGTATGTGGATGTAATACATTTGAGTAGAGTATGTGAATGTAGTGCATTGAGTACAGTATGTGGATGTATTGCATTGAGTACATTATGTGAATGTAATGCATTGAATACAGTATATGAATGTAGTGTATTGAGTACAGTATGTGGATGTAATGTATTGAGTACACTATGTGGATGTAATACATTGAGTACATTATGTGAATGTAGTATTAATTACAGTATATAGATGTAATACATTGTGTATAGTATGTGAATGTAGTGCATTGAGTACAGTATGTGGATGTAATACATTGAGTACAGTATGTGGATGTAATACATTGAGTACAGTATGTGAATATAGTGCATTGTATACAGTATGTGGATGTAATACATTGAGTACAATATGTGAATGTAGTGCATTGAGTACAGTATGTGGATGTAATGTATTGATTACACGTTTCTAAAATTCTAGTCCCTCCAAAAAATAGTATTGAAGGACCAAGATTAAGAAGAACATAATCACCAGTCTGATTTACTAGTCACAACCAATGTACAGAAACCCTTCCTGTGTTTTTCCTATGCATGTGTTACACATGCTATAATTCTCTTTGAAATTTGCCTTATTTTTCATCTTGTAACATATTTTTGGCATTACACCAACCAATTTGTTTCAATCCAGTGTTCTCAGTCCTGGCTTCAGCTGAGTCTTGTCTCTATATTTTGTACATTTTAGGGTTGGTATGCTTTTTTAATTCAGGGGTGGGGGGGTGCACATTTTTAGCAAAGTTGCTTCATTAAATTGTCTCCCCTTTCTGATGCTTAGGTAAGTATTAATAAGTAGTATCTACCCTTATTTGGTTCCAGATCTTTCTCTTTTGTATGAAACTGTCTTTTAGAGCTTCTAGTGTTGCAAAGTGTAGTTAAGTGTGAGCATAGGAAGGCCACATAGGACACTCACCTCACCTGCTTAGCATGCACAAGGTGTGTATACATGGATGGCTGTCCAGTTTGTTACCTTTGGTCTGACCAGGTGTGAAACTTTGCAGAAAGTCACTGCACTAACAAGGACAGGTGGAAGTGCCCATTCATTGGAATTATGTTTCTATCCACCACCACCACCTCATTTCCAGGAGAAGTCTGTATCCATTTCAAGGTTGAGAAAGACCACTGTCTTGTGGGGCAAGAAAATTATGCAGCCTGTGGTTTAGAAATCATCAGGACCAAGGACCCTGATGTTCATTATGAAGCCATCAGTGCTAATGTGGGATTGATCCTGGGACACTCCTAAGGGAGGAAAAACACCTGAGAGTAGGTTATGCCTCCTGCTTAGGGGCTTGCATTGCCTTCTTAAGGTTGGTGTCCATATGAATGAAATCAGTAAATCTCACCTTTTTAAAGGGAAGAGCAGCTATTTTGTTAGATAAATATGATGTGGGAACACGAGACCAGTCACTGGGCATGAGGCAATGAGTCACTTTTCTAACAAGATAAGAGACCAGTGATGGACTTGTTTGCAGTGGGATGGAACATGCGTGTGTGTGATTTTTTTATATTTTTAACGTAGCTTTAAAAAAATTTCAGTCATATTGTTACGATGTCTGTATTGTGACAGTTTATAGTGATGTCTAGCACTGAGGCATCATGCCACAGACATGTAACATGATGTCCCACCCAGTAATATTATCCTGACACCAGGCCGACCAATCCTAACACTAACCTCTTAATGCTGAGTACCAAGTGAGGCAGCTGCTAGTACCATTTTTGTAAGTCTTTGGTATGATTTGGCCAGTGTTCAAACCCACAACCTCCCACATCTGAGGGGGACACTTTAACCACTAGGCCACCGGAGTTGTCCTGAGACGGGTCAAGATTGCCTTTAATTTTGATCCAGTATCAGATAAGAGGGTCTGGGCAGTAAACATCTTATGAGTAAGTGGGATCATCTGTATGCATATATATGCCCACCTTTCAAAATAATTCTGCAGGTGCTCAACCAAGTCAGGATCTCCACTGCTTGACTTATCCTGGTAGTCCCTCTTTGACCCCAGCAGTTGTGGTTCAGTGACCTACTAGACCTGTTTGTAGACAAACTCTGGAGATTACCACAGAGCAGGGACCTGTTGTTGCAGCACAGAAGGTCTCTCTCTCTCTCTCTCTCACTTATTCTTCACCATTCCACTTGACTCCTCTCAAGAGATAAACCAGTTTTTGAGCAGTGTTGCTGATTGCATCATCCAGGTTTGGAGGCAGTCTGCTTCCAGAGTCCAAGAAGCAAAGTTCTAATCTTCTTAAGTTAATGCAGAGAATGTTTAGTGCTATAAAGCAGCTTTTTAAGATGCAAGACAGGCTCCTTTGCCCAGTTAGGGTCATAATGTTTCTTTTATGGCTTTTAAAGGGAAAAGGAAGGGTTTGAAAGGTTCCTTCTCCCTCTAATGGATTCCTTTGATATTTGGCAGTCACTGTGTCAAGGTGGGATTATGCTCAAAATCAAGAGGGATTATCAATCCCTTCACAGAGGGATCTTTCTTTCATGAGAATTAAAGTCTGTGAAGTTTGGGCAACTTTTACATCTTTGCCCTGTTTGTATGTACATACATACATACATACATTTTAATTACTACAAGGACCACAATACTATTAGAAACTAAATGAATGATTTGTATTGACTTAAATCTTAACTTTCCCTTGTCTGCATTATTTTTTAGTGTATATTATTTAGCACTAATAGTCTGTAGTACAGTGTACAGTGGGGCCCCGAGTGGGCGAGTGGTCTAAAGCGCTCTCCGTTACGGATCACTGCTGTCTCACCTCTGTCTGCGTAGGTTCGAGTCTTGGATTCGGCCAATGTGGGTATGTGAGAAAGCTTGCCAGTAGCTTCTCGTGGGTCGGTGGTTCTTTTCGGGGTTTTCCCAGGTTCTTCCTCCACCATTAATACTGGCCGCCATGTATAGCCTATTGTGTGCTCAAAAGTGGCGTTAAACCCCACAACAACAACAACAATGAGAGCACTCTTACTGTAAAGGCAGAATGCTAATTGTCTATACCAGATTCATTTTTAAGATCTAGTTTGTGTGTGTGTGTGGATTTTTAACTTAGCTTTTAAAAAATTTCAGTCATATCGCTATGATGTCTGCAGTGTGACAGTTTATAGTCATGTCTAGCACTGAGGCATCATGCCACAGACATGTAGCATCATGTCCTATGTAGTCAAATTATTCTGACACCAGGTCGATCAGTCCTAACACTAACCTCTTAATGCTGAGCGCCAAGCAAGGCAGCTGCTAGTACCATTTTTACAAGTCTTTGGTATGACTCAGCTGGAGCTTTAGCTCATGACCTTCCACATTAGAGGCAGGCTGTCGAACTACTAGCCTACAGGAGTGGTCAGTTTGTTGGGTCAGGGAGGTAAATTGATTTTAATTTTATTAAGGAGTCAGAATTGGACCATGTTCTTTTTCAGTTTTGTTGCTTCAGTACTAATTAGTTTGAACTATGGATTAGACTCACAGAAAAGGAAAGAAATGCAATGGTATCAGGTAGATATTATAATAGTATAAGGTAGATATGTCAAATTTGTTTCATCCCCCTCATAAAATCCTTCATTTTAGCAGTTTATGAGAGACATTATACTGTAGTTCCCCATTATTTTACAGCCATTTACATTACAGTTTGAATTTCATGTTCGTGCATGACTAATAAAAATGAAGGAAAACATTATCAGAATAGTGTTTGATTTCAAGTTGACGTGGAATTGAATGTTTTGGGTTATTTTTTTAGGTGATGGGAGGAGAGGGAAGTGACATGTTTGAGTACTTCAAGATTTTGATTCTGCAAGGTCTTGTGGCTGCAAGGAAACACATGGACAAGATTGTACCCTTGGTGGAAATTATGCAGACAGGTAGGTTGATTGCAGCCATCACAATCATTTTTTTTTCCTTCAAGTTGGTGTAAAGGGTATAAAGCTAGACATTTAGCAGTTTGGAAAATTGCAAATGGATGATTAATTGAGAAGTACTTAATGAATTATTTTTTTTTACAAGTAGGTAAATTTTTATTATAGGCCTTTCACTTCAAAAGGGTGGGGCTTCAGGTGGGCATGCGTTGTAAGGTGTTTGCCTTTAAAGATCCTGCCATCTCATCACTGTACATGTGGATTTAAGTTTCAGACTTGGTCAGTATGGGTATTTGAGAAAATTTGCCACTAGCTTCCCATGGGCTGGTCAAGTCTTCCCTGGGTTTTCCTCTGCCATCTATACTAGTTCCCTGTAGCCTGTCTTGTGCTGAATAATGGCGTTCAACCAACAAAAACCATGCCAGTCAAGATTCATTAAGATCTGTGCGAAGATGAATTTAAATCAATAGTTAACTTCACCAGTATTGTTTTTTATGAATGAGGAGAGATTGTTATTTATTATTATTGTATGAAATCATTGAAAACATTATTATGCCAGTACATTTTCTCTAAGAATTCTAAGAAGTGTTTTAAAAATCATAGTTATGTTTTATTAATTGAAATATAATAGACAGTTTACAGGATCAAATTTTACATTCCATGACTAATTATACATCTGGTAAATGAAAATGATATGTTCCCAATTTGACCGTACTTTACTGCAGGGTCACAGGTACATTAATTAAAAATTAATTAGTTTCGTTGTCATTAGAAGTATCCAGGTAACTCTTTATCTTTTGCGCTGCTTTAATTGCCTAAATCTTAAAAAATGTGATGAAGCTACAGTTTTGATTTGTACTATTTTCATTTCTAGGTTCCCACTTGCCATGTTTCTGCAAGGGTGTTAGTACCATTCGGGCGTTGAAGGACAGGTTCCATATGAATCTTACTGAGGAACAACTGCAGCTTCAGGTGGACCAACTAGTGGAGTCCAGTCTCAACTCACTCACCACAAAACTTTATGATGGTTTTCAGTACTTTACCAATGGAATCCTATGAGAACTTTTCAAAGAGAGAGTGAAAAAAATGCACTCAAGTTTTGTATTGTTAAGCTGAAACTCAGTTTGTCATTGAACTCAGTGATAACTTGACAGGTTTCAGTAATTCATCGACACAATTTTGTGAGAGTTTTTTATTTACAAGGAATGAAAATAGTGTGCCTCAGCATTCTTTGGAAGCCAATAAATGGTCGTTGAATAAAGGGTTGAGTAGAACCACAGCTACTCGTTTTGAAAGTCTGTAATTTACCAAATGAGATTTTATATTATTCATTCCAGCTTGTGAGAAAGTGGGTTTCAAAGGGCCATGACCAGATCAGAATGCGGGGTTATTTAGAGGGCATATATCCAGTTTCTTTTGTTTTAGTGAAATTTAAAAGACATTTCATGTTCAGTCTTCCTTGCTAGGAGCCTCTGTAATGGGAATTATCCCCCATAAGAATTTCATTTATGGACAAAAGTCAACATTTTTCCTTCCTTGGAAATAAATGCAGAAGGATTTTTGCTGAAGACTTTTCTTTACATTTTCTACCTATGACCATTGACTGTGTGCCCACTTGGTACCAAAGTTAATTAGAATCAATGAAACATTTCAGTCAGCCATTGAAACTGATCATCATGAGCTTCATTACCATGGTAATAAATATGGCCACCACCATAGTATTACATATTGCCAACATCATGGTATTACATATGGCCAACACCACTGTTTTTATGGCCAACACCATGGTACTAAATATGGCCAACACCATAGTATTAAATATGTCCAACTCTATAGTATTATACATGGCCTTTACCATAGTATTACATATGCAAACACCATGGTGTTACATATGGCCAGCAACAATGGTATTAACACTGGTCATCACCTTGGTATGACATATGGCTAACACCATGGTATTAACTATGGCCATCACCATGTTATTAAATAAGGACAACACCATATTACAGATGGCCAGTGCCATTGTTTTAAATATGGCCAACTTGTACTTTCATAGTTAATATTTCACTCCTTAGGCTAGTGTATAGGGGCTAACTGGAGGTGGAATCAACACTTTCTTTCATTTACAGTTTTGATCATTTGAACTGCAACATTTCTTATCCAGTTTCATGAAATTTTTACGTAAAAGTTGTATCAGTCAACTTGATATTTCGTCCGAGAGAAATTCATATGGTAAAGAACTATTTGCACGGATTAATAGAGCAATCACCGATTAACAATAATAGAATAGGCCAGTCCCATATTGCTAATCATGGTGCAATTCACTTTTTTCTTAAGTTGGTCAACTGATTTAGTGGAGGTTATAATTAGCTGTTCATTTTTTTAAAAATAAATTTTTTTTGCAAGAAGTAAATAGATTTTGAAATCACAGCTGTGGAACTACTTGCAGAACATTTGGAAAATTTACCAGATGTTTTGCCTGTTTCTTTCCAGGAAAATGTGATGATACATAAGGCACGTATTTTGAGAGAAATTAAATTTTGTTAGAAAAGTGATCATTGAAATTTAATGACTTTGTTAATGAGACACTGAAAGTGTTGTGTTTGTGTCATTGATTGTAATATGCGAAATGTACTTGTAAGATATTTCAGACAATTCCTTCACATGACATTAACTTTGTCAGTATTCTTTTTAAGTCGTCATATATTGTAACAAAAAATGTTTGTGTACATTTTCAACTTAAAGTTTGTGATAACTTATAAACCTGTATAAAATTGATTTTTTAATAATAATTGCTTTGCATATAAAGTTAGTGACATGTTTGTTTCCACGTCTTTTCCAGTTTCCACGTCAGTTCTCTTCCTAAATATCTCACTTTGACATATCTCCTATCAGTTTCCTAATGACTTGAAATTGTTGTTTTCCTGAAGCTTGTAAAAATGCAGTTACCAAAAATAATATATACTTTTATAAATTTGATTCAGGCTGATGTATGTCAAGCACTGCATTGTATATTACCCAACCCCCATCTTTTTATGAGGTATGCATGCCTCCATATTGTTGCCTGAATAACAGAATCATTTTAATGAAAGATCAAAATGTAGGTGAAATGTGGTTATTAAATTCTTAGTTTAAAATCCAGTTTTTCTTTAATGTTATAGAACAAGCATAAGACCTTTGCCTGTTCAAATAAAAAGGTCCAATTTCCAGCAAATATTTTTAGGGCTGTTCCACAAAAACGTACATGGGACCAAGGAAAGGCACTTTTAAAGTGGGGTAATCACCCATATGTGCAATTTATAATTGTCTTATTGTTTTAATATGAACACTGTGAAATCAAAGTTCCCTGGCATATCTTTTTTAAAAACTGCCTTCCCTAGGTTGCCATGTATATTTAAATGGAACAGCCCTTATTACCTTATAATGCTGCAAACACTTTAAATATTTTAAAGATTTTCATGAAATAACTCAACAGAATTCATGTATTTTTAAAGTTTTACAAAATTCTTGATAAGTTGTATAAAATTTTAACTGCCAAGCAAAACTTTTAACATGTACTGGGCTGCCGGGCAAAGTATTGTACTATTGAAATATTATTGACATATTCAGGGTATTTTTAATAGGATAGTATTATTGTTTGTTCCCCACTCATGTAATTTTATCCGTGTCCATTTCTGTGTTGTATGCTTGATTACAAGAAGACATATTGGTGTAAAAACACTCAAGTATGTAAATTGATAATTTATATTTGTATATTATTAATGCATCGCATTGTGTGCTTGAAATTCCGTACCACATTCTATTTATATTTTATCAGCAACTAAAAATGCAAGACAGATTCAGATGTTATAACGTTTAATGTTAAAATGCTGTATGGTAATCATTATGTGACAGAGAGAGGGAGCAGGAGAGTGAGAAATGTTAATATTTTTAGACAATGGTGTGTGCTGAGATTTCTTGTATTGTAATTACAAACATTGTTACAATGTTAAATTTTGTGACCATAAACCACATAAATGTAATGAAAAAAGACAAACTTATTTGCATGTAACTTGGTGATACATTAATATCTGTACTACACTTGCAAAATTGTTACCCTGCAGAAACACTGAATTCACTGGCTGTAGATATTTAACAGCATAAGAAAAATATTACGATTTTTCATTGAATTTTTTTCATAATTATGAAATCGCTGGCTAAACAGAGGAAACCCATTATGTAGAATTATCTTTATAATCATCATTCAAAATTGTAAGTTGGTACTGGTTTTATTGTAAAGCAATCTCCTTGTATAAGTTTTAACTCGTGCTAGTTATTAATTTGCTAATACTCGTACAATTCCGAAGATGTAAATTGGTGCCGGATAGATTGGTGTTGTAAAGCAATCTCCTTATATACGTTTTAACTCCTACTAATTATTAATTAGCTTGTAAATGATTTGTTTATATGTATTTAGTGATCATGAGTGTAAACCTAATTTTTATTGTATTGCTAATATCACATTTATGATATTGCACTACAGAATAGTCTTCGTGATAAACGCCATAAATGCAATAACTGTTTGGAGGACGTCAGTGCAAACAATTTAAGTTATAGAAAAAGGTTCATACTGTAGTAAGCATAAAGAAATAATCCTTTTCCGCAACACCAGGTTCACATGTTCAGGCGAATCAATGACTTTATCGTGCATGGTGTGAAGCGATTATCAAGTGAAATGGTCTAAAAAATACCGGATGAGCCATATTTTTAAAAAAATGACCCGGATTTTAGTTGACTTTAAATTTAATATCAGTTGATTTGATAGGCATTAGAAGAAAACAATTCTTGTA
Source organism: Sinohyriopsis cumingii (assembly GCA_028554795.2). NCBI lineage: Eukaryota > Metazoa > Mollusca > Bivalvia > Unionida > Unionidae > Sinohyriopsis > Sinohyriopsis cumingii. The sequence continues at coordinate 120,961,261 of CM068837.1, read as the reverse complement.
TTGGTTCCCTGTCTTTCAAAGAAAAGCGAGGGATATGATGTCTGTACATCTGTATACCCATCTGTCCAAATGTCTGCACATCCCATATGCCCATCTGTCCAAATGTCTGCACGTCCATATGCCCATCTGTCCAGATGTCTGCACGTCCGTATGCCCATCTGTCCAAATGTCTGCACATCCATATGCCCATCTGTCCAAATGTCTGCACGTCCGTATGCCCATCTGTCCAAATGTCTGCTTGTCTGTCTGCCCATCCATCATACTTCTCCTTTCAGTCTGCTAAAGTAGAATTGATTATGGTAATTATTCCAGTGTTACAAATTAGAATTGAATAATTATTCCAGTATTACAGAATAAAGTATCGATTAATTATTCAAGTGTCAGTTGACCTTTAAATCCTTTTGGTATTATGGGATGAAATACAGCATGCTTATGTATCATCACTACAGCATGCATACGTATCCTCACTAGGTGTATCACACACTTACAGTGTGGATCCTGTCTTCAGGGTCATGGTCATTTTTCCTTACACTCTATACCTTTAAAGCCATTTGATATTAAGGGATGAAAATTGGTATGCTTTTTCACTAGAGGATGTGACATGTTTCACTTTGGAGATCATTCAAGGTCAAGGTAATATCTCAATATTATACACTTTTTATCACACTTTCCCATCTTCTCCATACCTTTTGAAGCCATTTGAGATTCAGTTATGAAACTTGTTATTACTACGTACCATTCTAAAATGTGATGCATACTACATTAGGGTCCTGTTTTCAATGTCAAGGTCACAGGACAATAGTTTTGTTTCAGTCACATTTGAAGTGCTTTCTAAGTTAGCAGCATTTCTATTTAATGCCACCAAAAAGTTCTATGAGGAGAACGAATACACAAAATGGTCTATTATAAGAGTGATAAAATCACAAAAATACAAGGATGAAATGGTGAAATTAGATGAGGGTTCCCAATCAACAGGGGATGTAAATAAATTTTTTTTGAAAATTGTAAAAAGATAACGAAAAATTAAATAATGATGATTAACTGTACAATTTTTTTTATTAAAACGTTTGAATCGATGTTAACTTCCTTCAAGAGATTTAAAATATACCTCACATTTACCGTTCCTTCATATGCTGAACTTTGTAGTAACGATCGTGTGTAGGTTAGACATTGAAACAATCTATCATAACACACTTCACAGTGAAGTGATTATTGCAAAAGACACACCCATTAATATATAGGATTGGGTTATATAAGTATGATCAATTCTAATTCTTGCAATGACTACCTCATCCTTACGGGTGGTTCTGTAGAAAGGATGAATCTTGGTATTCTTATATATTGCCACTAGAAGATGTGTTGCATCGCATGTTGGAGCTTTGATACTCAAGGTCAGGGTCATAGGTCAATATTTTAAAGTTCTTTTGTTTCTGCTTTATATCACTAAAGCCGTTTGCTGTACAGCGACAAACCATGGTACACTTAGTTCATCAGCATCTCATGTATCAGTCAAGGATTTTTATCAGGGAACCATGGTAGCTTGCTAGAGCTCATAATCCAGGGGTTGCAGGTTCAATCCCTTAACAGGTCAGCCCACATCAGCTTTCTTGGTGTGTCCTTGGTATGATGTCACTGATATTGTGTTAAAAGTGCCATTAAGACCAAGAAAACAAACAGGTTTTTTCTTCGAGGTCAAAGTCACTGATTATTGTTTTTAACCCTTTTTTCTTAACTTTTATAATGCTTATCAAGACAGGGCTTGATTGCTTGTACTGTCTTTACAGCTTATTCTTAAAAGTCATAGGTTTCACTATTGTGAACTTTGTGACTTCATTGTGTTAGACAGGAGATGGAAATTCACTGAAATTTGATGGTTCCAAAAGCAATGATCAATGCATTATTTTTCAGTAAGGTATTACATATACATACATCAAAATTCTACCATAATCCTTCAATAGTTTTATTTTTTTGCTGATGGTGCCAGTTTTTAGTGCTTGCCTGTTGTATCATGCATGTCACACAATGCAGCCTATTGTATTGTGTATCACACAATACAGTCTATTGTATCCTGTGTCACACAATACAGTCTACAGAAATAAATTATAATAAACATAAGATTTTATTTGTGTTTTATTTCTCATGAAGTGTTTATTATTGTATAACTTCATTGTTGACTGTTGTAATAATTACAGTGTTATAAACTAAAGTAGTGTCATATATTACAGACTAAAGTAGTCTCCAGTGTTACAAACTAGTGTCATATGTTACAGACTAAAGTAGTCTCCAGTGTTACAAACTAAAGTAGTGTCATATGTTACAGACTAAAGTAGTCTCCAGTGTTAAAAACTAAAGTAGTGTCATATGTTACAGACTAAAGTAGTCTCCAGTGTTAAAAACTAAAGTAGAATTGATTATTGTAATTGTTCCAGTGTTACAAAAATAGAATTGAATAATTATTCCAGTGTTACAGAGTATACCACATGTCAACATGGTCATGTAGGTGCATTTCCTCAAATTTAATGTGTATGTGTGATTTGGATTTTTAATGTAGCTTTAACAATTTTTCAGTCATATCGCTATGTTTGCAATGTGGCAGTTTATAGTGATGTCTAGCACTGGAACATCATGCCGCAGACATGTAGCATGATGTCCCACCCAGACACCAGGCCGACCAGTCCTAATACTAACCTCTTAATGTTGAGCGCCAAGCAAGGCAGCTGTTAGTACCATTTTTATAAGTCTTTGGTATGACTGGGTCGGGGATCAATCCCACGACCTCCCGCATCCGAGGCAGATGCTCTAACCACTAGGCCACCGGAGCGGTCCTCAAATTTAATAGTTGTTCAGATATTGAATAATATTTTAGTCTATTCAGTCCTGATTGTTGAATGCTCGGCACCTTAAATGTCATCCGAAAAATTAGATGAAAATTACTGATCACTTTAAACTTTACAGTGGTGGCTGAGACTGGGTCAAGTATCCATTGTAACAAATAACAAGGTAGTATGAATTTTTTCACAACACAAGCAGCTTTCATTGTGATATCATAGTGCATGATATTAAGTCAGGTTTGTACTGGATCATATATTTTTGTAGTGATTTTGGGAAAGTGAGATCATGTGGCCCACATTTTACTTTGCCAGCAGTTGCTTATGAGTGGACCATGTCCAGTTGGTTTGCTCTATTGAATGTTTTGCCAGTTTCGTTTTCAGTGAAGGATAGATCAGATATTGGGATCATTCCACATTGCGTTGAACTCGAACTTACACACTTTTGGTCACAAAGTTGGTATGCTAACTATGGAACCACTATGGCTTCTGTGTTGGACTTGAACTCACACCTTTTGGTCACAAAGTTGGCATGCTAACTATGGAACCACTATGGCTTCTGTGTTGGACTCAAACTCACACCCTTTTGGTCACAAAGTTGGTCAAGAAAGCCAATGGAAAAGTCAGACCTGTAAGAGACCTGAACAGACTTAACCAATTTATTATTGCGTTAAAGTTCATTATGGAGACTGCTAGGTCCATCCATCTGTTTGTCCTATGCAGTGAATATGCAATCAGTCTAGATTTGGCCAGCATGTATTTTCCATATTCCAATCCACATAATTTCATGTAAATACCTTCACCTCAACTATCTTGGGGCGGTTTACCAGTTCTGTGCCCTTCCATTGTCTCACTCTTAGCCCTTGGGATTTCACCAAAGCATTGCAGAACACCATATCCAACTTCTGGATATTCTACTCAGTGTACCAGTTTGGCTTTGGTCCACCATATAAACAAATTTCTCTACATAATTCACGGTTTAGGATGGATAGTCGGTATCCAAAATCAGAACTGGTCTGGGTTTTTTTTAATACCTTTTATGAGGTGAAGTGCTGTGGGAATGTCAGTGTCATTCTCTTACTGTTTTGGATGTACCGTTCTCCACCTACCCCTCTGGCAACAGAGTCATGTGCGTTCCCTTGCTTCATTTTTCACTTTCTCACTTCTTTATTTAGCACTACACCAATGAATTTTATTCACTTGGGTATGGAGTTTTATACTTATATCAACCATGTCCATCTTCCTCCCTGATGCATCAAGAAAACAGCTTATTGTATGGAAATGACCTCTTTCAGGTTACATATGACACCAATTTATGCCAATTCAATATATGTGCTTTCATTTTAAAGTAATTTATGATGAAAAAATAACAAACAGTTTGTGCCTCTGTGCTTATTTTTACAGCATTGCGGGTGCCATGAGCCGTGACTTTCCCGCAGCTCATGTACCTTAATCTGTTTGAAAATTATGCATAGTCGTTTCTTGAAAACTTAGAGATGTAATTTGCCCAAGAACTTCCTTAATTTATAACTATCCCATGGGAAGATTTACACCATAACCTTGGTAATGCATCTGTGGTGTGAATCAAGCTTCATCTATTTTTGCAAGGGAGTTTATTCAACTCTGGTTTGTTTGATGCGTCAGAGGATCTCTTGCATGTCATCCACCTTATGTATGCCTTATGAAGATGTCCTTTCTGGTACATAGGCACCCATTTTCGGGTTCTTTAAACCACCAAATCTCAATATCAGCTGAGTTCAAACAATTCCTACCATGACAAGGCAGAGTGACAGGTGGCAGAAATACCTTCAGAAGCCCCAGAACCAGACATCACCATCTGCACAGATGCCAGATTGTCAGATTTGGAGGGTTGGGAGCACAAATAAATTCCCCGTCAAATGCAAAATTGCTGATTATACTAGTTGTATAAATATTTTAACTTGCTTCACCACTATGGATGGTGTAAAATACTTAGCACAAAGTTTGAATCCTACCATCAGACCAGCCTGAGTCAGCTGTGATGGTGTGTCCTTCAGCAATTCACTTTACTCCAACTGCTCTGGCACAAAATAACCCACTTGTGTTTCTATGCCATAAAGTACCAAATCCTGATCACGTGTCCACCTACCTGGAATCAGGGGAGATAATTTAGAAGAGTTTCTTCCCATGGTCTATATGTATATGTTGCCAAGGGGGGAGGGGGTACAGTGTGTAAATTTGCTGGAGTATTTTACACTTTGGCTTATATCTACACATTATATTTCCTAGTTGTGTTTTGAAACACATTGCTATTGACATGATCACTTGGGTCTCTTCCACCATGCTTAATGATGATGACCTCTCATGACTTTTGCATCCCACTAATTTCTTTTAGTGAATGTTTTGAAACTTCATATTTTGCATTTTAATGGACTTATGTCTACCTTTATTAGTTTTAAATTATGTCTTATGGGAGGATTATTTTTAATTTTTGTCATTTAAATCTCCTCTGTAATAATACATGTACATTTAGATGGTCACCGTGCCCGTTTACTCATTAATTATATAATATGACAAGGCTGGTAATACATTTCAGTATCAAATTGAAATGAGATTAAATGGTGATATTAAAAAAGGTGACTCTTATTAGCTTTATTTTAATATTTTTTGATTTTCTTAAAGCACAAATACTTAAAATGTTCCCTGCAATTCACCTTTGCTATATAGATAAACATGAATTTGCAATATAATTTAATATTCACTAATGTAATCTTTGACAAACAGAACTATGCACATTGCTTGCTTATGTATTGAACTACTTACTATTCCTGGGGCTGTCAAGAAAATCAAGGGTGGACATAGCACACAGTACTTATTGTAAAGAAAAATTGGAACCAGCCTGGAAATGGGGAAACATAAAATAGAGTTTTTATGTGTTTAGCTTGCCAGGATTGGTTAATAATGCAAGTTATTTTTTAGGAAAAAGAATCTTATGAGAGCTTATCTTAGTTGTAAATGAAAAAAAATAGACATTGTTTTGTTGATGTAATTTCAGTCCTTTAACAGTCTTGAGTTTGGAACACTCATTACTGAAATTAGCACTGGACTCTTTCGTGCAGAATTGAAAGCACAGGTTTCAAACACGTAGGTCCAGAAAATGCCACGCTCATATCCTTTTCTCTCCACAGAAGCTGACATCTAGGTTTCATCTATACTGATAAATATAAGTTTGATAATGGGCACTCAAAAATTTTAAGTTATTGAATTTTTATTTTCATGGTGTTTGCATAGGTTTACTAAGGGAACTGAATTAGTACCATCAGTCTGCAAAGCTTGTTCTGTCTGTCTGGTTTCTAAAAGTAGCAGAAAGTAATTCTTAATGTTGTGTTTGGATAATGTATTTGACAAAAACAACATCAAAACTTGCATCATTTTCAATATTTATTTTTTTATTATTAAATAGATAAAAGATCAATTTAGTTACAATGTTTCAAATAACAAATGCAAAGATAACGTAAATGAAAGAAAAAAAATACCCACATGAATTAATACACAATAATATTTACAGTTTTTTGTACACTAAACAAATATTACTTCACATTTTGAAATCAGGTAATTTTCTTTGTGATATCCTTTATTTCTACACTGCTGTGTAAAGTCTCAGATTGGTAACTACATGATTTTTTTACACAACCAAACCTCTGGATCTCCAGCCACCACATGGCAGTATTGAAAAATTTAAGTGCTTTCTGTGTGGAGATGGAGTAGAAGCAATGTATGAATTACTCTCAACACTAGTGGTGCTCCAGTTGGAATCGACCTCCTTTGAGAATCTTTTTCTTCCCAGATTGACAATTTGTTCTTCTGACACATATTTAACCATGGAACCGTCTTCGTCACCACACATACCCCTCCTCAACATAAGACCCATCTCAGAACCATGGATCTTTGCAGATTTGTCCCAAATATCCTCTGCATTGACTGATATAACACTGATGGTAGATCTGCTTTAAAAGTACTAATTATTTCCTGATCCAAAGGCTGGATCAAAGATGTTATGTTTTTAGAGATATATTCTACCTGGATCTGTCTATCTCATTATGAGTCAAACAGCATGGCAGAGCAATTATACAACAGATTCAAAATCGTAGGTAGTTTCTGACATCTGGGATGATCATTTTTTGAAAAACCTCTCCAAGTATTGACACTGGTTCCATCTTTCTTCTACTAAAAGTCCTCCTTATGTGTATCATCTTTGGGAGCTAGAGTTTTGTACAATAACATGGACCAGCCTCATCCCAATTGTAAACTTCATTTTCTGCATATCCTTGCAGTTGACTACCTATCCAAGCTGCATAGGTTAACTGAATGCTGTTTTTACTCAGCATATCTCTCCATACAGTGAACTGGAATCCCCAAAGCCATCCATTGTTTGCCATGAAATTGGAGTCATTATTGATAGTTTTTGACATGTTCTCTCTCTGGGCTTTGAGAACTATTCATGCTGCTTTGTGAACTAGATGTATACACAGCATCATCTAATTTTATATCATTTGCAGTCCATGCTTATTTCCATTGAAGCCCATCATCAGAATCGGCATAATGTAATCCCAAAATTTTTACTCATCTTTGTGTCAACTCCAAATGTTTAATTTCAGTACAAACCTTCAGTCTCTCTCTCCATTATGAATTCTATCTATGACACTAAACTTTTCACTCATGTTATAATGCCTTTTGCTTGGTACCCTTTTCTTAATGATCTCATTTACAAATGGATAGATTACTGATGTATATATATACACACACACACACACACATTCTCATTTAAGATGTTAATTACATACAATCTGAAACTATGTTTGATTGGTCAAATGAAATGAACTTTTTTGAGACAATAGTGTTCACAAGAGCTTATGAATGTAGGATCTGCATGACTGTGAACGTTTTGTTACCTCCCTTACTTGATTTGATACAAAATACATAATTAACTACATAACACAAAACAGGTCTATTTTAATCAACTGTTACAATGCAACAAGCACTTCCACAAGCTGCAAATCAAACCACACTTGTCACTTAATTAGGTTCTCACATAAGTGTTCACTTTTTTCAGCAGACTCTTTATAAGTTTTAACAGAAGATATCATATCATGATTGTAGTTAAAAGATTAGATTGGAACACAAAATTCACCTGACATCTTTAGTTCATGTTAATTTCTTATTGTGTTGCCAACTGCTAGCATTAACCAAAATTTTTTATTGATTAATATTTCCCCATATATTCCTACTTACAGTTTATTATTGGACCGCTCCGTTGGCCTAGTGGTTAGAGCATCCGCCTCGGAAGCAGGAGGTCATGGGCTCGAACCCCAGCCAAGTCGTCCCAAAGGCTTACAAAAATGCTACTAACACCTTCCTCACTAGGCGCTCAGCATTAAGAGGTTAGTGTTAGGACTGGTTGGCCTGGTGCTAGGATAATGTGACTGGGTGGGACATGATGCTACATGTCTGCAGCATGAAGCCCCAGTGCTAGACATGCTAGACATTACTATAAACTGCCATACTGCAGACATCGTAGCAATATGACTAAAATGTTTTTAAAGCTACATTAAAAATCCTTATCACACACACACCGAGTTTATTGAGAATATATTTTTGCCCAGAAAATGTAACAAAATATTAATTTTCTAAAAAAGAAATCTTGTGAATTTCATGATACTGATTCTGAATTTCCAGGCCCTAACCACCATGTCTGATGATAAAATACATTCTGTCAAGGTTTAATTTACTAATTTTTATCACAATTTTCATCACGTTTGACAAATAGTGGCCAATTCCTTTGGTACTTTCAATAAGAAAATGTGAGTCACATCTGACTGCATATTATAAGTGTGTTTTGTGTTATCCAAGTGTACTATTACAAGGAAGCAGACTCCATGCCACAGTGGTCTTGTTTATATCCAAAAAAAAATCTTGTAAAGATTTATCAGCATTGAAATGTTAAATAAAAATTGCATTTCATGGATAACATAATACAGTCTAGTAAAATGAAACAAACATCAATGTTAAAATTATCTCAATCTCTCAGTTTTCCAAATAGTACAGATGTGACAAGGATGGAAATGCCAAATCCAAAATAACCAAAAACGGGAAATCCATAACTTGAAAGCATGATTCCTCCAACTGTGGGAGACATTGTTCGAATGAGAGAATTGACAGCCATGTTTAACCCCAACATGGCACCTGAAAGAGAAAGAGAAATATGATACATTTATTATAATCATCCGCATAGAAAATTCTTGGCACAATTTTGTTACTAATGATATTTTCTTTTCTATTTCACCAAAGAAAAATATATGTCATGGACAAACATCTGTAAATGGAAGACATGTACAATATCAGGTGCAAGACATGTACAATATCAAGTGCAAGACATGTACAATATCAGGTGTGACCTGATCTCCACTTAATACAAATGAATGTACTTTTGACTAAATGGTCAGAATATTTACTCCTGCATGATAACTGTACATATTTGATAAAGGCTATTCAAAAATGGCACAAAAATGTGATTATATTATTGACTTTGTAAATTTCTAAATTCAAAATAACAGTCAAATGTGATAAAACTATATTAGGAATAGAATGTGCAATATAGATCAGTTAAAATTCAATTACTTATACTTACTGTATATTTGTACAATCAATGATTTCATCTTTTTCAAAACTTTCATGCACTCTGTGTCATACTGTATATCCTCACATAAAAGTCAAGTTCAACTACAAACAAACAAAGACCCTGATCTGCTGTCAAATAATCTACCAGCAGATCAGCATTCTTGTTGTTCAGTTAATCCCAACAGATGACATAGATCTGGGTCTATGTAGCTAGCAGATGGCTAAGATTTATACACAAGTACAAGGTACTTGTATATTATAAGTTTCACCTGTATATTACATGTTTTACCTGTATATTACATGTTATACCTGTTCATTACATGTTATACCTGTACATTACATGTTTTACTTGTATACTACATGTTATACTTGTACATTACATGTTATACCTGTATGTTACATGTTTTACCTGTACATTATGTTTTACCTGTATCTGTATGTTCCACTGTTTTGGTAAGAGCACTACTTATCACAATGTTTTGTGAAGCTAAACCTGTCACCAGTGGGGCCATCACCAAATAAAGCTGCCACACATTGGTCACATAAGACTGGAAGAGAAGTGGAAACATACAACATCATATAACAAAGTGTAAGTTTTCTATAATTTGATGCTTGATGTAATAAAAAAAATACCAGGTTGTGAAGTAACAAGTCAAACGAAAACAATCACAAATCAAACCAATTATTAACATTATTAATTTTCAGACATCTTTTCATTTTGTATAAAATAAAGTTAGAGCTGCAGAAACAAAAGGAAATTTTTATCTATTGATGTCAACTTAATTTGTGCATAATTCATATATGCTATTTCATTCCATCTGGTAAAGTGAGCTCATAAAGTTTAATTAGCGTAATTTATCTGCAAATGTTTTTATTTGAGTATTACCATGAAATGTTGAGAAGACAGAACCAGCCATAAGGATGACTATTAAGTCCAATACCATGCATATAAAAGGAATGATTGCCCGAATATCAACTGAAGTTTCCACACTGAAAACTTGGCCAACAGAAACACAAAAGCAAATCCCAGATATCCCTAGACAGTTTCAATTTTGCTGTTAACAAAAATCTCGAGGCCATGACAAAACAGGTACTGACCATTTGCCACTGTTGCCCATATTTGGCTGCCATGTTGGTCTGAATCATTGCCAAAAGTTTTACAGCAATCTGTTTATGGTATGCCATGTCGGTCTGAATCATTGCCAAAAGTTTTACAGCAATGTGTTTATGGTATGCCATGTCGATCTCAATCATTGCCAAAAGTTTTAAAGCAATGTGTTTATGGTATGCCATGTCAGTCTGAATCATTGCCAAAAGTTTTACAGCAATGAGTTTATGGTATGCCATGTCGGTCTGAATCATTGCCAAATGTTTTACAGCAATGTGTTTATGGTATGCCATGTCGGTCTGAATCATTCCCAAAAGTTTTACAGCAATGTGTTTATGACTGCCATGTCGGTCTGAATCATTCCCAAAAGTTTTACAACAATCTGTTTACGGTATACCATGTTGGTCTGAATCATTTCAAAAGTTTTAAAGCAATGTGTTTATGGTATGCCATGTCGGTCTGAATCATTGCCAAAAGTTTTACAGCAATCTGTTTATGGTATGCCATCCATAGGCTTTTCATTTAATACAAGTCACTATAAAAATGTTTACGGAAATTACACTAAGAAGAATTTAGCTGCTAGGTTAGTGGCTATAGCAATGAGGCAAATACTGACATCAGTGGTTTCTTGATAAAAGCTCTGCTTGATACAGACTCCAAAGTGAACACATTTAGTCCAAAAAAAATTTAAATACATTTGTCCAATTCACCTCGTCAACCCTGAAAAATATTCTTGACAAAGAATGAGTAGAACGCCAGATTTTGCCCAACCTGGGTTAAACACAAGTGACCCTTGCCACTCATGGTTTAGAAGACTAGCAAGTCAAATATTGTTAATACTTGTCATTCCCAAATGCAGGCATAATGCCACTGTACCAGTTTTGCTGGGTACCAATGTACCTCAGCACTACATGGAGATGAGCAAGAGTCAAAATAGGGAAAGATTTTTACACTGTTTACTTGTTTACATTCTGGTACTTAGCCATTCTCTACTTTCCTTTAAGTGAATAGGAATTAGCCAAAAAGAAGACAAAAAAAATCATTCTTCCACCAAGTTCCACAGTAGTGATAGATGGTTACTTGTCCAAGGTAATAGAGTACCACACTGTCACGGTGCTATATTACCAACCATCAAGGTTTATATATAACTGGACTGTAACTGTTCAATCACCCAGAATAAAACAGTCAAACTACTCACTTTGTTTTATTCTTAGTTTTGGAGGGAAATTATTCAGTCTTGACAGCTTTTAAATGAAAGATTTTATTCTGCCCTTCAAAATCATGAGTTACTTTTCCATATATTGGAACTGCCCTTGATGCAAACTCAGGTTAACAATATTTATGCTGCATTCATTATAGTTGTCCTATTCAGTCCTACAAATTAATAATTTATTTTTAAGATTTTATTTGTTTGGTAAATTCAGATCATTTTGGTGCAAAAAAGCTTTCATATGATAGTTTCAGTCACCAAGGTACATTTATTTTAAATCCAATTTTATGATTTCCTTTTTTGTTTGAACATTACATTATAAGCTAACATGAAGAAGATATAACAGTACCAACTGTACAACCCCCAGGTGTGCGGAGCTTAAGATGTAGGGAACATTGTATTCAAAAATAAAGAACAACACTAGCTGTGATTGGTACATTATGTAAGAGTTGTACTTTCTGTTAGGCTTAAAAAAAGTTGAGTCTGTTGGCAACATGTGAGATTATGTTAATTCCTATCTTGATCATATTTTGTATTTTTTATGATTTGTTCAAATGTGGTGCACATGGCTGAAAATGTGTCTGGTGCGACTAAATAATTCTTACCCCTGTCTAGTTCCAGTAGAGGTATCTCTCTTAAATGCAACGGATTACCTGGTTTTGTCCTTGTCAAATTGACAATCTAGCATTGTTCTCTATGACAATGTGTGACATGCATGCTGAGGTATGAAAGTATATTTATTTTACAAAACATTAGCATTGAGGTCTACGGAAAAACAATTGGCACCGTGATACCAGAATAGATGTTGCATTTCTTGACCGGCAGTTTCATGTCTGAAAGACTGTCATTTCAATAGGAAGCTACTGGCAAGTTTTCTTACATACCCACAATGGTCAATCCATGATTCAGACCTATGTGGGCAAGCTTTCTTACATACCCACAAAGGTCAATCCATGATTCAAACCTATGTGGGCAAGATTTCTTACATACCCACAATGGTCAATCCATGATTCAGACCTGTGTGGGCAAGATTTCTTACATACCCACAATGGTCAAACCATGACTTACACATGCAAGGTCCGTGATCTGTAAAGACAAGCATCTTAGACCACTCAACTACTCAAGGCCCCTTCTTTAAAAACAAGAAAACGTAAAACCTTTATGCACATCAACACCATACAAAGTTTTAGTTAAGTCATCTACTTAGTGAGCAAGTGCAGATGAACTGAATTTTCAAAATACACTATTTATGACAATATTTCAAACAATGTAAAAATGGAGACCAAAGTAAAATTTTATCGCACATCTAGATCAACATGTATCTAGTCCTTAAAGTTTCATTAAAATCTTATAATTGATGTGAGGGACAAACCAATGGATGGACAGACGAATGCATGGACAGATCATTGGATGGACAGGAGGATAAACAGATGGACAGTATGAAACATGGAGGCAGTGACCATATCTCCACTCTTCCATGAAGTGCAGGAATAATAAAATTATTCAAGCATTTTAGGTTGGGAAGCAATGACATTTTATATTTAGAAAACTCTCATTTTAGACACTTTTTCCAAAACATTTCCCAAAAAGTGAAACTTTACTGCACATTTACATGAGCCACACAAGTATCTAAATTACAGTTTCAAAAATCCTCCGAGCAGTGTGAGAAAGGAAGCTATATCAAACTCGATTCCCAAAACACTCTATTATTTTACAAGAAATATTTCAAAAATAGACCAAAGAATAAATGGTAAAATCTTATTCCACAACTACACCAACCATATATCCAGCCTACAAAGTTTCAATTAAATCATCCAAACAACGTTCAATAATAATAATGAGGACTTTGTATAGCGCCTAATCTTTAGAAGCTCTAAGCGCTTTACAACATTAGACAACACCTATAAGATAAAAAACATATAATGCTATGATTACAAAAACAAATACCATGAAATTAGAAAACATTGAAAAACATGCTGAGAATGATTAAGGTAGGAAACATTATTCAGTCTTTAAGTTTGTTCTTGCAATCGAAATAAGTGAGTTTTGAGAGCACTCTTGAATGTGATCACTGTGTCTTTGTGTCTGAGTTCAGTAGGCAATTCATTGCACGTTGCTGGGCCCTGGTATGCAAAAGAATGCTGTCCATATGACTTTGTTTTCATAGTGGGAATAATGAATAGTATAAGTATCTTGCTGGTGTGTACACATGGGTGAAGTCAGATGGGTATGTTGGATTGGAGTCCGACAGTGAAACGTAGCACAGGGAACAAATTTTGTGTTTGATTCTGGATCAAATGGATAGCCATTGTAGGGTACAGAGCAGCGGGGAGGTGTGCTCTGATCGTGGTACTCTAAGTATGATCCGAGCAGCTGTGTTTTGAACTTTTTGAAGTTTCTGGAGCAGATATTGAGATGAACCAGAAAGAATTGAGTTACAATAGTCCAGTCTTGAAAGTACTAATGAACACACAAGTGTTTTAGTGGCATCAGCTGAAAGATATTTGCGAATGGAGCTGACGCATCTCAGCTCAAGATATGCAACCTTGCATATGTTCATGAAATGTTGGTGCAGTGTGAGAGTACCGTCCAGAGTAAGACCTAGGTTTCGTACTGATTGTGTGAATTTAATGTTGGAATTGCTGATATTTATTGTTTGAGGTAAAAGGATGTGAATGAGAAAGTCTTTGTGTTGTGATCAGAACGGCCTCAGTTTTATCATCATTCATCTGCAGCTTGTTACATGTCATCCATGATTTCACATCAGAAATGCACCTCTCTACACCTTGGATGGTAGCATCAACTTCAGTTGGTGGCTAGATTTGTATATTTGGGTGTCATCAGCGTACAATTGGTGAGACACTGGATGATGATCTATGACACTTGAGAGCAACTGAGTGTACAGAATGAAGAGAACAGGTTCAAGAACAGACCCCTGTGGAACACCACAACATAGATCAACTGGGCTGGAGTGTATTCCATTTGCAGATACAATTTGTGTCCTGTTGAGATGAGATATGATGAAGATCTGAATTCCCAAAAACATGTTTTTCACCAAAAATATTCCATATTTTCCTCAAAATGGACCAGAGAAAAGACAGAAGACATAGTCGCACATCTACCCAATCACATACATATCCAAAAAGTTGCAATAAGACCCTTTAACAGTGAGGGAAGAAAGGCAATAATAACGTTATTCACATCTTCCCTTTTATGCAGTTTTTAAAGGTATCCAAAAAGAGGCCAACAGAAAGAAGTAAAACCTTATTGCACATATACACCAATCGCATATCTAGCAAAGAAATTTATAAAATATCCCGGCTGGTGATGCAAGGGAAAAAGCAAGGATGAGCTAACTTTTCTAATCATTTACAACAAACTCCCTCCTGCTGACAACTTTTCAAGAAATTTCCCCAAGAATGGTCCATAGGAAAAAAGGAAAACCTTGTGTTTCAATACAAACAATATTTAAAGCATAAAAAGTTTAATTAAAATCCTCTGCATAGTGTGGGAGGAGGAGCAATGATAAACATTGTCTTGGACGAAAAGATTTAAAGTGGGACAGATGGATACAGAGAAGCAATGGCAATATACATGCTCTTTACTGAAGTGTGGGAATAAGATATAAATATATTTGTCCTAATATTCCATAGAGGAAATGACAAATTCTGAGTGTAGATGACTAATAAGAACAGTAAAGGAAGGATATGTAAGAAATTTAAGAGTATCGGAAGGACACATTGTCAAGTTTAAGAGTAATGAAATGATAAATATGAAGTTTAAGAGCAAAGGAAGGATACATTGTCAACTTTAAGAGTAACGAAAGATAAATGTGAAGTTTAAGAGTAAGGGAAGGATAAATGTGAAGTTTAAGAGTAAGGGAAGGATAAATGTGAAGTTTAAGAGTAAAAGATGGATACATGTGAAGAGTAAAACAAATTGTTGACTTACCAACATAAGATATGACCAGATCAATATAAATGAAGCCCATTTCAAAATTGAATTTTCTGAGAATTTCTTCAGTAAAACTCCAACTCCAAGGCCCTGTACTATCTGAAATATAGAATACAAAATCAAACTGCTCGATAAATATGGAAATTTATTATTAAAATACCACATTTATTCTATTTTTATTTTAGATATCTAAAGTTGTGATCTCAACACCAAATTTATCATACAAACAAAATTCTATAAATATAACAACTAAAGATTGAAATTAATATGTATCACAACTGAAGCTAACTTTTTTAAATCTAAACTTGCAGATTGTGCAGTACACTTTAAATGGCTCATACATTAGTCGCTGATGATCTGCTCAGATTCAGTCTGCAACAAATTTCAAACAAATGAAAACTTTTGTCCACAGTGTCTTCAGTTTTTAAGATTTTACTGTATTTTAATATTTTTATTTTTTAAATCTTATGAAATTTACTGATATATACAGAACCTTCTTTTGCAGACATCTGCTAAATGGTAGACTACATTGTTTACATGTCTGTTAGATGGCAGACTACATTGCTGACATGTCTGTTAAATGGCAGACTACACTGTTTACATGTTTGTTAACTGGCAGACTACACTGCTGATAATTCTGCAAAAGGGTGCTTTATAAAGCCAATATCACAGACATGTTCATTTCTTATGGTTTAGGACATGTCTGTCTGCCCAATCCTGCCAATAACAAATTTATTACATACTCAATAACTTCTGGAAGTACAACATTAACTTAAACCAAATATAAATTACAATCAATAACTTCAAAATGACTAAGGTTTTAAACCAAATATAACTTACAATCAATAACTTCAAAACGACTAAGGTTTTAAACCAAATATAAATTACAATCAATAACTTCAAAGCAACTACGGATTTAAACCAAATTTAATTTACAATCAATAACTTTAAAACGACTGTGGATTTAAACCATTTATGGTACAATGTCTGCATTCAGAAGATCTGGATCAAGTTTGATAATCATTAATTTCTTCTAAATTTTGCAGAGTTATAGTCCTTGTTTAGAATGACAACATTGCCTTTCAACTGTATTATATTGGTGGAGGTGTCATGTTACACTGATAAATCTCAAGTTCTGAAATGTATGGGAAAAACTAAATATTAGATCCCATGAATACTTAGTCAGAACTGTCAAATTAAAGCATTGGATCATGCAAATAAATCATTCTGGGTATCATGGTCTATATCCCTATGTATGACATAATGTAATTATTTACTATGGTGAAGATCCCTATATAGGACATAATGTAATTACTTAACATGGCCAAGATAATTATGTAGAACATAATGTAATTACTTACCATGGCCAAGATCCCTATATAGGACATAATGTAATTACTTACCATGGCCAAGATAATTATGTAGGACATAATGTAATTACTTACCATGGTCAAGATCCCTATATAGGACATAATGTAATTACTTAACATGGCCAAGATAATTATGTAGAACATAAAGTAATTACTTACCATGGCCAAGATCCCTATATAGGACATAATGTAATTACTTACCATGGTCAAGATAATTATGTAGGACATAATGTAATTACTTACCATGGCCAAGATAATTGTGTAGGACATAATGTAATTACTTATCATGGCCAAGATAATTATGTAGGACATAATGTAATTACTTACCATGGTCAAGATCCCTATATAGGACATAATGTAACTACTTAACATGGCCAAGATAATTATGTAGAACATAAAGTAATTACTTACCATGGCCAAGATCCCTATATAGGACATAATGTAATTACTTACCATGGCCAAGATAATTATGTAGGACATAATGTAATTGCTTACCATGGCCAAGATAATTGTGTAGGACATAATGTAATTACTTACCATGGCCAAGATAATTGTGTAGGACATAATGTAATTACTTAACATGGCCAAGATTTCTAAGTAGAAAATAATGTAATTACTTACTACAGTCACCATAATTATGTAGAGCATAATGTAATTACTTACCATGGTCAAGATCCCTATATAGGACATAATGTATCCATTTTGATCTGGAGGTAATTTAAAGGTTTCTAAGGCCACAACTTGAAACATGCTCTCAAAAACCCCTATAGGAACACCTGTAATGAAAACAAGGATTTTAAATTTGCACATGTAATCTCTTAAAAGATGTAGTTTTTACAATTCAAAGATACAGACTTGTATATACTCAGATAAATGGAATTTCGAAATATATTAAAAAAACATGAATACCCTGCAACATCCCCTTTATATGATCATGAATCAAATGTGCACAACAAGTGAATTCTAAACAAAAAATTTAACCCAGATCACTGAAACTTGAAATGTATGTCACAGTAACCTTCAAACCATGCCTGAGAAACTGAGCAAAATGAAAATGCAAACTGATGTCAATGAAGTAAAGAAATGTAGATCAAAGTGAACTATTATAGTACATTTGTATTGCATTCACTAAGGTGTGTGTGTGTGATTTGGATTTTTACCATAGATTTAACAACTTTTCAGTCATAATGTTAATGTCTGCAATGTGGCAATTTATATTGATGTCTAGCAATGGAGCATCATGTCACAGACATGTAACATCATGTCCCACCCAGCCGCATTATCCTGACACCAGGCCGACCAACCCTAACACTGACCTATCAATGCTGAGTGCCAAGCAAGGTAGCTGCTAGTACCATTTTTTTAAATAAGTCTTTGGTATGACTCAACCGAGGTTCAAACCCATGACCTCCTACATCTGAGAACGCTCTAACCATTAGACCATCAGAGCAGTCCACTATGATGCATGTACATAAGTTGCATGCTTCAAGCTAGCATCTGAGAAACTGACCCAAACATAAAACAACAAAAGTCAATGAAGAATGAAATAGAGGTCACATTGATCTACATTATAATATGGTGATGTAGACCCACAAGATGCATCTATATACCAATCTTACATGATTCTGGGAAACTGACCAGAGCACAAAACTGAAGTGTGAAATTTATGTTACATTTGCTCCTTTTGGTTGGTATGTTGCATGACTCTGGAATTTATAATTCCCAAGAAGCTTACCCAAACACAAAACATAAAAAATGTGAGGTACAGACATACAAATGGACAGACAAGAGCAATTATATACCCTTCCCAAATTCATGGTAGGGCATAACATTGTCTCATTATATGTGAAATAGATATGAATAGATAGACTTGTATATTCCAAACCATACAAACAAATAAAAAAATCTTGATTTTACTGTCAAATAGGTCACTGTGCATTAGCTCTGGAATGGCTGCAAAACCAAAGCGCCAGATCTGACAAAGCATAATGTTACAGCAAACCATGGTCTACACTGTCTGATCTGCTGATTATTCATAACAAACTGCACAGACCCAGATCTGCCCACACATTATGCAATGTCAGATCTGGGTCTGTGCAGTATGCAGTTGGACTTGAGTCAAAAGCAAGTATTTATGGTAACCAAAAGTGACTACTAATAATACTATCACAACCATTATATTTCATCATTACCACAGGAGCAATTTTAAGTAAGGCAGCTTTTTAATGGGATAAATGAACTGTATAAAATGAAAGGTCATCTAAAGTTTATGTAATGAATAATTTGGGAAAATGCAGGGGCAATCATGAGTCAATGGATGGGTCAAAGTACACTAATTTAACAATCCTGATCTTCCGTAAGAGAAAATATGCATCTAAATAATCTTTGACCAAAAAGCATACCTGATGCCAATCTAATCGCCAGCAACAAGAAGGCTCCAGGTGCCATGATCAGAGAAAGCCACTTTCTAAGACTGAAGACCTCACTGCTGCTGCTACTGCTGCTTTCTAATATGAATAAAAGAGGAGGAAGTTTCGCAGTGTAGCCTCAAACAAAAAATTCTGACTATACACTATGCAATTTCATAACATTTAAATAATGCAGTTATACACAATGTGCTTTCATAAATGGATTACAGTTATATTCAGTAATGACTGCTGTAAGACATAAGCAAAGCGGGTTTTTGTTTCTGTTTTTCTACAGATTGTTTTGTTATTTAGTTACATTTTGTTAAACCAAACATGAGAGAAATATATTAAACTGATAGAAAAAAAATAATATGTGTTTCCGATCAACCAACCATCCCTATTTTTGCTGCTGACCCTAGCACACACCCCTTGGGTTAAAACAAAATTCAATACAATTATTTTTTTAAACAAAATTAATTTGTGCATTTAACTGAGTTTAGCCCAGAACTTTATGTGCTTAGTATCATATATATGTGTGTGTGTGTGTGTGTGTGTGTGTGTGTGTGTGTGTGTGTGTGTGTGTGCGTGTGTGTGTGTGTTAAGAAAGTTAAACAATTTTTTATAAATCACTACATATCACTACAACCCTAATTTTAAAACCAGTGCAACAGGGGAAACACATGGATTGTTTTGGCCTTATCATAAATGTGGGAACAAAACAAGAGTAGGAACTCAATACATGCTTTTAGTGACAATTAAAGAATACTGACACATCAAACATGAAAGGATTTACATCATTCAATGCTATAACTAGTGCTTACATGATTATCTGAATAATCGAGCACTGCATCTGATCCATATGCCAGAAACAATAATTGATAAAAAAGTTATATATGTTTTGGCAAAGAAATCTTTTATGTTAAATTTGCCGAATTCAAACAGGCATAAAATATAAACATAAAGATCTACAATGTTTTCAGTTCCAGATGTTAACATAAAGATTTATAACGATGTTTCACTCTCAATGTAACGTGTGTGTGTGTGTGGATTTTTAAAGTAGCTCTAACAATTTTTCAGTCATATTGCTACAATTTCTGCAGTGTGGCAGTAGCAGCTGCTAGTACCATTTTGATAAGTCTCTGTTACAACTCGGCAGAAGTTTGAACCTATGATCTCCGGCATCAGAGGCAGCTGATCTAACCAGATATGCCAGCGGAGCAGTCTCCCAAATGTAAAGATAAAGCTCTACGATAATGTTTCACTTCCAGCATGTATTACATCACACGAGGGCAAGACAATGACTTACAAGTAAGCATTTGTATCTATGTCCACAGTTTCTGGAACTGTACCATTAACTGAGGTTGACTACATAGGTCATATCACAGACTGGTCACTCACAACCTGTAAGCCAGACTCGACACATGTAAAGACAGTTACTTACAAATGAAAAGATTATGTTGTGAATTATGTTTCAGCATAAAAATTTATACACTTAGAAGTCTGAAGTGCTCATGCAATTTTCCAATTGCCACATTACAATTCTGAAGGTCGTGAAAGGGCAATTAGTCACCACTTGAAGCACTACAAAACATGAAGGTCACCATAGGGCAATCAGTCACAACAAGGATTCCTGCACAGAATGTACATAAACTAATTCCTCATAACTCAGTTCTTCACCAATAGAAGCTGGGAATTGAAAACAGATCCAGCCATGCTGCAATAACAATAAACTCTTCACTGTCCTAATCTTACATTCACATGTTGCAATAACCATACAGACTCTTTGCAAATGGGGATTCCAAGCAGTTCCAACCATGTACTTGTATTACTGTGAAGCCTCTCCTCAAAATGGGACAGGAAACTGTAAACATGCTGTGACAACTGTGAAGGCGATTCACCAGCTGGGCTGCCAGTTGATTCCAAGTTTTTCTATCTATGTGTTTACATGCTGTGGCAACTGTGTTAGTTCTCTGCCAATGGTGGCTGAGTATTCCAAGCAGTTCCAACCATGTGTTTACATTCTGCAATGATTGTGTAGGCTTTCTGTCAGTGGGGGGCACCAGGGATTTCAAGCATTTCCAACTATGTGTTTACATGGTATGATAACCATGTGAGTTCTACCAATGGGGTAGAGGATTCCAATCAATTTGACAATACAGTTACATGCTGCAAAAACTGTAGGCTTTCTATCGTCGGGGGGGGGGGGGGGGGGACAGTGTGGATTCCAAGCATTTCCAACCACATGTTTACATAGTTTGATAACCACAACAACTCCACCAATGGGGTATGGGATTCCAATCAGTTCCACAATACAGTTATTTGATGTGATAACTGTGTAGGTATTCCATCATTGGAGGCTGGGAATTCCAAGGCATTCTGTCCATGCATTTAGAAAGTTCTTTTCATTGTATTTTTCAGAGACAAAGTGTTATATTCAGGGTAGAATCTTATGATATAATCCAACATATTGCCTAATGGTGTTTTCCTCCATTTTCTGTTAAGGTGATTCAAAAATGTCTGCTATGTTTTAAATGAGGTCACTTTATCTTGAGTACACTTAGTCTCACTTAGTACATTCATCATAGTCTCACTGAGTACACTCAGCCTGTTTGAGTACATTCAGAAGTCTCACTGAGTACACTCAGTCTGTTTGAGTACATTCAGAAGTCTCATTGAGTACATTCAGTAGTCTCATTGAGTACACTCAGTCTCTTTGAATACATTCAGAAGTCTCATTGAGTACATTCAGTAGTCTCATTGAGTACACTCAGTCTCTTTGAGTGCATTCAGTAGTCTCACTGAGTATATTCAGTCTCTTTGAGTGCATTCAGTAGTCTCACTGAGTATATTCAGTCTCACTGAGTACACTTAGTCTAGTCAAGTGCATTCAGTACAATCTCACTGAGTACTGTAGTATCATCAATTTTCATGGGGGACCAATTTTTGTGGTTTTTGTTATTGTCCCAAACCACGAATTTTAAATCTCCAACAAAAAATGAACCACACAGGTAGATGCCCCCCACCATTTTCTTACCGTGTTTCATTCCTAGAGATTAACACAGTTACTAGTATCTGATAAATCATGGTCAATACTGTGATCTGGTAATTAAATATTAGTTTTTATGTTTCTTTTATTTTTATTGTAACCATTTGAGGCAAGAATTATAAATCATTTTATATTATTTCAATGCAAACATTTAATAAGGTATCTGACAGCTGTAATTTTACACTCACCACCTTAACTTAATATGTGAGGTAAGTAAGGTTAGAGAGAAAATAGAGAAAAAGCATAAGGTATTCAAATTATAGTAATACTAAAAATGAAAGGAAAACATAACACAAAATAACAGTATATGAAAATTAAATTTAATACTTATTCAAATTGATCCTTCATTCGAGTACAACTATTGTTGAAATGTTTAAATCTTTCTGAAAGCATATTTAATTTTATCCATGCATTTTTAATCCAAAAAAACAACAATCAACTACAAAAACTATATCTATTTCTTCAAAAACTATTATTAATGAAACACTACGTATATACACTAGTTAGAGCAGAGAATTAAAGCTCACACTTCACAGATTTTTGAACAAAGCTACTGTATCAACATTGCGTCAATCAAGTCTCATGGTACTCACAAATGCTTCTCAAGTAAATAATCCCCAAATTAAACAAGTCCAGCTTTCTCAAAACCATTGATAATTAGGTCCGATCTTTCACTCATTGTCTTGTGAGCTGCAATTATCCATTCAGTGTGATTGGCTTGATTAATGAGGTTGCAAGGTTTACTAATACTGTGCACTGGTTGTCACCAGTAACATCTTTTTCTGTAATGGCGTCCGTGACCTGTTTAGCATACCACTCATGGAAGTGGGACTTTAATTCTTCTTTGTAGTCTTTATTTACCATCGAGTACATCCAGTCTCACTGAGTATATCCAGTCTCATTGAGTACATTCAGTCTCACTGAGTACATCCAGTTTCATTGAGTACATCCAGTCTCATTGAGTACATTCAGTCTCATTGAGTATGCTCAATCTCCTAACTACATTCATCCCAGAATGGAGTCAATGACCTCATGTTACGAACTGACTCCTTGTAGTGAGTGACTACTATAAATTCTTAAAATGAATCAAGTTAGTTGAGAACACTTGAGTAGCTCAAAAGTGTTAGTTAGAAAGTGACCGTTTGGTCATCTTTCCTTCCATATAATAGTAAAACACCAGAACAAATATTTATAGAATCAGACTTAAAATCAATATGGATTCTGGATTCGATTGACCAGCCTAGTTAGGGCCATTCCAGAATTAAACACAAAGGAGGAGGCTTGTGGAAGTGTGTAGGTGGGGTTAATCGAGATTGTTTTAAATCACCAATTAAAATTTTGATGAGTGATGGTGTCTTTTAAAACCATTTACCCAACCCAACCACACCCAACAAACCCACCCATGTAGTTAATTATGGAACATTATTTAAATGATCGCACTATAAAAATGAATTACCTGCCTCTGACTTACCATCAGACTGGTGTGCTTTCTTCTTATAAATGGGAATGAACTTAAGTACCAATAAAATACTGAGGATGGAACCAAGGAAGGCTGTAAATGCTGAGGCTTCTTCCCTAGGAGAAATCAAATGTAAAAAATTCAGAAACGACACAAATGCCCCACCACCCAATCTTTTAGTCAACTTACCCAAAGGCAAAGAAGTAGCAAATAGAGATTACAATTAGCAAAATTTATTGCACTCACCAATAATTGTGTAAATTCCACATTTGTATTGTGCTGGGATAAGTACTCACAGCAGAAAAATGTGAGACTAATCTAAACAAAAATAAGGGGAGTGCTTATAAATGTCATGAAAAAGGACACACAAAAGAAATTGCACCATTCCACTTTATGTTCTATTTCTGCATTACCCTTTACATGTATAATTTTAAAAAATTCACTGACATATAATTGGAGTATTCATTTGGAACAAGTCCAGAACTATACAGCCACAATATAAAATGTTCACTTCTAGTTTATTTGATAAAAGTTTCCTTGAAATTTCATCAGCACCTTAGGTTCAACTCAAAATGAAATGGACGTCATATTTATGAATGACTGGTACAATGCTGTGTTAGATTCATTTATAAATTTCTGGTACAACTGCTGTTTTGAATGTCATATTTATAAATGACTGGTTCAATTGCTGTTTTGTATGTCATATTTATAAATAACTAGCTCAATTGCTGTTTTGGATGTCATATTTATAAATGACTGGTCCAACTGCTGTTTTGGATGTCATCATGTCATATTTATAATAAATGCACATTAAATCCCACAATACTGGAATATTATTTTTCACAAACCTAGCTTTTGAAGTGATGCAAAGTTTAATCATATATAATATATAATTTATTTATATGGAAAAAAAGATTTATCGGTATTTTAATGCCATAGGATTGGAGAATTTTTAGAGACAATATTCTGAATAAATGCTATGTCTCAACTGCTTTGCTGTGGCACCCATCAGGTGTTGTGACAATACATGCAAGTGTCTGAGAAACTGAGTAACATGCAAAAACTAACATAATTAATGAAGCAAGAAAACCAGGTTACTGTGATCAACTCTGCCTGTAATGAATGATCAGTAAACTCCATGATGAATACAATTTTTAGATTTTACAACTGTGGATACAACAGTGTAAGAGAACATGAACTAAATGTCAAATTTATTGTAGATGGAACAACAACAACAATGCAATAGAAAGGTAATAACAACGTCCATGCTACACAGTGAAAGAAAATCTTAGGTTTATAACCCTATCCACATTGGCATTTCTAGCAGAAATTAAACAATCCAATTGTCTTTAACATGAAAGGGTGTTTACTTATTACAATGACGATGGAAACATATCTGAAACAGCCAACAAAATATAGACTGGTGTGTGTTTTTGGATTTTTAATGTAACTTTAAAACATTTTCAGTCATATTGCTAGGATGTCTGCAGTGTGGCAGTTTATAGTGACGTCTAGCACTGGGGAATCATACCACAGACATATGGCATGACGAACCACCCAGTCACATTATCCTGACACCAGGCCGAGCAGTCCTTACACTAACCTCTTAATGCTGAGTCACGGTGAAATTGGAATCAAAATATCAAAGATGTAATGAACTGATAGCTGAAAATACAAAATAAACGTACAGCTGAGTGTGCACAGAAGTTGCATAATCACAAATATCTGGTCACAGTGACCTACATTTTTTGTTTGGTTACCCACCCAGATATGCATCCACATTGCAATATGCACATGAAAATTAGATTATAACAGGCTATGCTGACCTCATTTTGGTTATGCTCAACTAATCTTTTTCTTCTGATAACTGCACTTATCAAGTTTTGAATATATAGCAAACTAACACAAATTATACTCAATTGTGAAAATTATCTAGTTTTTATGTGGTAGCATTCATAACCTCAACATGCATCCATATTGCAATTTTCATAAGTGAAGGTGAAATAAAAGTCACTAGAGTATGACTTTGTGTTGGTTTGTTTACAATGTTAAGACCCAAGATACAGTCATACCAAAGACTTACAAAAATGGTACTAACAAATGCCTCGCTAGGAACTCAGCATTAAGAGGTTAGTGTTAGGACAGGTTGGCCTGGTGTCAGGATAATGTGACTGGGTGAGACATCATGCTACATGTCTGCGGCATGATGCCCCAGTGCTAGACATCACTATAAACTGCCACACTACAGACATCATAGTGATTTGACTGAAAAATTGTTAAAGCTACATTACAAATCCAAATCACACACACATCCACCATGTAGGTGAATAGGATTCAAGATACTGAAGCTTTAATGAATAAATCACTAGAAATTTCAAAATGACTTAAGAATTTGAAATTACATCACAATGACCTAGTTATGGGTATAGATAAGTTCCTTTCCATGATATGCAATCACATAACAATTTTCATGACTGTTGGTGAAAAAAAGTCCAAGATATAGTCTGAGGCTATAACAAACTGAAAGCTTAAACTACAAATGTCCCTCATGAATATTAGGTCCTAATGACCTAGTTTTGGTGTGGTTGAGTTACTTTACTGAGATGTATCCCTATAACTTAATTACTGTTGGCGAAATGGAGATCAAGATATTGAGGGTGTAACAAATGAACAGCTGGAAATACGTAAGAAACTAGTATGTGAAAATTGGGTTAAACTGAAGTAGTATTGGTATGGTCAAGTTACTGTCATCAAGATGAAATCACATACCAATATTCATAAATGGAAGTGAAATAAGGTCCAAGATATAGGAGGTGTAACAAACAACTGAACACACAAAAGTCAAGATCATAATGACCTAGCTGAACTACTCTAATCAAGATGTATCTACTATAAATTTTCAGGAGTGTAGGTGAAATGGAGTGTAGGTGAAATAAAGTCCAAGATGCTGATGATGTAATGACCAAACAGCTAACAATGCAAGTCATTCAAGCATGAAAACTGTGTCAAACTGACATAGTTTTCATAACTTTGTCTCTTTCCTTGAGATGCTAGGGTTAAAAACTGAAGAAAGGAAGCCTGCAATATGCTAATCAAAATTACTAAATTGATAGCTTTAAAAAATAACTTTGATGACAATTTCTTATTATTATGTATTTGAATATAAATTGCATTCAACATGCAAGTGACAAAAATGCTAGTACAAGGAAAAAGTTAACTTTAGACTCCAGACACAATCACATACCAATTTTCATAAGAAATAGCATACCATGACAATGCTGTTGTAACAAACAGAAAGCTGAAAATACAAAAGTCACTACAGCATGAAAACTGGGTCACAATGACATCATTTTGGTATGGTTGATTTACTTTTGTCAATCTGTATCTACATACCAAAACCTATCAATGAGTCTGAAATAGCAAACATTTTAGTAAATTAATGTTTCTCTGAAGATACTTACCCACTCACATTAACATTAGGAAGAAGTTCTGCTCCCTCTCAAAACCTGCAATTGATATACAAAACATCTGTCTTTCCTGTTTATATTCTATATAGATGAACAGAAGAAACTCTTGTCAACTCTCCCCTTTACCTCCCATCACCATGCTTGAGTGATATCTCAATGAGGATTCTCACATTTGTGAGGAGGTGTGGGAGGGTTTAACAATAATGGGATCAAATAAGTATTCTGAGGAGGTATAATGGGATCAAATAAATATTCTGAGGAGGTATAATGGGATCAAATAAGTATTCTGAGAGAAACATAAATTGCTAGAATATTTGCTTTCTCCTTTGAATACATTCCCTGATCACACTAACATTAGTAGATAAGGTAACAGAAGGAGGCAATGCTATGCATCCTACCTTTACCATGGTCATAATTTGTTGATACAGTCTACCAGAAAATGGGATGCCACTGGTCTGTCAAATAGCAGAAAGTAAAGGAAATGGCAAATGAAGAAAATCAAATCTGCCACTGGATTGAGCAGGCCAAGGTGTTACAAAATTTCTTTGAGATCCTCATCCTGTTGAAAATAAACTGTAAATTCAGTAATCCATACCACGTAAAATTTAAGGAAGGTAAACAAGATTGGGATTTCTAAACAATTCCATACCCAGGTGGACAAAATGCTGTGATAGAGTAAGGTCTGAGTTGTCCAAACTGATCAAGTACCCTAGAGAAGTATTATTTATGCCTTCACTAAAAATAAATTAAACCATGTATTTTTATAGGATGTTGTCGATATATGCCATCATCACTGCCAACGAGGTCAACTGAAGAAGAGAGATTACAGAGTTTACGGTCTTGGTAAAAGATCAGTAGCCAATACTGAGGCTGAACTGGAGAGCATTAAAGTAGATAATGGTTTCCTGGAAACCAAACCAAAGGAACTTGCATGAGGATGAGTGTGTACAGGGCTGTTAAAGTATAAATCAGTTAAGTTCAAACTGAATGCAAATTCATCCATTTTACCTACAGTCATATTGACCCAGCTACAGTCATACTGACCTTGCTATATCTGTTTTAAACCTCCACACAGCTATGTACTTGTTGAGCCAATTGAGGTCTGTGACTGGTCAGAGATTCCCATTGAGGTCTATGACTGGTCTGAGATCCCCATTGGTCTATGGTACTAGAAATAGCCTGGAGTAAAATCATATCTTCACTGACGAATCATCAAGTTACAACCAGAGCTGCTACTATCAAATTCCTGCCTTCTCCAGAATGGACAGCAATTCCATCATGGATAGTCAAACAGTAGAACATGCTGTATAAATTAATTCCAAAGACCCTCCAACAGATCGGATTAATTCGCTGGAAACAGGCTGATCCATGTGGTTAAAATATGAAGGAGTGTCTGCGGGCAATTAGAGTGGCAAGTCAATGTTTGCTGTTAGAAGGCTTGGGAAAGGGGAAAACTAGTTTCCAATTCCCTTTATTTGACTGCCTTTAGAAATGAGTTGCCTGTTGCTGCCTGAAGTAGGATTGTTCAGCTTCCTTTTGGCACTGACAGTCTCTTTGCTGCAGCTGAGACTGGCTTGGACTGAAAGTTGGTGCAAGCAGCAAACTGAAGAGGCACTTCTTATGATGCCCGCCTGTGAGCTTCATCAGACTTTCTGTCAAAAGCAATGGTATACCAAATGGTGCTGACCATTAGGCCAAGGCATGACATGATGCAGCTTTAGGGTGGACAAGTGTGAGCAGGCATCTCATCTCATGAAATCCTGGCTGGCCAAAGTTGTTTGGACACTTTGTGATGTGTGATTCTGATAGTCACCTTGGTAATGTGAGCAGTGAATTCTTGCTTTATTGAAGTAAAAAATATGCTAGGAAAGCTAAATCTAGCATCAAGGAGGTAGTGATCATGTTTGCTCTAAAACTGAGGGCTGGTCATACTGACTGCATCATACTTTTTGTCCAAAGACATCAGCTCAGAAATGAACATTTTTGAATGTGTACCATATCAGCATGGAGAGAAATACAGTGGTAGCAGATTTTCTGAAAAGAACACCTTGGAATTACCTGGATCCTGTATTTTATCCGTTAGGCAGTCCAAGATTTCTTTAGCCAATGAAGGATCTGAGTTCAGTAAGGTGTCACAGCTGTCTCCACACTCAGTGTGAGGTTGTCAACATTAGGCACTCCATCAATTCTAAATAAAACATCTAGGGTGATAGTGAAGAGGCTGAGCTATCATCCCTGTATATAGTTTGATATCTCCATAAAAGAATAGGCCATCAAGATTTAAGCCATCTAAATGTAACAACATCTGTGTTGCTTCCATGGCCAGGTAAGTGTCATTGTTTGCTTTTACCAGTGTGAAATGTCAGTGTGTTGCACCCATGGCCAGGTAAGTGTCATTGTTTGCTTTTACCAGTTTGAAATGTCAGTGTGTTGACCAAGCAGTTTATAGTCACAGATTCCAGCTCACTAATTATTAAGTATGGCTGCCTGGACAGCTGGACCGAAACAGCAATATATGGCCTGGATTCATAACAGATCATCCACATTCTAAAAATATATCATGTGCCAGGACTTAAAGACCCTAAAGTCATCTTCAAACATGCAGACGGAACTAATGAAATATGAAATGCCACTCACTGTACAACTCAAACTGGAGATTATATTGCTTTCCACTGCCCTAGACTTGACTCTTCAAGCCTTTTCAAAAAATCAAATTTCTTCTAACCACTTCGCACATACACTGATGATTATGTGCATCAATATTAACAGTGACAGGGGCCACAAGTGGCTGACTGGTCTAAAGCTCTCACCGTTACGGATCACTGCCATCTCACCTCTGTCTGTGTGGGTTTGAGTCTTGGGTTCGGCTAACGTGGGCACATGAGGAAGCTTGCCAGTAGCTTCTCATGGGACAGTCTTTCTTTCTGGGATTTTCCCGGGTTCTTCCTCCACCATCTATACTGGCCACCATGTACAGCCTATCTTGTGCTGGAAAATGGCGTTAAACCCTACAACAACAACAATTAACACTGGCACATAGCATCCCAATGTTTAATATCAAATAACAAGAACAACAACAAAAAAGAGAAATAGCAACCCTAAAGTGTTCACATACAACAAGAACGACACTAGAAGAAAAGTTTGTGCAAGAAGATGCAAATAATGCACATATTTATAGACTCTGTCAACTTGAAATCATGTGCATAGCTTATTTTATGTTAATTATTAATGGGAAAAGAAACAAAATGATGAAAAAGCTCAAAATGGCAAACTTAAAGTGTTCATATATAATAATAACCGGAACTGTTATTTAAACAACCAAAATTACAAAACGTGTAAATAAACAACTAATAATGAGCACCAATGACACCATGATGGAACACAAGGTAAAAAAAAGTGCTCAACAACTGTGTAAAATTCACGTAATATCAACAACTTTAGCAAAATAATGATTGTAACATGTAAATAATTCTTTACATTCATACGGACTTTGTTGTAGTTCATGCCTTTACATTCATTACCATGTGGACTTTATTGTAGGGAATACCTGTAAATTCAATACTATATTGATTTATTTGTTGATGAATGTTCAATAATACACAAGATTAGCTAAGATTCTTTAAGATATAATATATATGATGTATACTGTACCAGTCAAGCTAAAAGCTGGTAAAGAACCACAGGCACCTAGCCCTGGTGAGGAGAGGTAACAGGAAAGGTTGGGAAGAGCTTTTCCCTTCATCAAATATGCTTGTGAAATTGACCTAAACAAAAGGTCACATGAATATAAAATTTAGGTCACATTTACCAACTCTTAGTGGAATTGTATAGTATTCTAAAAATACGGCACTGGCTTCCTGACGCAGAATTAAAAATAATGCATTTGTAAAAATGTATAATGATAATATTGTATGAAAACAAATGTCAGCATATTTAGCCTAGACAAAGGCACATTACTTACCCTAGATGCTTGGTTATCAGGCCGCCGACAGCCGGACCAACAACCATCCCTACTCCGTAGGATAATCCCAGCTTTCCCAGAGAATCCGCTCTCTTACCCTCCTCACCAAGGTCTGTCACTATCATCTGACCTCCTGGGAAAATCAATCAATAAATCAATCAATCAATCTCATATTTACCCATGTATAAATGATATCCAGATGCAAACCATGATAAACAAGATCTATAATCCCTTAATGTGAAGGCAGATTAGATCTATGTTACACTGTATCCTGGCAGATTAGTTTGTGTTATGTTGTGTGCTAGCAGATTAGATCTATGTTACACTGTGCTGGCAAATTATGTGAATGTTACATTGTGTGCTAGCAGATTAGGTCTATGTTACAATGTGTGCTGGCAAATTAGGTCTATGTTACATTGTGTGCTGGCAAATTAGGTCTATGTTACAATGTGTGCTGACAAATTAGGTCTATGTTACAATGTGTGCTGACAAATTAGGTCTATGTTACATTGTGTGCTGGCAAATTAGGTCTATGTTACACTGTGTGCTGGCAAATTAGGTCTATGTTACACTGTGTGCTGGCAGATTAGGTCTCTGTTACATTGTGTGCTAGCAGATTAGGTCTCTGTTACATTGTGTGCTGGCAAATTAGGTGAATGTTACATTCTGTGCTAGCAAATTAGGTCTATGTTACATTGTGTGCTGGTAGATTAGATAAATGTCATAATATGCTGATAGATTAGATCTCTGTCACAAAGTGCACTGGCAGATTCGGACTTTGTCACAGTTTACTGGCAGGTTAAGTCTAAGTCTACGTCACACAATGTTCTGATAAATTTGGTATATATCACAATGTCTGGATAGGTACGGTGTATGTTTTCAGTCATTATTATTACATGCTTTATAATCCCGACAAATATTTCCAACAAAAATGTAACATGAAATGCGAGTTTTATCACTGCTGACATTAGAATTAGGCCACCAGAGTTCTATATATGTTCTGGACAACAGCCTTAGGCACCTTAATGCTATTCTTGCCTATTCTTATTGCTTATGTATAGTCTTGTTGACGTCCTCACAAAATAACACATTATGTATAGTCTTGTTGATGTCCTCACAAAATAACACATTATGTATAGTCTTGTTGATGTCCTCACAAAAAAACACATTATGTATAGTCTTGTTGATGTCCTCACAAAATAACACATTATGTAGTCTTGTTGATGTCCTCACAAAATAACACATTATGTATAGTCTTGTTGATGTCCTAAAAAATAACACATTATATGTAGTCTTGTTGATGTCCTCACAAAGTAACACATTATATATAGTCCTGTTGATGTCCTCACAAAGTAACACATTAAATATAATCGTGTTGATGTCCTCACAAAATAACACATATAGGCTTGTTGATGTCCTTACAAAATAACACATTACTCATAATCTTGTTGATGTCCTCATAAAATAACATAGCATATAGTCATGCTGATGTCCTCACAAACTAACATTACTATATAGTCATGCTGATGTCCTCACAAAATAACATAGCATGCATAGTCCTGTTAATGTCCTCGCAAAATAACATTACACTCTGCAGTGGTGGTCAGCAAAGTGTGATGCGCAGAACTGTTTTCTGCAAGAAATCATGATAACTGTCAGGACAAATAGGAAAATGGTGAAGGGACATTCTCTTATTCTTCTCTGCACTCTTTCCAACCCCAAAGCAATATATGGAGAAACAAAACAATCACATTAGCTGTTCTGTAAATATCAAAATGGATTATAAATATTGCCTCTAGCTCATCCAATCAGATGCAGGATCATCTCATTAACATGCATGGATGTTGCTCTTAACCGAAACAATACATGACCTCAATGATTTAAATATGCTCCCTAGACTATCCACAAGCCTAGCCAATTGGAAGTAAGATCACATCATTAATATGCATGGAGGTAAATCATGAACAATTCAACCAAGATCATGCTAATATAAGCTGTAACATACCACAGCTTATAAAAATCTGATAAGAAATATGACATTGACATAACCTCTGGAAAAAAGGATTGACAAAAAAACACAATTGACAATGGATTATAGACAAAAAGCTATACCATATTAATAATAATACAAAATTATATTAGAGGTCAAACATATTATAGATAATTATAATTATTAAACTCATGTAAAAACAGCTTCCTTTACATCAGTATTAGTTCTTAATTAAATATTATTAATATATATACATATACATAATCTTTTAGTGGCAACATGGTATTGGATATTATGTATATATCAGTCAATATAAAAATCACTGTCCTAGCAATATATCACTTACCTTGCATAGCATGCATGAAAACCGATGGAAGCCGTGACAGGAAGAGAAGCGGAACAGTTGATGACAGGCTAAGAAGGAGATAGGTTAATGCCGATGCAGAAAATGCTAGGGTCATGGCAGCTCGGCCTCCAAAAATGTCACCAAATCTTCCAAACAGTGGCCCCCCTGCTAACTGAACAATGGCAAATGTTGTCTGAAGGTATCCAAACATGACGGGATTCACGCCAAGCTTCTTGGAAAGGTACTGCAGAATATAAATCAATATTGGATGTAAGCAAAAAATTAGTTGGAGATGGTTTATTGGTGATGGTAGGCAAATTTAAAAAATGTATCGCTTTCAAATACAACAGCAACACGTGCTTGCAGCAGCTATGTGTTGAGATAATTTGTGATTATTCAAAGGCCGTGTTTATAAAAATTAGAGTTTTGTATTATCTACTGAATTTTCAGGTTTTTGAAAAATATGGCCTTGGCATTTTATTTTCAATATTACAGAGATCTCTTTAAAAGCTACTATAATGTTGGACTTCTTAAACAAACTGTACTATGTGAAAATCAAAAGTACCTAAAATTTGATTTTTTTTCTCAACATGTCCAGTATTTACATCCCAGGTCACTCATCAAATGGGATGTTTACACAGGGACCGTTTGGCTGCAAAATCTTCCTTGAAACTGAAGTCATATGTGATTTAAGGTAGTCTGCTCTTGTGTGTGTGTGTGTGATTTGGATTTTTAATGCAGCTTTAAAAAAATTTCAGTCATATTGCTATGATGTCTGCAGTGTGGCAGTTAATAGTCATGTCTAGCACTGGGGCATCATGCTGTAGACATGTAGCATGATGTTCCATCCAGTCACATTATCCTGACACCAGGCTGACCAGTCCTAACACTAACCTCTTAATGCTGAGCAACTAGTGAGGCAGCTGTTAGTACCATTTTTTAAAATAAGTCTTTGGTATGACTCGGCCAGGGTTCAAACCCACGACCTCCCGCACCTGAGGCGGATGCTCTAACCACTAGGACACCAGAGTGGTTGTCTGCTCTTGTAAAATCATCATACCTTACACAGCTTGAAAAGATGTCATCCTGTAACATCATCATTATAACATTCGTTAAAATCATTGCTGCAACACTAAAAGCTCCAAATATCAACCACAGACAAGATGGCAATTTACCCGGAAATCTGATGAAACTGATCACCAAGTGTAGAATTTTCATTGCAGCATCGATACATGTCATCTGATTGCAACACATTTGATATAAGTTTTCTTTTTATATTTGCGGCTACATTAATGGAATTATTACAGTACTTTATAATCATCGAAAGTAACAGATTTCCCGTGTCATTGGAAATAAGCATTGATCATGCCATAGTCATGTGACACCCTTCTTCTTTGTTGCAAAATGCAGGTTATTAAACTTTCATGAATATTCATGGAATTTTCAATCCAATCAGAGGAGATGTTAACAATTCAGTCAGTGGTTGTAGCATGTTCCTATGATATTCCTACACAAAGAAATAATCCCTCAAACTTTATGCAGATTTGAACAAATGTTATAAATTCATCATATATCATCAAAATTGGCATATTCCATGCTATATGTTGCTACCAAATGTATAAATCAGAAATGTTTATAAATTAACCGCAACAAGCACTGGATTTGTAAAACATATGAATTTCCCCATGTCGGCATTGTCCGCCATATTTGAATTTTCTAACAGCTGATAACGGTGTCAACTTTTCCACAACTGATGTTCCAAAACTAAACTTATTATTAATTTTGAACAAAACTGGTGTGCCAGAAAAACATGCTAAGATGATTTTTTTATATAGATTTTATCGTATTAATGCTTGTACAATGTACAGTCGCAAAATGAACACACAAAGCATAGATTTTGTCCACTACAAATAGGCTCAAGTTGTCGATGCTGTAAATATCTGAACTGACAAACAGTCATTGGTTTTAAAATATGTTCAACCTTATATTCATTATGTTACTGCATTCATTTAAATTTTGTAATGGGATATTGTCTGAAGCAATAATGAAAAAAAAAGCATCACTATCAGACAAATGCAAAGTTTCAGTATGACAATTTTTTTCCTTTGACGAGTGTAGCAAAGTAACCACACGCATACTTAAAGTGGGTTCTTAAATTCCCACTGCATTGAAAACATTTGATAGGATTAATAATGTTTTCAAAATACAATACAAAAAAATACAGTCTAAAAGTGATAAATTATTTTGCAGGTGTATGATATTGAAACATTAGTTTCAAGTGAAAGATGGCAGCATTTCCTGGTCCATTCTGCAAGGACCTAAATATAACATGACAGGAATTAGAAGATGAAACATACTTGAATCCAATTCATGAAATTAGGTCTTACAACATTGTTTCAATGACAATTATGAATAAACATTGCATTTTTTTTCGAAGTTGTTTTACATGCATATGAACTATTGCTAATGCGATATATTTGTATTAAATTAAATGTCATAAAAGTTATGAAATGTTTACATGCTTTTCATTTATAGGTGAAAATACTGAAGTTGGACAACAGATTTTAAAAAAAGAAAAGAATTCAGCAGGAAAAATGCAATCATTTTTCATGGAAAGAACATTTTTCTTCATTTTCATGACTCCCACATAAGCCAAATACATTTATGTAAGACAGAAACTCTAGAAATTTGTAAATATTTTGGAACTTAAAAATTACATAACTTTATTTCTAATAGAGATATTTTAAAAAATTAAACTATTTTGGAATGCTGTTAAACAGGTCTATATGAAGAAATCAAGTGTTTGCAGTTATTTCAATATCAGACTTGGGTTGCTACTCCAAATGAGATTTTATACACTTGCACTAGCGACTTGAGTACAGTGAGTATATGTGAGATAAGAATGTGTACACATCGATTCACATGACATTCCTTTATCAACTTCCTCATGAAACAAATGTTTCATCTGCATACAGAGAATGGTTACTGTTGATACACTCCAATGACAATTTAAGGCAGTGAGAAAACATCTGGCTAAGAGACACCTTGGTACTGATCATGTACACATGTACAACAGGTGACCATTACATACCAGTACACGACTTTTATATAGGAAATTTAACAGAAAATAGAATGGTCATTAAAACCTAGTGATCTCTGTATAAAGTGTTATCTTATAAACAATTAGGCTAATTTTGTCCTATACCTTTTTATATAACGACACTTCATGCAGATAGATGGTCAACCAATTAAGCGCATAAACCTCTGCATTTTTAAGTGATTTTGGATGACTGACCATTAGTCACTGCAAAACATAAGTTTTCATGCAGATAAATTCTTGACTGATTCACACGTAATCATCCAAAGTGTCAATCAAGTGTCTCGGAAATGCTTAGACATTGTAAGAGTACATCCGAAAAACATGATATAATTGCTGGGTGGCAAGTTCAAAGACTTTGACTAGCTGCTTCTTAGTGAGAAATTGTGGTGATATTTACAAGGACTGAATTCAAAGGAAGAAAGAGCCAGTGATGTACATGTGGCCATTATAACAGTACATCAAATGAACAACTTTAGCTTTCATTACTGTGTTCCTTTCCAAGTGTAACTGAATATGTAGTGCATATGACCTCAAAATCATGATACATTAAGACTTAGACAAAACGCTGTTGCGAATCTGGATAATTATTTTGGGGTTAAACGGCAAATTGATGAAAATTGTAATGAGATTCAGAAGATTGCTAAAGTTGCTAGAACTGCTAAGTTCACATGGAACACTAGCCAGATCTAAGAAAGTGTGTCCATAGAATAAGACCAATCCTTCGCCTGACATAATTTAGTCTCACTCTAAGGGACAAACAAGAGCTATATGTCAGTGGTGTAAAGAATTAGAAAATTTAGTTCAATGGCAACCAATGGTTCTTCTCATCTGGAAATTTAGCCACTTCAGGTATACCCAATATGCTTCCGGGAGTGGACTGCAATTTTTGCTGGTGGGACACCTATTTTTCCCAAAATAGGAGTCATGGACTCCTGTTTTAAAATCCTACCAAGACTCCTGTCAATCACAGGACAATTTTCAGTGTCAATCACAGGACATTTCATGATAGAATTTTAAAACTGCAGTCTGATTTGGAAAACCTATTAAATTTCACTCAAATTAAGTTTCCTTATACATGTATGATAAACCAAAAACTCAAGACCAACCAGAACAATCTAAGGTAAGGACATCAGGTAACTGGGCAGATAAGTGATATGTAAACTAAGACTTCATAAATGCCATTTTACTTGTCTACATTTACTTTCTTTTGTGATGTTATTTTTTCTTCAGATATGATTTTGGTGTTCCATAAAAAAAGCTAAAACAATTGTAATGGGGGTTTGGGAGTCCTCCCCCGATTGGGTATCGAGGGGCAGCACCCCCAATCTGGGAATCCTGGGGGCTAAAGGCCCAAAAACGCATTTAAACTCCTTTTTGTCACCACTGACATTTTTTACTCAATGTGCAATCATTTCTTTTCCTTCTCAATGAGAGCCTTTATCCTTTCAAGCTGGTGTTTGTATTGGCGACATGCAGTGCACATATTCTGACAGGGCTACACCTGTTCTCTCATGCAAGAAAGCTTTCTTCTTATAGTAATTAAATGCACTTTTTCCAGATGCCTTCTGAGCTTCAATTTGTCTGTATGCAGCTTCTTTTTGGTGCTGTTCCAAGCTCTTCCAACTGTGATTACTATAATACTGATCTTTCTTGCAGAGGTCACAAAATGCCAGTCCTCTAGCATTTAGTTTTCTTATAAACTGACCAACTAAATGTCTGCTGACTTTTTGCTCCAACCATTCCCATTTCCATACATTTTTTTTAAACCCTTATCTAAACTTTTCATGTCATGGGCTCTCTCAGCAACTTAGGAGACCATGTTTTGCAAGCATGCTTCTTCTTTCCATTGCCATCAGTTTCCATTACATGAAGATTCATTGGATGAATTTGAATCTTTGACCAATCAGAATACTCTTTATGAGAGTCGTGTGTTAACTAATATATGAAACAAACAATTTGCAAGGATTGTTGCAGAATGGGATTGGACAGACCGTTTTTTAAAAACCAAATCAGAAATGATATAAAAAGACAGACTATATCAAGACAAATCGGATTCAAGTCAGGAGAAATGTGGAATTCCGCTTTTAAAATGGAGAAAAATCATGTCTATTTCTGTAAAAAATTATTCAGATGTTTTATTCCTAAAAATACAATCTCACTGCTCTTCTCTTTCTCATGATATGTATTGGTGTACAAGCCCATTAGAAATGGAGTGATCACTAATGTTCTGGAGTAAACGTTATTGGTTTCACTTCTTGATTTGCATGGCAGCACAATGTTTCCTCTAACATTAGATTTTGATCCTGGCCACCAGTTTTGTTTGTACCCATTTTCATCTTTAAACGTTTACTACTTTACAATTGAGAAAATACAAAACTTACTGGTAATGTTCCTGTTTGAATCCAGAAACATGTTGCATACAGGAAAATGTTGATATGTGTCACCAGAATTATTTTATTGAAGTCTCTACCAAATAGTCGGATCTTATGCACAGTTCTTAATGGCAAATCTGTGCTTTGTTGCCCATTGTCCTCCCTCGCCTTCTCCATGACAGATTGCAAGTGATTAGATCCATTTTTTCCATCAGCCATGAAATTTCTCTTTTTAGTCATATTATTATATCAATAAACTTGTATTCCAAGACAAACCATACTTCTGGTATTTGAATGGCTGCAAGAACAAAAGAAACAAATATTTTTACTTGTATAACAGGAAGTAGATAAATTCTCATAATCATGTTCAGAAATCAAAGTGGATTTGTATGTCTCACCGTCAGGTGTACATATCATGCAAGACTGATTATTACACGACCTTTTATACAACAGCCATTACAATCATCACCCCATACCCATATCCACCCCTGGTAGAAGTGAAACCCAATTCCCAACCTTGCCACCAGCTAATGAGATCTCAACAAGCCCCTACATGAAACATTCACTTGTAAATATATTCCAGTCAGTTGTCAAGAACAAGCAACAAGGCCACTTTTTTTATTATACCTTCCCCGCCAGCCCAGGTTGGCTATCTCAGTGTCTCCTTGGGAAAGGCACTTAGCTCAAACTTCTGTCTGTGATAGTAAAAAAAAAAGTAGCGAAAGTACTATTAAAGAAACCAACCACCCACCAACCAAAATTGTTTGAGAAAATACAGAGAAATGGTGTTTTGTTACAAGTCTATCACTTTCATTGCTACTCTGTAAAGAACATACCATCATGCCTGTCTTCTTCAAGCCTATGTTTGCACATATTTTACAAAAAAAATTAAATGGCTAATCAACAAAACATTTAAAATGGACTTTCTAATTTATGCCTTTATATTTTTTCTTTTCAGGATATTTATTTGTTTGCTTTTTCTTTCCATGGAATTCATTGAACCTCAAGTCTATCAAATCTCAATTGTTGCATATAATGCTTTAGTTTTCTGGGAACTCATCAAACATCAAGTTTATTATTTCTCAAATGATGCTTTACTTTCCTACAATGATACTGAATAATATGCAGAACTTTATGCAGCATTTATTTTCCTGTATTGCCCAATGCCCTTCAACCTCCTTTATATGTTGGCAGAGTACTGGACTAACAATTCATGAACCACAGGTTCAATACCTTGCCACTGTTTTAAAGGCCATCTACTGTAAATTTCGTAATACCATTTTATGGCTGCATTTTTTAATAATAAAAGATTTCTTTTGCAAACAAATCTGTATAATTGTGCATTCTATCTGCACATTACAGAAACCAGTGGCAAACAAACTTCTGGGGACCAGAAATTTTATTCTGATGCAATCATGTGTGGCTGAGGAATAAGATTATGAAGGCTAACATATGCACACAACAAGTTGTTATATAAATTAATTACCTTACAGCTGTAATCTGGAGAAGTTAAATGTAGGATGTTTTATGTGTTATAAATAATAAAGTGATCAAAGGTGGTGTATGATGGCTTTCAAGCCTTTTTATAAAATTCTGCTGACCTTTGCCAGAGGTGAGATAAAGAGGAGAGATTGACCAAAAACGATTGTGCCAGAAACACTAAAGCAGGTATTTGGATCTTTTGCATTATTTAATTGTTGTTCAAGTTATTTTTGGAAGAATATTAAAGGACAGTTGATATATGTTTACACTCAAGTATATTTCATGCATAATCAAGTTTTTTCAAACTCTGTTCAACGACATATCAAGCAGCCAAAAGCAATGGTAACAAAGGAATGACAATGTCGGTTAACTTCTGATATATTTTCTTTAATATGTCTGATAACATTGGGACAAATGTGGTAAGTCATATTTGTTTCATTAAAGAAAATTAACCCATACATCAAATGACTTCTGCATCTCATCCATGAAGTAGGGGTATTAATATCAGTATTAAAACAAACTCTGACCCTGATTTGCCTGCACATTATGTGATGGCAGATCATGATCAAGTCTGTTTTTGTTTGGGTTTTTTTTGCTGCTGGATGTAACTTTTAAGTGGGTATAGTATATTAGTAAAGAAAATTGTATTGGTGCTAGCGCATAGTACAACTAAAGCATTTCGACTTTTCAAGCTGCGCAACAGTATCAATATGGGTTGCCAGCCATGTGAGAAATTCTAACCTGGAAACAAGCTATACTGCACAGATTGTTCAGGCTGTAAGATAACCCACCCACCCACTCCCATTAAGCATTATCAGGGTAGACGACGACGTCTTATACCATATGACAAATCGTAAACCACAGGTGCCCATGGTATAGGACCCTATCATAATATACAAGAGACGAAAACAGCAGCTGATCGAGGGTAAGGCGTAGAACGATTTTAAAAAAAAACAAAGAAGTTATTTACCTTGTCTCTTTCATAGTATGATAGACATAGTCCTATATCAGAACGGGTCATGGGTATAATATGAGGAAATTTTGTCACTTGGTATGATTTTTTGGTCTCCCTTTAGGTTCTTGCTTTCTTCAAACTTTAAGCTCGCGTCGAGCACCTGTGTCGCAAATTTGTATGCTATGAGGATAAGGGCTGAGTCTTCACCTCAGCCGAGTGATATCTAAGATCAACAAATAATTCTCAGATGTAATCCTATTGGCAAATAGTACGTAACAATATGCATTCTAAATGTCAACGTGTCGTCAGCAACCCAACATTGCATCAATCATGCCTTTCAGGCCGAAACAAACTTAAACATTCTGTTAACAATGCGTATCTAATTATTTGTTTGGACAGATATGTATAAACAATAAAAAAAAATGCATTTCTTATTATAATCAATCTTTCTGGCATTTTACGGACTGAAATTCGTTGTACACGTTCTTAACCCTCTTTGTTGACAGGTGCGCGAAATTAGAAGTATTACGAGTATGACCATAACCGGCGTCAGCTATTTTTATTCATATAAAAGATATTATCCTACCGGTGTACTAAAAGACAAGAGCAGCTTTACTTGAAACGAAGAAATAAGTGCGATAAAAAAATTCATATTTTCATTTCGTCTTTATCAAATTCATCAGCATGTTCATTTTCTAAATGAAACTCGATAACAAAACACACTGATCAATCACAGGCACTTGATTATGTGGAAACTAATGTGTACACTCACCAGTGTTATATGGTGAGTGTACACATTAGTTTACACAGAATCAAGTGCCTGTGCCAGTCAGTATGTACGGCGGTATGTAAATTGGTTTGCGAAAAGAAGAAACAAGTGTGAAAAGAACTCGTATTTTCTCTATGTCTTTATCAAATTAAACGATTTTTTTTAAAATAAAAGATAATTAAAAAAAAACAGTGACCAATGCATTTTTATAGCAAACATTTTCATGACATTTTGGATCTACAAGCAAACAGTACGTACTATGTATCTATGTATCTAAGTGTTATGTATTAAGAGTACATGAACACGACCTTCAACCCTTTTCAGACCTCGAAAAATGATTAATAACAATAATGTGGACTAATACAGAGGAATCCGACCGTATAAACTTAAATTCACGAGGGAAACCCAAGTGGGAATGGAAGGATCCTAAATCATTTTGTGACAATTGTTGGGCATGTACACAATGGCTTTACTCCAGTAACCACAGTCCTGGAGAAAAAGGTGAAGATGACTTCTGTTGTCAAACGAAATGATCTACACTGCATACAAAAGCAACGCAACACTAAAATGTTTTAACCGACGATTCAGGGTACCCTGTGTCACGGAATTGTGCACATGTATTGCTTGGAACAAATACAATATACTCGGGTTTCTTTTCCGTGTACAGAGTTACGCGGGAGGTCGCGAGTTCGAACCCCGGCCGAGTCATACCAAAGACTTACAAAAAATGGTACTAACAGCTGCCTCGCTTGGCGCTCAGCCTTAAGAGATTAGTGTTATGACTGGTCGGCCTGTTGTCAGGATAATGTGACCGGGTGGGACATCATGCTACATGTTTGCGGCATGATGCCCCAGTGCTAGACATCACTATAAACCAAGGGTAGGCAAACTACGGCCCGCGGGCTGCATGCGGCCCGCCAAGGGCTTTCATGCGGCCCGCCAAGGGTTTTCATGCGGCCTAGGAACAAGTCATCATTCGCACTGACTCTGTTTATGTTACTCTGTTTATCAAATAAATGTGCTTCTTTTGAAGTTTCATTTATAAAATATTAACGACATATTAACTGAAAATTAATTATGATGTTATTTAGAAAAACCTTTTGTTTTTGCTATTTCAAATATTAATTATTTTACTTAATGAGCTATGCGGCCCGCGACAAGGTGTAAATTTGTGTATGCGACACTTGCCCTGGAAAGTTTGCCCACCTCTGCTATAAAGCGTCACACTGCAGACATCGTAGCGATATGACTGAAAAATTGTTAAAGCTAAGTTAAAAATATAAGTCACACACACACATAGTGTCTTCATTGTAATCTGACCCCAACCCGGTTTATCTTGTTAAACCCCGATGGGTATATTATTGTGAATCTGTGTGCGCTTGCACACTTGTTTGTATGAGAGTAAAGGTTAAAAGTGACGAGTACATACGTTTCAGAAAACCTTATCATATCGTTTAGTTGTTTCTTGTTTGTTTTTTGTTGGGTTTTTTGTTGTTTTTTTTTGGTTGAAAAAAATAGTGTCACTTTACTTCATCAATTTCCATGCGTGTCTAACCAGTCTTTAAAAGAAAATGAGGTCAGTAATAGTTGGCT
The DNA here is from genome assembly GCA_028554795.2 of Sinohyriopsis cumingii. NCBI lineage: Eukaryota > Metazoa > Mollusca > Bivalvia > Unionida > Unionidae > Sinohyriopsis > Sinohyriopsis cumingii. The sequence goes on along the minus strand of CM068837.1, from coordinate 120,917,186 downwards.
CATATATCACTAAAGACGTATATCGCTAAACAATCTTTTTATCCAGTGTGAACATCGCCGTGTAATCTTCTTTTCAAACATTTTATCTGAAATGTCAAATAGAAATTTCGTCATCAGTTCCACGGGTACGTTTGCCGCGTGCCCACATCGTATGACATCAGTGATACAAAAGGAGAAATGCAGTTCACTCGGGAGAGGACATTAATACAGTAATAACAAGGCATGTACTGCAAATAAGGTCATAAGGACGGAAATAATTATAAAGACCAACTTTTCATACCAAGCGAATGGGGAATAAGGTCAAAATACACGGAAGTAAAAACCGTCCATTAATGATGCTTTGCACTGAAAATAAAGTAGTGACGGCGCTGTGAGATCTTCGCCTTACGAGGGTCCGAGTATAAGCATAATAGCGTCACGACTGCATAACAACTAAGAGCATAATAACTTCATTACTACATAACAACTAATAGCATAATAGCTTCATTACTACATAACAACTAAGATCGTAACAGCTTTATTACTAAATAACAACTAAGAGCATAATAGCTTCATTACTACATAACAACTAATAGTATAATAGCGTCATGACTGCATAACAACTAAGAGCATAATAGCATCATTACTACATAACAACTAAGAGTATAATAGCATCATTAGTGCATAACAACTAAGAGTATAATAGAATGACTGAAAAATAGGGCCCTTAAACTTGATGACTTTTTGAAGGATCAATAGTTTTCACGTCACCACTTCAAATTATCCGAATGTAAAATAGTCCTATTGCGTCTCTTTATCTTACTAGCCAATCATATCGCGTTTGCAAAGTATGGGAAATCCTCGTTCAGGCATAGTTTATTTCCGCTTGTGATCTGACCAGACTGTATTCAAGAACAACCGGTCTCAATCTGGAGGCAAATAGTTCAAAATTTGTCACCATTTTGCCAATTTTATTTTTTCATAAGATTATAATTTTCATCTCATCTCTTGAGCAGGCGTTAAAATCATGGCGTGAAAAGTATTGTTTAAATACAAAGAAATTGATCATACAACATTCATAACTAGTATAATTTTTTCTTTTGTGTCTTAAAACAGTGAACAGTCACGATTAATTTCACATTATAAAAATGTATTTTGCCTTAAGAAACACTCATTAGTACTGTCTAGCACCCAAAAGTCTGATATGCATTTGTTTTGTTTTCACTTTTATATTTTTCCAACTCCTGTCTTGGCATCCTTTTCATAACAATGAAAGCCGAAGAAGGCGGGGTGACGCAAATTATAGCTCTGCAAGGTGGGGTTGGGTAGAATTACTGGCATTCGAATAACCTTGTCTACTTTTGCGAAACAAAAATATGCCTTAGAGGTATGATACGTAGATTACAGAGAAGTGTCAACTGCTACTCCGTCGTTGTTTTAAATAAACGAAGCATTGTGGGGGTTTTTTTTGGGGAGGGGTTTGGGGTGGTTATTGGGTTTTAACGCCAATTTTCATTGACTTATATTTTAGTGGAGGAAGAACCCGGGAAGAAACGCAGAACCCCGGGAAGCTACTGGCAAGCTTTTTGACATATTCATGTTGGTCAAGCCAAGACTCTAACTCGCGCAGACAGAGATGACACCTGTGAGTGACCTGTACAAGCTTTTCGTACCACGCGACCACCCGGGACCACATGTCTGTTTTGTAAAGCTTTCATGGGGACACGTTCGTCTGGACTTAACAGACTGCATAGAGAATGTGTATTTATCTGTCTGCTATTAAACTAACAAAAACGTAACCCTTTGCAATTCGATTACATCACGCGGGATTCATATTATCACATCTCTTGAGACAGTATTGATATCATAAATACTATGCAGTTATAATATAAATGATGTCAAAAAAGGCATTCACCAAAAGTTTCGAAACGACTGTGTACTTTCTTAGCTGACGGCGAAGCAGGGTGGATGGACTATAAGCTTGTATGCAACTAAATTCACCTTTCATAATTCTTTCTGACTGATACATTTAGATTGTGTGTGTTTGTGATCTTGATTTTTAAGGTAGCCTTAACAATTTTTCAGTCATATTGCTACGACGTCTGCAGTTTGGCTGTTTATAATAATGTCTTGCACTGGGGACGTCTTGCTGCAGACATGTAGAATTATGTCCCACCCATCTTTGGGTAAATGTAACATTATGGATCTGTTTGGCGGAGAAATGTAACATTTGTAACATGGTGGGTCTGTCTGGCAGTTAACAGGAAACCCTATGTTAAATATGTACATAGGTTTAACCTTGTGGGACGTACATCATGCGTGCGCAACATAGGGCCCGCAGACCGGACCTATATCGCGATCTGGTTTTATACGCTTATTTACGTCATAACGGGTGGCTTTAAAGATCGCTTAACCGACATGCCTGGTATAAATGGAGACGAACGAGAAAGTAAAGGGAAATGTAATGTTAAAACTACATCCATTATCCACCCCGTCGTGAGAGTAACAAAGGCCCGCACTGATCCTAACCAAAAATAAAGTTAAGAGTGTTTGCATACATTCCAACACTCTACTTATAAACACACGAACATATTTTCACTCAAAAGGAGTTGGATGTAAAAGGGGATTAAATCTACACACATGGTCACAAAGAAACAAGAGTCAGAATGTTTATATACACACTATACACACAAATATATGAGTGGCGTTAAGGTATAGTTGTTTGTGAACAAGACATACTCATACATACAAGCAAATATTGGCAATGACAAATATCATTTCTATTTCCAAGACAACTGTCAGGCCCTTAAAAGGTCCGTTTGATTTTTTGCCGCACTTGACTTAAGTAACTGCTCCTTCCGGGTCTGGCTTCCCAAGCATCACATCTACTGCTGCCACTATCCCTAGACCGAGGATGAATGGCTAGGTAGAGTTAAGTGAGGATGGCTATCCTCATTTTCCCAATCCACGTCCATCGGAATGATGAACTCTTAGTGCTGATGTTGCTGTTATTTACAATCTTTCCATATCATAGCGATTATTTTACAAATGTTCCTCAGATATTCAATTCGACTAACTAAACACCCCAATACGCATCCCACATAAATTATCAGCAAATGCAGCACAACTATTAGTCGCAAACTAGTTCCAAACACACCATGTGGTAAACAAATTTTAGAACAAAGGAAAAATCTCAAAATCTTAGATCAATAGGAGGAATACACAAAAAACCTGATCAGTCCCCTTGGATAAACTCTAAACCAAAGATAAACACTAACGCCACCGAATATGGAAACAAACTGGAACAAGAATTAAAACTAAAACCCATCATTGCAATGGACATACAAGACACCTACCCTGGTTTCGTAAAAATATATACTGATGGATCCAAAACACCTGAACCACCCATAACAGCAGCTGAAGAAGTAATCCCAGAATATAATATTCAAATGGGAACCAGGCTACTAGATCATTGCTTTATATTCAAAACAAAATTCCGGGCTATTATTGAATCATTAACCTGGATTAAAGATAACAACATCCAAAAATCAGTAATCATCAGCGACTCTGCTAGTGCAATTACATCAATAAAAGCCCATAACACTAAATCAAGAGAAAATTTCCTTACTAAGACCTATCACCTGCTAAAAGAATTATCGACTAGAAATCAGATAGTTGAATTTAAAAGGAGTACTATCGCATATAGGAATCTTAGGTAATGAACAAGCTGATAAAGTCGCCAAAAGCAAATTAGGAGATCCAAACCCTGCCACACCTAAGTATAGCATATCGGTAGAAAGCTATACTCCACCCTGAAGGACGTTAACAGGTCCATTAAACCACCTAAAATAAACAGCTCGGACCAAAAAGTCATTAATCGTATTATGATAGGCAACACAAAATTAGCTGGCAGTTTTGGTAAACATTTAGGACCCAAACCATCGAACATAAACTGCTACCATTGCCATACCATATAAGACCTCCATCATATAGTCAATAGTTGTACTAAATATCAGTTGGCAGGAATTAAATTCCAACGAGCACAAAAAGGAATTTGGTCCCCTATCACATACCCGGAAATCATTGATGATAACAACCCCAACATAAATATAACATACCAAAACACCTTAAACTTCCTGGACGAAACTGGGCTCAAGGAAAAAATATAACACACTAACCTGTCAGGCATTAAGCGGGAATACAATAGCCGAGGAACGGGTGTCTTTGATATGTCATAAGAGACTTGTTTACTCAGCAAAGATACCCGCCTCTAAATAGGAAAACTACTAAATAGAAACAATAACTATATTTAATCAAAAATCAAAGTCCACAATAATTCCTCTCCATAAAACGCACCACATAAACCTTTGCTAAACCAAGTATAAAAAATTACCAAAAAAAAATCTTCTCTACCTTATTTATCTCAATTAACCTGCTAACTAATTACTCTAAACCTACCATATTAACAGTTCTCAATTAAAAGATGACAGCCACCTCACTATGAAATTTCTCGATCCCAAAACCTAATGTTATAAGGTGGTCCGAACACCCAAGACCATCGGGGCCAACCACAATAGGTTATGTAAGACCCCAAAACTTTAGCTCATATGAGGTGGTCCAAGTCCAAGACAAGGTGACAAACCAGAAATTTAAATAGCACACAAATGGTTGTCATCCAAGGTATCACCTCTTAACTAACAAACACAAAACAGCATAGAGTTTTTCAAAATTCTCAGTAAATTTTCGGCAATTCTATATTCAAAATTCGTGCAAGATATAATTTTTAGGACAACACCCTGGAGTCAAAGCCGCCTTCTGCCCTACATCCTCCCATGTCTCGGCCGGACACCAATTAATCAGCGTGCAATGCGCGCATAAATATTATACCAAAAGAAAACCTCTACAACGAAATATATGAGTGAGTGCTGGTACTACTCCCCTTCATCTACTAAACTTGAGAGAGGCGGAATGAAACATAATTGTGTGTTTGATCTATTCCTACTCATGATAGCCTATCATTTAGGTAGCATGGAATTCCTTGTTTAGCTACCTGACGGCTTCATTAACAGCACTCTCTGAGTGCATTAACCCAAGGGGTGTGTGGCTCTGATTCCTTCCCCCAGGAATAATTAACAGCCTGCGGTCCATGCATTAACCAATGGCATATGCACAATTGTGCGCACGCCACTTTTATTTAAAGAATCAATCAATCAATCAATCTTCTTAGAAACAAAAACAGACAGAAAGAATATGATCGAATATGTCAAAAGATCTGTTTGGAAGTGTTTTTTTTTAAAAACAATAAACAAAAAAGCAACAAACAAGCTAACATTATTTGTTTTTAAAATCAACATTATTTTAATAAGCCCCGCCAATTCAAACATCAATAAATACAGAGAAAAAATTGGATAATCCGTTCCTCTTTATGTAGAGCAACAAATAAATATTAAACATGGAATATTTATACGGATGGCATCGCTGGAGAATAAGACTAGACTTCCACAGAATTAGTACAGTCATTTTGCCATCGATAGACATTACGTTTCTGTATTTAAAACACACACACACACACACACACACACACACAGATAGATAGATAGATAGATAGATAGATACATAGACAGATACATACATACATACATAAATAGATAGATACATAGATAGATAGATAGATAGATAGATACATAGATACATAGATAGATAGATACATAGATAGATAGATACATAGATAGATAGATACATAGATATATACATAGATAGATAGATACATAGATACATAGTTAGATAGATACATAGATAGATAGATACATAGATAGATAGATAGATACATAGATAGATAGATACATACATAGATAGATAGATAGATAGATACATAGATAGATAGATAGATACATAGATATATAGATGATACATAGATACATAGATATATACATAGATAGATAGATACATAGATACATAGTTAGATAGATACATAGATAGATACATGGATAGATAGATACATAGATAGATACATAGATAGATAGATACATACATAGATACATAGATAGATAGATACATAGATATATAGATAGATACATAGATATATACATAGAAAGATAGATACGTAGATACATAGTTAGATAGATACATAGTTAGATAGATACATGGATAGATAGATACATAGATAGATTGATAGATAGATAGATACATACATACATACATACATACATACATACATACATACATATACTCTTCACAAAACCACTTTCCTATTTTCTCTTCGTCAGAGAAAAACCACTTCTAAAATAAGACAGTATATGCTCAAATAGAAATAAATTCAAGACTTCGCTGATGAAGAAAATATGCACCACACTATCGAATCTGTTCCTAATAATCTCACATTATTAAACTGAATACCATTTTCTCATAAAGTCGATAATATTTTCTTCCAGAGGAGGTAATCTATAAGAATTAAAATAGTCTACACTATGATCGTTGGGAAAGTAGACAGCTGTCTTATGGGATCTTGGAGGATAACTGTCGCTTGTGCTGATGACATAAGCTCGAACGTCTTTAGGTTTTCCACGAGGAAGTTCATTTTTAGCTCACACCAAGGGATTCCAAGAAGCTGTGTATGAACTGTGAGACAGAAGGTAATGAAGTTCCCAGGTATTAATTGTTTACCGGTAATGATACGCAATGCATTCACACTTGCTTTTCCCTTAAAAAGACCTGTCAAGTAAGTCGATGAGCGGGAGGTTGTAGAGAGAGAGCTTTGATGATGTTCCATCTTCAAAGGAGTCTTTGGAATTAGGGAATTGTCACTTTCATCTTCATATCACTTTTGGCCATTCTTCATACGACTCTTCATTTCTGAAATGTGGGTCCATGTTTCCTTCAGATACTCTGCCAACTTCTCTGCCATCCTTTCTTCGTGAAACATCATCAAACACTGCTCATGTTTCACTTTACAGGGGTGATATGTTAGACAGCCGTAACAATGTTCTTTGATTGGAAGTGTGATTCCGTTAGCTAAATGAGTAGAAAAAACGAGATTAATTGTTGTTCTTGTTCTGGCCATCGTGGCATCATGACTGTATCATTCTCTTGCCCACTTCTCGTCTGTGACTGATGTTCTGGACAGAAAACACCATTCTTACCGATCTGCATGGGTTTGTATTCCATGTTTTTAACAGTCTTGGGCAACTTCCTTTACACTATTGATTCCCAGAATATTTCGAATTTGCATACAAGACGACGTTCAATGTATTCACCGTACAAGGTTACACTAAACTTAAGTTTCGCATGGAGTTGACCGGATTTTACAGTGTGGAAATGCCCTTCGTTGCTTGCTCTTGAGTGAAATTAAATCCCCACAAAGCATATCCTACTGCATACTCATAGTACGAAATGTCGTGGTTACTGTTGGTTCCTTATTGTCATGTTGCTTCAAACAGTGTCCAGTAAGATGAAAATTAAAGTTTTTGGACAAAGGATCAAAATGTCCGGTACAAAACGTCTGGCCATCTCCAGTGATTTCTAGACTGGATACGTTGACGAGTTGGCACTCGAAAGTATTTTGATCTTTACTTCCATCACTGCCAGTCCTAGTTAGTACATGTTTTGGCAGTTCACATCGGAAAACATGATCTTCGATCTTGGATCAGAGCCAAGAGGCAACAGTCAATGTTTTAACATCTAATCGTCGTTGAGAATACTTGACTGTCGCTCTTTTAATAACTTTACTAACGTCGTGTCTCACATTTAGGTAAGACTTCCACAATTTCTATGTAGAGTCTGGCTTTTCCATGTTCGTTGTACGTTCTATGCATTTTCCCCCAAATGGAACCTTGTACGACTTCTATTCACTCTCAGAACTACATATACACCATTCAACAAATACTTGTCTTGCAACCACATATCCAAATGCAAAACAACCATCATGTCTAAACTACGTCATCGTTTCATTTTCTTTTGACGGTCATTAAATCCAATATTGGGAGTATCATCATCCGCAGTCAAAGATGTGTCGTTGAAGTTGCTCAAAGTGTCGAGGTTCCACACCATGCTAGATGTATGTTCTTTTCTTCGTTTTCGTACGTCAAGAGAATGCCGAGTAAATTCGGTCAGAATAAAGTGTCCATGCAGCTACTAATAGTTTGTTGTTTCAATCCATTTCGTGAAATAACAAATGCATGATACTATTGACTGGAGCTACTCTTAAACTGGCACTGGACTCGTACCATCCTTTTTGAAAACGTTGGCTTTCAGGAACAAATAGCTGCCATTCAGATTAATCTGATCGTCGGGTTCTGCTTTGATTTCAAATTAGAGAGGAGCTGAAGTAGTCAAAGACGACAGGGGATGAAAATCTACCCATTGGGATTAAAGCATTGTCAACATCGTCTGTGGCATGGTAAACAGGTCTCGTTCTAACTTTGAACATTTCACAAGAATCTCGCAGCGTCATGTTTGTTTTCTTTCTCTTTTTAAATAATCAACTCTCCGACTGTTGATCTTTATGTTTTGAAGGAATTCTTTTCCTTACGTCAAGGCTGCATTTTTAAAAGCATGCAGTCCTCGAGCGACCATATGTTTTAAGATGGATACTACTGTACGAAGAGCTGATTGAAACATATCACCTAAACCAGGTGTCTCAAACTCAATCCACCCTGAGGGCCTCATGAGGGCATGTTCGACGGCCCAAGGACCGTACCACCTTTGTTATTTCTCATGACACCTTGTGATATCAATCATTTTGCTGGCGACAGGATACGACTTGATGGGCCGAATGCGGCCAGAGGGACGCGTGTTGGAGACCTCTGTCCTAAACAATGTTCTCATCATGCGAGCTTCTCTTCGGTGCACAGGGCCTGTTATAATTATGTTTGGATTCGTTTTCAGAGAGGGTATTTAAGGGTAACATTTCATTTAAAGACTATAATAGTCAGTTCCAGATTTCCTTTTATGCTATTATTCACACTGTCTATACAATTTACGGACATGAAGATAGCGAGGATGTACAAATTCTCGGTAAACGTAAGGAGCTGTGACAAAATCTTGTGTGAAAGGAATGATTTAACAACGGGGCAGCTATTTCAACAACCCTGTACTCGAAGACGTTGTACTCAACGACATCGGATTACACAAACCTTATTCGGTAGGGTGGCGAAAATATTTGTAAGATCGGTCGTTGTTGTTGATGTCTTTGGCAGGAACGACAAATGTGTTTCCATCCAGAAAACAGCAAATAAATTGGAGAAAAAAAAAAGGATAGACAGCATTTTGACATCGGAAAAATTCAAGATTGTTAGTGCGAAATTAAACCATCAATAATACTATTGTGCATTGTCCGCTACACACGGAAGTGAAACTTGCATATTTTGAAGAGTGTCTTTACCATCTTTCTAGTCATATTCATCTTTTGTATTTTGGTTGCGTTGAATATTATCCAAGATTTTGGAAGAAATCAATTACATTATATCCACGCACTAGATCTCAAATTATTGTGAGTGATGAGTTGTCTTCAACGATCATGAAAATAAACTTGACACTGTCGTTTCGGTTCATTTAGTATTGAGTCCAATAACTCAGCAGACACTTTGAGCTTAAAAGTTTTAAATTTGACAGCATACTTTTAAGCAGCTGTTGTAAATCCTCTGGAAGTCACCTTTGCGGTCTCTCGAATGTGCAAATAATCGTTAGGAACTGCCGAAGGACTTTATTTGTTAGCTGATGTTTGCACTCTCGGCTTTGTGGTAGAGATAGATGGTATTGAATCAGACTCATTCGTGTCTTCCTCAAAACCGCTTACGAGAACTTCTGCCAACACTTGTCTCAGCGTATGAGTCGTCGTCTTCGATTAGCTTATGGTTGCTATATGTAAAGGTCTGATTGTTTCATGTTGATTCAGACTTTAGTTTGACTAGTGTACACATTCTCTCCGAATATAGAGAGCCCCCCACCCATCCACCTAAAGGGAGTAAACTCATTTACATGGGCGTATGGCGTGGGGGAGCAAACCATTATTGGAGATGGCGTGGGTGTGCAAAGTCAAAATCAAAGAATATATTATAATACTTATATACCGCGAGCAATCTATTTTTATATAATACGAGGATTTAAAAATGCAAGGACGTAAGAGTCACAACGGATGACACTTCTCGTCATTCGAAAATACGTTTCCAAAGAGACTTTTGACTCTTCTTCTCAAGATAAAAGTCAAGCTCATTGTTATTTCCGTCAAGAGAAAGGACACTGGGCTACGGAATGTCCACAATGTCAGAAAAGAAAAACACTGGAACCTGCGATATAGGAGACAAGAAAGACAAAACTAAAGATACCCGTTGTCAGTCTCAAGAAAAAGAACCCAAGTCCTCACAGTGTCCCAAGAAAAAAAGAGAACAAGGAGCATTTAGAATCTGAAGATGCAAATATCTCAAGCGAGGATTAATAAGTCGACCAACTGTAAGGAGAAACTTGCAGAGAAGAACAGTCAAGTGGTGCCACCTGTGTTAACCCTCTTTGGTTAATCACCGCCAAAGGCTCTTTAAAGGGCTATCCAGTTTTCTTAGAAATAAAAATATGATTCAGTCCTTGCCAATATTTGTCTGTGTCTTTGTGTATGTCTTTGTTTACAACCAACTAAAAGTTAAAACCCGCTCTTATGTTTGTTTGTGGATATCGTGTGAACATACGCACTCCTGCTCTCGATTGTGTTTGTATGTTTCATTCACCTTCTTTTTAAATCACACTCTTCTAATGTGCCTAAAAGTATAACGTGTGTAAGCATTCCTGCTGTTCTCATTGGTTAGTTATTATACGGATCTAGGTCACTCTAATGGCGTGTTCAATAGTATATAAAAAATTTGGTGTTGGATAGTTTAACAAAATTAGTTGTTGATAGTATACCGAAGTTAGGTGTTGGATAGTACCTCAAAAATAGGTATTGGATTATAGGTGTGGTTTTAACGTTACATTTCCCATTATGCCATAGGTAGGCATGCATTGTTCAACCTATGGTAATTTTTAACAGGATTTCCCCTTTGTCCATTTGTAGCCCCACAATGTTAAACGTGTGGACATTTTAAACAGGGTTTCCGTTCGTGACCAGATCTACCAATCATGTTGCATTTCTTAGCCAAACAGAGCCAGAGCGTTACAAGGTTACATTCCCCAAAGATGACATGTGAAGTATATATGGCCATTTGAAACATAGGATTTTCCCGTTTGTCCCCAAAACAGACTACAACATGTTAATCCATATGCGCAATGTCAGTTCCTGTTTGTCCCTACAACAACCACATGTTAACCCATAAGCGAAATGTCAATTCCCGTTTGTCCCTACAACAGCCACATGTTAACCCATATGCGCAATGTCAGTTCCCGTTTGTCCCTACAACAGCCACATGTTAACCCATAAGCGAAATGTCAGTTCCCGTTTGTCCCTACAACAGCCACATGTTAACCCATAAGCGAAATGTCAATTCCCGTTTGTCCCTACAACAGCCACATGTTAACCCATAAGCGAAATGTCAGTTCCCGTTTGTCCTTACAACAGCCACATGTTAACCCATAAGCGAAATGTCAGTTCCCGTTTGTCCTTACAACAGCCACATGTTAACCCATAAGCGAAATGTCAATTCCCGTTTGTCCTTACAACAGCCATATGTTAACCCATAAGCGAAATGTCAATTCCCGTTTGTCCTTACAACAGCCATATGTTAACCCATAAGCGAAATGTTAATTCCCGTTTGTCCCTACAACAGCCACATGTTAACCCATAAGCGAAATGTCAATTCCCGTTTGTCCCTACAACAGCCACATGTTAACCCATAAGCGAAATGTTAATTCCCCTTTGTCTCTACAACAGCCATGACATGTTAACCCATTGGCGTAATATTAATTCAACTTTGTCACTATAACCACAGGTGCTCGACGCGAGCTTGATGTTAAGGGGAAAAAAAAGCAATCACGTAAAGGAAATAATCATACAGAGTGACAAAAATACCTTAGATTACCCCCATGCTCCGTTCTGACATAGTACCCGCTCTATCTTATATATTATGATAGAGAAGGTCCTGTGTCAGAAGGGTCATGTGGGTAATATCAAGTATATTTGTCACTGTATGATTTTTTTTTCCTTTAGATGATTTTTGTTTCTTCTTAACATCAAGCTCGCGTCGAGCACCTGTGACTATAACGGCCCATGACATATTACCCCACGAGTGTTTTGTTAATTCCCGTTTGTCAAAGAACATTCCATGACAATTTAACCCGTAGGCGTAATGTTAATTCCCGTTTGTCCCTATAACAGCCATGGCAAGTTAACCCATAGGTGTAATATTAATTCCCATTTTTGCCTATAACAGCCCATGACACGTTAACCCATGTGCGTAATGTTAATTCCCGCTTGTCCCTATAACAACCGCTGACAATGTTCACACATGGCGTGATGTTAATATTTAGAACATAGTGTCGTAAAATGGTTTTGACTGTTTACGGTATGTTTATTTACGGACAGCTAAACTCACATGACTGAGCGTGATGTCAATCTCAGAACAAACGTCAAGTTTCATGCTGGACGATTACTTTTTGTTTTAGCGATATACGTCGTAGTAAGTATTATTTTCCTGATACTTAAAGCTGTTTTTTTTTTTTAAATTTTAGGTTTTCTTTATTGTATTGACGATGTTTGTCCATAACTTGTTCACAAAACGTCTGAAATCAGATGTTAAATAGGAACTTCTTGTAATTGGTTCATAGTGACAGCTACCTCTTACCCTTCCGACCCCATTTTATATATTTATATTTATTTAAAGATATAACGATTGGTATACTTGTAATTTCTGCGAAGATAAATCATCCTCATGTCCTTTTCAGGCAGGTAGGGCTATAGATAAGGTCATTAAAGTTTGCGAGGCCTGGGAGAATTTAGCCCTACAACGTAAGACGTATCACTTAATATTTTTGTTTTGGTACTACCCCAAAACAGAATTATCGGGTGATGCGTCTTACATTCTAGGGCTAAGGAGTAATCAGCTACCATATGTTGACACAGTAGGATGTCGACGAATTGCAACTTTAAAATAGAAAGAGAACTCTGGCCCCAAAACCCAACCTAAATGTCAAAATATCATTATGGGGTTGGAAGGGTCAGAAAAATCGGACAACATTTAGTTTTGCAGTGTAGCACTGTGGTTAAGCTGTCGGATGGGACCACCCACCCCACCCCCCAATGATCCAGCTGTCAGATGGGACCCCCCCCCCCACCAATGATCCAGCTGTTAGATGGGACACACACACCCCATGGTCCAGCTGCAGAATTTGTTAACTTGGAAAGGGAGGGGTGGGGGGCATTGTCAGTTTGATGTGGGAGAATGTTCACTGGGCTCAGTTGGCTTACAAGATTGTTTTGCACCTGTAATAAAGAAATTGAATTTCATTCAAAACAGAATTTAAAAATGCAATGATGCTACTATTATTTGAATATAATTTGTTTACTTTCTCTATTCTCACACCCTGGCCTCCACCACCATTTTTGTAAGAAGTAAAAATAAATATGATCTTGGTACACTTTTGATATCAGTTGTCTTTCATCTTGTAGATTTATTTATACACACATTCTTTTAAAAATATAGAACCGTAATGAGACAAACCTATATGTGGCTGATATTGGTCACTTGGGTTTATTAAAGTGCTTATCAGTGCCTCTGTGATTAAGGATTAGGATTTCAAATGCAAATTAGACATTTCACTTATAAATGAAGTATGCTACACCTGTAAGTGAAATGTGAGTCATTCACTCACTGCACATGTAAGTGACATGCATATGTCTTGGGCATTTCACGTATAAAATATAAATCATTTACTTACTACACTTATATTTAAGATAAAAGTGAATTCTGCTAAATTCAGTGAATTTGGGTTTACAGATTTAACTCCCACCTTCTGCTCTCTTGACATAAACTTGTGTTCTTATAAAGTCATCACTTTTTAAAGAATACATACATGTAAATGGGACCATAGGTTCGAACCCGGGCAGCTGAGTCATACCACAGACTAAATATAAAAATCATACTAGCAGCTGCCTCACTTGGTTCTCAGCATTATGAGGTTGGTGTTAGGACTGGTCAGCCTGGTGTCAGGATAATGTGCTTAGGTGGGACATAATGTTACATATCTGCAGCATGATGCCCCAGAACTAGACATTGCTATATACTGCCACACTGCAGACAATGTAGTGATATGACTTAAAAATTGTTAAAGCTATGTTAAAAATCCAAATCACAGACATGTATCATATAAATGACTATCAGTAAGTTCTGATAAAAAAAATCACATCCATTTCAATTTAATGACAATTTGAGAAAAGATTTCTAAATTATTAGCCTGCTGATTTGAGACACCACATTTGAAACGACATTTACAGTATCAGATTGTTATATGAACTAACACAAATAAGTGATAACCACGAAGTATATTTCTTCACCGAGTAATAAATACAATTTTTCTTCCAAACATACATTTTGGGCAGAGATCCATTATCATCCATACAACTGAATTTGAAAGCAGGTTTCAACTCATCAGAGGCAGTTAAATTTTCTTTCAGAATCAGATACCCATTCTATTTGAGCTGGTAAATAAAGACTGCCCCTAATTCAATTGTCAGGATGCGAATCTAGGACATTTGTATACACTGTACTCTAATAAAGACATTTGTATACACTGTACTCTAATAAAGACATTTGTATACACTATACTCTTATAAAGACATTTGTATGCACTGTACTCTAATAAAGACATTTGTATACACTATACTCTTATAAAGACATTTGTATGCACTGTACTCTAATAAAGACATTTGTATACACTATACTCTTATAAAGACATTTGTATACACTGTACTCTAATAAAGACATTTGTATACACTATACTCTTATAAAGACATTTGTATACACTGTACTCTAATAAAGACATTTGTATACACTATACTCTTATAAAGACATTTGTATGCACTGTACTCTAATAAAGACATTTGTATACACTATACTCTTATAAAGACATTTGTATACACTGTACTCTAATAAAGACATTTGTATACACTATACTCTTATAAAGACATTTGTATGCACTGTACTCTTATGAAGATTGAAAGCACAAAACAAAATCGCCATAGACAGCATGTCTGTGTAACATAATTCCATCATTGCAGACTGCCATGGTTTAAATTCTAGCATTAGTCAGAATTATGATAGTATTTGCTGACAAAATCTTTCAACTCCTGATTTGTGCCTTTAATAGCATCTTTCTATGTCAAATAATGACAGTCATAATAAAATATAATAATAAATAATAATAATAAAGCCCACAGCCTTTCCATTAGTAAAACTAATGGGTTCTCGCAGTCTACAGCCTTTTTATTACTGAAAATAATGGGTTCTCCAACAGCAGTATTTAAAGGTCTCTCTCTGTGGGGAGTTTGGGAGTCAAACATTGTGTTTCTCTAAATCGGGTTTGGGTGTCGAAAATAATTATTCCTGTGACATGTCATCTTCTGACAGCTATGCAGTTGGTTATTGTATATAATGTATTCCCCAATTCATGCAGGGGGCCCCCGAATGTCCGAGTGGTCTAAAGCGCTCTCCATTACAGATCACTGCCATCTCACCCCTGTGTTTGCCTTGGTTCGAGTCTTGAATTCAGCCAATGTGGGTATGTGAGAAAGCTTGCCAGTAACTTCTCGTGGGTCGGTGGTTCTTTCTGGGGTTTTCCCATGTTCTTCCTCCACCATTAATACTGGCCACCATGTATAGCCTATCGTGTGCTGAAAAATGCCATTAAACCCCACAGCAAAACAACAACAACCAATTCAGGCAAAATAAATGTACATGTAGAGTGATGTTCTAAATAGTTTTTAGCTCCATAGGAGGACTGTCATCTGTTGTCCATCATCTGTCATCTGACCATCCACTGGGACAAGTTGTTATTGCTACTCCTCCTGAATGAATGGTTATATCTACATAGGGTTTTTTCTTGCAGACTTCCTTTTTTGTCTAGTTGATTGTAAATGGTGCCAATCTGATGTCCAATATGGCCACGATGGCAGCCATGTTGAAAATCTTGTTATCGTTGGATTTCACTGAAAGACCTCTTATGATGTCTAGTTGGTTCTGAATAAAAATGGCAACAATGTTACATCAAATATGGCCAACACAGCAGACATCTTGAGACTTGTGTTATTGCTACTTCTCTTGAATGTATGGTCTTATCAGCAATGGTGCCAGTCTGACATCCAATATGGCCATCATGGGAACCACATTAAAAACCTTGTAATTGCAACTCTACTTGAACAGAAAGTAACATTGATATGGGTTTTCACCAGAAGACTTCTTGTGATGTTGGTCTTAAATGAAAATAGTGATGATCTGTCATCCAGTATGGCCACAACAGCAGTCATCTTGAAAACCTTGTTATTGGGCCTTAAGAATGGAAAGTTATATTGAAAATATTATCTTTACTCATGTGTAAATAGTCATGTGTAAATAGTCATGTGTAAATAGATGGTTACAGGCATACATCCAATATGGCTAACTCATCTTGGCAAAAACTAGTTCACTGTGACCCAATTTTCATGCTTGAATGACTTTTATATTTTCAGGTTTTTTTTGCTACACTGTCAGTAAATTGTAAAATTTATTATGCATTTCCGGCTCAAAGACAGTAACTTAATCATACCAAAACTAATTTAATGTAAGCTAATTTCAATGTTTCATTGCTTTTTTAATTTTTAACTCTTTGTTCATTAGATGCTCATTTCATTTGCTATGTGGATTTAACTTAAAAGACTAAGTCAGATCAATTTGATAAAATTTTCACACTTAAGTGACTTGCTGTATAGCTACCTGATGTTCATTATACACTCAGTATATTTATGAAAAATGCATTATGGATGCATGTAAAGATACGGAATCCTACTATATGAAAACTAGGTCATAGTGACCTAATGGTTTTGGTCAAGTGACATTTCAGTTAACTGTTTCATGTATCCTCATTATATTGGAATTTTTGAAAAATAAACAACACCAACAAGTAGAATTTGTGACCGGTTTCCTTTTATTGCTTCATCAGACTAATTCAATATCATTGTTTACAATAAAATTACATCATTAAATATGTTCTATTTTTAAGTGATCAATGATATAAACAATATGACATAAACAAGATGACATCATAGCTTACATTTATAACCTAACTGTTTTATTCTTTAACGAATAATTGACATCAAATTATATTGGAACCTATTTCACCAACATTATGAAAAACTTGAATAGAGGCATCAAAAGGAAGGTACTGTAATTCTGACATAGCAAAACAAGGTCACTGTAATCTAATTTTCATGCTCGAATGATTAGTATTATTTGGCTATGTGCCCATTACATCCTCAATAACTTGTAGCCTATTTCATCTACTCATGAAAACTGGTCTATGGCTGTATCTGTTGGAGAACAATAGCGTATAGGTCATGGTGATCTCATTTTCAGGCTTCAGTGAATCTGGTTCCAGTATACCAGTATGTATATAGTGCTTCTGTTGCTGAATCGATTTGTGTTTAAGAGTTGTTTTTAGTTTGGATCGAACCCACATCTTCCCGCATATGAGACGGACAATCTAACCACTAGGCCACCGGAGTAGTCTGTGTTGGTTACATATTTATATATTACAAAGTTATGACAACTGCCTTCTGTTTCACTCAGACTGTATGCTCAATGGCCATTTGTTAGTAATTATGGATTAAAGTTTTGTCCATAGCCTCCATGTTGTGTTTTGGAAGAGATGCCCAACCATAGCCCGACCACTCCAGTGGCCTTGTGGTTAGAGCATCTGCCTCGGATGCAAGAGGTTGTGGGTTCGATTTCTGGCCGAGTCCTAGCAAAGACTTGCAAAAATGGTACTAACAGCTGCCTCGCTTGGCACTCAGCATTAAGAGGTTAGTGTTAGGACTGGTCAGCCTGTTTTCTGGATAATGTGACTTGGTGGGATATCATGCTACATGTCTGCAGCATGATGCCTCAGTGCTAGACATCACTATAAACTGCCACACTGCAGACATCATAGCAGCATGGCTGAAAAATTGTTAAGGCTATGTTAAAAATCCAAAATCACACACCCCCACCCCCACTCCCAACCATATCCTCATTGTTGCTTTGGTTACAAAGGCCAGCACATTGCCCTCGAACTTCCTGGATATTTGTTGTACCCTTAAGTATTTTAATGCCACATTTACCCATGTGGTCATATGCACTTAATGTGTTAACAGTGAACAGCAAAGACCCAGGTCTGGCTGTCATAATGTGCTGGCAGATCAGGGTCTGTGATGCTTCTTCATTCTACATAACTATATATAATTTATAGGAATCCACTTAGACCCTTATGTGCTGGCACATCAGGGTCTATGCTATATCTTTATTGTATGTATTATATAATATTCTATGTACATGTGTTATAAAATATCTGTGTATTAGATCAGGGTCTATGCTATATCTTTATTCTACGTATTATATGTATGATTTATGGAAAGCCACATAGACTTTATTTGCTGTAAGCTTCATGCTGCATTATATTGATTTAGAATTTAAAGGAAACTGTGAAAACTTTTATGTGCTGGCAGATCAGGATCTATGTGCATTCAATTTATTTAGGAGATAAATTGCATAGACTCTTAAGTGCTTGCAAGTCAGGATCTATGCTGCACTGCTTTCTATACATATGATGTAAATGAAACTGAAAAGTCTATTCTATGCTGGCAATTAATGCAATGTCAGATCAGGGTCTACAGTGTGTGTTGTTGGGTGTACACATGTATATTACTTGTCAACTCAGTGCAGAACATGTTGGATCACTCTTTGTACCAGAAGAAGCAGACTGGTTACAGCAAATGTTTCTTGTTGAGATGATACAGCTTGAGATAAAGATAGCCATGTATCATTGATAACATGTACTTATAATGTGGCATTCATTTCATGTACACTGAAGTTTACTGTGCTTATATAACAATGAGATTTTTAATGACTCATCATCAAAACTGAAACTGCAATTGAAACTCTAGGAGATTCTGTATAAGGGACCAAGCATTTAATCTTGTGGGTGGGGTCTGGGATTTTCTTTCCAACCAGGATAGTTTGTTCCTTTTTCTCTCATTTTTTCCCTGCAAATATGTGGATAGAATAAGTTCTATTTTGCTACAAATCAGTGTAAGAGTATTACTTTTATTATATTTTCATGCTTTTTGGTCACCTGCTCTTTTTCACCTAGCTATCCTAGGTATTAGACCCCCTTCCCACAAAGTAAATGGTTGGTCCCTAATCCATAAAAAAATGATGAGATATAAGGTCAGTCAGTTTCAGAAGTCATGATATTATTGAGGTCCCTTTCTCAAATATATTTATCTTTATTACATGTATTTCTAACTGACTTCATGTTCATCTTAATTATAGGTTTTTCTTCCAGATTTCATAGCTATCTTATTTAAAGGTTTATCTTCCTGATTTCATATTCATCTTAATTTATAGGTGTATGTTCCTCATTTTATAGTCATGGTGAAAGCAGAGTTACACCCCAGCTGAAAACAGAAATACTTTAGCAAGAATAATAAGTAACCAGTCACAGCTAGATCTGTACAAGAATAATAAGTAACCAGTCACAGCTGGATCTGTACAAGAATAATAAGTAACCAGTCACAGCTGGATCTGTACAAGAATGGTAAGTAACCAGTCACAGCTAGACCTGTACAAGAATGGTAAGTAACCAGTCACAGCTAGATCTGTACAAGAATGGTAAGTAACCAGTCACAGCTAGATCTGTACAAGAATAATAAGTAACCAGTCACAGCTAAATCTGTACAAGAATGGTAAGTAACCAGTCACAGCTTGATCTGTACAAGAATGGCAAGACTCAGTGTCAGATTTTCTGCTTACTCTGTCCATCTCATGCACCAGGGAGGAATCAAAATACCCAGTCATTCAATCTCATGCACTAGGGAGGGATCAGAATACCCTGTCATTCAATCTCATACACTAGGGAGGGATCAGAATGCCTAGCCATTCAATCTCATGCACTAGGAAGGGATCAGAATGCCCAGCCATTCAATCTCATACGCTAGAGAGGGATCAGAATGCCCAGCCATTCAATCTCGTGCACTAGGGAGGGATCAGAATACCCTGTCATTCAATCTCATGCATTAGAGAGGAATCAGAATGCCCAGCTATTCAATCTCATGCACTAGGGAGGGATCAGTGTCCAGTTATTCAGTCTCATGCACTAGGGAGGGATCAGAATGCTCAGCCATTCAGACTCATGCACTTGGGAGGGATCCGAATTCTCAAACATTGTGCAATGGGGATGAAACATCATTCACTAATTGGAAAGCAAATATGACAAAACATTTTACCATGAAAGTGTCAAAAATTCATTTATGAGTTTTAGAGAGAAACTGAAAGATGGATTTATATATTGTGTCATGCCATCAAGTTGTAGAGAGAGAGAGAGAGAGAGATGGATTTATATATTATGTCATGCATGTTTTTAGAGAGTGATAGAGAAATGGATTTAGATGTCTCAGGCGTTCAGAATTTAGAGAGAGAGAGAGATGGATTTAGATATTGTGTCAGGTCATCATGATTTAGAGAGAGAGAGAGATGGATTTAGATATTGTGTCAGGTCATCATGATTTAGAGAGAGAGAGATAGATTTAGATATTGTGTCAGGCCATCATGATTTAGAGAGAGAGAGAAATGGATTTAGATGTTGTATCAGGCCATTATGTTTTAGAGAGAGAGAGATGGATTTAGATATTGTGTCAGGCCGTTATGTTTTAGAGAGAGAGAGATGGATTTGGATATTGTGTCATGCCATCATGTTGTAGAGAGAGAGAGAGAGATGGAATTAGATATTGTGTCATGCCATCAAGTTGTAGAGAGAGAGAGAGAGAGAGTGAGATTTATATATATATTGTGTCAATCAAGTTGTAGAGAGAGAGAGAGATGGATTTATATATTGTGTCAGGCCATCATGATTTAGAGAGAGAGAGAGAGATGGATTTAGATATTGTGTCAGGCTATCATGATTTAGAGAGAGAGAGAAATGGGTTTAGATGTTGTATCAGGCCATTATGTTTTAGAGAGAGAGAGATGGATTTAGATATTGTGTCAGGCCATTATGTTTTAGAGGGAGAGAGATGGAATTAGATATTGTGTCATGCCATCAAGTTGTAGAGAGAGAGAGAGAGAGATGGATTTAGATATTGTGTCAGGCCAATATGTTTTAGAGAGAGAGAGATGGAATTAGATATTGTGTCATGCCATCAAGTTGTAGAGAGAGAGAGAGAGAGATGGATTTAGATATTGTGTCAGGCCAATATGTTTTAGAGAGAGAGAGATGGATTTGGATATTGTGTCATGCCATCAAGTTGTAGAGAGAGAGAGAGAGAGATGGAATTAGATATTGTGTCAGGCCATCAAGTTGTAGAGAGAGAGAGAGAGAGAGTGAGATAGATTTATATATATTGTGTCAATCAAGTTGTAGAGAGAGAGAGATGGATTTATATATTGTCAGGCCATCATGATTTAGAGAGAGAGAGAGATGGATTTAGATATTGTGTCAGGCCATCATGATTTAGAGAGAGAGAGAAATGGGTTTAGATGTTGTATCAGGCCATTATGTTTTAGAGAGAGAGAGATGGATTTAGATATTGTGTCAGGCCATTATGTTTTAGAGGGAGAGAGATGGAATTAGATATTGTGTCATGCCATCAAGTTGTAGAGAGAGAGAGAGAGAGATGGATTTAGATATTGTGTCAGGCCAATATGTTTTAGAGAGAGAGAGATGGAATTAGATATTGTGTCATGCCATCAAGTTGTAGAGAGAGAGAGAGAGAGAGAGAGAGATGGATTTAGATATTGTGTCAGGCCAATATGTTTTAGAGAGAGAGAGATGGATTTGGATATTGTGTCATGCCATCAAGTTGTAGAGAGAGAGAGAGAGAGATGGAATTAGATATTGTGTCAGGCCATCAAGTTGTAGAGAGAGAGAGAGAGAGAGTGAGATAGATTTATATATATTGTGTCAATCAAGTTGTAGAGAGAGAGAGATGGATTTATATATTGTCAGGCCATCATGATTTAGAGAGAGAGAGAGATGGATTTAGATATTGTGTCAGGCCATCATGATTTAGAGAGAGAGAGAAATGGGTTTAGATGTTGTATCAGGCCATTATGTTTTAGAGAGAGAGAGATGGATTTAGATATTGTGTCATGCCATCAAGTTGTAGAGAGAGAGAGAGAGAGAGATGGATTTATATATTGTGTCAATCAAGTTGTAGAGAGAGAGAGAGATGGATTTATATATTGTGTCAATCAAGTTGTAGAGAGAGAGAGATGGATTTAGATATTGTGTCAGGCCATTATGTTTTAGAGAGAGAAAGATGGATTTAGATATTGTGTCATGCCATCAAGTTGTAGAGAGAGAGAGAGAGAGAGATGGATTTATATATTGTGTCAATCAAGTTGTAGAGAGAGAGAGAGAGAGAGATGGATTTAGATATTGTGTCAGGCCATTATGTTTTAGAGAGAGAGAGGTGGAATTAGATATTGTGTCAGGCCATCAAGTTGTAGAGAGAGAGAGAGATGGATTTATATAGTGTCAATCAAGTTAGAGAGAGAGAGAGAGAGATGGATTTATATATTGTGTCAATCAAGTTGGAGAGAGAGAGAGAGAGATGGATTTAGATATTGTGTCAGGCCATCAAGTTGGAGAGAGAGAGAGAGAGAGAGATGAATTTATATATTGTGTCAATCAAGTTGTAGAGAGAGAGAGAGAGATGGATTTATATATTGTGTCCATCAAGTTGTAGAGAGAGAGAGAGAGAGAGATGGATTTAGATATTGTGTCAGACCATTATGTTTTAGAGAGAGAGAGATGGATTTAAATATTGTGTCAGGCCATTATGTTTTAGAGAGAGAGAGATGGAATTAGACATTGTGTCAGGCCATCAAGTTGTAGAGAGAGAGAGATTTGGATTTAGATATTGTGTCATGCCATCAAGTTGTAGAGAGAGAGAGAGAGAGAGAGAGAGAGATGGATTTATATATTGTGTCAATCAAGTTGTAGAGAGAGAGAGAGAGAGAGAGATGGATTTATATATTGTGTCAATCAAGTTGTAGAGAGAGAGAGAGAGGTGGATTTATATATTGTGTCAATCAAGTTGTAGAGAGAGAGATATGGATTTAGATATTGTGTCATGCCATCAAGTTGTAGAGAGAGAGAGATGGATTTATATATTGTGTCAATCAAGTTGTAGAGGGAGAGAGAGAGGTGGATTTATATAGTGTCAATCAAGTTGTAGAGAGAGGGAGATGGATTTATATATTGTGTCATGCCATCAAGTTGTAGAGAGAGAGAGAGAGAGATATGGATTTAGATATTGTGTCAGGCCATCATGATTTAGAGAGAGAGAGAGAGAGAGAATGGATTTAGATATTGTGTCAGGCCATCATGATTTAGAGAGAGAGAGAGAGATGGATTTAGATATTGTGTCAAGCCATCATGATTTAGAGAGAGAGAGAAATGGATTTAGATGTTGTATCAGGCCATTATGTTTTAGAGAGAGAGGGATGGATTTAGATATTGTGTCAGGCCATTATGTTTTAGAGAGAGAGAGAGATGGATTTAGATATTGTGCTAGGCCATTATGTTTTGGAGAGAGAGATGGATTTAGATATTGTGTCAGGACATTAGGTGATGACAGCTGATACATACCATTTATTGAGAAAGACACCCATCCATTGCCACCTTGCTGCCACCCACCCACCCACCCAAATTCACCTCACTTCACCTTGTCCTAACCATACTTCATTATTACAGGCATATTCTTTCATGCTAAAATTGATGTTTGGGAATGGAATGGCATTCTTTAATATATGATTTCTATATCAACATGACATTTTTAGGACATTCACATTATGAGGTATGTTTATTTTGGTCAACACAGCCCTTTCTATTAGATCTAAATTTTGTATTTTCATTGATGCATGTTTTTATTGGTCTACACAGCCCTTTAAATGGATCTTAATTTAGTATTTTCATTGATGAGTTATGTTTTTATTGGTCTGCACAGCCCTTTAAATGGATCTTAATTTAGTATTTTGATTGATGAGGTATGTTTTTATAGGTCTACACAGCCCTTTAAATGGATCTTAATTTAGTATTTTCATTGATGAGGTATGTTTTTATTGGTCTACACAGCCCTTTAAATGGATCTTAATTTAGTATTTTCATTGATGAGGTATGTTTTTATCAGTCTACACAGCCCTTTATATTAGATCTTAATTTTGTATTTTCATTGATGTATGTTTTTATTGGTCTACACAGCCCTTTAAATGGATCTTAATTTAGTATTTTCATTGATGAGGTACGTTTTTATTGGTCTACACAGCCCTTTAAATGGATCTTAATTTAGTATTTTCATTGATGAGGTATGTTTTTATTGGTCTTCACAGCCCTTTAAATGGATCTTAATTTAGTATTTTCATTGATGAGGTATGTTTTTATTGGTCTACACAGCCCTTTAAATGGATCTTAATTTAGTATTTTCATTGATGAGGTATGTTTTTATTGGTCTACACAGCATTTTAAATGGATCTTAATTTAGTATTTTCATTGATGAGGTATGTTTTTTTTGGTCTACACAGCCCTTTATATTAGATCTTAATTTTGTATTTTCATTGATGTATGTTTTTATTGGTCTACACAGCCCTTTAAATGGATCTTAATTTAAGATTTACATTAATGAGGTATGTTTTTATTGGTCTTCACAGCCCTTTATATTGGATCTTGATTTAGTATTTTCATTGATGAGGTATGCTTTTTTTGGTCTACACAGCCCTTTATATAGGATCTTGATTTAGTATTTTCATTGATGATGTATGTTTATATTGGTCTACACAGTTCTTTATATTGGATCTTAATTTAGTATTTTCATTGATGAGGTATGCTTTTTTTGGTCTACACAGCCCTTTATACTGGATCTTAATTTAGTATTTTCATTGAAGAGGTATGTTTTTATTGGTCTTCACAGCCCTTTTTATTGGATCTTATTTTGATATTTTCATGGATGAGATATATTTTTATTGGTCTACACAGCCCTTTATAATGGATCTTAATTTGATATTTTCACTGATGAGGTATGTTTTTATTGGTCTACACAGCCCTTTATATTGGATCTTAATTTAGTATTTTCATTGATGAGGTATGTTTTTATTGGTCTATACAGCCCTTTATAATGGATCTTAATTTGATACTTTCACTGATGAGGTATGTTTTTATTGGTCTACACAGCCCTTTATATTGGATCTTAATTTAGTATTTTCATTGATGATATATGTTTTTATTGGTCTACACAGCCCTTTAAATGGATCTTAATTTTGTATTTTCATTGATGAGGTATGTTTTTATCGGTCTACACAGCCCTTTAAATGGATCTTAATTTAGTATTTTCATTGATGAGGTATGTTTTTATCGGTCTACACAGCCCTTTATATTAGATCTTAATTTTGTATTTTCATTGATGTATGTTTTTATTGGTCTACACAGCCCTTTAAATGGATCTTAATTTAAGGTTTACATTAATGAGGTATGTTTTTATTGGTCTTCACAGCCCTTTATATTGGATCTTAATTTAGTATTTTCATTGAAGAGGTATGTTTTTGTTGGTCTTCACAGCCCTTTATATTGGATCTTAATTTAGTATTTTCATTGAAGAGGTATGTTTTTATTGGTCTTCACAGCCCTTTATATTGGATCTTAATTTGATATTTTCATGGATAAGATATGTTTTTATTGGTCTACACAGCCCTTTATAATGGATCTTTATTTGATATTTTCACTGATGAGGTATGTTTTTATTGGTGTACACAGCCCTTTATATTGGATCTTAATTTAGTATTTTCATTGATGAGGTATGTTTTTATTGGTCTACACAGCCCTTTATAATGGATCTTAATTTGATATTTTCACTGATGAGGTATGTTTTTATTGGTCTACACAGCCCTTTATATTGGATCTTAATTTAGTATTTTCATTAATGATGTATGTTTTTATTGGTCTTCACAACCCTTTAAATGGATCTTAATTTTGTATTTTCGTTGATGAGGTATGTTTTTATTGGTCTACACAGCCCTTTATAATGGATCTTAATTTGATATTTTCACTGATGAGGTATGTTTTTATTGGTCTACACAGCCCTTTATATTGGATCTTAATTTAGTATTTTCATTAATGATGTATGTTTTTATTGGTCTTCACAACCCTTTAAATGGATCTTAATTTTGTATTTTCATTGATGAGGTATGTTTTTATTGGTCTACACAGCCCTTTAAATGGATCTTAATTTTGTATTTTCATTGATGAGGTATGTTTTTTTTGGTCTACACAGCCCTTTATAATGGATCTTGATTTGATATTTTCATGGATGAGGTATGTTTTTATTGGTCTGCACAGCCCTTTATAATGGATCTTAATTTAGTAATTTCATTGATGAGGTATGTTTGTATAGATCTACACAGCCCTTTAAATGGATCTTAATTTAGTATTTTCATTGATGAGGTATGTTTTTATTGGTCTTCACAGCCCTTTAAATGGATCTTAATTTTGTATTTTCATTGATGAGGTATGTTTTTATTGGTCTTCACGGCCCATTACAGTGGATCTTAATTTGATATTTTCATTGATGAGGTATGTTTTTATTGGTCTACACAGCCCTTTAAATGGATCTTAATTTTGTATTTTCATTGATGAGGTATGTTTTTTTTGGTCTACACAGCCCTTTATAATGGATCTTGATTTGATATTTTCATGGATGAGGTATGTTTTTATTCGTCTGCACAGCCCTTTAAATAGATCTTAATTTAGTATTTTCATTGATGAGGTATGTTTTTATTGGTCTACACAGCCCTTTAAATGGATCTTAATTTTGTATTTTCATTGATGAGGTATGTTTTTATTGGTCTTCACGGCCCATTACAGTGGATCTTAATTTGATATTTTCATGGATGAGGTATGTTTTTATTGGTCTACACAGCCCTTTAAATGGATCTTAATTTTGTATTTTCATTGATGAGGTATGTTTTTATTGGTCTACACAGCATTTTAAATGGATCTTAATTTAGTATTTTCATTGATGAGGTATGTTTTTTTTTGGTCTACACAGCCCTTTATATTAGATCTTAATTTTGTATTTTCATTGATGTATGTTTTTATTGGTCTACACAGCCCTTTAAATGGATCTTAATTTAAGATTTACATTAATGAGGTATGTTTTTATTGGTCTTCACAGCCCTTTATATTGGATCTTGATTTAGTATTTTCATTGATGAGGTATGCTTTTTTTGGTCTACACAGCCCTTTATATAGGATCTTGATTTAGTATTTTCATTGATGATGTATGTTTATATTGGTCTACACAGTTCTTTATATTGGATCTTAATTTAGTATTTTCATTGATGAGGTATGTTTTTATTGGTCTACACAGCATTTTAAATGGATCTTAATTTAGTATTTTCATTGATGAGGTATGCTTTTTTTGGTCTACACAGCCCTTTATATAGGATCTTGATTTAGTATTTTCATTGATGATGTATGTTTATTTTGGTCAACACAGCCCTTTCTATTAGATCTAAATTTTGTATTTTCATTGATGCATGTTTTTATTGGTCTACACAGCCCTTTAAATGGATCTTAATTTAGTATTTTCATTGATGAGTTATGTTTTTATTGGTCTGCACAGCCCTTTAAATGGATCTTAATTTAGTATTTTGATTGATGAGGTATGTTTTTATAGGTCTACACAGCCCTTTAAATGGATCTTAATTTAGTATTTTCATTGATGAGGTATGTTTTTATTGGTCTACACAGCCCTTTAAATGGATCTTAATTTAGTATTTTCATTGATGAGGTATGTTTTTATCAGTCTACACAGCCCTTTATATTAGATCTTAATTTTGTATTTTCATTGATGTATGTTTTTATTGGTCTACACAGCCCTTTAAATGGATCTTAATTTAGTATTTTCATTGATGAGGTACGTTTTTATTGGTCTACACAGCCCTTTAAATGGATCTTAATTTAGTATTTTCATTGATGAGGTATGTTTTTATTGGTCTTCACAGCCCTTTAAATGGATCTTAATTTAGTATTTTCATTGATGAGGTATGTTTTTATTGGTCTACACAGCCCTTTAAATGGATCTTAATTTAGTATTTTCATTGATGAGGTATGTTTTTATTGGTCTACACAGCATTTTAAATGGATCTTAATTTAGTATTTTCATTGATGAGGTATGTTTTTTTTGGTCTACACAGCCCTTTATATTAGATCTTAATTTTGTATTTTCATTGATGTATGTTTTTATTGGTCTACACAGCCCTTTAAATGGATCTTAATTTAAGATTTACATTAATGAGGTATGTTTTTATTGGTCTTCACAGCCCTTTATATTGGATCTTGATTTAGTATTTTCATTGATGAGGTATGCTTTTTTTGGTCTACACAGCCCTTTATATAGGATCTTGATTTAGTATTTTCATTGATGATGTATGTTTATATTGGTCTACACAGTTCTTTATATTGGATCTTAATTTAGTATTTTCATTGATGAGGTATGCTTTTTTTGGTCTACACAGCCCTTTATACTGGATCTTAATTTAGTATTTTCATTGAAGAGGTATGTTTTTATTGGTCTTCACAGCCCTTTTTATTGGATCTTATTTTGATATTTTCATGGATGAGATATATTTTTATTGGTCTACACAGCCCTTTATAATGGATCTTAATTTGATATTTTCACTGATGAGGTATGTTTTTATTGGTCTACACAGCCCTTTATATTGGATCTTAATTTAGTATTTTCATTGATGAGGTATGTTTTTATTGGTCTATACAGCCCTTTATAATGGATCTTAATTTGATATTTTCACTGATGAGGTATGTTTTTATTGGTCTACACAGCCCTTTATATTGGATCTTAATTTAGTATTTTCATTGATGATATATGTTTTTATTGGTCTACACAGCCCTTTAAATGGATCTTAATTTTGTATTTTCATTGATGAGGTATGTTTTTATCGGTCTACACAGCCCTTTAAATGGATCTTAATTTAGTATTTTCATTGATGAGGTATGTTTTTATCGGTCTACACAGCCCTTTATATTAGATCTTAATTTTGTATTTTCATTGATGTATGTTTTTATTGGTCTACACAGCCCTTTAAATGGATCTTAATTTAAGGTTTACATTAATGAGGTATGTTTTTATTGGTCTTCACAGCCCTTTATATTGGATCTTAATTTAGTATTTTCATTGAAGAGGTATGTTTTTGTTGGTCTTCACAGCCCTTTATATTGGATCTTAATTTAGTATTTTCATTGAAGAGGTATGTTTTTATTGGTCTTCACAGCCCTTTATATTGGATCTTAATTTGATATTTTCATGGATAAGATATGTTTTTATTGGTCTACACAGCCCTTTATAATGGATCTTTATTTGATATTTTCACTGATGAGGTATGTTTTTATTGGTCTACACAGCCCTTTATATTGGATCTTAATTTAGTATTTTCATTGATGAGGTATGTTTTTATTGGTCTACACAGCCCTTTATAATGGATCTTAATTTGATATTTTCACTGATGAGGTATGTTTTTATTGGTCTACACAGCCCTTTATATTGGATCTTAATTTAGTATTTTCATTAATGATGTATGTTTTTATTGGTCTTCACAACCCTTTAAATGGATCTTAATTTTGTATTTTCATTGATGAGGTATGTTTTTATTGGTCTACACAGCCCTTTATAATGGATCTTAATTTGATATTTTCACTGATGAGGTATGTTTTTATTGGTCTACACAGCCCTTTATATTGGATCTTAATTTAGTATTTTCATTAATGATGTATGTTTTTATTGGTCTTCACAACCCTTTAAATGGATCTTAATTTTGTATTTTCATTGATGAGGTATGTTTTTATTGGTCTACACAGCCCTTTATAATGGATCTTAATTTGATATTTTCACTGATGAGGTATGTTTTTATTGGTCTACACAGCCCTTTATATTGGATCTTAATTTAGTATTTTCATTAATGATGTATGTTTTTATTGGTCTTCACAACCCTTTAAATGGATCTTAATTTTGTATTTTCATTGATGAGGTATGTTTTTATTGGTCTACACAGCCCTTTAAATGGATCTTAATTTTGTATTTTCATTGATGAGGTATGTTTTTTTTGGTCTACACAGCCCTTTATAATGGATCTTGATTTGATATTTTCATGGATGAGGTATGTTTTTATTGGTCTGCACAGCCCTTTATAATGGATCTTAATTTAGTAATTTCATTGATGAGGTATGTTTGTATAGATCTACACAGCCCTTTAAATGGATCTTAATTTAGTATTTTCATTGATGAGGTATGTTTTTATTGGTCTTCACAGCCCTTTAAATGGATCTTAATTTTGTATTTTCATTGATGAGGTATGTTTTTATTGGTCTTCACGGCCCATTACAGTGGATCTTAATTTGATATTTTCATTGATGAGGTATGTTTTTATTGGTCTACACAGCCCTTTAAATGGATCTTAATTTTGTATTTTCATTGATGAGGTATGTTTTTTTTGGTCTACACAGCCCTTTATAATGGATCTTGATTTGATATTTTCATGGATGAGGTATGTTTTTATTCGTCTGCACAGCCCTTTAAATAGATCTTAATTTAGTATTTTCATTGATGAGGTATGTTTTTATTGGTCTACACAGCCCTTTAAATGGATCTTAATTTTGTATTTTCATTGATGAGGTATGTTTTTATTGGTCTTCACGGCCCATTACAGTGGATCTTAATTTGATATTTTCATGGATGAGGTATGTTTTTATTGGTCTACACAGCCCTTTAAATGGATCTTAATTTTGTATTTTCATTGATGAGGTATGTTTTTATTGGTCTACACAGCATTTTAAATGGATCTTAATTTAGTATTTTCATTGATGAGGTATGTTTTTTTTTGGTCTACACAGCCCTTTATATTAGATCTTAATTTTGTATTTTCATTGATGTATGTTTTTATTGGTCTACACAGCCCTTTAAATGGATCTTAATTTAAGATTTACATTAATGAGGTATGTTTTTATTGGTCTTCACAGCCCTTTATATTGGATCTTGATTTAGTATTTTCATTGATGAGGTATGCTTTTTTTGGTCTACACAGCCCTTTATATAGGATCTTGATTTAGTATTTTCATTGATGATGTATGTTTATATTGGTCTACACAGTTCTTTATATTGGATCTTAATTTAGTATTTTCATTGATGAGGTATGCTTTTTTTGGTCTACACAGCCCTTTATACTGGATCTTAATTTAGTATTTTCATTGAAGAGGTATGTTTTTATTGGTCTTCACAGCCCTTTTTATTGGATCTTATTTTGATATTTTCATGGATGAGATATATTTTTATTGGTCTACACAGCCCTTTATAATGGATCTTAATTTGATATTTTCACTGATGAGGTATGTTTTTATTGGTCTACACAGCCCTTTATATTGGATCTTAATTTAGTATTTTCATTGATGAGGTATGTTTTTATTGGTCTATACAGCCCTTTATAATGGATCTTAATTTGATATTTTCACTGATGAGGTATGTTTTTATTGGTCTACACAGCCCTTTATATTGGATCTTAATTTAGTATTTTCATTGATGATATGTTTTTATTGGTCTACACAGCCCTTTAAATGGATCTTAATTTTGTATTTTCATTGATGAGGTATGTTTTTATCGGTCTACACAGCCCTTTAAATGGATCTTAATTTAGTATTTTCATTGATGAGGTATGTTTTTATCGGTCTACACAGCCCTTTATATTAGATCTTAATTTTGTATTTTCATTGATGTATGTTTTTATTGGTCTACACAGCCCTTTAAATGGATCTTAATTTAAGGTTTACATTAATGAGGTATGTTTTTATTGGTCTACACAGCCCTTTATATTGGATCTTAATTTAGTATTTTCATTGAAGAGGTATGTTTTTGTTGGTCTTCACAGCCCTTTATATTGGATCTTAATTTAGTATTTTCATTGAAGAGGTATGTTTTTATTGGTCTTCACAGCCCTTTATATTGGATCTTAATTTGATATTTTCATGGATAAGATATGTTTTTATTGGTCTACACAGCCCTTTATAATGGATCTTTATTTGATATTTTCACTGATGAGGTATGTTTTTATTGGTCTACACAGCCCTTTATATTGGATCTTAATTTAGTATTTTCATTGATGAGGTATGTTTTTATTGGTCTACACAGCCCTTTATAATGGATCTTAATTTGATATTTTCACTGATGAGGTATGTTTTTATTGGTCTACACAGCCCTTTATATTGGATCTTAATTTAGTATTTTCATTAATGATGTATGTTTTTATTGGTCTTCACAGCCCTTTAAATGGATCTTAATTTTGTATTTTCATTGATGAGGTATGTTTTTATTGGTCTACACAGCCCTTTATAATGGATCTTAATTTGATATTTTCATGGATGAGGTATGTTTTTATTGGTCTACACAGCCCTTTAAATGGATCTTAATTTTGTATTTTCATTGATGAGGTATGTTTTTTTTGGTCTACACAGCCCTTTATAATGGATCTTGATTTGATATTTTCATGGATGAGGTATGTTTTTATTGGTCTGCACAGCCCTTTATAATGGATCTTAATTTAGTAATTTCATTGATGAGGTATGTTTGTATAGATCTACACAGCCCTTTAAATGGATCTTAATTTAGTATTTTCATTGATGAGGTATGTTTTTATTGGTCTACACAGCCCTTTAAATGGATCTTAATTTTGTATTTTCATTGATGAGGTATGTTTTTATTGGTCTTCACGGCCCATTACAGTGGATCTTAATTTGATATTTTCATTGATGAGGTATGTTTTTATTGGTCTACACAGCCCTTTAAATGGATCTTAATTTTGTATTTTCATTGATGAGGTATGTTTTTTTTGGTCTACACAGCCCTTTATAATGGATCTTGATTTGATATTTTCATGGATGAGGTATGTTTTTATTCGTCTGCACAGCCCTTTAAATAGATCTTAATTTAGTATTTTCATTGATGAGGTATGTTTTTATTGGTCTACACAGCCCTTTAAATGGATCTTAATTTTGTATTTTCATTGATGAGGTATGTTTTTATTGGTCTTCACGGCCCATTACAGTGGATCTTAATTTGATATTTTCATGGATGAGGTATGTTTTTATTGGTCTACACAGCCCTTTAAATGGATCTTAATTTTGTATTTTCATTGATGAGGTATGTTTTTTTTGGTCTACACAGCCCTTTATAATGGATCTTGATTTGATATTTTCATGGATGAGGTATGTTTTTATTCGTCTGCACAGCCCTTTAAATGGATCTTAATTTAGTATTTTCATTGATGAGGTATGTTTTTATAGATCTACACAGCCCTTTAAATGGATCTTAATTTAGTATTTTCATTGATGAGGTATGTTTTTATTGGTCTACACAGCCCTTTAAATGGATCTTAATTTAGTATTTTCATTGATGAGGTATGTTTTTATTGGTCTTCACAGCCCTTTAAATGGATCTTAATTTAGTATTTTCATTGATGAGGTATGTTTTTATTGGTCTACACAGCCCTTTAAATGGATCTTAATTTAGTATTTTCATTGATGAGGTATGCTTTTTTTGGTCTACACAGCCCTTTATATAGGATCTTAATTTAGTATTTTCATTGATGAGGTATGTTTATATTGGTCTACACAGCCCTTTATATAGGATCTTAATTTAGTATTTTCATTGAAGAGGTATGTTTTTATTGGTCTTCACAGACCTTTATATTGGATCTTAATTTGATATTTTCATGGATGAGATATATTTTTATTGGTCTACACAGCCCTTTATAATGGATCTTAATTTAATATTTTCACTGATGAGGTATGTTTTTATTGGTCTACACAGCCCTTTATATTGGATCTTAATTTAGTATTTTCATTGATGAGGTATGTTTTTATTGGTCTACACAGCCCTTTAAATGGATCTTAATTTAGTATTTTGATTGATGAGGTATGTTTTTATTGGTCTACACAGCCCTTTAAATAGATCTTAATTTAGTATTTTCATGGATGAGGTATGTTTTTATTGGTCTACACAGCCCTTTAAATGGATCTTAATTTTTTATTTTCATTGATGAGGTATGTTTTTTTTGGTCTACACAGCCCTTTATAATGGATCTTGATTTGATATTTTCATGGATGAGGTATGTTTTTATTAGTCTACACAGCCCTTTATATTGGATCTTAATTTAGTATTTTTATTGATGAGGTATGTTTTTATTGGTCTACACAGCCCTTTATAATGGATCTTGATTTGATATTTTCATGGATGAGGTATGTTTTTATTAGTCTACACAGCCCTTTATATTGGATCTTAATTTAGTATTTTTATTGATGAGGTATGTTTTTATTGGTCTACACAGCCCTTTATATAGGATCTTAATTTAGTATTTTTATTGATGAGGTATGTTTTTATTAGTCTACACAACCCTTTATATTCGATCTTAATTTAGTATTTTCATTGATGAGGTATGTTTTTATTGGTCTACATAGCCTTTTATAATGGATCTTAATTTGATATTTTCACTGATGAGGTATGTTTTTATTGGTCTACACAGGCCTTTATAATGGATCTTAATTTGATATTTTCACTGATGAGGTATGTTTTTATTGGTCTACATAGCCCTTTATAATGGATCTTAATTTGATATTTTCACTGATGAGGTATGTTTTTATTGGTCTACATAGCCCTTTATAATGGATCTTAATTTGATATTTTCACTGATGAGGTATGTTTTTATTGGTCTACACAGCCCTTTATAATGGATCTTAATTTAGTATTTTCACTGATGAGGTATGTTTTATTGGTTTTCACAGCCCTTTATAATGGATCTTAATTTGATATTTTCACTGATGAGGTATGTTTTTATTGGTCTACACAGCCCTTTATAATGGATCTTAATTTAGTATTTTCATTGATGAGGTATGTTTTTATTGGTCTACACAGGCCTTTATAATGGATCTTAATTTAGTATTTTCACTGATGAGGTATGTTTTTATTGGTCTACACAGCTCTTTATGATGGATCTTATTTTGATATTTTGAGGTATGTTTTTATTGGTCTACACAGCCCTTTATGTAGGATATTAATTTAGTATTTTCATTGATGATGTATGTTTTTTTTTTGGTCTACACAGCCCTTTGTATAGGATCTTGATTTAGTATTTTCATTGATGAGGTATGTTTTTATTGGTCTACACAGCCCTTTATAATGGATCTTAATTTGATATTTTCACTGATGAGGTATGTTTTTATTGGTCTACACAGCCCTTTATAATGGATCTTAATTTAATATTTTCACTGATGAGGTATGTTTTTATTGGTCTACACAGCCCTTTATATTGGATCTTTAATATTTTCATTCCAATAGTTAAATATGTTGGTCTAGACATCTTACAAAAAATCCTACTATATGACCATTTCTGTATCTGAAGATGTAGCTCAAAAAGAAACACTTGGTTAAGATAGAGGTAACACACTTGTTTTGCACATATACAGTCACAGGTTTGATGCCTTGTTCTGACATTCTCAGAACTAATTGTCTAATCCAGAACATTTGGGTTTTACCTGAGGTTTTTCTGCTTTCCTTCCTGTAAAAACTGACTCTTTCACTGATATCTGAGCCGTTGTGTGGTTGAAAAGAGTTGTATGTAAATGTTTTGTTACAGATTTTTCATGGTTCTGTTATGGAAATTAAAAGTATACCACCCATACAGATGATGACCTCTTTGTAAAACTTCTAATTCTGTTAAAGAAAAAAATAATTTGGACTTTGACTTTTTATTTTCTGTGGACAGTTGTCTGACCCACAGATAGCTTAAACATAACTTCCTTGCTCAGATTTATAGAAAAGAAGGACCTATGATATCCGAAGGACCTATGATATCCATTGAAGTAAATAATTTATCTTGAGATAAAAGAGAATTTCAAACACTATTCTGACCCAAAATATAATCCCAGTCCCCATCCTTCCAGAACAATAATCTATCAGCCACTAAATTGGAACACGGGTACTAATCAGTGATCTAGAAATCCAACTGATCAGAAATATTCTAAGAATTAAAACCATCCTTTGTTGTAATATTTGTATAGATTTTAAGTCTTTTTCTATTCTACTCAATCTATGTAGTTTTTTTGTGGCACTTTTCCATCTAACACAAAATGTAATATAAAACAATCACTCAAAATCTGTGTTAATTCTTCGCCAACACAATAAACTTGTATAAAAACCATTTACACTATTGCTTTTTGACAAATATTTTTATTTAAAACATGGACACAAACCATTGTCACCATTGCTTTTTTAATTATTTCTATTTAAATCTGAAAAAGTTGTTTGATTACAGGTATCCTCTTGGTAATTTGTTATCACTGCTATTTCATCATAGTGCCTGTCATCACAGTGGCAATGCATGTGGAGCCCCCTGTGGTACTTTGTTATGATCACTGCTATTTCAGCATAGTGCCTGTCATCACAATGGTAATGCATGTGGAGCCCCCTGTGGTACTTTGTTATGATCACTGCTATTTCATCATAGTGCCTGTCATCACAATGGTAATGCATGTGGAGCCCCCTGTGGTACTTTGTTATGATCACTGCTATTTCATCATAGTGCCTGTCATCACAATGGTAATGCATGTGGAGCCCCCTGTGGTACTTTGTTATGATCACTGCTATTTCATCATAGTGCCTGTCATCACAATGGTAATGCATGTGGAGCCCCCTGTGGTACTTTGTTATGATCACTGCTATTTCATCATAGTGCCTGTCATCACAATGGTAATGCATGTGGAGCCCCCTGTGGTACTTTGTTATGATCACTGCTATTTCATCATAGTGCCTGTCATCACAATGGTAATGCATGTGGAGCCCCCTGTGGTACTTTGTTATGATCACTGCTATTTCATCATAGTGCCTGTCATCACAATGGTAATGCATGTGGAGCCCCCTGTGGTACTTTGTTATGATCACTGCTATTTCATCATAGTGCCTGTCATCACAATGGTAATGCATGTGGAGCTCCCTGCGGTACTTTGTTATGATCACTGCTATTTCATCATAGTGCCTGTCATCACAATGGTAATGCATGTGGAGCCCCCTGTGGTACTTTGTTATGATCACTGCTATTTCATCATAGTGCCTGTCATCACAATGGTAATGCATGTGGAGCTCCCTGTGGTACTTTGTTATGATCACTGCTATTTCATCATAGTGCCTGTCATCACAATGGTAATGCATGTGGAGCCCCCTGTGGTACTTTGTTATGATCACTGCTATTTCATCATAGTGCCTGTCATCACAATGGTAATGCATGTGGAGCTCCCTGCGGTACTTTGTTATGATCACTGCTATTTCAGCATAGTGCCTGTCATCACAATGGCAATGCATGTGGAACCCCCCTGTGGTACTTTGTTATGATCACAGCTATTTCATCATAACATCAGTATCCTCATAATGACAACCCTTTATGGGGCCTCTCTGTGATAATTTGTTATCACTGCTCTTTCATCATACAAACCACTGTCCCTGTAATGGCAGCACTCATCAGGGCCCTCCAGTCTAGTACCATAAAGATAACATCATCATGTACTCCAGTCTAGTACTATAGACACTTACATCATGTACTCCAGTCTAGTACTATAGACACTTACATCACGATACTCCAGTCTTGTACCATACAAACTAACATGATAGTACTCCAGTCTAGTACCATAGACACTTACATCATGATACTCCAGTCTAGTACCATACAAACTAACATGATTGTACTCTAGTCTGGTACCATACAAACTAACATCACGGTACTCCAGTCTAGTACCATACAAACTAACATGATGGTACTCCAGTTTAGTACCATAGACACTTACATCATGATACTCCAGTCTAGTACCATACAAACTAACATGATCGTACTCTAGTCTGGTACCATACAAACTAACATCACGGTACTCCAGTCTAGTACCATACAAACTAACCTGATGGTACTACAGTCTAGTACCATACCAACTAACATCATGCTACTCCAAACTAACATCACACTACTCCAAAAACTAACATCATGCTATTCCAAACTAACATCATGGTACTCCAAAGTAGCATCTTACTGCAGTCTAGTACCATAAAAAACTAACATCATGGTATTCCTTTGCCAGAAATGGATAACCAATGTTTTGCTGATTTATTTTGGAATTTTCAAAGTATCCATTTATTAACATGAATGATTGATCTTTATTAGAATATTTACTGTACTGGGACATTCCTAATCAATATGCATGTATCCTGAAATTTTATCAATGAGGGTATTGAGATAAATCAGTAAACACTGAATCAGATGACTATCATTCAAGGGAAGATATATGCATGTATTCAAATCATGTGATTTTCTGAAATGCATATAATGGAAATGTTAAAGGATATATTTTAAATGAAAGTGCATTTTAAACTCATTCATCCAGACAATAGCTAATGTTATTTATTGGAGAAGGATTAATGTTTTTAGCACACCATACATGATATACTTGCCATTGTACAACTAAGGAAAACAGCCATTGTTGAAGTGTGCTATTTTCATAACTGGAGTGTGAATGTGAAATTACTGCCAGTAAAGTGCAATTATGGTAAGGAATTTTTTCTATTATATGAACAGATTTGTTGTTTGGTTTGATAAGATTTTTAGGTCA
This sequence comes from Sinohyriopsis cumingii, assembly GCA_028554795.2. Lineage (NCBI taxonomy): Eukaryota > Metazoa > Mollusca > Bivalvia > Unionida > Unionidae > Sinohyriopsis > Sinohyriopsis cumingii. Next base: position 120,878,306 of record CM068837.1, on the reverse strand, counting down.
CCTGACCATGACAAAATTTCTGCGATATGACCCTGTATTTATTATGCATATTGTATCTTGCATCCATGGGCAAATGTGTCTTGTCACTAATGAGGCCATATCACTGATCCAGTTTTGATCCACCCTGGACTGTGAACTTTTATCTCAAGCTTCTGGATGAATTGGTTAATGAGCTGATTTCACCATGATTTACTGAGCTTGTTACCAATATGGAGGCCATAATTTTCACTAGATTTTGATCAAACTTGGAATGTAGACTTGTACATAATCGAGTTTTAGCATGAGTATGATTATAGGCAGATATGTATTTATGAGGTAATCTATTTGGCTGAACTTGTTTCCAGTCTAGAGAGTATTTTTGTTCTGATTTTAAGTAAATTTGTTCCCAATGAAGGGGCTGTTTTGTTTTTTCTCTGAATTTGAGTAAACTTGTTCCCATTCTACACACTGTATTGCTTTTCTTTGGACTTTCAGTAAACTTGTTACCAGTCTAGAGACCGTATTTTTTTTATCTGAGTTTGAGTAAACTTGCTCCCAGTCTAGAGAATATTGTTTTATCTAATTTTGAGTAAGCTTCTTCACAGTCATTTTAATGTATTGTTTATTTTTGGATTTTGAGTAAACTTGTTCCCAGTCAGTAGAGGCTGTATTTTTTCTAAGTTTGAATAAACTTGTTCTCAGTCCAGAGACTCAGTATTTTTATCTGATTTTGAGTAAACTTGGTCAATAGACTTTAATCAACAAGATGTTCGGTGAGTTTTATTATGAGTAAGATTGGTGCATATTAATAGAATTAAGCAGTTATAAATAACTTGTAAGTTACTGTATATACTTGCTTATAAGTTAAGTCCAACTGTAGACAACAAAGATTCTGATCTGTCATAGCATAATGCACCTGAATATCAGGGTCAGTGTTGTTTGTTCAACTGGTTACTCTAACAAACTGCACAGGCCAAGATTGGTTAGTGCAATATGCAACAGCAGATATGGGTCTGTGCAGTTTGCAGTTGGACTCGTCTTATTAGCAAGTATATACAGTATATTCAGAACAATTTTTATCCCCCTTTAAAATGTTTGAACACAATTTATCCCAGTGTTTCATGGATCACTGTGAAACTTGGTAAATTATATGGTCTTTGTGAAAAACCATTGCTTCTGTAATTTTGTTAGTAATACCCTTTTGGACTTGGTGTACGGCATAATCTTGTGAATCCTCTGGCCAAGCAGTTTTTATTGGATTGCCATGACACTTTGTATATGGTATGGCCATTATTTGAATGTGTCAGCAAAATCCTAATGCTCTCACAGTTTGGTTAGAGTTATTGCCCTGTATGACCTGATGCAGTAATACAAGAATATTGTCAGTCCAACATTTCTTGCTGATTTTATTTTCACTGTGAAACTTGGTACAGATTATAGTCATTATCTAAATATTAATATATCAACACACCTTTATGCTCTGATATTGGTTATAAGAACTATTTCCATATTTATATTAGTTGCTTCCATAATGTTTAAAAGTGCTGCTTCTATAATGTTTAAAAGAGTTGAATCCATAATGATTATAAAAGTTGTTTCCATGATGATTGTAGGATCTGTTTCCATAATGTTTAAAAGCACTGTTTCCATAATGTTTATAAGAGCTGTTTCCATAATGTTTAAAAGAGCTGTTTCCATAATGTTTGTAAGAGCTGTTTCCATAATGTTTAAAAGAGCTGTTTCCATAATGTTTATGAGCTGTTTCCATAATGTTTAAAAGAGCTATTTCCATAATGTTTAAAAGAGCTGTTTCCATAATGTTTAAAAGAGATGTTTCCATAATGTTTATGAGCTGTTTCCATAATGTTTAAAAGAGATGTTTCCATAATGTTTGTAAGAGCTGCTTTTGTAATGTTTATAGAAGTTATTTCTAAATTGTTTAAAAGAAGTGTTTCTATAATATTTATAAGAGATATTTCCATAATGTTTAAAAGAACTGTTTCCATAATGTTTAAGAGAGATGTTTCCATAGTGTTTATGAGTTGTTTCCATAGTGTTTAAAGTAGCTGTTTCCATGATGTTAAGGAGAGCTGTTTCCATAATGTTTATAAAAAAAAGCTGTTTCCATAATGTTTATAAGAGTTGTTTCCATTTGTAACATTCAGCTGGATGCAAAACACAATAGATTTTGTGAACACAACTACTCCTGCAGTATATTGCTTTGAGACTTGGTACTTTTGGTGGTAAATCATCACAAATTGGATTGCATGTTGACTGATCATTATATTCACAATATTTTCAGAAGACCTATTCCCTTTTTATATGTCTGCTATTTTAGCGTGCATTTTGTGTTATAACTCTGTCTGTTAATCTGTCCAATAACTGTTTTAATTTGTCCAATAACTATGTTATAATCTGTCCAATAACTCTAAGTTTGAATCTGTCCAGTAACTGTTATAATCTGTCCAACAACAATATTTTAATCTGTCCAATAACTCTGTTTTAATCTACTTAATACCTTTCTTGTTCCACGCTATAACTTCTGTTCTAAGGCACATATTAACTTTATTTCTAGACCTCATCCTTGACCAGTTTGTGGATGAATTTCAATTAATTTATGGAAGAGTTCAGTTGATATTCAGGTCAAGAGGCCAAAGGTCAGGTCATTATGACACAAGGAAAATCATTGACCAAAACTTTGTGGATGACTTATACTTAGGGTAGATTCTGGACTTGTAAGGTCAGAGGTCATGATCATGGTGAATATAGTAAGAAAGTAGTGGTTTTGGCACATAGTCCAGTTCAAGACCACATATGTTACCCAAGAGTCTCAGTCATTGAGATCCATTGATCAGTAATTTCTAGTCAGCAACCCCATACCCAATTATTGCCTACATGGAGGACTATTAAACACAGAGAATGTGCCATTCACGGTACTTGTCTTGACTCTGGACTGGCCTCCATCATGGGGTAGAGGGAATATGCATGCCAGGTGGGAGTGTGTATGTGTGTATATATATATATTTATATATATATATATATATATATATATATATATATATATATATATATATATATATATATATATATATATGAGCAAATATCAAATTGTTCCTCTGATTTATTATTGATGAAAAATCTTTCATCATAATGGCAATAAATTTGTCAGTAAATCATTCTAACAAAAGCATTGGAGATTTTGGTGTCCACTGGCACCAACTTTTTTATTACAGTTCTTCCCTGTTAAAACACCTTGTTATAATGCTGTTCTGAATACAGTGTGGTACTACTATGGTCCCCATGACCAAAATCATACCAGTGTATGGCCGCATGGGTTGAAAGAAAACAAGGTTCAGCTTCATTTTATATCTTCATATCCATTTCAAAACACCATTATTTAAAAAAAAATTGGGAGTGCCAACTATAACACAGTTTGGTATATTATGTTAGTCTCAGTATATTACAATTTTGTATATATTGCAGTCTCAGTGTAACAAGTTTTAGTATATAACACAGTCACTGGTCATGGACCCTGACTACACATTGTAACAATGGAGAGCTTTATTACTGGTGTTATTTACTTATATTTGTAGACAGTATACTCTAGGACCACTTAGACTATCTTCAGTCTTTCATCAGCTTTGATTATACAAGTTATTTCCTAAACTTTTCCTTATTGTGATGATGTCATTTATAATTTGTTAGTTACCTATTAGCTTTGCTTCACAGTTTTCAAAATTGTGTATATCATAGGTAATGTTGAAACAACTTTTTCTTACCTTTATTTTGGTGTATGATTGATGAGTGTAATATGGGTTATAGTGTATACATCTTGGCCTTTCTTAATGTACACCTCTCAAAGATTGCTAGCTCCACTTGGTCATTTTCACTTCCTGGACTTCAAAAGTAGATTGGAAAAAATGGGATAAATTTTTTGTACTTATATATATATATATGTTATATTTCATGTATTACACTTTCAGAAGAAGTTGTTAAAATGACTTTCAGTTCCCTTTATTTTGGTGTTTAATTTGTGGGTGATATTAGAGTTATTTGGGTTATTAAGTCTATTCTGTCAAATTTATTTTTCCTTATTTTGATAACTGCTAAAGTTAGTGTACTTTGGAATAGTTCAGGCTCATTTTTAGCACATTAGGGAGTTCACATTTTGATGGCTGCCTGCTTTAGATTGTGTCTGGTTTTCATAAAATTGAACATTTAAAGAAATTTCAGTTATGTTACATGAAATTAGTATAAGGTACATGATAACTCTAGAGTGGAACCCTAACATGAACTTCCTGTCTTCTGACACTATTCTGTCATTTTATTGGTTGTATTATTTACACATGCACTTCAGTTTAGTTTAAAACACACTTCATTTTCAATCAGCCATTTTGAGAATGATAATACAGTTGGACACAAAACATACTAAAGACATTTTTTTATACCTTTTAATAGAAACTGACATGATTATATTTAAAAAAAAGCACATGACAAAGTTCACATCCATAGTTATAACTGGAAGGAATATTGGAGCCCTGTGCAGTTCTGTCTAGCTTCACCCTCCCATGCTATTAATGGGATGATTATAATTTTTTTCTTACCATGTTGATTTCAGTATGCTTCTGAGAATTAAAAGGGGATGAATTAAGCACCTCTTTGTGTTTTATTTTTCATTTCTTTTATTTATATTATGTTTATTTCCATTTCCATTTTGTTACCAGGCTGGAGGAGGGGAGAAGAAGGAACACCTTTATAAGATTCTTGTCATTGGGGAACTTGGAACTGGAAAAACAAGCATCATCAAGAGATATGTTCATCAGTTCTTCTCACAGCATTACAGGGCAACTGTATCCTTGTTTATTTAATTCACAAATTTAAACATGTTTATACTCGGAATGGAAGCTGCAGATGGCCTAGTGGTGTAAAGAACATGGATAAGTGCTTGCCAGTAGCTTTTCAAGGGTCATTGGCTCTTTACAGGGTTTTCCTGGGTTCTTCTTCAACCGGTTATACTGGCCACTATGTACAGCCAGTCATGTACCGAAAAATGATGTGTTATACTCCTTATTCAGTGTATGCTTTTAGTTACCTCCACATCTGTTGTCGCTTATATTTCTAACTGTATTATCTAATTGTTTTTTAAAAATCAGTTTACTTCTTTGTTTTCTGTCAAATCCATGCTATCATTTGTTATGCACAAGAATTCGGGAAATATTGCATTAAAGGTTTTTTTTAAAAAATGTCCCCACAGCATGCTGTTATATTTCTAAATCATTATAAGTAGCACATACATGAATATCAACCTTCTATCTGTTTATTTGGTTATGTGAAATGAAAATGTTCTTGGTGTTGCTTATCATTTTATGTCATATTCATGAAACATTTTCTTTTTTATGTATCCAACATAAGGCAAAACACATCATTTTATGATGTTTTCCATCTGACTTTCTGTCTGTCATTGCACCTCTCGACATTTTTGTTTCCAGAAAAAAAGTTGAGTTTTCTATATACTGCCTTTACCGGACTTTGTACGTACAGTAGTTTGTATATGGGATAATGGAGAATCCTGTCAATTTTGGGGTGAAAGGTCAAGGTCATTGTGACTGAAAGAATACAGATGGTTTACCAATCATGCAGGCATTAGTGTCAGTTTTGGAGTAAAAATCAATGAAGTCAATGCAAATAAAATAATTAATGCACAGTAACAATTGTTATCCATCATAGAATGGGACCAAAATTTTGGATTGCTTGTATTTGATATAACACTGTTCATTTTGGGGTCAAATGTAAAGGTCATTGTAACTGAAAGAAGAAAATGGTCTCCAAATAAAAGTCTGACCACATATCCACATATCTAGATTTCCCTAATGGCATTGTCTCTTCTCTATCTCTCTCTCTCTCTCTCTCTCTCCATGCATTGGTTTAGCCTTGTGTTTTTTGTGTAGCTTCATGATGTCATTGTCTTTGTCAACTGCGTTCTTAATACATTGTAATTAATGTGTTCTATTTTCTCTGCATGAAATCAATGTAGTTGTCTGCGTGTCTTGGTTTATTTTAATAATATATTCAATTATCAAATTAAAAATCACCAAGACTACTAAAGAAAAACCTCTGACTCAACAATTCAGGAAGGTGTAGCACATACTGTACCTTCATCCCCACTGCTATCAGGGGTTTACAGCCTGTATTAGGGTTAAAGGAATTCCTATTGTGAATGAGAATGATGCAAACCATGAGACAAATTTATATCTTTGATATACAACCATTTATAACTGGGATTCAAACTGCAGAGACTCGGATGGGCTATCACATATTATGCCATCAGATCTGGGTCTATCAAGTTTGTTAAGAGCAGTCAGAACAAAAAAATACAATATAGACCCTGACATGCTGGCACTTTGTCTAATGGCACATCTTGGTGGATGTTGTTCACAGTTAGAATCAACTTATAAGTGAATATGTGTGGTATATATGACTTGGTCAGGTCCATACAATGAAGAATTGCATCTCAGAACATTGTTGTGTAGATATACTGGAAATAATATCAATATATCTAGTTCATAGCAACTGATGAATACAAAATTATGTTGTTTCTCTTGCATGATTGTTTTCAGCAACTGTATGCTTCTCTCCAAAGGTCCGGTGGTGGTTGGGTTTATATGTGGCAACTTTGAACTCAATTGTCCCATTGTGCCCATCATATCTCAATCAGATCACAAATTCTGGTGGTTGTATATCATTTCACTGCACACATATATTCATTTTCAAGATAATTTTCCCACAATATACCAGTCATTTTGACCTTGACCTTGTCCAGATCGGTGTAGATTTTGCTTTGAAGGTTCTTAACTGGGATGCAGATACAATTGTTAGGCTACAGCTGTGGGACATAGCAGGTAAGGAAATATTGTAGACACAACCATATTATATATGGATTGTACATGGTCTGATGTGTGCAGACATTTTGAAGACTTTGAATCGGTGGGATCAAAGTCTTTCCCTTGAGTGCTTTGGTAAATATTTTCACAGATCAGTACACCCTCACTGTAATGCCATTCCAAAAGTCTTTCGCTTGAGTGCTTTGGTTAATGTTTTCACATATCAATACACCCTGACTGTAATGCCAATCCAAAAGTCTTTACCTTGAGTGCTTTGGTAAATGTTTTCACAGACCAACACACACTCACTGTAATGCCATTCCAAAAGTCTTTCGCTTGAGTGCTTTGGTAAATGTTTTCACATATCAATACACCCTGACTGTAATGCCAATCCAAAAGTCTTTACCTTGAGTGCTTTGGTAAATGTTTTCACAGACCAACACACACTCACTGTAATGCCATTCCAAAAGTCTTTGCCTTGAGTGCTTTGGTTAATGTTTTCACATATCAGTACACCCTGACTGTAATGCCAATCCAAAAGTCTTTACCTTGAGTGCTTTGGTAAATGTTTTCACAGACCAACACACACTCACTGTAATGCCATTCCAAAAGTCTTTCGCTTGAGTGCTTTGGTAAATGTTTTCACATATCAGTACACCCTGACTGTAATGCCAATCCAAAAGTCTTTACCTTGAGTGCTTTGGTAAATGTTTTCACAGACCAACACACACTCACTGTAATGCCATTCCAAAAGTCTTTGCCTTGAGTGCTTTGGTTAATGTTTTCACATATCAGTACACCCTCACTGTAATGCCATTCCAAAAGTCTTTCCCTTGAGTGCTTTCATAAATGTTTGCTCAAATCAGATCAGCCCACCCTCACTGTAATTCCATTACAAAAGATTTCCCTTGAGTACATTGGTAAATGTTTTCACAAATCAGATCAACCCACCCTCACTGTAATTCCATTCCAAAAGTCTTTCCCTTAAGTGCTTTGGTAATTGTTTTCACAGACCAACACACCTTCACTGTAATACCATTCCAAAAGTCTTTCCCTTGAGTGCTTTGCTAAATGTTTTCACTCCCTTGAGTGCTTTGGAAAATGTTTTCACAGAACAGTATACCCTCATTGTAATGTCATTCCAAAAGTCTTTCCTTTGAGTGTTTGGTAAATGTTTTCATAAATCAGATCAACACACACTCACTGTAATACCATTCCAAAAGTCTTTCCCTTGAGTGCTTTGGTAAATGTTTTCACAGTTCAGTACATCCCTACTGTAATGCCAATCCAGAAGTCTTTTGCCTTGAGCATTTTCATAAATGTTTGCATAAATCAGATCAATCCACCCTCACTGTAATTCCATTCCAAAAGCTTTTCCCTTGAGTGCATTGGTAAATGTTTTCACAAATCAGTACACCCTCACTGTAATGCCATTCCAGAAGTCTTTCCCTTGAGTGCTTTGCTAAATGTTTTCACTCCCTTGAGTGCTTTGCTAAATGTTTTCACAGGTCAGTATACCCTCACTGTATTGTCATTTCCAAAGTTTTTCCTCTGAGTGCTTGATAAATGTTTTCATGAATCAGGTTAACACACCCTCACTGTAATGCCATTCCAAAAATCTTTTCCTTGAATGTTTTCATGTATCAGTACACCCTCAGTGTAATACCATTGCTAGGTGTCATAAAAGTAGACCATCATATAGGTGAGGGTGCCTTATATTGAGGCGATTTATATATGTAATTGTACTATTAACGACTGAAATGGGATGCATGGCCATAATTGCTTTATAAGAATGACAACATTATAAAGAGGTCCCTTATAGTAAGGGATTTCTGTGGAGACATTTTTCATGATTAGGTACAAGTTACATAAGATATGTACGAGAGACAAGCAAGAAGGAGTTTTGAAGCACAAAAATGCTGTAGCTAATAGCATGTGCAGCTTCATTGTTTGAGTCTGGCTTCAAACTAAATTATGAAACCAACTGAAACTTTTCTATTCAGATAAAAATCTCTGATAATAAAAACTTGAATAATTTTTGTAGCATAAATATTTGGTGCTAAATTCATTTTGTATCTTTAAATAAAAATTTATATTAAAACTCCTAGAAAGATTACAATTGCTATTTTAAAAATTAAATATCTGTCAGTAATCTCATTTAAAGAAGACAGAAAATCATAATATCCAAACTCAAATATCATCCAATAATAATATCCAAACTCGAATATCATCCAATAATAATATCCAAACTCGAATATCATCCAATCATAATATCCAAACTTGAATATCATCCAATCATAATATCCAAACTTGAATATCATCCAATCATAATATTCAAGCTCAAATATTGTCTAATCATTGATTCAGAATCCAAACTCGAATATCATCCAATCATAATATCCAAACTTGAGTATCATCCAATCATAATATCCAAACTTGAATATCATCCAATCATAATATCCAAACTTGAATATCATCCAATCATAATATTCAAACTTGAATATCATCCAGATTGGAGTACAAATGTACTAGCACGATTGCCATTACATTTACAACAGGAAGGAAGATCTAAATAAACATGTCAAACCTGTCAATAATGGCCATCCATGGGAAAATGCAAAACTGGTTTTTGTACACAGGTACCCTGTGTACACAGGTTTACCTTTTAAAACTGGTTTTTGAACAAATACCATGCACCATATATTATCGTTATTATTAGTAATATTGTTGTTGATATTATTATTATTATTATTATTATTATATCAAGAATGTATATGTGCATCATTCGTAAGTCATGAAATACATATATATGTTGTTCTGTTCCAAATTTTGTTCCACACAAGATTACTGTATGCTGCTCACTTCAATCTCTCTGACGATTTCAATTGTCACTTAAAATAATCACTAACCTTGGTTTGTTTTGTGTACAATGACAAAACAATAGTTTAAATGTTTAAATGCTGTTTGACAAGTTATATATGACTGTAAAACAGAAAACTGACTCTTTGGTTAGCTAACTTGTTCAAGTTCCACTTGGGGCCTCAAGTGGACGAGTGGTCTAAAGCACTCACCATTACAGATCACTGCCATCTCACCTCCGTCTGCGTGGGTTCAAGTCTCTGGTTCAGCTAGTGTGGGTATGTGAGAAAGTTTGTCAGTAGCTTCTAGTAAGTCAGTGTTTCTTTCTGGGGTTTTCCTGGGTTCTTCCTCCACCATTTATACTGGCCACCATGTAGAGCCTATCTTGTGCTGAAAAATGGCATTAAACCCTACAACAACAACAAAAACAAGTTCAACTTGAAAATGGCTGTTTATGCTTTAAATAATATCTGGACTAGCCAGTTGCCCAACTCACTGAAATCAAAAGACACTCAGCTTATGCGAGATGCCCATGATGAATAGGAAGTCATATGTGACTATATTGTATGGCCCATTAACCAAAACTTGCCTTGCCTTTATTGACAAGTTTTAAATATTAAATGACCCCTGACCCAAATGTAAAGAGATGTAACTAGTATCTCTTCTCAAAGGTGAACTTTGTTGTACTTCATATATAGCTTTAATTCACAGGCAGATAGATGAAGATATCAAACTATACCAGTTACACTGTGACAATGACTTCCATTTTGGTGTGATAATGCAACTATTTTTCCCACCATCCAACAAATGAATTGCCTCAGACTTTTACCCTAAATGTAAAAATTACCTCCCTTTTTTCAAATTTGACATATTGACACTTTTGAGTTCCACTGTCAATGTGACTAGAGTACAGAAAGTACAGGTGAGATAAGAAATGTTTGCACATTGATTGACATGATATTTCTTTGTCTAAACAAGGCCTTCTTGAATCAAACATTTGACTAGAGTAGACTGAGATAAATGAATTACAGGCAGTAAACACCCATGTATTACAGACAATAAACCCATCTGTATTACAGGCAATAAACCCACCTGTATTACAGACAATAAACTCAGCTGTATTATATATAACTAATACACCCACCTGTATTAAGATAATAAACCTTCCTGTATTATAGACATTAAACCCACCTGTATTATACATCATAGACCCACCTGTATTAAAATAATAAACCTACCTATATTATGAACAATAAACCCACCTGTATTATAAAAAATATACCCACCTGTATTACGGACAATAAACCCACCTGTACTATAGATAATAGACCCGCCTGTATTATAGTCCATACAAAGAGTTCTTTCCTTTAACAGATAGCAACCTATACAACATCATTATGTTTTTATGCTATTGTATTCTGTCTCAAGAAGAGTTTGTTGTCACTAACAGAATAATTATTAATTGTTTTTATTCAAGATAGTTTTAACCTCCTCCTCTTGACTCTCACCTTACTCTCTGGAATAAATATTTTATTTTTTGTCATTAATGGTGGTCAAATCCCAACTGCATTAAATATTTTTTTAAATCCAAGTGTGCCAGCAGCAAACATTTGATTCGTGATATCTTTGAATAATACCGATTGCTTGTGTGTTTGTCACCCGGCCTAAAAGGCAGGTACACCAGATGCACTGGTTGCTAGGGGGTATATCAACCTAACACCAAAGTGACATGGTAATAACTTGAACCAATGTATCAGCTTAAAATTTTCCCTGGGGGGTGACTACACCAGCTCAGCAGATGGGAGGGAATGTCTCTGCTTTCCTTCAAGTAGTTCTTTTTTCTTTCTCTTAAGGAAACTGTTTTGTTTGTTAATATCACTTTTAACTCTCTATTGGCTATGTCATTGCAAAGGAAACAGAAGCTAAATACTTTTTCCAAGGACACACTGAGAAAGCTAATCCAGGATGACATGAGTGGGATTCAAACCCATGACCATGGATTACAAGTTTAGTGCTCTACCAGCTGAACTACCTTGGCTCATTGAACAAACGTGTGTGTGTGTGTGTGTGTGTGTGAACAAACACTACTATCTTTTTTCTTACGTACTAACTAAAATTTTGAACTTTAACTGCCAGTATAGTTTCATTGATGATATGAATGCCTCCAGTGCATTTTTGTAGTTTTTTATTTGATTAATTTTTTTTAAAACAAGATTATTGTGTTAACATTCATGTGGACTATGCCCTCACGAGCATATTAAATCATGTGATGAGTTGACACCATGCTATAAATAATCTAAGTCATGATTCTGCCCTTCTAAGTGACTGCCTGGAAGTTTCAACAAAAGAATTATGCCTGTTGTCAGTTGCTTTAAAAATTAGTCAAAATCAAAGAGTTAGCTTGGCACTGTAGAGATTGGCACTGGTCATGTAATGAGTTCATACACATGATATGGTGCATGGTCATGTAATGATTTCATTACACATGATATGGTGCATGGTCATGTAATGATTTCATACACAATATTGTGCATGGTCATGTAATGAGTTCATACACATGATATGGTGCATGGTCATGTAATGATTTCATACACATGATATGGTGCATGGTCATGTAATGATTTCATACACATGATATGGTGCATGGTCATGTAATGATTTCATGCACATGATATGGTGCATGGTCATGTAATGATTTCATGCACATAATATGGTGCATGGTCATCTAATGATTTCATACACACAATATTGTGCATGGTCATGTAATGATTTCATACACACAATATGGTGCATGGTCATGTAATGATTTCATACACACTATTGTGCATGGTCATGTAATGATTTCATACACAATATGGTGCATGGTCATGTAATGATTTCATACACATGATATGGTGCATGGTCTTGTAATGATTTCATACACATGATATGGTGCATGGTCTTGTAATGATTTCATGCACATAATATGGTACATGGTCATGTAATGATTTCATACACACAGTATTGTGCATGGTCATGTAATGATTTCATACACACAATATGGTGCATGGTCATGTAATGATTTCATACACACAATATTGTGCATGGTCATGTAATGATTTCATACACAATATGGTGCATGGTCATGTAATGATTTCATACACACAATATGGTGCATGGTCATGTAATGATTTGATACACAATATTGTGCATGGTCATGTAATGATTTCATGCACATAATATGGTGCGTGGTCATGTAATGATTTCATACACACAATATTGTGCATGGTCATGTAATGATTTCATACACACAATATTGTGCATGGTCATGAAATGATTTCATACACATGATATCGTGTATGGTCATGTAATGATTTCATACACATGATATGGTGCACGGTCATGTAATGATTTTGTGCACATGATATGGTGCACGGTCATATAATGATTTTGTACACATGATATGGTGCATGGTCATGTAATGATTTCATAGACATGATATGGTGCTTGGTCATGAAATGATTTCGTGCACACAGTATGGTGCATGGTCATGTAATGATTTCGTACACATGATATGCTGCATGGTCATGTAATGATTTTGTACACACAGTATGGTGCATGGTCATGTAATGATTTCATGCACATAATATGGTGCGTGGTCATGTAATGATTTCATACACACAATATTGTGCATGGTCATGTAATGATTTCATACACACAATATTGTGCATGGTCATGTAATGATTTCGTACACACGATATGGTGCTTGGTCATGAAATGATTTCATACACATGATATCGTGTATGGTCATGTAATGATTTCGTACACATGATATGGTGCACGGTCATGTAATGATTTTGTGCACATGATATGGTGCACGGTCATATAATGATTTTGTACACATGATATGGTGCATGGTCATGTAATGATTTCATAGACATGATATGGTGCTTGGTCATGAAATGATTTCGTGCACACAGTATGGTGCATGGTCATGTAATGATTTCGTACACATGATATGCTGCATGGTCATGTAATGATTTTGTACACACAGTATGGTGCATGGTCATGTAATGATTTCATACACATCATATGGTGCATGGTCATGTAATGATTTCATACACATGATATGGTGCACGGTCATGTAATGATTTTGTACCTTATGTAGCTGAGTATGATTCTGGATCAAACATTTAGAAAAAAAGAACAAAGGTTATTGGCTCAAAGAAGACAAATGGTTTCTAATCCGTATCAAGGTAGATGAAGAATAGTTTTTGCACACAGGTTTCGGTTATGTACATAGAGGAATGTTAAACATGGGGGTGAGTGTATAATGTGCAGTTGATGGTCTATTAATACTCACTTAATACTAGTGTCTTTTCTTTTTCTTTTGATACCCAACAATTGCTAGTGTCTTTTCTTTTTCTATTGATACCCAACCATCATTAGTGTCTTTTCTTTTTCTCTTGATACCCATCAATTACTAGTGTATTTTCTTTTTCTATTGATACCCAACCATCACTAGTGTCTTTTCTTTTTCTCTTGATTCCCATCAATTACTAGTGTATTTTCTTTTTCTACTGATACCCAACCATTACTAGTGTCTTTTCTTTTTCTCTTGATACCCATCAATTACTAGTGTGTTTTCTTCTGCTATTAATACCCACACATTACTAATATCTTTTCTTTTTCTCTTGATACCCAACCATTATTAGTATCTTTTATTTTTTCAGGTCAAGAAAGGTTTGGTAACATGACACGTGTGTATTATAAGGAAGCTGTGGGAGCTTTTATTGTGTTTGATGTGACAAGAGCTTCCACATTTGAAGCAGTGACAAAATGGAAGAATGACCTTGACAGTAAAGTACAGTTATCAGATGGAACCCCGGTACCATGTGTTTTATTAGCAAATAAGGTGAGCCAAATCTGCCTTGTACCGTGTGTTCTATTAGCAAATAAAGTGAGCCTGTTTATCCTGTACCATGTGTTTTATTAGCAAAGAAGGTGAGCCTGTTTGTCCTGTACAGGTGAGCCTTTCGGCCTTGTATCATGTATTTTATTAGCAAGTAGGGTGAGGTTGTCTACCAAGCACCATTATTGTGTTTTAGTAGCAAATAGGGTGAGCCTGTCCGCCTTATACCATGTGTTCTATTAGCAAATAAAGTGAGCCTGTCTATCTTATACCATGTGTTGTATTAGCAAATAAGGTGAGCCTGTCTAATTTTTGCCATGTGTTGTATTAGCAAGTAGGGTGAGCCTGTCTAACCAGCACCATGTGTTTTATTAGCAGATAAAGTTAGTCTGTCTGCCCAGTACCATGTGTTTTATTAGAAAATAAGGTGAGATTGTCTGCTGTAGACTTGTTTACAGAGGTAAACAGTTTGAAAATACTGACAGTTTAATGTCCATTTTAAAATTGTTTATCTTTATTAATGGATATATATTAACTTCATAAATTTGGATAATGGAGAAGCTAATGCTTACGGTATGGGAATATTTTAGTTCAGATCTGTGAAAATCTAACCTATCACTTAGACTAGTAGAAATCCAACATCTCTACCACATATTCAGACTTATGAAAATCTAACAGGTCTACCATGTATTCAAATGTGTGAAAATCTAACATGCCTACCATTTCTTCAGACTTGTGAAAATCTAACATGTCTATTAATGTATTGAGACTTGTGAAAATCTAACATGCCTACTACCTATTCAGACTTGTAAAAATCTAACATGTCTACCATTTCTTCAGACTTGTGAAAATCTGACATGTCTACCATATATTCAGACTTTTGAAAATCTGACATGTCTACCATATATTCAGACTTTTGAAAATCTGACATGTCTACCATGTATTCAGCACTGCCATATATTAGATATTAAAGGTATAATTGGCATGAAGGCATCAGAGGATCTCTGTTTGGTCTATTGTGTCACAAGCTTGGTTTGTGTACTGCATTGCCATTTTGCACTATAGCTAAGATTGTTTTTTGAAATATTAGGTTTGAAATTTGGTACATCACAAGAAGCTTTGTCATTGGGGCTCCTATGTTGAGGTCAAGGTCATGGCCAGCATTGTACACTTTCCTTTATGCCTTACTTGAAAGCTTTTTAAGATGAAACTTGATATACATGTAATTGTATATTATTACTACAGTAAAGATTTTTTTTTTGCATTCTTGGATACAGTGTTTTCTCCATTAGAATGTTTGAGTTTAATGTCCTTGTCCAGAATTCTAATTATTATGTATTTCAAAGGCTGTGTTATAACGTTCCATTCATACAACATTGAATTAGTATTTCATTTGTGTGGTAAAATGAGCTCATTTGTCATATCCGTATCACCTGATTGCAGAAGCCAGGTAAGCAATAATGGCTATTCACTGAAAAAAGAAATGTGTGATAACAAAGGTACCAGGTTAACAAAAGCATGATAATTATACATTCATAATTGGTAAGTAGGACAAAGGCTTAAGATAGGCTCCAGGTAAAAAGGCTCCAGGTAAAAACGCATGATAATTAATTCATAATCAGTACTTTACTGGTAGCTGTTTTAGTGCAATTAAAACATGAAGGGAAATGCTTTCGTTTTGATTTCTGACTGTTATGAAAATGACTGAAAATCTGCCACTCAGAAAAAAACAACGTATCTTTAGATATAAAATCTGAAATAACATGATGATTAAAAAATGGGCAGCTGTAAAAATTAAGCATGGAATATATGCATTGTCCACAATTAGTACAATTTATCATGCATGACGTGATGTTTCCACGCATTATGTTGCAAACTGTTTATGAAGGCATTGTTTAGCAAACACACAGATGTCATTACCAGTGATAGTGATGCTGTTGATGATTATATTCCCATTGCTATGGTGCATGATACATTGTGCCTCCGTGGTTTTGGTAACAAGAATGTTGATTTCTCAGATTATGTTAATTTGATCTGTGCTGCCAATAACTGAGGATAATATAGGTCGTTAGTTTATTATACAAAGACATTTTCACATAAAAGTTATTTCTATGATTCACTGGCTAGTGCTAGTCATACACTGTAAGACATCAACCCTGATAGTTATGTTTTGGTGGTAGACCCCCAAAGCATAAATACCAGGGTCAATGTCTTACATTGTATGACTATGGCTAGTACATGTAAGTTGACACTTTTCTTTGGATGGATGGTAATTTAAACTTACTGATTTATCATTGTTTTTATCTTATATCATGTAGCTAAATAAAAAATGTATGTTGCTTTATAATTTTTTTTACTGCTGTTACATATTTCTTCTGACACTAATCATTGCAGTATAAATTGCTTACTACATGTTTGTCCAGTGTCATTGAAGTAGTAATGATGATAATTACTTTCTAAATCGACCTTGTAACATATATAAGTATACATTAACTTCAGGGGGAGATAATTTGATATTTCGCTGTAGTATACTAATTACCATATATATTCCATTATAAGTCAAGTCCAGTTTTAAACTGCAAAGACCCAGAACGCTCATCACATAATGCACCAACACATCTGGGTCTGTACTGTTTTTTAGGACTTGTCACTTAATGAGCTAGCACATCAGGGTCTATACTGTTTGTTAGGACTTATCGCTTAATGAGCTAGCATGTCTGGGTCTATACTGTTTGTTAGGACTTATCGCTTAATGAGCTAGCACATCTGGGTCTATACTGTTTGTTGGGATGTATCACTTAATGAGCTAGCACATCTGAGTCTGTGCTGTTTGTTGGGACTTATCAATAGAACAAACAGCAAAAGACCCTGATTTGCTGGCACATTATGCAGCAACTGATTGGGATCTATATTGGCTCCAGTTGAAGTCAACTTACAAGTGAGTATAAATAGTACAAACATTTGTCATGTATAAAAATAAGGGGCAATTTTGAACCCAAGGAGGTTAGGGAACAATCCTTGCATACATTTTTATATGTCATTTGAAAATAATTAGTTAAAAATGTTTTCAACATATTAATACAAAGATGGGACAAGAGTATAATACTATATTGTGACTTGGTTGTAGTTGTGTCAGTGCAGATCTTTTCAAAATCGTGTAATACCTATTGACATTTGTTCTTTTTGGTGTACTCGAAAATCCCTTGCAGTTTCCTTTGGACTATCAGAAAATAAGAGTTTAGAAATCATGTTATAGGATATTATCCTTTTGCATAGATTTATATGTCATGCATATTTAGTGTACTGTTATCCAAGAAAAGAATATACTGTAAGTAAAGTGCTTGTTGCTCATTCTTCCATGTGTATTTACTCATAAAACATTGATGAATTTGTAACAATTAAAGCCTGTGGGTTTGCATTCTTCCCTTTTGATGTCAAATACCATAAGGTGCATATTTTGTAGGTGACATACATTATTTAATGGTTTATAGTTTAGTCATTGCAAATCTACAGAGGTTATAATATAAAACAAGGTGATAATATTTTAGATGATTTATTTTAAGTTAGAGAAATAGACTCCTAAATCACTCAACTTTTCTCCACTTTTAAACACCACAAATTACTGTCAAGGACCACAAAGTAATTACTGTCAAGGACCATAAAGAAATTACTGTCATGCTATAAAGTAGTTACTATCCAAGACTCACGAGTTGGAAAAAACTGCAAAAACATAAACCTTGATCTGACATTGCATAATATGCCAACAGATCTGGTGTAGCAAGATAACCAGGTGGGATTTCCGGATTCACAACAGAACACTTTAGACGATGTTATCAATACATTGTTTAATGGACTTGAATGGGCAATTAATTATGAATAATGTGTGCATATATATAATCCAAATATTGGATTAATTAACATAAGAACGCACAGACTTAGTAATGAAAAATACAAATAAATTACTTTACAAAATACAAAGTCAGAGGGTGAATGGTTCACAGCGATTTCACAATGAAAAGATGGATACAGTTTACTCAACTAGTAAACAGTGGAGAATTTTACTCATGTAGTAAAATGAATTCACTCATGGTGAAATTATACAACAAAAAGGGACAGATATACAAACTATGTTTACACGCCCAAAAGATACAGTGGGTTTTATGAACCCAAAATTAGCCAACGGCTAATTGACTATATGTAAGGAGATACACTCCGTCATCAGCACACTTTATTTCAGCTCCACGGCTGCTACAGTTCAGCTTCACAGCTGCTACGGTTAATTCCTGTGGTTGGCTTTACAGCTTGCACCACGTCGACCTTGATTACTCCAATAACTTTGAACGCTCGGGTTACTTTGGTCACTCTAGACACTCTAGCCACTCTGGACACTCTAGACACTCCAGACAGCTCTACACACTCCGGACACTCCGGACAGCTGAAATTATATCCAGAACCATGTACTATACATGACACAGGCATATAAGGTCAAACATAATGACATTATACATGGTAAGTTATACAGATTACATTACCGGTACAATAATTACAAAACAACAGGTTCAGAAATAAACCTAACCCTGCTCGATAAGTATCCTACTGTACTAAACATTTCTTATAAATATAGCCTTGTATTACTAATGTAAATCCCTTGATAAGCTGCAAATAAGAATAGAAATATGTGCATTATACTGCGTAAACCAAAGCTGCATAACAAACATACAAAAAGAAATGTGGTAGTACAATAGTTATAACTTGTATACAAGAAATTAATAAACTTAACATACCTCTACAGCTGAAGATGTGCAGGTCCTTAAAGTAGACCGCTTACTGACAAGACTATCCTCAATGTAAAGAGTTTTACCTACGGTGAGGTATTTGTACACAGTTATATTCTGTGCACTGAAAGCATTCGGTCCTTCCCATCGAGAACACTTCGCACATGCAGCATAGGATGAACCGAACTCACTATTTTGAAATACAACACAATATTCATAAATCACCCTCAGGTATCACTGTATGAAAAAACGAACCAGAGTACATGGATTTAAAAAATAAAGAATTTATACTATTCCATGACATCTGGGTCTATCCAATTTGTTAGGACTAATGAGTACAACCAAAAGCAAAGATCCTGATGAATCAACAGAGAATGTCATTGCAAATCAGGGTCTGCGTTGTTGGACCCAACTTATCAGTAAAT
Organism: Sinohyriopsis cumingii; assembly: GCA_028554795.2. Classification (NCBI taxonomy): domain Eukaryota; kingdom Metazoa; phylum Mollusca; class Bivalvia; order Unionida; family Unionidae; genus Sinohyriopsis; species Sinohyriopsis cumingii. The sequence continues at coordinate 120,858,496 of CM068837.1, read as the reverse complement.
ATTGATAGTAGTTGGTGAAGTGAAAATAACAAACTTAGCACAAACAATTTTAAGTTTTCTTCTTGTTTAGTATAAATGGTTTTAACATTGTTTTTATGCTTTTCTGTAATTTTGCATCATTTTCGTAACTGAATTTTTCAATGCAGGATTATATTTTATGTTTTATATATGTTTATGTTTTCACTGATGCTTGTGCATGTGTTCCAGGCTTGATACTTTGAATTACTTAATTATTTAGTGTCAAGCCAGACTCTTCACATCATGTTGTATATACTGTATATATTGTACCTAACAGATGGAAGGCCTCAAGGTAGATTAGTTCTGTAACTAATTGAGTTACCTTCTCTAAGTAAAGTCTTTATTATTATTATTATTATTATTTATTACTAGTATCTAATATCAAGCATAAAAGACTTGAACATTGCTTTTATTATATAGTATCATCAAGCATAAAGGACTTGAAGTGTGCTTTCATTATTAGTATCACCAGGCATGAGGGACCTTAATATTGCTTTCATTAGCTAGTATCATTAAGGATAAGGGACATTAATATTTCATTATGTAGCATCATTAAGGATAAGGGACATTAATATTTCATTATATAGCATCATTAAGGATAAGGGACATTAATATTTCATTATGTAGCATCATTAAGGATAAGGGACATTAATATTTCATTACCTAGCATCATTAAGGATAAGGGACATTAATATTTCATTATGTAGCATCATTAAGGATAAGGGACATTAATATTTCATTATGTAGCATCATTAAGGATAAGGGACATTAATATTTCATTATGTGGCATCATTAAGGATAAGGGACATTAATATTTCATTATGTAGCATCGTTAAGGATAAGGGAAATTAATATTTCATTATATAGCATCATTAAGGATAAGGGACATTAATATTTCATTATGTAGCATCATTAAGGATAAGGGACATTAATATTTCATTATATAGCATCATTAAGGATAAGGGACATTAATATTTCATTATGTAGCATCATTAAGCATAAGGGACATTAATATTTCATTATATAGCATCATTAAGGATAAGGGACATTCATATTTCATTATGTGGCATCATTAAGGATAAGGGACATTAATATTTCATTATGTAGCATCATTAAGGATAAGGGACATTAATATTTCATTACCTAGTATCATTAAGGATAAGGGACATTAATATTTCATTTTGTAACATCATTAAGGATATGGGACATTAATATTTCATTATGTAGCATCATTAAGGATATGGGACATTAATATTTCATTACCTAGCATCATTAAGGATAAGGGACATTAATATTTCATTACCTAGCATCATTAAGGATAAGGGACATTAATATTTCATTATGTAGCATCATTAAGGATAAGGGAAATTAATATTTCATTATATAGCATCATTAAGGATAAGGGACATTAATATTTCATTATATAGCATCATTAAGGATAAGGGACATTAATATTTCATTATGTGGCATCATTAAGGATAAGGGACATTAATATTTCATTATATAGCATCATTAAGGATAAGGGACATTAATATTTCATTATGTGGCATCATTAAGGATAAGGGACATTAATATTTCATTATGTAGCATCATTAAGGATAAGGGACATTAATATTTCATTACCTAGTATCATTAAGGATAAGGGACATTAATATTTCATTTTGTAGCATCATTAAGGATATGGGACATTAATATTTCATTATGTAGCATCATTAAGGATATGGGACATTAATATTTCATTATGTAGCATCATTAAGGATAAGGGACATTAATATTTCATTATGTAGCATCATTAAGGATAAGGGACATTAATATTTCATTACCTAGCATCATTAAGGATAAGGGACATTAATATTTCATTATGTAGCATCATTAAGGATAAGGGACATTAATATTTCATTATGTGGCATCATTAAGGATAAGGGACATTAATATTTCATTACCTAGCATCATTAAGGATAAGGGACATTAATATTTCATTACGTAGCATCATTAAGGATAAGGGACATTAATATTTCATTATGTAGCATCATTAAGGATAAGGGACATTAATATTTCATTATGTAGCATCATTAAGGATAAGAGACATTAATATTTCATTATGTAGCATCGTTAAGGATAAGGGACATTAATATTTCATTATGTAGCATCATTAAGGATAAGAGACATTAATATTTCATTACCTAGCATCATTAAGGATAAGGGACATTAATATTTCATTATGTAGCATCATTAAGGATAAGGGACATTAATATTTCATTATGTGGCATCATTAAGGATAAGGGACATTAATATTTCATTACCTAGCATCATTAAGGATAAGGGACATTAATATTTCATTATGTAGCATCATTAAGGATAAGAGACATTAATATTTCATTATGTAGCATCATTAAGGATAAGGGAAATTAATATTTCATTATGTAGCATCATTAAGGATAAGGGAAATTAATATTTCATTACCTAGCATCATTAAGGATAAGGGACATTAATATTTCATTACCTAGCATCATTAAGGATAAGGGTCATTAATATTCATTATCTGGCATCATTAAGGATAAGGGACATTAATATTTCATTATGTAGCATCATTAAGGATAAGGGACATTAATATTTCATTACCTAGCTTCATTAAGGATAAGGGACATTAATATTTCATTACCTAGTATCATTAAGGATAAGGGACATTAATATTTCATTATGTAGCATCATTAAGGATATGGGACATTAATATTTCATTATGTAGCATCATTAAGGATATGGGACATTAATATTTCATTACCTAGCATCATTAAGGATAAGGGACATTAATATTTCATTACCTAGCATCATTAAGGATAAGGGACAGTAATATTTCATTACCTAGCATCATTAAGGATAAGGGACAGTAATATTTCATTACCTAGCATCATTAAGGATAAGGGACATTAATATTTCATTATATAGCATCATTAAGGATAAGGGACATTAATATTTCATTATATAGCATCATTAAGGATAAGGGACATTAATATTTCATTATATAGCATCATTAAGGATAAGGGACATTAATATTTCATTATATAGCATCATTAAGGATAAAGGACATTAATATTTCATTACCTATTATCATCAGGCATAAGAGATCTTGACATCGCTTTAATTGTCTGTACATGTTTTCTTTCAGTGTGATCAAGCGAAGGAAGGTCTAGTCAGTAACGCAGCCCATATGGATGAATTCTGTAAAGAGAAGGGCTTTACTGGTTGGTTTGAAACCTCAGCTAAGGAAAACATTAATATAGATGAATCTGCTAGATTTTTAGTCACAAAGGTAATTAATATTAGTGTCATACAGCATTACAGATGTATACCCCTCTACATGTATTCACATTTATCATTGGAATATCAGCTAGGTGAAACAGTATATGTCACTCAGCTGTCTGATTGGTTGCAGCCGAATAAACTGATCCAATAAGATTGCTCATGATATTTATCCTTGGAATATTAGCTAGCTGAAACAGTGTATGTCACTCAGCTGTCTGATTGGATGCAGCCCAATAAGCTTATCCAATAAGATTGCTCATTACATTCACATAGGTAGAAGATGGGAATAATAGTTTCAACAATAACCTGTCTCACGAGTTTTTCCAATTTAAACCATTTACAGACTAGTTTTTCATTTAAACTCAAGACATGTAGGCAGCATGAAAGTCACCATATTGAATGCCTAACATATGTATCAAGCAACTTAATTGTTATTGCTTGCTTGTGTGTCACTCTTTCATTGTTCAGATAATATTGCTTGCTTGTGTGTCACTCTTTCATTGGTTGAGTGATACTGCTTGCTACAGGGAGTAACTCTTCAGGATTGATATTGCTTGCTTGTGTATTACACTAGTCTCTTTTATTGGTCATTTGATATTACTTTCTTGTGTATCACACTCTTTCATTGGTCAGATATTACTTGATTGTGTATGACACTTTTTCATTGTTCAGGTGATATTATTTTCTTGTGTATCACACTCTTTCATTGGTCAGATATTACTTGCTTGTGTATCACACTCTTTCATTGGTCAGATGATATTGCTTGCTTGTGTGTCACTCTTTCATTGGTCAGATGATACTGCTTGCTTGTGTGTCACTCTTTCATTGGTTGAGTGAGATTGCATGCTACAGGGAATAACTTTTTCATCTGTCAGAGTACTCTTATTAACACTGTTGTGATTAACTGCATATGCCAAGAGTGAAATGGATTGATGAGCCTTGTTGTGCAGACGTCCCCTTATAGAGCTCTTGTTTGATTACTGGTACATACATTTTAAGAACACATCTTGACATCACAAAGCATGTCAGTGTATGGTGCCTATCTGACCCTTGGTCTGACATGTAACCTAATGGTGCCTATCTGACTCTTGATCTAAAATGTAATCTAATGGTGTCTATCTTAGTCTTCATCAAACATTTAACCTTATGGTTTCTATCTGACCCTTGGTCTAACATTTTACCTTATGGTGCCTATCTGACTCTCGGTCTAACATTTTACCGTATGGTGCCTATCTGACTTTTGGTCTAACAATTTACCTTATGGTGCCTATCTGACTCTTGGTCGAACATTTAAGCTTATGGTGCCTATCTGACTTTTGGTCTAACATTTTACCATATGGTGTCTATCTGACCCTTGGTCTAACATTTTACCTTATGGTGTCTGTCTGACCCTTGGTCTAACATTTAACCTTATGGTGTGTATCTGACTCTTGGTCTAATATTTTACCTTATGGTGCCTCTCTGACTCATGGTCTAACATTTAACCTTATGGAGTCTATCTGACTCTTGGTCTAACATTTAACCTTATGGTGCTGGTCTTACTCATAGTCTTATTATCATGGACAGACAATTAGAATAGCATTTGTGCATGCTTTTCTAGAGCACTCATGACATGCATTGAACACTTGAACTCTTTCCTCAAGTACTGGCAAACACTTGCACTCAGATAACCATGCATGACCCATAAAATATTTATGCTAATGTTGTAATTCCATTACAGGTTTTACAGAATGACAGAGCATTGAAGAGCGATGAAGAAAAAGATAGGGACAGGATTCAGCTTGATGGTAGTGGCCAGAATGGAACAAAATCACAAAAGAAATTTGATTGTTGCTGACAGAAAACCAAACCTTTAGGATTTAATCAATTTACATCAACTGTTGTTTTTATGTGATAAATGATTACAAGTACTTCCATTGATAAATTAATGTGAAAAACTCATCATCCTGATGCAGATCATTGGGGTTTGTTACATGTGAGAGCATTTGGTGAATTTAAATCCCGGTGAAATTCCTAGAATAAAGACAGTGGCAGATGTATGCTTTTTATCTCACATGGTCATAGGCAAAAGTGAGCTTATGGTCTGACCCTTCATGTCAGCAATTGCTACTATCAACTTGTGAAAAATCACCAGACCAGTTTCAACAACACATGGCACAGAGCATCTTCGTATAAAAAGCCTTTCAAGAAAAATGATGCTGATTCACCATCAAATATGGCCACTGTTACTAAAATTAGAAAAACTTCAAAATGACTTTTCCAAACTGCTAAACAGAATCTGAGCATCCTGGCTTGTAGTTATACAAGATATGCTTATACGCTAACATATTTGGCCACCATTACTAAAAATACAAAACCTTCAAAAACTATTGTCCAAAATCTCTGAACAAAATTTACCAAACTTGTCAGAAAACATCCTTGCATGAAGATCTTTCAGGTTTATACCAATGCTGCTGCTCTAGCATCAGATATGACCACTGTTACTAAAAGCAGAAAAACCTTTAAATTAATTCTCCAAACCCTCTGAATAAAATTTGACAAGGCTTGGCAGAAAGCATATTTGCATGAAGACCTTTGAGGTTTGTACAATCAAATATGGCCTCTGATACTAAGAATTGTCTAAAACTGCTGAACAAAATGACCAAACTTGACAAAAAGCATCCTGGTTTGCACAAATCATGCTGATCTCCCATCCAATATGGCCACCATTACTTAAAATAGAATGACCTTTAAACAACTTCTGGTACAGAACTCAAATTATGCTAATTTCATTGCATACACAATTTCATCATAGTCATCTTAAGACAAGAATCAGCAGTACTGTTTAACTTTATGAAGATGTACTCTTTTACGGGAAGAAAGTGACATAAATTGTTAAAAATTATTAATAATAATGGGGACAAACATGAAGTCCCTTTAAGTAATTGGCTTTGATTCATGGAAACCCAATTTGGTGGCTGACTTTGAATCATGAAAGCTCTTTTGGTGGTTGACAGAATGCTTCATTTTGTGGAAAATATTTCCATGTTCTATGCAAGAATAGTAAATAATAACAACAAGCAAGTTCAGCAAGAGAATAAATGTTTTATTTACAGCTAATCCTAAATTATATTTCTAAAATCTTTAGAGGCAAGGGGTTCTTTAAAATTAGACCTAGCATTTCTGAAAAGAAAACAATTCATGCAGATAAGACATACATTTTCTCTGCTGTCACTGCCTTCAATCAAAATGTTGACATTTTCTCAAGCTTGTTAATAGTGCAACACTTTTTAAGAACTTTAGTTAATAGGTTTAATAAATAGTTTGTTCACTTTACACTGATAATTGTATGCATAATCAAATATTTTATGATGGAGACTTTACTTCTTGGAAGTATCATTCCATAGGTTTTTTTTATGAGATAGTTTGTAATGTAATCAAGTACATATGAATTTGACTTTCATGAATTTTCATTTAATTACATATTTATCATCGAGTGTAATAATGCATGTTCATGGAATGTCATGACAAAAATGGGGTTGCATTCTTAAGGTTGGTGTTATGTATTGTTTTCATATTGCATTCATTAATGATGACATTATATATTGTTTCATATTGCACTCATTGTGGATGGTGCAGTATATTGTGTGGAAAACTAACAGGCTCAGATACATGGCTTGTTATGTTTTGGGAGTTGCCATCAGTGAACAAATGATCACACTGAGCTGACACAACAAGTAATTTTCTTATTTTTAAACTTTGTTCTCCAGTTCCCAAGTACACATTACTTGCCATTAAAAGAATGTACGTTTAACACACACACACACACATTAAATCTAGGTCACAGTAAGTTTACCCCTATTTTTTTTTCAAAAAGGGGGCTTTAAAGCCTGTACAAAATTTCTTTTAGTAATCATTTCCCATCAGAATTGTCAGTTATAAAAAAAAAATCTTGTGAAAATGATATTTCATTAAACTTGACTAAAAGTTTGCAATTTCCTTTGTCAGCAGTTTTGTTAGTGACGAATCTACAACATAAGCTGTGAGGTACCCATTATATATATATACATGGTACCCATTATGTATATACCGGGTTCCCTTATATATACAGGGTTTAGTTTCAGATTCAGGAATATTGGTCCATTGGCATTTTGATATTTTGTAAAGGAGCCAGGTTAGTTTGGATCGGCCAGTGTGTGGTTTCTATTCGTTTAAAATAGAAAAATAATTTTCCTTTCGTGATTATATTCACAAAGTGCAGTTTATAAAATTGAATGTCGATAAATTAGCATAGAAAATTATTTCATCATTCAAATCATTTTTTTTATGTGTATTATTCCCCCATTCATTTAAAGGGACGCCATGTGATTGACGCCAAACTTGTATATCTGTGACTATGAAACGTACTCAGATTTAATGAAGATAAGTAACAAGATTATTCAAATATTGCAAACTTTGCACAAAATTAAATTTACTTGGGGCTTCACTCCTGTGCCAGTAAGTGTGCTATTGTCATCTCTCATTAGAGACAAATTTTGTTTACATAAATGATAAATTTTAAATAGAAGTGTGAATTGTTTTACAAAGCAAACATATAATAATATGTAACTGAGAATAACTTGATGTGTATCTACCTATAGTGTGCTAATTTTTAAATCATCACTCATTCATGTTAAATCACTAGTGTGCTAATTTTTAAATCATCACTCATTCATGTTAAATCATTAGTGTGCTAATTTTTAAATCATCACTCATTCATATTAATCTATAGTGTGCTGATTTTTAAATCATCACTCATTTATGTTAATCATTAGTGTGCTAATTTTTAAATCATCACTCATTTATGTTAAATCATTAGTGTGCTAATTTTTAAATCATCACTCATTCATGTTAAATCATTAGTGTGCTAATTTTTAAATCATCACTCATTCATATTAATCTATAGTGTGCTGATTTTTAAATCATCACTCATTTATGTTAATCATTAGTGTGCTAATTTTTAAATCATCACTCATTTATGTTAAATCATTAGTGTGCTAATTTTTAAATCATCACTCATTCATGTTAAATCATTAATGTGCTAATTTTTAAATCATCACTCATTCATATTAATCTATAGTGTGCCGATTTTTAAATCATCACTCATTTATGTTAATCATTAGTGTGCTAATTTTTAAATAATCACTCATTCATGTTAATCTATAGCACGCTAATTTTTAAATCTCCTCTGCTTCATTGCACTATTCCAAAGGCTATTCCATTTAAACATTCATGGTACCCAAGTAAGGCACTTTTTAAAAAATATATGCCAGGGTACTCAGGTTTACCCAAAGAGTTCATATGAAAACAATACAAAATTCTAAATTGACATCTATGGGTGACTATTCTATATTAAAAATGCCTTCTCTGTGTTTGGATCAGTAATAAGCCTTGTTGACCTTGCTGCCTTGTTGACCTTGATGTCATGTTGACTTTGCTGCAGGCTTTATTACCAATAGTTCATTTCACTGTTCATTGGACTGTACAAACACATCTGAGGACAATCTCCATTGGATAGTATCACTCTGATTTATTGTCACTGGCACAAAGTTCTGCAAAAATGTGGCCTGCATGTTCTCAAAACACCTCTTGCAAAGATTATGTTTGCATATAGTGAGACAGGTTATTGTTTATCAGTGCTAAATATTAAGTGAGTAACATAGAGCAATGCAACCAGTCTTTGGAGCAGTGTAACCAGTCTTTGGAGCAGTGTAACCAGTCTTGCTAAATCCCATCAGTCTCAGTAAGTCATACCTCATCGATATGTTCCCTCAGTGGTCATGTACTTTGGAACCGAAAGCTTATTGGACCAATTCTATTTCTTTAGTTAAATTGTGTAAAATATGCAAATATACAGCATATCCAAAGCCGGGTAAAAAGCTGTTTTAATAATTTCTTACTCTTGGTCTACTCTCAATTTCTGTTAAAGTGAAAATGAAAGTATTAAAGGTCATGTATGTACAATTACTCAAATTAAAAATAAATTGTTGCTTTAAAATTTGATACTAACTTTGTTTAACCTAAGTCTATTCAGTCATGATTATTGAATGCTCTGCACCTCAACTGTCATCAAGAAACTTCCAGTTGAAAATCATCGATCCCATTTGACTTTTACAGTGGTGGTCAGGCACTAAACCTGGTCAAGAAAAGGGCACGTCAAGTCTATTCGTCACAATATAGCTTTCATTGTGACATCACAGTGCACGACATTCAATCCAGAATGGTAGGTTGAGTTCATCCAAACATTTCCATGTACTTTAACATTGATTTTGCCATAGGTACTTCTCAGGGGGTGTAAATGCTTACCATCCAAAGGAATATAGATGTTCGAGGATGTAAATAAAGTGATTAACTGACATTTAAATTTACTTCATGTGGAACCAAATCCTAAAAACTGATATCCAATACAAAAATAATTGATATTGAACACATACATGACCTGTATGACTTTTATTATACAGGTAAACATTATATTTAGGACTTCATGTTACCTGGATTGTCATTATAAACCCAGCCTAGAGTGGACACTTAAGGGACCACATCGTTTTGTCCTTTATAGACATTCCCCTTTATCTGGAGATATCATATATAAACCTTACATTTATGACTTGCATGGATTTTTATTATGAAACATGGTACTGATGGACACTGTTGACTACATAATTTTGTCCTTTATGAACAGATGTCCTGATCTGGAGATGTTTATTACAGTAGGTTCTCTTTAATTAGGTTGAAGTAATTAAGATTTCATGTTTGAACTTTTTAAACAAAAAGATCGTTTGTGAAATTTTGGAATATGTATATTTTTGAGATTTTTTAATTTTTACATATCTAAAAGCCCAAGAAATCCAGAAAGACTTAAAATATTACATGTTAATGTGAATTTCCTGTGCAAAACTTTGCTAAATATCCATCACTACATGTGAATCATTACATAGAATAATTGTAAATAAATTAATAGAGGAATGAGTATATAATCCAAACTTGCATGATCACCGATTCCATATAACATGTACATCAAAATAAGTGCATGTTGGCGAAAAAAAATTTTTCATTATAATACAGTTGTGTTCACTTCATAATTATGACAGAAAAGCCTGATGATGCCATTTTATAGGTTGTAAATCCAGCTGGCTGTAAATTACCCGAGATTTACTAAGGTGTCATATCATTCTCTTCAAATTTTTTGGCAGTATTTTTTGTACATTTATTAAAATTGTGTCAAAAGTTTTATTATTCAATATAAAGACAGAAATCACTATGATGCTATGTTACATCCAGCCTCCCTAGCACTGACAAGACTGAGGGGACAGTGATATCATCATGATATGGTGATCATGCCAATTCAAAGTGCATGATCAATGTTGATTGTACACTAGACACTGCCTTCATATTGAACCTGCCTTGGAGCTTTTATTTAACTGGTGTTGCACAGTTTAAGGTGATAATGTTTTGGATTTAACACCATATTTTGGTACATGAAAAATATCAGCCAGTATGACTGGTAGAGGAAGAATCCTGGAAAACCGGCAAGAACCACTGACCCATGGGAAGCTACTGGCAAGCTTTCTCGCATACCTACAATGGCCGAGCCCAAGACTCAAAGCAACATGGACAGAGGTGAGATGGCAGCAACTGGTAAAGATGAGTGCTTTAGACAACTTGGCCACCCAGGTTCCCCAAGTTTAAGATGTATCCACATAACAAGTAACATGACTCTTAAGACTAACTGTACTAGAGAAACTAACCACATACCACATAATGTGACTTTAAAAACTGACCACATAAAAACTTGGACACAGAGGTTAACATAGCGTAAGAATTTACTGATGTGCAGATGAACACACAGTTGTCAATGGAATTGATATGCCATGCCTGAAAAGTGCACTTAACAAAAAATTATTTTCTTTAAAAGTTAGAGAAAGTGGGTTGCATCAAAGCATGGTGAATAAACAAGACTTTGATGAAATCTTTTTTTTAATAAAGAATCTTCAAGCTTAAAATTCTCTTAGATATAATATCAATGTACTTTTAATTGCAAATTTACTGGATCAGTCAAGCACAATACAGTATATATTTTATTTCCATTGATTGTTTTTGATGTGAGCTCAGAATTTATTGTCTCAAAACCTTTTGGATTTTAGCAGTTAATATATAAGTAAGTTAGTTTTTATAGGACTCCAATAAAATCATTTGACATTTGATAATATTGGGATTTTACATACTCACTACTCCAGCTGCAAACAATAGACACTGTGACTTGCTAATGCATAATGTGCCAGTTGATCAGGGTCATTGTTCTACTGAATACACTTAACAAAACACTGACCTACATCTGTCAGCATATTACACAATGGCAGACCTGGGTCTTTGCAGTTTGCAGTTAGATGATCTAGAGGCAAATATACAAGGTAATGTAGTATTTGTGTATTATTTCAAACGTACTTACTTTGAAGAAGACCATTTCAATTAAAATATGCTGAGCACACAAGTTCTGATACAATTTTCCATGTGTTCATTTTCATTTTACAAAAGATCTTTATTATATAAATTCTGTATTAGGCAGACTGGAAACAAATTCTTACTCATATAACACAGGTATCTTTAAGTAGCAGTTATTGTTGCAGAAACTGTTTCCTTTCTTTGCTAACAAGGCAATACATCTATTTACTATGCCTTTTCTCCTTTGAATGCAGTCCCCAATCACATTATGTTAAAAATATAAGCCTGCTACCTCGTGAATCCAGCCTTATTAGAAGACAAAAATCGTAATTTTCTGTCTATATCAATAGTCAAAGGACAATAACTCTTGCCCATTACCCCTCCCCCATATTCATTTATTTATAAATGCATTCACACTCTCAGCACATGATCAAATTTGAATGGAGCACTGGTATGCTACACTGATTGTTATCTTTGTAAATTGTTTAAATTAAGCACAGATGTCAGTGAAAAGAAGACTCTTGTTCTTTTAGAAGTTATAGCAAAACATTGTGATGTGCTTGTATGATGAAGCCAAACACTGGTCATGATTTCTTAATTTTAATAATTACAGCAGCCTTTATATAGTATTTATAAGGACTGGATGCTTCATTTTCAGTACCAATGATTTTATGAAAATTATGGCTTGCTTTGCTTTTTTACCAAGTGTGCTTTAATTAAGTTTACATGTGAGCTTGTATGTAAAATACTGCATGAATATTCAAAAGTAGTTGGTTGCTTGCTTGCTTGAATGGCTGTTTCACCCCACTACAATAATTCTGAGGAAATTAGAGCCAGGTGCTTTTCCCAATGACACGGTGAGGCAGCCAATCTGGGCTGGTACCCAATTATGAATTGAGCACTTTATCAATGGAGTTTCATATCCCTAAATATCCATTTTGATGTTAGATTAATTTTTTAAAAACAGGTTAATTGCATGTCCAACTGAAAACATGAAAATCTGAGTTACAGTCAGTGCTAGTATCTGGATCCATCCCATGATTGTATTGATATCATTGGTCATTTTCAAAGGCATAGTTATAGATAGCAAACAATGTAGATAATCTGTTTTTTGTAAATTGATAATTGTTAAGAGGTTATCATTCAGTCATTTCAGCGATCTGCTTAACATTTGCTCATGTGGGATATTGTTATACACTGATTAGTCAACCTTAAATAAATTTCTGTCTTGAAGCTGGAATAATTGAAGCTGTATTACATAGCAACTGTTTTTAAAAATAATTTTAAATTTTTCTCCAAAATTTCTTAACTTATAGAGCCAAGGGAAGAATGACTTAAATAAACAATGCATGAAGAAAGGATAATATCAGAGAATAGCCAAACAATATACAGTCACATTGCATTACAGTTATAGAGTAATTCAGTTAAACGATAGCCTAGACTAGCTCCCAGGATATGTATGGATACATCTTTGTTTGCTAATTTTGAGGGAATTAAAATAAATCCTATTATTATCAGTTTACTCGAGCAACACAAAACCCAGAAATTAGAGAACATTTTGTAACAGACTTCGAATCCTTTAATGGTATCATACACAATTAATTAAGATATCTTGATCACCAGCCACAATACTCTGATGGTGTGTGTTGATTTTGAAGGCTGACAGAGGTGGTTGTGAAAAGAAATGCAGTTAATTATGTATTTACTTATAGATCATCCCGAGTCCTTTAATACTGCTGTAATACAATATGTTATACTCATTGCATTGCACATCATTTCGCAACTTTTTTTACTGCTATGTAAAATTTGTGCAGCATGTTGTAAAAGTTTGTAAATCGACATTCCATAGTAATTTAAAAAATTGGTACTTGAATAAATTAAGCTTTGTTTACAATTTGTATCTGCATATTTCATTACACAAGCCTTGTGAAGAAAAAAAATGTGAAGTACCTATTTAACATTGGTAACAAAAGTACAATAAAGGGATATTTTGAAACTCTTTTTTTTTGTTATGTATATGTAAACAATATTCTAGTGGTTAGTGTCCATCTTGGATGTGGAAGGTCACAGGTTCAAACCATGGCCGAGTCATACTAAAAGACTTATAAAAATGGTACTAACAGCTGCCTCGCTAGGCGTTCAGCATTAAGAGGTTAGTTTCTGGACTAGCTGGCCTGGTGTCAGGATAATGTGACTTGGTGGGACATAATGCTACGTGTATGTGGCATGATGCCCCAGTGCTAGACATCACTACAAACTGCCACACTGCAGACATCATAGCAATATGACTGAATTTTTTTATAAAGCTACATTATAAATCAGATCACAGACTTGTCACATTTCATGACACAACATGACCAGTTTCTTCTTCTAATTATCATCCTACCACTCCAAATTGCTTTATCCTTTTTGATATTTACCTTTTCCAGAATAATCATTTTTTGACAGAACACATGATTTGACAAAAGATTAATGACTGTGGTGGTACAAGTGTCGGATTCTTACACCATATTTATTATTAAATCTTGGTATTTTTCAACATTTTATTGAAAATGTGTTGCAACAACAGAAATCTGTATACAATACATTTAAAAACTTTTGTGAGTTGTTTTCACCTTTTGCTCACCATGGATTTTAAAATTATTTAACTTGGTTTTTAAATTTCACCTGAATTAAATAAACACCTTTTTATCGGTCAGCGTACATTCATTTAATCAGATATCATATGCAACTGTCATATATATATCAGGTATTTCCCACAGAAAGGGACTTAACTCTAATGTGTATACATGGTATTTCCCACTTTGTATGGATAAGAAGACAATCTAATGTGCATACATGTACATGGAATAATACAATTCGCAGATTGAAGACGATGCAATCGTGTACATAAATGTCATCACTGTCATTAGTCAAAGGACAAAAATATTTTTGTTCTCGTTTTTTTCATTTGTACAATTTACACCAACATGAACACTCATGGTAAAGCCCTATGTAAAACTTTGATGAAAAAAACATAAACACTGTCAAACTATTTAGAAAGTGAATCTTTTGAAGCAATGAGGATTTTTCATCATGAGCAATATACAGTTATGCTTATGTATATCTATCATTGTTACAATTAATTCATTATGAGCTTGCCCAAGTTTCACCCAAGAATTAGCATAGCCAAATTAGATCAACTCAGTAATCTGTACTCACAGAGACACTCATCAATAAAAGCCAATTTTCAGTTCATCTTGAGTTTCAATACAAGATGGGGGGGGAGGGTATTTTCAATCTAGACTTGGCTGTTAAAAAATTTGATTCAGCTCAAAATCTTACTTGAAAATTTGCTTACCAATCGAGTGGATGCATTTGTACACAATTCCAAAGGCTGTATTTGTACATATTTCCAAACACTGCATTTGTACACAATTTCGAATGCTGCATTGTACATATTCCAAAATCTGTATTTGTACACATTTCCAAATGCTGCATTTGTAAACAATTAATGCTGTATTTGTACATATTTCCAAAGCTGCATTTGTACACAATTTTGAATGCTGCATTTGTACACATTTCCAAAGGCTGTATTTGTACACATTTCCAAAGGCTGCATTTGTACATATTTCCAAATCATTGTGCATATTTCCAAAGGCTGCATTTGTACATATAGTGTGACCTGCTATAGCATACTTCATTACAACACAAATTTAGATATAGCATGATAGTAGTGTGGTTTCCAAAATTTCATATACTGTACATGTATTTTACTCCTGCACATTACAAATTTTTTCTTTCTTAAAAGTACAAAAAATAAAATGTAAAAAGTTTATCATCATTTTGGGGAAGAGATCACATTTGAGTTATACGACAATCTTGGCATGGCTTCTGAAATTTTGTATGTATTTTTCTCATAGATGAAAAAAAAGTTTTTTCTTCTTAAAAGTACGAAAAATAATGTGTAAAAGGGATCATGCAGGAATTTGCCTATAGTGTAAATTGTGACTTTTTTTCTTTCTTCCGACAAAATACCATCTGGTGATATTTTTGCAACATTGTTGGCTGTTTAAACTTGTATATACAACCTTGGGTTTGCAGTGGAGAAATTCAGAGGCACTATGAAAGGAAGCTGCAAACTTGATATAAAATGCACTTGAATCCATCTACTGTTACATAAACAAATTCTTTGTTCATATTGACAAACCATCCAACAGTGCATTATTAAATCATACTCTGCTTATTTTGACATCGGGCCTAAGTAATGCTTTGAGATCTCCACATTTTTATTTTTTTTTCATGATATTTTGGGTAGCAAAGATCATCCGGACGAGGCACTATCTCATAACAGCTCTTTTGAATACAATAGTGCCTGACTATTGACCACTCACTAGTAATTAATATATTTACTCAGACTGAACCTTAGGTGCAGTAACTGTTACAGCTGACCAAATGACAGCTAATTCCTTTGTTTTTTAAAATTTGTACCCAAGAAAAAATAGTTTCTGAAACCTCATGGAAAACTGATTACCTCTGAAGCACCAGTTGTTCTGTATTAATACTAAGCAAATGAAGAAAACAAAATTCAGTCTCCAGGGGTCGAGCTAGTCTTGAATTTTAGGGAAAGAAGTTACCCCCTTTTGGACAGAAGAGGGAGAAGTGAGAGCAAAGCAAGACATATATATATGTGTGTGTGTGTGTGTGTGTGTGTGTTGTTTTTGTTCTCATTTGAATTATGCCCTCTATTTCCCAGAAAGCATATTTGCACTGAACATTGGTTTTAAGCAATGATTTATTTTCAAGTAGAGTTCTATCTTATAAACATATTTGGTCCATGTTTAAAAACTATCATATTCATATTCAGTGTATTTTGGTAATATGACTTAAAAAGAGAACAACAAAAGCTATACACTGAGTAAATAGATTACAGTACATGTATTGTGATTACAAGTTAGTACAAATGCTTAATCAACTACCCTTAATCAAGAGTTTTTCTTTTTACTTTCTAAAAGTTCATTATGAAATGGCAGTTGAAAAGATTCCTAAACTTGTTTGAAACAACCCCTGTACCATGTACATTAGAGCAAATGCACACATCTTTCAGATCATACTGTTTGTCCTAATTTCTTTGTTGCCGATAAAACTTGACTGTAACTGTTCACAGACGACACATTAAAGAATTAAGTCAGTAAATGAATAACTAAACCCTTTTCAACAGAATTGACACAGCCAACATGTAAGTGCATCTGATTTTAGAAACAGGGATTGTCTTAATGTAACCACTCACTTTATAGCTTTGTTACAACAGTCCACTGATAGGATTGCAAACATAAGGTTTTATTATTTGTCTATGTACTTGGTGTAATGTTAGGTATTGATTAGTATTTGCTTTGCTGGTTTTTTTCTTTGTATTTTCACAAAATGGGTGAACTCCGAATAAAACCTTGACCTTACAGCATCTCAAGAATTCCACAACATAGCCTTGTCCCGTATGTTTCTGACCTACATAATAGCATTTAAAGCTAAATCTTCAATAACATAATATTTAGACTCTGCTTTCTACAAATTGTACATTTTCCTGAATCTATTTGCCCAATGGTTTATGAAAAGAGGCAAATTTAATAATGTGGTACTTCCCAGACACAGCGATGTCTGCCATTATTTCCCCATGACAGGTTCACTTTCAGTTCCAAACTGATTTTTAGAAAGAAAATAATGCACACACAGCAGTTAAAATATTCATGTTACTGATTCTATTCTTAAAATACAAATTGCTGTTTACATAAGTTTAAGGTTAGAAACACAACTTTGTATGTTTTTATCATCAAAGGATAACTTTTGGAAATTGGGCAGTAATAGTTGCTAACATAATCAGGAAAGGTTAATGGTCAATCAGCTGCCAAAACACATGCCTGTGAATGTGCAAGTTTGTTTATTGGTGCAATTAATATCAACACCAACTATGGCTTCAAGCCTACATTTCGCCTTGAGCGTGGAACTAACCTGGCCAAGGCAAGGGAGCGTCTCAGAAAGGACGGTCATTCAATTTTCCTCTTAAAAATCAGAGGGTGAAGTTGTTTATGCTTTCCTTACAGAAGAAGGCAAAGTTTACATTTTTTAGGCAGCTTATTCACCCACATCACCCGGTAGCAAGACCCCTGAATCTCAATGTTCTACAATTATTTGATGTTGCTGCCGCAACAAGAAACGGGCGTTTGTTTGGTACCCCAAAACTGTCCTTTAAGCAGGGAGTTTAATAACACATGCACCCTTCATCAAAGAAAACTAACTATACTCTTCAATAAAAACAAAGAACCTTTCATCAAAGGAAGTCAGCACCAGACTTAATTAAAAGTAACAGAATTTGATGGATTACTACATTTTCCAAAGTGACTGAACACGTATATTTTGCCTTGAAAGTTTCCTTTTTGCAGGAAAAAAGTTTATGCTTCCAGTTGCTACCAACAGCTGCATAAAACACAAATTCAATTTCCCATCTTTTCAAACCATAGATATCTGGCTGTCAAGATAACTGAAGATGGGGTGTCTTGCAAAGATGTTTGTTAAACTTTTGAAATTTTTCATGTTTTTAGTTGGCCTCAGCAAGATGATACCTGTCTCCAGATGACTAAAATTTAGGCCAATTTAAGTACATGTAGCATGAAAACAACCACGAGCTACTGGCAACAATATTTTTAGTGCATTATTTTGCAACAATCAGATATATATCAAACAATGACTACCAAAATTGTCTTATTTGTGTTTTCTAACTGGATATGACATACACCAATTTTATAACATGATCTATGCTCAAATTCATCAATTTTTTTATATACAAGCACAGTACTTAACAAGTTACGGATTGTACTACACAAATGTAGGTTGTCAATATACAAGTATATTTCAGACTAGTTTGTCTTCATGTAATGAAAAGCAAGTATTTTTGCACCTAATTTTATTAACACACCCTCCCCCATGCCATTTGTTAGGTACATTATTTTCTAACAGACTTGATTAGTTATATACAATCATCAACCTGGCACTCGTCTGTATAGCTTTGACAAAATGTACAATCATCAAAATGCTGTTTTTATTTTCAAAAGTCTCATTTCACATCATAATAAAATCCATTTCCCAAATTTTCTAAAGACAACTGACTAGGATTACTAGTTTCGCACCTGACAGGTAATAATGTAAGAGTAAAAAAAAAAAATTTCACCTACCAGTATGTTATAGTTATGAACTGTTCAAGAATGAATGCAATACGAACATGCTGTGACCAAATCAAATAAACACTGACATCTCTGGAATGTGCCAACTTAATGTCAACATTTCATTACAATCATTACAATTCATCATTTAACAAAATTAAGTGTCTGTCTGAGACAGCATATTTTAAAAAATAAAATAAATTGCAAACAGCCTTAATCTTTAGAAAAGACAGTCTAGATTTAAAAAATTACCAACACAAATGTGTCAAATCCACTTTAAACCCACAAACCTTGAATATAATTAAAAATACATTAAAATAATACTATTTCACAAGCAGTCTAAGTCTTTACAAATGTACCAGTCTGTTCATAAAATTAACTACAGAATATGTGTCCCAAAAAAGGATAAAATCCCTGATCTCTTATAAAAGTGTCTCGCACAAGGATAAAATTACCAATCTCTGTTACAAAGTGTTCCATACAAGGTAAAAATCCCTAACATCTTTTATAAGTGTCCCAAACAAGAATAAAATACCAGATCTCTTTAATGAAGTGTACCATTCAAGACTAAAATCTCCTGTTTTATAAATATGTCTCATACAAGAATAAAAAACCCAATCTCATTTATAAAATGTCCCATACAAGGATAACATCCCAAATCTCTTGTATAAAAATGTCCCATGCAAGGCTAAAATCCCCAATTTTTTTTATAAGAGTGTCCCATACATGGATAAAAGTGTCCCATATATGGATAAGATCCCTGTCTCTTATAAAAGTGTCCCATACAAGGATAAATCCCTGATCTCGTTTATAAGTGCCCCATACATGGATAAAAGTGTCTCTATCTCTTATAAAAGAGTCCCATACATGGATAAGACTGCTGTCTCTTATAAAAGTGTCCCATACATGGTTAAGATCCATGTCTCTTATAAAAGTATCCCATAAAAGGATAAATCCCTGATCTTTATAAAAGTGTCCCATACATGGACAAAATCCCTGATCTCCTTTATAAAAGTGTCCCATACATAGACAAAATCCCTCTCTCTTTAATAAAAGTGTCCCATATATGGATATATCCCCAGTCTTTTATCAATACAATAAATAAAACCAATCTGCCTGCAAAGTTTGTCATCTTTACCTGAATTGTCAGATAAGGAAACAAGAGGACAGGAAGTTGTCAGAAAATGACAAAGTTAAGTTAGCCTCAAAGAAAACAGCATATTTTCAATAAAAATTTAGAATAATTTCCATAAAAGTTTCACTGATAACTTGTATTATGTCCATGAAAGGCAGGGAAAAATGATTTAAATGGGCCTGCTGTGATGTGGTTATAACAAAAACACATGACTGTAGAGACAAACTAAACTTAAAAAGAGTATCAGGTTTAATGATGCAACAGTCTATGCAATGAGTAATATAGCATGTTTAATCTTTCTTATTATTTAATTAATCATAAGTAGTAAAAACACATTAAACTCCAGGTAGATTTAGGTTAAAAAAGTCATACAATCATTCATAAATTTGTTACTTTGTTAAGTGAAATGTAATTATAACAAACTGAGAATAAAAAAAACATTAGATTTGTATTAAGAGACAGTTAATGTCAGGTTGTTTTCAGTCAAATTTGGCAAAATTCTTTTGGGCCATATTTTTAGAAGTTTATTTTTTTGCTTTTATTTTATAAGGTCTTTCTAGTTTTAATAACAGTGGTTATATTGGGTGGCTTATTGAACAGAAACCATTTTTATTCTTCCAGTCAGTGATTTTGATCTTTGATCTTTTGACAACAAAATAAATAGGTTTCTTCTCTACCCAAGTGCTAACCATCCACACTAATTGGTTTAACAGAGGGAAAACGACTTAACTTATTGTTCAGACAGACAGTAACAGAGAGATGAATGGACATCATTACAGGATATTGCTACATCTTATGTTGGGTTCACTTTGAAAAAAATGATATTTGCATTAATATGAACTGCTTGCATGGTATGGTTCCCACATTTTCACTAACAAATGCAAACCAAAGAATAACTATCATAAACATAATGGAGTATATAAAAATATCAATTGGTCCTCATTTGAAAGCCATGACTGACAAAGATACTTAACATTCTGGGGAATCATTGACACATCCCAACATAAATGTTCTTCTATGCACAACAGCATTGTTTATCCAATACAACATAAGTCACTTTATTCCATCAAAATGCTAAGACATTTTATTCCTTTAAAAGTAGAATACATAACGGATGCAACCAACCCTTCTCTGTTTGAATGAGTTATGTAAGTATAAAAGAGCCATAACTTTGGCAGAATGTACACATTTGTATGAACATGCAAAAAACACATTCACAATGGATCAACAGAAAGGGACTTAACTCTAGAAAATTGTAAAAGTCGCAGATATAGTTGAACACACATGAATTATATGTGGAACTAGTTGAACATACATGAATTATCATATGTGGAACTAGTTGAACACATGAATTATCATATGTGGAACTTGTTGAACACATGAATTATCATATGTGGAAATAGTTGAATATACATGAATTATCATGTGTGTCACTTGCTGAACATACACAAACTATCAAATGTGTAACTAGCTGAACATACATGAATTATACATATGTGAAACTAGTTGAATATACATGAATTATCCTATGTGGAACTAATTGAATATACATGAATTATCATATGTGGAACTAGCTGAACACATGAATTATCATACGTGGAACTAATTGAATATACATGAATTATCCTATGTGGAACTAATTGAATATACATGAATTATCCTATGTGGAACTAATTGAATATACACGAATTATCATATGTGGAACTAGCTGAACATACATGAATTATCCTATGCGGAACTAACTGAATATACATGAATTATCACATGTGGAATTAGCTGAACATACATGGATTATCATATGTGAAACTAATTGAACATATATGAATTATCATGTGTGTCACTTGCTGAACATACACAAACTATCAATTGTGGAACTAGCTGAACATACATGAATTATCATATGTGGAACTAGCTGAACATACATGAATTATCATATGTGGAACTAGTTGAACACACATGAATTAACATATATGGAACTAGTTGAACATACATGAATTATTATATGTGGAACTAGTTGAATATACATGAATTATCATGTGTGTCACTTGCTGAACATACACAAACTATCAAATGTGGAACTAGTTAAACATACATGAATTATATGTGGAACTAGTTGAACATACATGAATTATCATATGTGGAACTAGTTGAATATACATGAATTATCATATGTGGAACTAGATGAACATACATGAATTATCATCTATGGAACTAGTTGAATATACATGAATTATCATATGTGGAACTAGTTCAACACATGAATTATCAAATGTAGAGCTAACTGAACATACATGATTTATCATATGTGGAACTAGTTGAATATACACGAATTATCATATGTGCAACTAGATGAACATACATGAATTATCATCTATGGAACTAGCTGAACATACATGAATTGTCATATGTGAAACTAACTTAACATATAGGAATTATCATGTGTGTCACTTGCTGAACATACATGAATTATCATATGTGGAACTAGTTGAATATACACGAATTATCATATGTGCAACTAGATGAACATACATGAATTATCATCTATGGAACTAGCTGAACATACATGAATTGTCATATGTGAAACTAACTTAACATATAGGAATTATCATGTGTGTCACTTGCTGAACATACATGAATTATCATATGTGGAACTAGTTGAACACACATGAATTACCATGTGTGAAACTAAAAAACACATACATGAATTATCATATATGGAATTAACTGAAGATATATAAATTATCATGTGTAGAACTAGTTCAACATACATGAATTACCATGTGTGGAACTAAATAAACATGCATGAATTATTATATGTGGAACTAGTTGTGCACACAAGAATATCATATATAGCATGCAAGTGGTGGAACTGTGTATGGACAAAAGAATGATCATACACAGTGTACACTTTTAAACTCAAAATGGGAAATAAATTAAAAAACATAAAACTATGACCAGAACAATATGCAAGAACATGTTCACCCAATTTCAACAATTTCTACAAAGCATCTTGAGACAGAACTTGAATAAGGGGGCAAGAAATCTATACTAGCAAGCTAGAATTTGGCTAGTAATAATTTTGAAACTGCCAGACAAAATTGATGCTAAGAAGCTAATATTTAACAAGTAACAATCCTGAAAATGCTAGATGTAAAAAAAATGAGCTACAAGTTTCTTTCAAGTGAAATTTTTTAAATATTAATTTTAAAATACAAGGTGTGCTTATGAACACTGAAAATAACATGAATTTTTCTAGCGAAAAATTTACAATTATCAAAATGCTGCCATTCTGAAAAAGGTTAAAATTCCAGCCCTGTGAGTAAGATTTATTAACAATAATGATACAGCTGATTTTAAAATATTTCACATTTATTGGACTAATCTGAATTAAAGGACTATATGTAGGGTTGGGTCAGAAGGCATGTAAAATATTGCTCTCAAGAGAAGCCTTTGGGACAGCCAGGGTCATATAATTTAAGAAAACTTGGAAAGGTAGATAGTTATATTTTATACAGCTAACAATAATTTTAAAAGAGCAGGCATGGTCCGAACATCAAGCATGCAGTTAAAGTGACTGAGTGAGGTACATGGCATTTTTACTGAGACTGGTGACTCTTTCAGTCTAACAGACTTTGTGGATTCATTAATAAAATACCTTTAAAAATACCCAAATTCACCCTCCAAGCTTTCCCTCCCCCAATGTACTTTTGTAACAAGTCTGACATGTTCTGGCATTCATTCTCATCATATAGTGTCTGGTCTTTGAATAAAAAGAAGAATCTAACTCCAACCTAAAGCATTTCAGTGCAGATAAATTTATCTTTTAAATCTATAAAAGTGCTAAAACACCATGAGGCCTGGGTGGGTCCAATATGACTCAAATGGTTAATATCTGACTTATAGGCAAAAGCAGAAACATTTGGAAAGAAATTTAGTGGGAAGTTTTGTAATAAAATGTCCTCAAATTATGAAGTTGTTTAAAAGTTTCTGTATTTTTAGTCTCCTCATAATATTTTGTGGTGGCAGATCAGCCGCATTTGTACAGAACCTAAAGGTCTTCAAACCAGACCCTTTTGTACAGAACTTGAAGGCCTTCAAACCAGCTCCATTTCAACAGAACATAAAGGCCTTCAAACCAGCCCATTTGTACAGAACTTAATGGCCTTCAAACCAGCCGCATTTGTACAGAACTTAAAGGTCTTCAAGCCAGACCCTTTTGTACAGAACTTGAAGGCCTTCAAACCAGCTCCATTTCAACAGAACATAAAGGACTTCAAACCAGCTCATTTGTACAGAACTTAAAGACCTTCAAACCAGGATGCTTTCTGTCAAAATATCGTCAAGTCATATTGAGTTCTGTCAAAGAGTCATCATATTGAATTCTGTCAAAATGTCTTCAAATTGAATTCTGTCAAAATGTCTTCAAATTATACTGAGTTCTGTCAAAGAGTCATCACTTTGAGTTCTGTCAAGGAGTCATCACATTGAATTCTGTCAAAATGTGATCGAATCATATTGAGTTCTATCAAAGTCATCATACTGAGTTCTGTCAAAGTGTCATTATATCAAGTTCTGTTAAATGTCATTATATTGAGTTATTTCAAATGGCATCAAATCATATTTTCTGTCAAAATATCATTATACTGAGTTGTCAAAGTGTCATCAAATCATACTGCGTCAAAATGTCATCAAATCATATTCAGTTCTTCCAAAATGTCATCAAATCATGACATTACAAACCTGAATGGCATTCATGCCATACTGGTTGGTACATCAGAAATAGGTGTCAATTAAAAAGCTAAAGGCAAGATGTTTTATATGAAATCTGGTCAAATATTAATGGGTTTTTTATACATAACATTTCCATTATTTGTTCTATTTTTAGTAATAGCAGCCTTATTGGATTTGTAATTAGACTAATTTGAATAACTTTAAAAAACCACTATACAAGGATGCCAATAAATCTGATCAAATTCTGCTGAGCAATTTTAAGAAGCAGCTTTTGTTTTTAATATTTATGTAATTTTAATAACAGTGGCCATATATTGGATGTTGGATTGGCATACTTGTACCATCCTGAAAGACCTTTTTGGCCAGTATGTCAAAATGGACAAAGGTTTTTCAATTCTTAATAATGGCAGTCGTCCAAGATTTTACAAATTTGTAAGGACTTTATATCAGGACGCCCTCTGCTGAATTCAACTCAAATAGTTTTTTTTTTCCCCCGCAATGTAGATTCATGATGCGCCATGCAAAACACATACGTGACGCACAGCCATACTATAAGCTTGATTGACCTTATCGTCTGATGAGCTAAAAATCTACAAACGTGATGACACATCAGCAGTCTTATTTTCCAAAAGGAATACATTGTGTGGAATTAATGACAGCATTGTATTTGGATTAAATATCCCAAAAGAAAAGTGTTCCTATTTTTTGGGCGCATCAGAGTCTAAATGTCTATATGGCTTAACAGCTGCCTCACGACTTGATAAACTTTTTAATCTGCACAGTTCAGGACTCTGAAATATTTCATTTGAAACGGACTGGTTCCTCAGCTCTTCTAATTCTCTTGCCCATGTCTGTACTCTTTCAGTCTGGAATTTACCTGTGGAAAAAAAAAATAACTGTCTGGAATTTACCTGTCAAAAATAAACAGTGTGAATCTGTGACTCTGTAATTATATGGAGAGATGTTTTAGAGAATTCTAAATTGGTAATTTCACTTACTGGCTGATACAGAAGCAAATGATCACTGGATATACGATATAAAATAACCAAATGGTTCTTTTTCTTGTAATAATTACTCTTTCATTTGTCATAACTAAAACATCTATTTTTTGGTCACCTTCTATCATTAACTGATATTTGCTCTAAATGTCCAAATTATTAGGGTTTGACATCTTAAAATTTCATATGGCTGCAAGATTCAGTGTCAAAAATCCTCTTGGTGTTAGAACTGGTGGTTACATTTAGTGGGGGAAAAAAAATCTTGGTGTTCAAATTGGGGGATAAATTAAAACTTCAAAGTTCTCTGAAGCACAAATGAGGGTAAAGGGTTATACTGGTGGGATACAGTATGGCTACTAAAGTGTGATAGGTACTTGGAATGCTGAAGAAACATATTTTGCAATAGTATTCCTCAGCAAGCATATATAAGTTGTTTCATGGTTGTTTGATTGGTGTTTAGCAACACATTAAAGTTGATTTGAGCTAATTGTTTGGTGTCTAACAATTTGAGCTAATTGTTTGGTGTCTAACAGCACATTAAAGTCAATTTGATGGCTAGTTGTTTGGTGTCTAACAGCACATTAAATCCAATTTGATGACTAGTTGTTTGGTGTCTAACAGCACATTAAAGTTGATTTGATAGCTAGTTGTTTGGTGTCTAACAGCACATTAAAGTTGATTTGATAGCTAGTTGTTTGGTGTCTAACAGTACATTAAAGTTGATTTGATGGCTAGTTGTTTGGTGTCTAACAGCACACTAAAGTTGATTTGATAGCTAGTTGTTTGGTGTCTAACAGCACACTAAAGTTGATTTGATAGCTAGTTGTTTGGTGTCTAACAGCACACTAAAGTTGATTTGATAGCTAGTTGTTTGGTGTCTAACAGCACACTAAAGTTGATTTGATAGCTAGTTGTTTGGTGTCTAACAGCACACTAAAGTTGATTTGATAGCTAGTTGTTTGGTGTCTAACAGCACATTAAAGTTGATTTGATAGCTAGTTGTTTGGTGTCTAACAGCACACTAAAGTTGATTTGATAGCTAGTTGTTTGGTGTCTAACAGTACATTAAAGTGCATTTGATGGCTAGTAGTTTAGTGTCTAACAGTACACTAAATGAAATTTGATGGCTGTTTGATTGGTGTTTAACAGCACATCAAAGTGAAGTTGATAGATATTGACTGGCATTTATCAACATTAAAGTTGATTTGATGGTGTTTGGTTGATTGGTTTTATCAACATATGAAAGTCAATTTGATGACTGGATGAAAGGTGTTTAACAGATTAAAGTCTATTATGTGCCAAGGGAATAGGAGTAAAGTACCATGCTGATATTATATTAATGCAGCCTGGTCTTAGCACGATGCAAACCAATAATCCACTGATTATGAATCTGATGTGCTAACCATTGTAATTAATAAATAAAAGCATACTATTTCTAAAAACTGAAAACAATTCTCTACTTTAAAAATATTTGGATCATAAAACCAATCTTTTTGATCTATGGATCGTCCAATGATTTAGTCCTGGTGATTGACACATTTATTATTTTAATCTGTTACCCACCTTCATTTTAGGATAAGTCTGAACCATGAAATGTGAGCTGTTTCGAATTGATTGGCAAGCTTACAACACATCCCTCAGGAGTCATTTTTTGCAAGATGAGTATTTTATGTACTGTTCACCCTTTACAAAAAACAGACTCATTAAGCATCCCCACACGTATTTGGATGAATCTAGTAATCATCACCAGGAGGTATATCAGATTTCTACTAATCAATAATGGAACAAGCTTAACATTATGAAAGTCTCTCACTCTGAATGAAAATGAAAGTACCCTAAGGGTGTGACCAGTGTGTACATTCTGAAAGCATGTGAGGCCATCATGATGATTTTAAACTAATATATTTGGTAATATTTCCAAATCTGTCTGATTTTATCTATATGAGATTTATTTCTAAAGTTCCTCCCTAAGTAATTACCCATAATCTTTATATTCCAAAGATAAATTCTTATGTGATGTCAAAATATTTTAAGACAAAGTCCAAGTGTTGAAAACAGAGATGGCTTCAAGGGTTTAAGTCATACTACATCACACATGATCCATGAGAAAAACATAACTAGCATAATTTTAATAGGTATGTTCTTTTGCATAAAAAAAGCAAATACAATTATTCCTTTAAATATATGTTTGGTTGGTTGTTTATCATGCTGAGGAAATCTGTGTGTGTGATTTAGATTTGTTATGTAGCTTTAGCAATTTTTCAGTCATACTGCTATGATGTCTGCAGTGTGGCAGTTTATAGTAATGTCCAGCGCCAAATCCACAATGTCAGGTGACCCTTAAAGTCACACCATAAAGAACTCAGTATTTGTCTGCCTACATTTGTTTTGTCAAAATGTGTCCAAATTCTTTTCAATGCCCTAAAATTACAGGTATTAAAAATATATTTTGGCAAAAACATGTGGTGTCTGAATACAAAAAGTATTATTATCATTAATTTTATCAACATAAGCATGACATTTTCAAACAGTCTGACTGCTCACATGGCCTAGTGGTTAGAGCATGTGCCTCGGATGCAGAAAGGTCGTGGGTTCGATCCCAGCCGAGTCATACCAAAGACTTACAAAAATGGTACTAACAGCTGCCTCGCTTGGTGCTCAGCATTAAGTGGTTAGTGTTAGGACTGGTCGACCTGGATAATGTGACTGGGTGGGACATCGTGCTACATATCTGCGTCATCACTATAAACTGCCACACTGCAGACATCGTAGCAATATGACTGATTTTTTTTAAAGCTACGTTAAAAATCCAAATCACATACACACTCAAACGTCCTGCATCAAGAAACCAGTTTGTACATACTGGCAGAATCAAGGAACCTTTCTTTCCAGCATCATAAGACTGGGATATTTTTATAATGCCAAATGCAGATGAGACAAAATCCATCATACATTTCAGCATGCTCCATGTTAGATTTTGTCAAAATCCATCATACATTTCAGCATGCTCCATGTTAAATTTTGTCAAAATCCATCATACATTTCAGCATGCTCCATGTTAAATTTTGTCAAATTCTATTGGGCAATTAATGAAAAAAAAGTTATTTCTCACTTAGAAATAGTCGAGGAAAGCCAAGGTAGATCAGTTGGCACAGTATTGGAGTCATAATCAGAATCTAGTGGGTTCAATACCTGCAAAGGCCAGTCAGGATCAGCAGCCTTGGTACATCTCTGGGAAAGGTACCTAGCTCCAATTTCTTTGTATGATATAGCCAATAAAAGATCTAAAAGTTCTACTTAAAACCAACCAACAATATCAGTGACTGCAAAGGTGGCATCATTGACACAAAACTAAAAAGGACTTCATTCTAAGTTGATCTGAAAAAATTTGGTTCAATCATTCAAGTGGTTTTTGAGATGACAATAATAAAATTCAATGAAAGACTGTCAATATGATGGATATGGGGCCAAACCATAAGCTTGAACTTAAGACAAGGTGACAATATGTGATGGACACAGGGCCATATCATAAGCTTGAACTTAGGACAAGGTGACACTATGTGATAGATACAGGGCCATAGCATAAGCTTGAACGTAGGACAAGGTGACAATACATGATAGACACAGGACCATACCATAGGCTTGAACTGAGGACAAGGTGACAATATGTGATGGACACATGGCCATACCATAAGCTTGAACTTAGGACAAGGTGACAATATATGATGGACACAGGGCCATACCATAAGCTTGAACTTAGGACAAGGTGACACTATGTGATAGTTACAGGGCCATAGCATAAGCTTGAACGTAGGACAAGGTGACAATACGTGATAGACACAGGGCCATACCATAAGCTTGAACTGAGGACAAGGTGACAATATGTGATGGACACATGGCCATACCATAAGCTTGAGCTTAGGAAAAGGTGACAATATATGATGGACACAGGGCCATACCATAAGCTTGAACTTAGGACAAGGTGACACTATGTGATAGACACAGTGCCATAGCATAAGCTTGAACTTAGGACAAGGTGACAATATGTGATGGACACAGGGCCATACCATAAGCATGAACTTAGGACAAGGTGACAATATATGATGGACACAGGGTCATACCATAAGCTTGAACTTAGGACAAGGTGACAATATGTGATGGACACAGGGCCATACCATAAGAATGAACTTAGGACAAGGTGACAATATGTGATGGATACAGGGTCATACCATAAGCTTGAACTTAGGACAAGGTGACAATATGTGATGGACACAGGGCCATACCATAAGAATGAACTTAGGACAAGGTGACAATATGTGATGGATACAGGGTCATACCATAAGCTTGAACTTAGGACAAGGTGACAATATGTGATGGACACAGGGCCATACCATAAGCTTGAACTTAGGACAAGGTGACAATATGTGATGGATACAGGGCTATACCATAAGCTTGATCTTAGGACAAGGTGAGCTAAAACAAAATGGATCCTGCAAACCAGATAAAGTAGTTCTCTTTCGTTTTTATTAATACCTACCACTTGTGCTATCAAAAAATTCTTGAAGAAATCCTGGTTTGTTGTCAATTTGTTCATATTCATATGCTTGGAATATCATGTCAAACTTGTCCAGGTCCATTACATAATGAGACTCAGGAGTTTTCTGTTCTTCATATTCCTAAAAAGAAGTCCCTGATTTGTGAATACAGGCATTTTTGGTAACGAAAGTGCTGAACACAAGCCAACATCTTTCCAAACAATCAATGATTTATTTTCAATAATTTTATTTTTTTTGACAATTATCATAATATTTTAATTGGTAATCAATATATACACTAATACATATAAAATCAATAAACAGGCATATAGATATCTCTTATTGGTAGAGCCACAACTTATTCTCAAACTTTAAAGGCTTGGTGTCAATCCTGGTCATTCAGAGATTTCTCATCAAGGTTTGAATTTGTACAAATGATAATGTTGAGCAGAAAAATCTTGCAAGCCATATTTTTAATTTTAAACAATACTCAACAATTTTAATCATGATGGTTAATCCTCCAAGAAAATCATCAAATTTGTTCTAGGTAAAAAAAAATTAATCATACATTTCTTGCACAGATACAACTCAAACTATGATAATGTCAAGCAAATTATGGCAACAAAGACACCTCATTCCAAATACATGGCAATCAACTGTCAATATTTTGTTTTCTTTTTAAATTCCCTCACCTGCCATAGACTCATTAGTTCTGCCCCAACGTCATCGCTTACTAGGCTACAAATGTGCATCAGGGCGGTCTGGAAGAAAACAACGACACATGTAGACTCAAGTCTTTTCTAGTCTCTTTATGACACTTTATCATTTTAATACCGTCTATGGGAGCCATACAGACAAACCACCTTATAATTAACTGCATTGTAGACATAATTAGTAATTAATAAGTTATTACCACACACATGATAGAAATAATAGCTCACATTTTATGCTATAATGGGCACAATGTTATGGTTCTTAAAGCATTCATACATATTGTTACTTTCAAGAAGTCTTATATTTGGCTTCTTATCCAAGGTGTATTATAGAATGCACAATTTTGGGTTTCATGTAAAAAGTTATCCTAACAAATCAACCAGAAGAAAATCAACACGTTGTATTTTAAGCCCTACCTTTATTTCTTCACCAAGTCTCTCCCATGTTCAGAAAATTCACCTACTGTTTTCAATTGATGGTAAGGCAGGGATTGCCCTGGTCTTCACCAATGTTGCAAATTGCGATTTTTTTTCATAATTGGCGACAAAATATACCATCTGGCAATCGTTTTGGCAACAACATTTTTGGCTGTTAAAAACTGTATATACAGTCTTTGGTTTAGAGATGCGAAATTCAAAGGTACCATGACAGGAAGCCACAAACTAGTATGTAAAATTGCACTGGAATCTATTGTTACATAAACAAATTCTTTGTTCATACTGACAAACCACCCTAAGGCGGCTGTAATATATCATAATCCACTTATGTTGATGTCTGGCCTTAGTAATCTGTGTGTTAAAATAGATTATGGTTATTTTAAACTATTTCATATTAGAATTATTAATATTTCTCTCAGCTTAGCTGTATTCTATATTTTTAGATTTATCGTGTTCATTGCAATTATTGTCTGTCGTATTTCCACTCAAATCACAAATTAAGACTATATACAGTTTCTATTTTAAAACTTGAATCTCTGTGTTCACAGACATACCTCTTTCATCAAAAATGATTTCATGATGAAGGCTTCTTGATTTGCCTGTATTAAGCGCCATTACAAGAGCTTGGGTTTTGTCAGCTGCTTGTGACCATGGAGCGCTCTCCCATTGCACGCAAATCAATATCCTTCTAGAATAATTTGCATTTTGCAAAGTTCTCTGAGAAAGATCTCATAATCCAAACTTTATATTTTTCTTCCTCTAGCCACCTAAGTTGGAATCAGCAGCCAGCCATGTTGAAGCGAATGATTCAAATTTAAACCACTGCTACATCTGGGCTTCTTACAATCGGAAGTTCAAAATATACAACTACGCAGTGGCCAGTTATGGAAAAATTTCCATTCCAGCACAAACTTAGCAAGAGATTTTTTTTCTTCCCCCATTTCTTTTTTTTAATTCTGTTAAACGAAAACTATTCATTAATTCCTTTTGGTTTCATTTAAATTAAAGCTCTTCAAGGTACCCAGACAATATTTTCAATTTTCAAGGTGTTTTGAAGGCTTTGAAGGAACAATTTTTCTGGGCTTTTCAAGGTCCCCTATGGACCCTGTAAATATCAAAGTGAATTGTTTCAGGAAATGTGTCTGTTGACAATGGGATAGAGATCAAATGAGGACTACCATTTTATATATATACGTTTTAGTTTTTGAACAAGATTTGACTGGTACATGAATTTTCTAACATATGATCAAATACATGATTTTCATATACATGTATATTATTTAACACATTGTGGAGTGCACTAAACAAAAGTAAGTTGTCAATATACAAGTATATTTCAGACAAATGTCTTCATTTAATTGAAATTTTCATTTTTTCTCTCTGCATAAATCCTAGTCACTGATGAAAGGTCATCTCTTAAAGTTTTTATTTGAATACAAAATTTCAATTTATTTTCAGACCCCTCTTCCCCAAATCATCTGCTTGTGTCAACAATATTACCTTGGTCCTGAGGATGTTGAGATAAATGGATAGTCCTATATTATGAAAATGATGATATTTAAAAAAAAAAAATGGCAACAAAATATTGAGGCTGGCAATTTTTGGGGCGACAACTTTTTTAAAGCCAGCACCATCCCCGTAAGGGGGTGTCTTTCCCCTTAAAATGTTCAGTTTTAGAAAATTCCCTTCTGATTGGGACATCCTAATAAATCCAACCCTAAATAGACCCTAACAAGTCATTAGCAAGCTCTTCTTAGTAAGAAAGTAAATTTTTTCCAAAAAGTCAAACCAATTTTCAGTAAGATCTAACATTATCTATGTACCGCTGTAGTCAAGTTGGAAAATATGCATTGAAACATTTCTGAAGTGTGACTGAAGACTGATGCAGCTACACTAAACATTACATTCAATTAAAAAGTTTATAAAATCCATTTTGACCTTAATTAACTTCATTACACTTTCACTAACTGCAGTCCTGAACCCTATGGAGCTCAACAGCCTCTTGATATCTCTCAACCTGATGTAATCCTTTACTTTCTTCAATTTCATATGGTGACGGCAATCATATCTGCACCATATGACATACTCTAATCAACACATTCCATCTAGTAAATGTAATTATTGCCACTGCAGTTTTTTTCTCCAAAGTAATATTCCTTTTTAATATTTTGTACTATATAGAGATTTTACAGAAACAACCATAATTCCGTTAGATATGCTTTCATTCCATAAGTCAGTATTTTAACACATTAACCCCTAGAGCTTTTTGTCATTTTTGCCTGAAAATCAAGTAGGAAACACATTTTGAAAGCCATTTCTGAATAGACTTGAAAACACCAAATCCCTGGTCATCTTTCAATGACATACTGCCTAGTTGTGTTAGAAACATCGTTTTTCATTGGCTATTTGACTCTCGCATGAGCAGAAGGGTAAAAGTTGGAGTTCTTTTTTTTCGGCTCAGCAGAGCCATTATTTTTGTATGGAGACCACTCTTTATTCCAAATGCCCATCTTATCCTACTTTTTGCAAAGGCTCATCTGTCTGTTTGCAGTTCAAACCAGTTTGCCTTGATCTGAGACCAAAAAGTCTCAAATCCGGACACAAAATCGGATTCCGACCACGGGTTAATTTTGGGTTAAAAAAAGTTGGGTAAAAAAAATGAGGTTTTTCTATCTGTATTTTGTAGTGCAGGTAGATATTCCAGATTATTTGGTATCATTGTAGAGCTACATCTCTCTGCCTTTCTATAATACCACCCACTTTAGTGCAACATGCATGACCATGATGCTACTGGGCTCAGCAGCAGGCTACTACCTCCTTCCCCGTAAAGTCGTCGCTTGGGGTTAATGTGTTAAGGGTCATTTCTTTAAGACTTATGGTTAAATTGTATGGGCTGGCAGGTCTATCTGCAGACAATAGTGGAATGTATTAAATACCACTAATGGATAACAGTAATTTACATGCATACAAATATACTTTTTCTCGTCTGTGTTTCTCCTCCTTATCCACACCATCAGAAGGTGTCAGATCTCCAACTATACTCTCTGCCATGTCGTGGACAAGGGACATCTTAATGCATCTGTAAGCAGTGAACAAGATGCCACTTATAAGTTTGGCAAATAAAAAAAAATATTCTTAATAAAGTCAAAGTTGAAATGGTGAGAACAAATAATCTCAAGTAATGGTTTATGAATTGTAATATATAAATGTGTTGAGTACATCAGGCCTGCCAACCCCAATGATACCCATCAAGGGAGATTTTGAGAGATTTTCAGACAGATTGCAGTTATTGTAAGGAGGATCATCGCACCCACCACTGGCAACAATGAAACTTGATTTGCATGTCTTGCAAAACACTGTATAACAATTACTTCCACAAGTCAGGCATGGAAACTCCAGGCTAAAAGCCTTGATGTCCTTTCTTTAAGTCACTGTAGATTATGTCACTGAACATAAGGATTCAGCTCTGCAACAACCTGAACACACATTTAATGAACTTCTGTGCACTTCTGGTTTTATTCACTGGGGAGTTAAAAATTGTTTTCTTTAAACAAAACAAATTTTTCTCCTGATTTTCTTTCTTGACCAAACTAAAAAAATTTTATAGGAGAAAAAATAAAAGTGCAGGAGTATGGGAGCAACAATCTGATTTTAGCAATCTCCCCCGCAAAAAAACAGGATGGAAGGCAGGTCTGGCACTTGTTTCTGTAGATTTACAAGTATGGAATTATCAAACATAAAGAAAAGAAGTCCTACATCTTTTCTCTCAATCTGATCATTAAAGGTAAGACAGGGTCATCTTATAAAATAGAAACAATCCACAAA
Organism: Sinohyriopsis cumingii; assembly: GCA_028554795.2. NCBI lineage: Eukaryota > Metazoa > Mollusca > Bivalvia > Unionida > Unionidae > Sinohyriopsis > Sinohyriopsis cumingii. The sequence goes on along the minus strand of CM068837.1, from coordinate 120,823,147 downwards.
AGTTACATGTGTAGTCAATTATAGGTCAAGTCAAACTGCAAATAATGCACTGGCAGATCAGGGTCTATGTTGTTTGTACTACTGCATACTCCTAACAAACAGAAAAGATCCAGACTTGCTGGAACATTATGAGACAGTGGACCTTGGCCTGAGCAATTTAAAGTTGGACATGATTCATAAGCAAGTATATATGGTAGTGATTAAAACCAATGATGGCTTGGTTTTGTAGGTTTAATGCCATTTTTCAACACATGATGGGCTATACATTGCAGCCTGTTTTAATGTTACAAGAAGAACCTGGGTGAACACCAAGAAGAACCACTGACCTAGAGGAAGCTACGGGCAAGCTTTCTCACATGATCACACTGGCTGAGCGGACTCAAACACATAGGGACAAGTGAGATGTTAGTAAACTGTAAAGGCAAGTGATTTAGATCACTCAGCCACCAAAATTAATGATACAACCTTAGTCCCTTCAGCCACCAGGGCTCCTTAAAACCAATAATACAAGCTCAGCAATGTCTAGGAGTGACTATTGCCAGTTGCAATTTTATTGTGTTACAAATTAATTCTGAATTGCTACCAGGCTTATCAATTAAAACCAATGTAATGCCAACTATCAACTTTATTTGCACATCATGTACATTTTTTAAATAATAAATAATTTGTTGTAACAGCTGTATTTCTCATTACTGAAAACAAAATGTCAAGAGCTCTGTAAATTTATTATCAGATAAGAGAAGGAACTTTGCAGCTAATCAATAAGTAACAACCAACTTTCACAGATGGACACATGTCAATGTTTGTGCTTGGCAAGATTACATGTCCTTCCTGTACGTTAAGTTTTTGAAGTATACATGGAATACTGCTAATAATCAATGTCACCATTTTGTTTCATATACATTTACTTCTGAACCTGTCATATCTACTGAACATATACAACTATATACCAAGTACGATCAAAAGTAAACCAAGCTTATGGCCTCCAGACAGGTAACAAAGCAAATGCTGGTAGATGAAGAATGGACACAGAGCCATACTACAACTCACATGACACTTATGGCCATGTAAGCTAACAAGTCAGATCAGCAATATGCTGCCTAGAGAATGTCTTATACTGACAGAGAATTAGTTGACTATTTTATCTCAATCGCTAGGGCATAGACTTTATGGAGGCAAAAACAGCTGGGGTCAGAAGGTTAAAAATGTTGGTCCTGGACCGTGGGCTTAAGGAATTTTCAGGCCCCTTAGAGAATGTGTGAAAAACACTTCTAGCAGACTAACTTCTCTTTACTGAGGCCACTTCCAGGATCAATAAGGAAGGCCATGACTCCCATTCTGTACATGTGGTCTGCTACACTCTCTGGGTCAGTGACTTTCCGCAGCACCCATCCTGTCCTCTTTATCCTCTGAAATATAAAGATTTTTTGAATGACTGTGAGAATCATAACTGCTGCTGATGTATCATGAATGTGTGTGTGTGTGTGTGTGTGTGTGGGTCAAACCCATGACCTCCCACATCTGAGGCAGACACTCCAACTACTTAGGCCACAATGATCTCATAATGAATGTGACAACAATCTTATCTGATGTATAATAAATGTGACAATGATCTGATCTGATGTATAATGACTAACAATGATCTCATCTGATGTATAATGACTGTGACAATGATCTCATCTGATGTATAATGAATGTAGTAATGATCTCATCTGATGTCTAATGACTGTGACAATGATCTCATCTGATGTATGACTGTGACAATGATCTCATCTGATGAATAATGAATATAGTAATGATCTCATCTGATGTCTAATGACTGTGACAATGATCTCATCTGATGTATAATGACTGTGACAATGATCTCATCTGATGCATAATGACTGTGACAATGATCTCATCTGATGTATAATGAATGTAGTAATGATCTCATCTGATGTATAATGAATGTGACAATCATCTCATCTGATGTATAATGAATGTGACAACAATAATCATCTGATGTATAATGACTGTGACAACAATAATCATCTGATGTATAATGAATTTGACAACAATCTCATCTGATGTATAATGAATTTGACAACAATCTCATCTGATGTATAATGAATGTAGTAATGATCTCATCTGATGTATAATGAATGTGACAACAATAATCATCTGATGTATAATGAATCTGACAACAATCTCATCTGATGTTTAATGAATGTTTCTGCTGATGTACCATGAATGCTAACCAAACTCAGGTGGAAGATCAAACTATTGAAATGTACTGCTGGAATTAACTGAATATTATGGTATAATGTTTTTCACTAGATATCACATATGAATTAAATAAAACTCAGTAATCCAAATAATTTTAATATATCTCACCTAAATGATGCTTTATATGTTCTTTATTTATTTTAATTTTTTTTAAAAACATTTCCTTGAAATTATTTATATCAAATATATACATGGTGTGCAATATCAATTTCTCACTTAAGATTAAATCAAATGTACATTTTAAAGCATCTGTCAAAACTTGTTTCATAAAATATGTTCATGATATGCAAGTAACTCCAGTTCTGAGTGACAATGTTTGAAACTGAATGAGGTTTTGAATTTAGCCTTGTTTTACAACTTGCTTTTTGGCAAGCAAAGAACATATCAAATTGCAAAATCTTATTTGTTCAAGTAATATTTGTTACCATTTACATGTACTTATAAAAAAATTATACTGTAAGCCAGGAGTCGGAGAGTAAGAAGGAACAACAACACTTTTCCATCATTTTCAACTGTAGGCTTTACAATCATTTTGAATTCAATATCTACATTTTAATTTTATTTTATAACTGAAGTCCAATTTTTTTTATTGGCCAGGGAAATTGAGCATGATACTCCACAAAATGCAACATAATGAAAATTACAACAACAACAAAATTAGAGCATGGACTTGAAATAACAATGCAAAATGAGAGAAGCCAGATTTGTTGCATCCAAGTATGACTACATGCCATTAAGTAAGATCTTAATGTTAAACAGGCACTAAAGGAACAGGGATTGCAGTATAAAAAACTGATAAATACAAGTTCCCAAAAGTCTGTTTTTTCCCAGACTAGGCTTTTTGTGAAAATATGATAAATCTATACATGTGCATTGCATATCTAACAATTAATGAAATAAAATGAAACAGATATCTCATCCAGAAACAGAATCATTTACGCAGACACAAAAGTCAATGGCTTAATTCAAAGAAGACATACAAGGATTAACTCAACAAAGTGTGCAACCTGGTTGCACTAACTTGAATAGATGAGAGATTGTTAACTGGGATGTTAACTGTAACATCAGGGAAAAAAAAAAAAAAACTTCACAAGCCCTTAACACCATCAATTAAATCCCTCAAACAATTCTCACTTGCTGGTTTAGACAAATAGCTTTTTCACTCACAGGTTATAAGGATTAACTCAAAAGACAAACAATATACACAACCATTACCTTAATTTTGGTACAACAATGGCAAATTCGCAACATGAACATTAGCCTGGTTTAGGGACTGTACCATCTGTCATTATATATAAACCAGTTGCCAGAATACTTTTCTGTTTTGTTCATTTCATATGTGTTTTTAATCAGAACAATCTTTACTATTCAAGCGATCGTTGTTACAAATGATTACGTAATTGTCAGTGGTGTCTATCTCTGTCCTCGTGATACAGTCATTCATAGAGCTGGATACTGGGTCCCACTCATACATATCAGCAGTAGCTACAATGATCCCGCTATGATAAGGTCGGGAACCTGGCTAAGCGCTGGAATACTCTATGGGTACCTTAGTCTCGTTTACAATAGATAATATGAAACCCTAAATGCATATCTACATAATTTCTGATACTGGCAGCCACCCTCTTTTTCTTTTTTTCCTTTTTTTAAAGCGTATAAGCAGTCATTGGATTAAATAAAGGTCGGTGGAGTTTATCCCCATTTTTGAAATGTGGCTGTTTGTAGAGTGTTGAAATGCATATTTTGTCAAGATATTGTGGTCGCTGGTCACGTTTAGCAGGTGGTCGCTCACAATAGAATGTTTATATAATAAAATCAATCCATGTATTACAATTGTGGTCAGAAATTACAGGTGGTCACTCATAGCAGAGGTAAATCATAACAGTTTTTACTGTAATAACAAAATTATAACTTAATCCAATATTTCATCAAATATATACATGAAAAAGTAATTCTACTAAGGAAAATATTACTGATTTATGAATTTTTTTTATATTATTATAGTTTTAATAGTACAGTGTATTTCATCAGTATTTTAAACATCTGACATTAAATTGTGAGAAAAAAAAAACGCAAGACGATTAAAGTGACAAGTTTCAGATAATATCATTCTGAAATTTCTACGCTCACTTCTCTATATTTTTTTATATAAAAAAGCAATAACCTGAAGGTATTTTAAAAAATCATACCAAGTGACAACATTTCTTCAGGTAATTTTGTCACTCAGTGTGATTTTTTTTTCCTTGAGGTTATTGCTTTTATTTTTTTATTTTTCAATATTAAGCTCGCGTCCAGCCCTTACATGAGTTGGTCAAGAGTTGAGATCTTTAGAACCATAGTTAAGAATATTCTCTCTGGAGGAAATATTTCACATTACGGTAACATGCATTAAATATTTTTCACTGATTTTCCACAATTACAATTTCTCGAAAACAAGAAACAGTCGTCGAAAACTGGGTGCAACGCAAAATTCTGCTTCGAAAATTCACCTTAAAACCAAAACTGCCAAAAATTATTCTAAAATTATTGAGACAAAATTAAAAACGTGTACTTTATACCTTCAATTGTCCGATTAAAGATATAAATTCAAAAAGTTTGCCTAATTTTCCTGCCATTCTGTCCCCTCGATTTTCTCAATTTCCGTTTTCTTCTCTAGCCAATCATGTACTGACTTTCTGTAAACCAATTGTTTATTGGTTTAAATTCCAATATGTCTGCCGCCATGAGGGTTATTTGTCGTTTGGTTGGGAGAAGGAATGGGTCAAAATGTGAAAATTATCGTACATGTCTGGATAGATCAAGGTGTTTCTCTTGCACAAACATTCGAACTAATTCCACAGGTAAATATTCAAGAGACGCGACAGGTACGATGAAGAATTCTGAGACTAAGGGCACTTCAGGAATCTCGGGATTGTTGCGAGTTCTGCAGAAGCTAAAAGTAAATCAAGAAACACCAGAAGTAGCTCCAACAAAACCTGAGAATGAATCTTTTGCGAGCATGTTGAGAAAATCCAAGCTGATGCAGATAGGGAAACCAGAGGGCAGCATCATTACTGGTGATGTGATTGATGTTGTTGGAGATGACCTTTACATAGACTTTGGAGGAAAGTTCCACTGTGTTTGTCGCAGACCTCAGTACAAGGCAGAGTATGACTGCTTTCATTTTTTTTTTTACTAACTCCACGGTACCCGATAAAAATTATTTAGTACCAAAAATGAGACTGAAATTTTTTTTTTATTATGAACACTATTTCAAGTAAGCAATCACTATAGTAGAAGTCACATGGGTCATGTATGCACATTTACTCATTTTCAATTAAATATAAATCGTTCTTTTAAAATCTAAACTACTTTTATTTAACCAAAGTCTATTCAATCCTGATTTTTTAATGATCTGCACCGTCACCTTAACTGTCGTCAAGAAACTTAAGATGAAAATTATGTTCTTTTACAATGGTGGCCATGTACTAAACTTGGGTCAAGAAAAGAGCACTTTGAGTGGAATCATCGCAGTATAGGGTAGTATGAATTCATTTGTCAATATGCATAGCATTCATTGTGACATCACAGCATGCAACATTCAATCCAGATTGTACTGGATCACACCTTTAGGTTCATTTCATCATGCCTGTGGCATGATGCCCCAGTGATTAACATCACTATAAACTGCTACACTGCAGACATCATAGCAGTGCTAAAAATATGATAGCCCAATGCCCAAGGCCCTTCTAATTTTAGATCAGGCCTGTCCTGTATTCTAAGTGAGATGCCCATTGGGCATGTAGAAGAAGAAAAAATTTGCCTGAGGAAACTTAGATTTGCACTGAAATGTGTAAATGTATTTTCAAGATGTTAACATACCTGATGCATCACAACCTATAAATCAGGACACCACTGATTTTCAGATCCAATTTTATTTAAATTGAAGCATCACATTCATGTACAGGGGCTTGTATCATTGCTTGCAATTCAACTGTCAGTCACACATTAGTATTAAATTATTGTATTCTATATGTATGATAGTTAAATATAAGCAATGATACAAGCCCTCGTGGTGTCATGTGAAATTTTTTGTTTTTACTCGCAATCCTTTTGACACAATCGTATTTTGAGAAAACACAATTTTCAGTAATCTTCAGGAGTAAAAAGCCCATTACATGTAGAATGTATAAACAGTAAACAGTCATGATTTGAGCTGATATAAAACTATCCCTAGGGCAGTTTAAATAGTGGCAATTAAAGAAAAAGAGGTCAGGTATAAACATTGTCACATATTAATTTGCTAACAATAGCTAGTGACATATTTTAAAGGTTGAAGTGGGTGAGTCCATTGTGCTAATTTACATTGGTAGGATTAATAATAATAATGATAATAATAATAATGTTTTATTTATAGACGGTGACTCGTTAGTCAAGGACTATTCTCCCTTGAGGCCCTCTTAAGGAGAGTATAACAATGCACACATTATGAAGATAGCAATAATTAGTGTTTATTTTAACATGTTTAGTATTAAAATACTAAATTCCATTATCTATTAGAAACACATACATGCTCATGATATCTTTTCTTAAATACTCTAATATTTTCAGCAGATTTTACATGTAGTGGAAGTTTATTCCACAGAACTGTACGCAAGTATTGAAAGCTTTTTTTAAATTGCTCTGTTCCTGGTTTTGGTACTTGAAGGTTTCCATGTGATATTGATCTCAACTGGTATTGTGTTGAAAAAGGCCTGAATAAGTCCTGAAGATACTCTGGTGCAGTTCCATATAGACATTTATATAAAAGAACTGCCTTGTGAAAATCTATCCTGTCATGTATTGTGAACCATTTGAGTTCTGTAAATAATGCTTTTGAGGGATGATCAACAGATGCATCTAAAATTACACATGCTGCTCGTTTCTGAAGTTAATAAATCCTGTCAGGCTCAGATTTAGCACAGTTTCCCCATAAATTACAACAATAACCCATTGTTGGAAGAATATATGACTTGTAGTATAGATTGCGAGTTTCCATAGGTAAATATTTCTTGATTCTGCTGAGAAGGGCAATTTTGGATGACAGTGTTTAGGATGAAGAACAACTCACAGGTAAATCAATGAGATGCTGGATGTATGTACAAGAACAAAAGTTATTACACATTATTGCCTTGAATATTAATGTTTAAGCCATATGTATTATATTTTTGACAAATTTGTGAACAGTGGCAAAGTTTCTTTGAAGTTCGATTTGTTGCATTTCATGATTATTTCAGTTGTCGGAATAGTGTTCAAGTGGAATTCATTTTTTTTAGCCGATTTGCGATGCAGTTAGCTATTAGCAAAGCCCAACAAAAATAAATTCCAGAACTGTTGGTTGACAGTTTTTTCTTTGACAAAGAGGGTATTATTCATTGCACATGCTGCAAACAATACATTGACATTCATCAAATTCAGTTCTGATGAGGATTCACTCAGACAATCCAACAGAGAAGTTTGAACACCAGAACCATCCAGTTCCTTGTGAGTGTAATGATAAACACGAATTATATTTGAATTGTAGCTACTGCAACATTGTGTGACAATATTAAAAAGGGGAAATTTTGGGCATATGCAAATTGGAGTCAGCTTGGGGTCTGTGTCAAATTTAGTTTCTTGATCACTGCATAATAGCAATATAACTGAAAATTTGTTAAAGCTACATTAAAATTCAAAAACATAAACACACATGCTCCAGTAAACAATCATACATGCTTTTGTGGCATCGATATTTTGGGTCTTTTCTGTATAATGCACCTATCATGTGCTCATTGATATTGGATGAATATAAGTTGCTAGTTGTGAATACACTATTTTAATAATGCACCCATGACTATCACTGTTTCCAAGATGTGAAGTTTCTTAATGTTTTTGTTTTCATAATTAACAGGTATTGACTTTAAAACGTTGCTTTACATGATTTATTATTTTTTGTTGGAACACCTGGAGTTGTTTGACAGTATGTGGCTGACATATACTTTCATGCTCATGTTGGTAGTCTGTTCCAGTGGCTAGAACATCAGCCTATGATGCAAGAAGTTGCAGGTTTGAACCCGGTCAAGTCATACCAAAAATGTATAAAAAATGATACATACAGCTGCCTCACTTGGCACTCTGCCGTAAGAGGTTAGTATAAGGACTGGTCAACACTCCGGTGGCCTAGTGGTTAAAGCATCCGCCTTGGATGCCTGGGGTCATGGTTTGATCCCTGGTCAAGTCATACCAAAGACTTATGAAATGGCACTAACATCTTCCTCGCTTGGCACTCAGCGTTAAGAGATTAGTGGTGTAACTGGTGTATGCAATTCGCAAAAACAAACACACAGAAAACATCCAGTTTTGTTGTGGATTTTTCGAACTTTGAAATTGAATTGGTAAACGTACATGAAAGCTGTGTGACATTGTTTTGTGAGCAGGACTAGTAAAGATTTGGCAGGAATAGAAAATATCTCAATATACTAGTCTGTCTGGCTACAAAGAAATTTGTGTTAAATTTGAGTCCTGCAATATAAACTGCCACACTGCAGACTTTATAGCAATATGTCTAATATGCAGAGTCAAAAATCTAACTCACTCATGTTGGTAGGCCCATTGTCACTGACAATACTGGCTCCACTCATCCATCACAGGTGGTTACATATGCTTTGCTTTAATTCTTATATCAGTTCTTTTGGATGGCACAAATGGAGGGCCATGGAAGTAGAATCCATTTTTCAAGTTGATTTACACTTTGTGCATCATATTCATTAGGATATGAATATGCCATCTTACAAGTATTTTTTTCAATATTACTGTGTTATTAGAGTAACTCCCCTTGCATGACCTTGAGTCTACATGGCATCTTTTTATTGATCATTTCCCACAATCATCCGATTTTAACTGGAAATTAAATACATATTATAATAACAAGAGATATGTCATTTTGGATAATAATGTTTTGAAGGTCATAGTCTTTTTATTAACTTAGTTTTGCTAACTTGGCTAAAAAAATGTATCATTGTGAGTTGCAGTAGGGTCTGTGTTAGAGCACCATAGCCAAGAATGTGATGCAGGTCATGAAACAGCACTTATGTAATATTTTCTTTGGCATGACAAATCATATTTTGACCTGAGTCCAACAAGTTTTCTACTGCCTTTTTATATTAACATTACTGATCGCAGAGAACAACTACGGCACACCTTTTGTTAGCGAGTTAGCTTTGTTGATCAGGCAGCGTATTGGACTGCTCGCTGCTAATTAAAACATTTATTTTGACTAACCTTTGTTCATAGACAGTTAGCATAATCCTTTTGTCTTAACCATATAGTAAGGGTGCCATCCATTTAGTACGTACGCATGGAGAGAGGTAACCCAAATAATAATGTACGTATGTATAGGAAACGGGGAGGGGGGTTTAAACCTTGATAATAATTTGTCTAATATGTAACCTGTTTGACTTTGGTTCAGTAGGTGTTTGAATTTTAGCAGACAGTACACAAACTTTTTAAAGTTACGCAGCTTATTTCTTTGATGCAGCCAGACATTCAATGTCGGTGGACTATCTGTTTTATTAAACATGTAATATTATTAATCCTTGATCGTTTCTGCATGGATTAAATATAGTCCATTCTATAGAATGGGGGGGGGTGAATCAAGTATACGTATGCAGGTGGGGGTGTGTAAAAAAGTATGCATTTGTACAGGGAGGGGGGAGGCGTCAAGCTTCGCCAGATTTTTATGTACATACATTACTAAATGGATGGCCCCTAAGGTCTAAATCACAAGGAACTGTGTGACTGCTGTTACAAGTTGCTCTAGCTTGGGGTGATGCTGCTTTCCATGCATGGATCAGCAATTTAAATCTGAAATCGGTACCCTCAGAATACACAGGTATTCTGTTCTGACAGGGATTAGCACTTCCAAAAAAGTCTTCTCAGTGATTTAATACTAATGGCCTGATAAACCATGCCGATACTACAGCACAAATCATGCCATAGCTACTTGTTGTCTGACACCATGTTGGGGTATTTTAACCCTGTTGAACAAGACCTGAATCTACCAGTGTATGACATGCTTTGATACCCAGTATCATCTGGAAAGATAATAAACAGCATGTAATGCAGATTTAAATATGGCGCATGTCAGTTTATATCCATAACAATCAAGGTCTAGTGACATTTTGGTAAATTTAGCTCAGATAAGATTTTAGAATTGATTATGGTTTGTTATGACCAATATAGTTCTGTTGTTTCAGTGCACATATCCAGCAGCTTTTGCCCCCACATGATTTTAAAAAGAAAAAGCATCAAGGTTAAAAAAAAATGTAGAAGACATACTCATTTCATTCATTGATTTATTATTTATAAATTCAGTGTCACCAAGCAGTCCCTAATGTTGTTATCTTCACGTTTAAAACCAAACTGAAGTATTCAGTGTTAACAAAGAGCCTGCTCACTGTCATTTTCAAATTGCACAAGAGTCCGTTGTTAGTGAAGTTGGCTTGCCTACACATGCATAGAAGGTGGTTGTTGTTGTTGTGGGGTATAACACCATTTTTCAGCACAAGATAGGCTATACATGGCGGCCAGTATTAGTGGTGGAGAAAGAACCCGGGAAAACCCCGGAAAGAACCACCAACCAACAAGAAGCTACCGGCTGAACCTGAGATTGAACCCATGCAGATCGAGGTGAGATGGCAGTGATCCGTAATGGTGAGCGCTTTCAGCCACTCGGGGCCCCTGCATAGAAGGTAGTTAACACCCTGTTGTCTGCATACAACATATGTAGGGCCTATATTTAATATTTTCCTAAAAAGTGAATAAAAGGTGGGGAAAATTGTCTCAACGTTATAGAAGTTTATGGAATTCTCCAGAGCTTACAGAGCACTTTGACCTAAACACTCCTGTTATGTGAACAACACATCCTCGCATATGCAGATATGGATGCCATGTAGGTGTTGAAGCTCCTAATGATTAGGTTTGAAATGGAAAGAAGGTCACATTGTCTGGACCACATGTGCATTTTTATTTCCTTGATGCTTTTGTTTTTAAAGTCTTTAGCGGCATTTAACATGCTAGGTGTGTTGGTTGAAATGTATATGACCTGTGGGTAGAAAAATACACGTATTTGAAAATCCATGGTTGTCCCTGGCCCACCTTTTTTCAAGATTTGGTTGCCCAGAAAATTGTTCTGGTTGCCTGATTAATTACTGCATTTCCCTTTTAAGATTGCTGTAAGCAAAATTTTTCACCATCTTTTGTCATATATGGTTAGCCTTAATTCTGGTAGTAGTACATCAGTTTCTTGTCTCAGTTACTCACAATGGAATATGCATGTAGGTGTTCTGGCAGTTGTACATATATTGATGTAGTAGATCATATCACAATGGAGACGAATAACTTCACAGAATGTGTCTTCATTTTATACTTGTTCTTTTTAAATCTGTTTCAGGAAGTACAAGAGGGGTGCCAGAGTAAAGTTACAGTTAAATGACCTGGAAATGAGCTCAGCATTCCTGGGGTCACCCAAGCATGTTACCCTTCTCGAGGCTGACTGTACGCTGCTGGGTCTTCACAGATGGGAGGAGTACTTGAAGGACCAACCCAAGAAGCATGAAGCAAAGGAGCCATCATTAGCTCAAAGACTTATAGAAAAGAAGTTGGGTCAAAGCTCATGAGACATTATTTAATTTAACCTAAAGTTATACAGGCGTAATTGGTGAACAAGTATTAAATCATGTTAGCAGGGGAAACAATTTGCCATAATGCAAGATAGAAGAGAGGGAAAAGGCAAGGTTTTTGAATCATTGTCATCAGATTCTTTCATGAGTCACAAATAACAAATATCTTTACTTAGTTGTATTTAATTGGCTTACCAGTTACTTGAATGTATGTAAACATTTGTTGTGTTTGTAACACAGCAACACAATTATCATATTTAGTGCCAAATGTAATGTGTGAATTGCCTTGCACAAAAACATGCTACAGTAGCGAACCACAGCTGATTTGATGGTAGGATTTGAACCCACACCCTTTCTGTGGTTATGTACAGTGTTGGTATTTAGTAATACAGTAGTCCCCCTCTTATAAGGCAGGGAAGTGGTCCTATAATGCGGGTGGCCTTTCTAGAGGGGGATGACAAATGCGAATAGTAAATACATATGAAGAAAGTCACAACCACATTTAATATTTTCATTTAAAAATCATGTTGTGAAATCAATGAAACAAACTTTCATCATTTTCAAAAAAATGTTATGCATAATCATTGATATAGTTTTAAAACCGTCTCTATAAAAATGTTACAGATCACATCAGCTGTCACCAGCAGCCACTTAGATACAATACAGATGTTCCTAAGAATTCTTATGCTTGAAAAATTTGCTTTCCACAGCTTTTCTTTTATCTTTTTAAGAATGTCTTGTGTTTTCATAATTATGTCCACAAGTTCAACTTTGTTTGTTGCAAGGACATAATCCATCAATTCTGTGTAGTATAACTGTGCAGTATACAATGTAATGCACTCTTTGGCTGGGTTTGGATTGTCACATGTTGTGTCACTGTCACAGTCGTTTCCCTCGTCCTGGCATGTTTCACTAGAATTTCTAGCACCCTCTATCATTAATGACTCGCAGTAATAACTGATTGTGTTCTCTGTAGCTAATGCATCATCACACTGAACATAATCCTTAAGGATTGTACAAAGGTGGTATAAGTAGAAGATAGTCCTCTTCATCCCAGTTTTCCTCCTCTGCCTCTGGTACACCCTATACCTCGTGGGAAAACCCACATTTCTGAAAAAGGGGCCCCAAGTGGACTGAAGCGCTCAATGTCACGGATCACTGTCATCTCACCTCTGTCTGCATAGGCTCGAGTCTCGGGCTCGGCCAATGTGGATATGTGAGAAAGCTTGCCGGTAGCTTCCCATGGGTCGGTGGTTCTTTTCGGGGATTTCCCGGGTTCTTCCTCCACCATTAATACTGGCCGCCATGTATAGCCTATCTTGTGCTGAAAAATGGTGTTAAACCCTATAACAACAACAACAACATTTCTGAAAACACTTTTGAATCGTCTCGGTTGTCAGGACATACCATGCTGATGTCAGCCATCGGATGCATCCAGCAGTCACCTTCTGTGCCATCTCCGATGCAGCTGATATATTATCCATCAGGTACAAAACATGTCTCAGCAGCTTTTTCCTGTAGTTCATTTTGACCATCTGGATTATCCCTGCATCCAGGGGCTGAAGTTTTGAAGTTGCATTTGGATGAAAGTTTGAAACCTTGACATTAAACAAATCCAGTTTTGGTTGTACAGCACAGTTGTCAAGGAAAAGCAGGATCTTCCTGTTCTTCACTTTCATCTGCTGATTAAGTCTTTTGATCCAGGTCTCAAATATCTGTCCTGTCATCCATGCTTTTCTGTTTGCCTCGTATTTAATTCTCCACTAAGGACAGAACACTTAATATTGTGTCAGACTTGAAATCTGTGCAACCATCCGTTACTTGCGGTAAAGTTGTCATATTCCATTTGAAATGACAGAATTGCTGCTTTTTCTTGGATCGTTTGACTGGTAAGTGAATATTCTTAGCACATGCAGTGCAAAACCATTTAAAAACCTTGTCATTCAAATCAGCATTCAAACATCTCCTGGCTCTAACAATCTTCCTTTCTTTGTCCATTCCACCTTCCCATTTCTGCAGATGTGTTTCCCTATCTTTCACGATATTATCTGAGTCTTTCCGACATCAGATTTTTTGGCAAGGATCCTTGAACTCTCCCCCTTTTGGTCAGTTCAGTTACTTTCACTTTCTCTTCTAAACTGAGAATTTTTCTTTTACTTGATGACATGTTGATCATTGTGCAGTAAGTTATTCCAATGTTACCAACTACAAGACTGATAAAACAATTTTTCTTCATTTAAGCAAATTGCCATGTGTTTTTAAAGGAAGTGATCTTGTCACGTGATTCATTAGTCACAGTCTGATACCCTATTGTTTTTATACAATTCTTTACACTAAGTGAGAGAAGCCAAAATGGCTTCAATATGTACCATTCACAACATGCATATTTGACCTCGCGGTCATTATGATTTGTAATCTTGACAATTATTGTCAGATGTAATAGCCACTAATTATCAAAGTGAACAAGCTCAACATCTTACTTGGGGAAGCCATAAAGGCTATCATACCATTTTCCTGCTGACTTGGGTATTGTACATCGATACTGCCACTTCTAAGCTGTTACTACTGTTCGATAATTGTAATCTTAATAGTTATCAGAGTGACTAAACCGGACATCTCATGATAACACAGCAGTAAGGCTAATCGGATTACATGTACTTACCCTTTCGTATGGATGAAAATTGGAGTCTTTCTTGGCTTTATGGAATAAATGTGGCTTCTCATGAGGCGTAAATGAAATAATATTAACCTTAGTGGTTCATGTACTTTAGTCAATACTTCTTTTAGTAACGAAAACCTGACATCAGGAAATAGAAATTTGATTACTTAACGCACATTATGAATAAAATACTGGTTCTGGATACATATTAAAATAAAATGCGACCGCTTGTGAGGATAAATTTTATATTATTGCACTAATATGCTGGTTGAGTTAGCGGGGTGGCCTTTTGTGAGGGGTATTTTTGAACACAAACTCGTCTGTGCCAACAGATTCTGGCCACAAGGAGCAGGTGGCTGCTGGTCAGGGGGAGGGTGCTGTTCAAGAGGGGGACTACTGTACATAATTAGGCTCTGAATTTCTTAAAATAATATGTGCTTCAGTAGAGTAAATGATCTTTTTAAATTTTTATTGGTTAACTGGAACCAAAAGTACACATACTTTGAAAGGAATGATTTTTTTGTTGTGTGAATGTTTTTATTACAAGTGCAGTTTTAGTGAAATATCTTAACCATTCTTTTATTTATGTCTGTGTAGTAACATCACTTTCCTTTCTTCTTTTGCTCAGTTTCTGTATTTGTATCCATCTGTTTACTTAAATACTTAAAGGTCTCACTAGGAGTCCAGGACTCCTAACTTGGTAAAAATTGTAGTTCCACCAGCAAAAGTTGCAGTCCCCTCCCAGAAACATGCTGAAGTGGCTAAATGTCCATTAAAATGGCCAGGAATAAACAGACACTAAACTTTGTCAATTTATTTGTAATCATTTATTCTATTAAAAAAATATATGTATTAAAATTGATATCATGTACAAATATCATATTCTTTAATTACAATATAGTTCACTTTTGTCTATGTCGCATTTTGCAAAATTTTCTGATGGTTGGCTTTGGATCGTTTTCCTCCACACTAGGTCCCTCTTTTTTTACTTGCATCATTTGTGTTAAGGTCTCATATTTTATTCTGGACCTTCACTTAATCTTGATTTTGTTCTGCACTCTGAAGCCTCTCTTGTATGCCACAGATGTCACTGGTGACACCAGCACAATCACAGCCAGGACTGCAAAGTCTGGAAATCTCTGTCTCTTGAAGTAGAGTTGTACAGACTTCTGTCAGTGTGCGGTTCAATGATTTTATGACTACCTACCAATTAGGTGGTCTCATGCCTAGAAAATGTGAAACTTTGCAGATTAGAAGAACCGGTGGTTGCCACTGAGTTTAATTTCCACATTCTTTACACCACTGGCATATAGCTCTTGTTTGTCAATCAGTATGAATTTTGTAAATCCAAGAAAAGTTTTTATTCCAAACACTAAGCCAGGCATCGCATACTTTCTTACACTTGGCTACTGTCCGGTCCGAACTATAAGTTCTGGCAGCTATAGCAGAGTTCTAAATCTCATTAAAATCTTCATCAGTTTTCCGTTTAACCCCAAAATACTTATCCAGATTTGCACACTGCATTTTGTCCAAGTCTCAACATGCCTTGATTTCAAGGTCGCATGCAATATTTATATGGCTACAATCAGAAATGAACACAATAACAGGGATCGCGCTGGGCTTTGCCAATGTCGGAAATTGTGAAAATAATTTTACTAATTAGAAACAAAATGTACCATCTGGAGATATTTTTGGTGGCAACATTTTTGGCTGATAAAAACTGCTTTGTAGTGTAGAAATTCAATGGCACCATGACAGGTCCCCACAAACTTGGATATAAAAATGCACTGGAATCTATTGTTACATAAACAAATCCTTGTTTCATATTGACAAACCAGCCTTACAGTGCATTGTTATATTATAATCCGCTTACGCTGGTGTCTGGCCTTGATACTGTATGCTGTAATGTAGCCAAAATAGCCATGCAACTGACTAGCTACAATCGACCAGTTCTGAAAGCAAGAATGGGAAATGACTACAGTCGACCAAAGGAAAGCAATTTTAAAAAACAAATTTTACAGACAAAAAATAGTTTTCCTGCAAGTTCAAAGAAACTGATTACCTTTGAAGCACCGATATATACCAAGCAAATATTTTTAAAAAATCTGTTTCAATGTTCTACAATTATTTGGTGTTGCCGCAGCAATAACAAATGGGTATATTTTGGTCCTTCAAAGAGGGCCTTTAATTACACATGCACCTTCATCAAAGCAAGCCAGTAACCTTTGATCAAAGGAAGTCAGCAACAAACTTAAATAAAATTATTGTTTCATTTTTCATAGTGATTAAAACATACTTATTGTTCTGCGAAACTTTCCTGTTTGCAACAAAAAAGTGCGTATGGAGGACTCCTGCGTGGGTGATTTTCTACGTCACAGATCAGAAATTTGCGTATAAATACACACAAGTAAGCGTTATGAGATCTCTGTGCATATCCTTTCTGTTGTATCTCTCTAATAAATTGAAGCCTGTGCAGATGAAGTTTTCATCTAAGTTGGACCAAGAGTGAAGAATATGTTTTTATGGCCCAGGTATGTGTAATGGGGCCAAAGAGTATTACCCGTGTCATTTTTTCACCCTGTCCCTGTGGCTTAGTGGTTACAGTGTTGGACTTGAAACCAAAAGAAAGAAGTTTTGATTCCAGCCCTTCGATTATCAACTTTGATGTATCTTTGGTTAGGTACTTTGCTTGGCATGCCACTGTAGTTATGAACTTCAATAGTGAACTCTGACTTGGGACAATATCCTTCTTCATATATATATAATTTCCTCTCACAGTAACCCTTAAAGTAGTTGATGGACTCGGGTATTGCACTCAACATTAATAAGGCCTAGTCCAAGTTTGATTTTCAAAATTTTCTAACAGACTAGTTCTGTCCCCTGTTTAACATTGAACTTTGGCCTTCGCTTACTTTAGAACTGTTTTTCTTAATTAGGACAGTTTGTACATCATAATAAAAATAATAATAATGAGGACTTTGTATAGCGCTTAATCTTTAGAAGCTCTAAGTGCTTTACAACATTAGACAACACCTGTAAGATAAAAAACATATAATGATATGATTACAAAAACAAACACCATGAAATTAGAAAACATAAAAAACATGCTGAAAATATTTAAGGTAGGAAACATTATTAGGTCTTTAAGTTTGTTCTTGCAGTCGAAATAAGTGAGTTTTGAGAGCACTCTTGAATGGGATTACTGTGTCTTTGTGTCTAAGTTCAGTGGGCAATTTATTCCACATTGCTGAGCCCTGGTATGCAAAAGAACGCTGTCCATATGACTTTGTTTTCATAGTGAGAATAATGAGTATACGATTGTCAGATTGCTATGTTGCAAAACAAATTGTTCTCCAGCTTGTTCATTTCACTATAATAGATAAGAAGTACAAGTTCTAGTTTCATTTTTCTGTTTATTAATTCCAACTGATCACATATCATTGATCAGGACTTGTAAATTTAAATTCTGTCTCTGTGTAATTTTACTTTGGCTCTGTATTTATCACAAAATTTTATTTCTGTGTTTGTTTGGTTTACAAAAATGTTTATGTAAAATAATTATCTGCAGATAATTGAAACTATATAGGACCTGTTATGCTAAGAAAAACGGGATCTATCTACTTAATTCTTTATTGTGCTAATTCTTAGTGAGAGCATAAATCCGTTATTCTTTAACGCAGTATTGGTAGTGAGTGATGTCATATTTTCAGATAATGGCATTACTTCATATTGATGGGGGAATATTTTGAGTTTTGCATTGTACATCCATTAATGAGTGCAAAAAAATTGTATATGATCCATATCATTCAGAACACATCCGTGAGTCATATAGCCTTTTACCAACTTGAAACAATAATACTTTTTATATTACTGTCAATAAAAAGCAGTTTTCATCAAGTTGAAAAATTGCAGGAAATATCTTAATTTTCAACATGGTAAGATTGGCAGCCCTGTTTCAGTTGATTACAACAAAAGACATAAAAATTAATCTTTTCTCGGTGCTAATTCTGATTTATTCATGTTCATTAGAGGGAAAATGTGTTTTTATAAACGTTTACTGCTTAGATGGATACATAAGATTTTAGAATTTGGGTCTTTATTTAATGAGTTTTCAGTATTCAATATAAATAGGCATTTTCTTTGAATAGTATTCAAATTTTGCCTTTTATGGAAGGGTCCACTGCATGTGTGTATATATATATATATATATATATATATATATATATATATATATATATATATATGTTTGCATTTCCTTCAAAATGTATTCAAGTTTTGTCCATCTCAGGAGAGTTGAGTATATATCTAGGGGTGCGACCACTGCTTCAATAAACTCAAATGAGCATCATTGTTTTGGAGTTACTTCCCTTCTACTAACATTTCTCAAATGGAAGTTTTCAGAAAACTACATGGCAGAGAAAAACTCAGCTCTGCATCAATGTGTTCTCAATTTGTAAAAAATAATGATTGAAACAAAAAGTCTTAAATGGGGTCTGTAATTTTAGTTTCTTTGGTAATTCAAGATGATCTTGTCTGCAACATCATCACAGGACACATTCCTGGGCAACATCATCATGGGACACATTCCTGGGCAAAATCATCATGGGACACATTTCTAGTCAATAACATCATGGAACATACTCCTGGGCAGCAGCATTATGGGACAAAATCATCATGGGACACATTCCTGGGCAAATGATTGCCTCTGTTAGTTTCCTTTCATCAAATGCAGCAGGATCTATTGGGGATATACAGCATACACATTGAAATAAATTTTTACTTATTCCCCAAAACATCCAATGCAGAGTTATGTGTAAAATATTTGACCCATTGACTACTGAAGCATGTTATCATTTGCCCACTGAAAGGTGGCAATTTACTTCATCTTTCTAACAAATCCTCACAAGTCCCATCTCTGTAAAAAAGATTTGTATTTCTAGTCCCCACCACAGAACTATTAAGGACATGTGTCATACTTGTCTGTCTGGTCATTCATATTCGTGTATTTGTTTTGAATATTTGTCAGTTTTCAGGTACTGTGGTTAATTATATATGCATTGCTGACCTATGGATATTGGAAGACATTTTTAAACAACTTTAAATTTGCTGTACTTTTGATGTATAATGGTTGATTGATCAGAAAGTAAAATTAAAGACACGTTATTCTATTCAGTAAATAAAAAAAACAATTTTGATCTGTCTAGATCGTTTTCTTTTCTGCTATTTTGAGTTTTGACTCTTGTCTTTTTGGTTGTGACTTAGCTTGGTTTCATGTTTTATGTCAACTGATCTAGACTTTAAAATAAAGTTCTTTGTAGTCTTAAGGACTTGTTGAGTCAGAAGATTGACTAAGAGATTAAAGATGAACTAGATTAACTTGGAGATTGAGAAATTTACTAGTAATTGGAATAGGTCAGTTAATAGATCTTGGTCTCATAAACTGAAATGGAACCGCAATCATGCAAAGTACTATCAAATAGAAATGCAGTTATTTCTGACAGATAGTATTGTTTTTTGTTGTTAAAAATTATTTTGTATGATGTCCCAAAGATTGTCATTAACAATTATTTCCAGACAATGATCTTATGCCATAACTGTTATGTACAAATAGTTTTCGCAAAAGCAAGCGTTTGTGCCAAAGACAGCTGACAAACAAATTTAAGTAGTCATATATTGTATTTGTGGTAGAGATGACAGATAGAGGATGAAATGGAATGAAATCAAGAACTGTTCAATGATGTTGTTTCATCTTCAGTGTGTTAAAATGAAACAAGTGCCTAACAGAACACGACTTTGTGTTGAATGTAAAAGCTAAGTATTCTTGAAATACTTTTTGAAATATAAAAGGACACTATATATTAAACTTGAACAATACCCAAATGATCGATATCAGTCCACGAAAATTTAAAATTATGACATGTCTCTATTTTATGTATCCATTTGTTTATGCATCTGTTTATTGATGGATCGATTTGTTTATGAAAGAATGACAAAGATGTCTCAAATTTCAATGTTTTATTTGAAGAAATAAAAATCATGAATCTCGTGATGATAAGGATATCCTTACGCACAAAATGAGACATACCTTCACAATTATGTGGGAAGAACTGTTGTTGGGATTGCATGGCTTGAGAATCAGATTGGAAGATACTGAAGTGCACGATTTGTGATGTCACATGAAAACCGATATGGAACGCAAAACACTAACTATCTTGAAAGCTCTGTTTTATAGGACTTCAAAATAAAATAAAATACAAAGAAAAAAATCACATACATCTGTCCATATTGATCACTTTGTACTATAAATATGCAAGAACAGAAAAATATTGTTTTTCTTTTGCTGTTTTATAAACACTAAAACACACTTTATCAACAAATATATAACATATTTACATTAACCCTGTACAGGCATGAAAGATTATTGCAATATTGCAAAGAAATAATTACATGAACCTCTGCTTCTTCATTTGAAAGCTGGAATGAATGGGTATCTATAAATATTTGTCAACACACCTCGTCTGAAAAACTGATCAGCTGCAAAAAACTTATCTCTTGGCCTGAGCACCAGATACCATGCATGCAAGGAAGACATTGATATTATGCTGCCGAGTATCAGTTTTTATGGTTTTGTCAGCACTTGTTATTTTCTTAGACAAAATGTTTGTTGTTGTTGTTGTAGGGTTTAACGCCATTTTTCAGCACATGATAGGCTATAAATGGCGGCCAGTATTAATGGTGGAGGAAGAACCCGGGAAATCCCCAGAAAGAACCACCAACCCTCGAGAAGCTACTGGCAAGCTTTCTCACATACCCACATTCACCGAATCCGAGACTCAAACCCACACAGGGGTGAGATGGCAGTGATCCGTAATGGAGAGCGCTTTAGGCCACATGGGCCCCCGACAAAATGTTTGTAAATTGGATATAAAATGGTTCCTCTAATACAAGTTCACCCCTTATGCAATGAAAATCAGGCCTTATAAATGAGGTGGCATTTCTTGAAAACAAAATGGTAAAATTAAACTATTTTGGTGCTAGGTATGGTGGTCTCTGAAGAGGGGTACCACTATACTCATCCATGAAATTTATGAATTGTATCAGTTATGTGTTTACAACCACATGTATATTCAGTGTTATGTATCGAGAGACAAAACATTTTTGAGGGTTGATTTTTTTTAGTTTGATGAAGTCTCATGTAATAAGGTGCTGCTTGAAATTCTGTGCCATAATGAGTCCACTGTAACTTGCATACTGTGCCTAAATTAGTCAATTGCAACTTGCATAGTGTGCCTAAATTAGTCAACTGCAACTTGCATAGTGTAACTACATTAATCTATTGATTACATTGGTCCTTGATTTATTAAATCTTCTGCTTCTGCTATTTTAGATAGCATAACATTCATAATCAATTTAAGTATTGCAATCTCATCTGCCCCAAAATATGGAAAACTGCAAAAGTAACTCCTATTCACAAATCTGGTTCTAAGGATGATGCTGATAACTACCTACCAATCTCAATACTACCAAACTTTTCAAAATTGATTGAAAAGCACGTTTATATAAATATTGTTCTGTCTGAACCTGGAACAATTAGATATGGAGTGCCACAAGGCTCAATTCCTGGTCCATTACTATTTATTTTATTTATTAATGACCTACCACTTTTACTAAGGGTCTCAATATCATCTACAGATGTCTATGCAGATGACACAAGATTGTCAGACAGCCAAAACACAAAGCATGAACTCAAAATTTCTTTACAAAATGCCCTAAACAAACTGGACAACAGGTGCACATGCAATGGCATGGTGGTAAATACTGGTAAAACTAAAATATTACTTATCTCAACACTGCAAAAAAGGACAAATCTTGACAGTGATGAACTATGACTGACATGAAAGGATAAAAATTTGCAAATGGTCTGTCATGATAGACTACTTGGTGTTTTGGTAGATAATAACCTATCATGGACTGAACAAATCAAGCATATCAGTAAAAAAAAATCATTCTCATTAGGATAAAACATTTTCTCCCAGAAAGGCACAGAAAATTATTTTATAACAGTTGCATACAAACCTATTTAGACTATTGTAATACAGTATGGGGTAATTCAAATGATAAAAACATAGCAAAGCTGGCACATCTTCAACAAAGAGCATTAGGGCTAATATCAATCCAGAAAGAAAGCAAGGAAAATTTAGCTGGTAAGTTAAAAATATTACCTATTAAAGACCTAATCGTTTTGAGAAAAGCCAAATTAATGTACATGATATCCAATAATAGTGCTCCTGAATATTTACAATCACTATTCCAGTATAGGCTACCTGGTAATACTCCCCACCTGCAATCCATGTCTACCAAACAGTATAAAATTCCCAAACCCAATAAGGAATTGTTCTAAAAAAGTTTCCACTACTCTGGAACTTTGCTCTGGAATAGTATTATAGTTGAGATTAGAAATGCCCACTTTATTTCCTTTTTCCAAACCCAATATATCCAGTGGTTTCAGAGATGCAGCTAAGATAAATAAATTCCTTTGTATGATGGCCTCAATGTATATTAGTTCTTAGCTAATTGTGTTACCCTATTTAAATAAAGTCATTATTATTATTGTAACTTGCATAATGTACCTAAAATTGGTAAATTGTAGCTTGCATAGTGTACCTAAATTAGTCACATGTAACTTGCAGTGTACCTAAATTAGTCAATTGCAACTTGCATTGTGCCTAAATTAGTCAATGGTGTCTTGCATAATGTACCTAATTAGTAAATTGTAACTTACATAATGGACCCAAATTAGTTCTAACTTGCATAGTGTGCCTAAATTAGTAAATTGAAACTTGCAATGTACAAAATTTAGTCAATTGTAACTTGCAGTGTGTCTAAATTGTATCTTGCATAATGTACATAAATTAGTCAGTTGTAACCTGCCTAATGTGTCTAACATAACCTATTGCAACTTGCATACTGTACCTAATCTAATCAGCTATATTTTAGTGCACCTTAATTAATCCACTGTAACTTAGTGTACTAGAATTAATCGACCAATATGATGTCAATACATGTAATGGCATATTGCTATCATAATAAATAGATCTGACAGGGACTAATATGATGTCAATACATGTAATGGCATATTGCTATCATAATAAATAGATCTGACAGGGACCAATATGATGTCAATACATGTAATGGTATATTGCTATCATAATAAATAGATCTGACGGGGACTAATATGATGTCAATACATGTAATGGCATATTGCTATCATAATAAATAGATCTGACAGGGACCAATATGATGTCAATACATGTAATGGCATATTGCTATCATAATAAATAGATCTGACGGGGACCAATATGATGTCAATACATGTAATGGCATATTGCGATCATAATAAATAGATCTGACAGGGACCAATATGATGTCAATACATGTAATGGCATATTGCTATCATAATAAATAGATCTGACAGGGACCAATATGATGTCAATACATGTAATGGCATATTGCGATCATAATAAATAGATCTGACGGGGACTAATATGATGTCAATACATGTAGTGGCATATTGCTATCATAATAAATAGATCTGACAGGGACCAATATGATATCAATACATGTAGTGGCATATTGCTATCATAATAAATAGATCTGACAGGGACCAATATGATATCAATACATGTAGTGGCATATTGCTATCATAATAAATACATCTGACAGGGACCAATATGACATGTTTCTACAATAAATACATCTGACAGGGACCTATATGATATCATGTTTAATAAATAAATGTCAGATACCAATATGGCATGTTCTGTTCACCTTTTGATTTACTAATCAAGTTACAGCTTACACATTTGTAACAGTGAAAAATGTCAATTTAAACTTACTAAATTTACTGAATATAAGTGTATAAACAAAATTTTATACAAAAAGAAGCATTATTGAAATCCTGTTTGAGCTGGCACTTATAAATGGAAATATTCTTTTTCATTTATGAACAAAGAATGTTTGTTTTTTTGTTTTATTAGATTCTCATATTTTCTCACATTTAAATTGTGTATACATGTACAGTAATTATATTTTGTTTACTAAAGCAAGAAATATAGTGATAATTCCATTCTGATTAAAAAAAATGATGTACATTACAAAAATTTATAAATGCCTAAAAAGACAAAACTGTAAAGGGAAAAACAATAAATAAAAACCA
The DNA here is from genome assembly GCA_028554795.2 of Sinohyriopsis cumingii. Classification (NCBI taxonomy): domain Eukaryota; kingdom Metazoa; phylum Mollusca; class Bivalvia; order Unionida; family Unionidae; genus Sinohyriopsis; species Sinohyriopsis cumingii. The sequence goes on along the minus strand of CM068837.1, from coordinate 120,798,330 downwards.
ACAAAATAATATATAGATGAGGATCATTGCAAATAGGAAATTATCTTCCTGTATTGCAGAAGCACTTTCTCCATGAATGTGTAGTCCCATGCTCACATTATGTACATGTAAAATGAAAGTGGATCATATCACACTTTTAAATTCTTGGACTGGATAGGGTTCACTTAAAAGCTGAAATAAAAATTGAAATTGCACTCATAATTCAAAACTGAAATTTAATTTACCTATAAATTTTTATTCCCAAACAAATTTCGCTTTTAGTTTGTTTTGAGTTTTTGTCACCAAAAGCCTTTGTCAATATGCAATCTCCCCACCCCATGGCCTGTAGGGTTTCATTCCACTTGTATGATTGTTGTAAGGATTAGAATTATTTGGGGACATTACTGAATTGACATTAAATGACACTGGAAACTCTGAATGTAGCTGGGATGGGAGAGCTGGTAGGAAGTTTGTGGAAGATTGCTGGCTTGAAACTGTGTTCGTAGATGGCATTTGAGAAGATCCAGACATGTTTGATGATGCTGGAAAACGCACATGAGAAGGAAGAGGTGATACAACATCTGACTGATTTAAGCGATGATCCATTGCGAATGCCACAGATAATAACCCTGAGTGTGATGACAAAGTGTGTTCTGGTGTCGAATGTGATGGAAGAATTGCACACATGGAAGACACAGTACTAGTATTATAATGTGGATTTTCAGTACTTATTGCTTGGTGAGAAGGCATGGGATTCCACGACGAATTCTGGTATGAAACTTTTGCACTTGTTTCTCGTTGTGCAGAATAACACTGTAAATGACTCAAAAGACGTAATCGCATTGGATCTTGTAGATCAATCCCTTCCACTGTGACCAGATATCGGGCAACTTCAGCAGCACACTCTCTAAAGCCAACAGAATGATAATCTGTGGCGACTGCATGTGGGTCAGGATAATTACATCCATTGATTCCTGAAATAAAGAAAACATTACAAAATATGATGTGTCCATGTCATTTTATATTGCTGTAGTGAATATAATAATTTAAATACACTTTACAGTTTAGTAATCTTTTGTATATTTTTATTTCTTCATGTATACTGTAGGTAACAATAAATTTCTTCTAATAAGATACCTTTATATTTTTTAAAAACTTCAAAGCAGTCTCTGCCAAAAATTGGAGGACAAAGACAATAATTATAACTTTTGTATGGACTACTTGTGTGTGGCAAACACACATACACACACACACACACACACACATATATATATATATATATATATATATATATATATATATATATATATATATATATATATATATATATATACTGTTGCTACAATGATGTTCCTCTTTTCCCATCTACTGTATATAAATTTCAACAGCTAGCTACCCAAGTTAAATATTCACACCTGAATCTAAATGACTGCATCCAAGAGAGTGATTTTGTTTCTTTATATAAATGTAATCTACAGTTGATGGAATCTTGCCATTATATGTTCTTCCAAATCATACTGAAAACTGCTGTAATTTTTTTTGTAATTTGGTCTAAAATTGTCTTCTAATATTTAGAAACTGTAAACACCATACACTAGAATCAATTTCTACAGTTTGGTTTAGCACTGTCAAAAGTAACAAAATAGTTTCAGTTATTTCCAAATTGACAAGGAGGCAAAATATAATTCTCCTAAAATTACAATCAAATTAAAAAGATAAACAAAATATCTATTATAAAGACGGTGCTAATCAATCTGTTGAAAAGACACTTTTAAAAACAATAATCTGAAACTGACTTGGCTCAAATCAATAAATTTAATACCGCCGACTATTGTAAGATGATTATTATATATAATATATAGTAAAGACTTGCGGATGTAAATTCGTATGAATATGTTGAAGTGTACGGTTGCGACTATCTGGAGAAAGTCGGCAGTTATCAACATCAAAATTGAAGTGGTAATTTGCAGTTTCTCACCATTAACTGTTGTGCAAATTAATCAAGATCGGTTGATACATAGACAAGTTTCATTTCCGGAGTCGGCAGGCTTCAAACAAATCGCAAGCACTGGAAGAATATATTCCAGCTCAACATAAACTTGATGGGTTCAAGCAGCATTGTCTGAAGCTTTCTTGAAACTCTCTTAAAATTTGTTCAGCTCGATTAGCTAGGAATCGCCAATTGACCATTAATGGCGCGAAAACCATTCATAACGATTCTGTTCTCGCTCGAATTCCTGTGAGGTCTACAGAGTGCGTTTATTCTTTTGAATTTGTGAGAAATGTGTTTGCTGTATTAAATTAGTTTGGAGAAATGAAGATAAAAAGAACGAAGTTTCGTCAAGTTAAACGAGACTGTAACATAACTAAATACTACTGATGTTTGTAATTTAGGCAATGAACCTAACAATAAAATAGGAAAGTCATCGTCGCCGTCACCATCATCGTCATGATCATCGCGTGTTGGCAAAAAGCCATATAATTTTAAGATCTGCAAATGTATTCAACCACAAAAGAGCAATTTAGAAAAGAGGCCAAAACACGAGGTACAATTTTTAATGTAGAACTGGAAAGAAAGAAAAAACCTGGTAAGTTTACAAATTTTGTCCTCCATCTTTTTTCCACCCATAGCAAACCACTTCCTTATAATCTTTCAATATCGGTAGACCTATCTGGGTTTAACGCCATTTTTAAAGTACGTGATGGACTATACAATGGTGACCAGTATATTTGGTGGATAAAAAGCCACCATTAAATGGGAAGATACTGCAAGATTTCTCACCCCCAAACAATCGAACCTCCCAATGCTAACAAAGGCGGGTAGTCCGATAAATGAGACCTCTAAATCTGTGTTGATACAGATAGATGATTTTGGACCCATACATAATCCATCAGTACAAATACAGATTTGGGCACTGTAAACCTTGCTCCCCCACAAAAAAAATCGTTTGTAAATTTTAATAAAAGCATAATTACAACATCAACAGTATAAAGTAACACATAATGTTTATTAGTTTAAATAAAATCATTTATTGCAGTGAACGAAGTAATTTAATGCCGTTTATGATGTGTGTTTTAATCTCATTTTCTCCCTCTCTCTTTCATTCTATCTTGGTGTAATGTGATACGAATTACAACTCTTACCCTTTGAATGAAGAAACTGGAGGTGATCCACTGTCATTTGTAAGATTTCTGCCTTCTCCAATTTCGATGAACCCTAAAAATAGAATATGTATTTAAATCAATACGATAGGACCCAATTATGGACCAAGAATTTCATATTTGAAGAAGGGGGGTGAGGGTGTCTTCAGAATCTGGTCATTTTCTTTTCTTTTACCTCAACATTTCTTCCGGTTTTTTAATATATATATATATATATATATATATATATATATATATATATATATATATATATATATATAAGAATATTTTCTGAAACTATTTTGAGATCCAGAATAGCTTTCTCCCGAAAAATCGCACCACCCACTCCACACTAATGTTTGTCTCTAAATAGAAAAGATTGTATCAGGTTTAAATTTTAAAAATTACTTAGTAATATATATATATATATATATATATATATATATATATATATATATATATATATATATATATATATCTTTATTTCTTTTTTCTTTCTTTTCTTAGCATGAATATTTAAGAAGAAAAATCGGACCACACCAACCTGTTTTTCGAATGCCGAAGGTACAAGACGTCTTAATTCTGACAGACTTGCGTTGATACGATCTCTCCTCCTTTTCTCGATAACCTTAGAAAATAAAATAAAAAACATAAAAATATCGCCTCATCATAGATTATACATTCAACGGAAATTTTTATTCATTAATAAAATGTAATATAACTAACATTAAAATCATACATAACAAATTCATTCATATACGTATCAATTGTTTCTACTTGTGAAAATTACTTTGAGAAATTGTGATGAAGAAACAAACAGAGTAAAGCTATAGGCTTGTGAAAATAAAACCTAGCGTTGAATGCAGTATTTTCAGTGTAATTTGATGATAATGAAATATTCTTTTATCATAATGTATTAGAAAATAAAAAGAACTCACTCCTCTCCTTTTCTTCCTATGCGTCATCTGACAACTCTGGGAGGGCGACCTAAAATAAAATTCGAATTGTTGAAGAAGAAAGTATAAAAATTCTAACACACACACACACACACACAACATCCATCAATATTTGGACATGCTCTTATTAATAGCTCATGACAGTAAGTACCGTAAAGTTATAGTTTGTTAGATTCACAATTCTTGTGTTATATATATATATATATATATATATATATATATATATATATATATATATATATATATATATATATATATATATATATAACACAAATTCAGATAAATGAACCTCTCCAGAGGTACTTCGTATATATTCAGTATAACATTGTCATCAACAGCACAAAAGAAAATGCGAGCTGTTCCTAACGCAAATGAAAGATTAAAGATAATTTGACATGGAAGTTATTATACGTTTATCGCCGAATCTCGCACTGATGTCACTACAACAACGTCTGGTTAGCACGTGCCATGACGAAGCACCGTAATCATCTCAATACACATCAAACAGTGGCCCTCGTGCAGGTCTAGTGCGTGTACTTACCCCGACTTGCGCTCGTCATCAAACACATCGTCATTGTCGCTTTCACTGAAACTTCGCTTCATTCTTTACGAACGGATGACTTATTAGGTTGGGTTTTTTTAATGTCTAGCGAACGGATGCCGGATTCCAGTTTTTCCCAAACGGATGTCAGCACAACTCTGTCATACTTTCTCACGCCGCTCGAAATATAAAATTAGTCGATTTCGGCATTAGGCTCCACCCACCTGATGTTAAATTCACATAATTGACACAGGCACACTGGCAGCTGTAGTTTAATTGGCTGACGTTGCCAGTCACACGCACGCCGGTTGGTCCATTGATCAGCAATACACCAGATGTGTGCCCGTGCAAGTGAAACTGCTGTCAGCATTTGTGACGTACTCTATTTACATGTTCTGACACTTAGCGTTCATTTTACAAACTTTGCATGTTTCATCAAATTAATGCCAATATAATTTATTCACAATATTTATAAAAGTATTTCCCATTAGCAATTGGTTTTTACTATTCAGATCGTAGATTCAGAGGAAAAAAAATTGCCTTGTACTGTATGGCATTTCACTGATGTCTGTTTCAGTGGCACTTACTACTGCTGCACCCGGCTTGCAGCTGATTCCACATAGCGCTGAGCAGGCGGCCAACACGCGCAGGTCGTGGGAAACCCGGTGTCGATATAATTAATCTTCACTTGAATGAGTTTAGTGTTTAGGGACCCCGCAGGTTAGAGTTTGTGTAACATTGGATCCCGTGTGAATCTCAGCACAAGGTCTTACTCGGAGATAGGTTAACTGTTATATTAATTATTTACACGATATTTAACAAATCGTAACTCTATGTGTAAATGGCAGAAGCAATTTTGCTAATTATCCCCACATTTTTTAAAACCTCGAGCTGGTAATCTGACTGCCGACATATCCTGTTATATAACTTACGTTTGTTACTAATATTCGTGTAAAAGACCTGCTAAAAACGATTGAACGAATTGTTACTTGAGCGTACCTTCATGAAAATTCTTCCATTCTAGATTCATGAAGAAAGAAAAACCTTGATTATATAAGACAGTTTGCCTTCAAGTTGAAAACGCACATATTTCGAAATTCAACTGAACAAAATTTCTCATCATTTAATGCCTACATAATTTTGAAGCAAAATTTTAAAAAAAAATATTCGAGAAAGTGTATTATGCATAAAATGTACAAGAATCTGAGAGAGAGAAAAAAAAAACATGGTTCCGAGTGAATTACATTACTGTCATATAAAATTGAATATATACGGAACAATGCAGGTATATATATATGATCATGTCGATATTGAATATAATAACAATGAAGAAACATAATTGTAGTGCTTTTAACACTTTGCTCGATATGAATTATGACCATCTCATTGCTATATCAACGACTACAAGACAAATTTTAAATGAGCTGCCCTCTCAGTACAATCAAAGTGGGACTGTCTTCTTCCACATTCATCTGAAATACGGCAGGAATAATTTACCCTCTCAAAAACATTGCGTCTCTTTCACTCTCTATACTTTACCATAATATAATGATATATTACACGCAGTTATTTGTACTATTTTCGGCGTGACTTTCATGCCCTGTGATCTTCTCATCCCCTTTTTAGTGGCTTTTTACCTGCGTCATTGTAATCTCTTTCATAAATCTCCTTCCAGTTTCCATTTATTCATTTCGTTTGAGTTAGGATAGCACCACTTCCTGTGCAGAATCCCTCTGAATCGAATTAAGCATACTAATTCATGTTCCCACGGTCAGAATTTAGTTCACATTTAGCCTTTTGGTAAAACCACGTGATCATTCGTGTTCAGCAGACGACAAATTCGATACCGTTAATGCAATGCTATGGAGCAAAAAGTCCGTGGTGTTGATACGCCTGGGTGAGATATAATCAATGCGATGATTTCCAGACACGTGTTGTAGATAACATGTATGCAGTCAAGATGACCCATGGCATATATGATATCATAACTACCAGCAACATTCTTAATAAAACAGACTATTTTATTATTTAAAATATGTTTTCCACAAAATTCGTTTGCATGTCGTGCTACATTTATTAAAATCGAGATACTCCATTTTCCTAGCATGAAGTTATGTTTAATTTTATCGTGTATTTTGGGGTGTTGTTTCTCTGTTGGTTTTTGTCTTTTGTCAGCTGTAACATCAGAGCATATCTACCTTTCATAGTTTTTACATCGACTGTATGAATATTATAATTTCCTACATTTTAAGGAAGTGGTTAGCACATAAGTTGCACCCAAGATTACATCATCGATGATAAACGGCGCAAGAAACATAACGGTAAATACTATGCAGTCAATACGGATCTGCTTAAGGGTATCTGTGTGACAGTATACAATACTGAACACTTTTAATGTAGCAACACAATATCATTGGTAAACTTGATCCTATGTGGAAGAATAAAAAACAACACATATAAAAAGGAGAGAGAGAGAGAAGCAAATAATAATCTGGAGAGCTGCGCAACTACTGCTCTCTCTCTCTCTCTCTCTCTCGAATTTCCGACTACATTATGCTTGCTACCAACATTTATTTGCGATTTGAAAATTTCTCACGGCAGCCGTCGCTAAACGTTTTGACAAATAAAGTGCGTCTTGAAGTTTTCAGTGCTAAATCCCAGCGTACCGACAAAAGATAGCAGCGAGTGTGATGTACGACCCTTGCAAGGTTTGCGTGTCAAACGCGTCTGTCTCTATGCATCCTTCGCCAACCGGACAACAAGCCCCTATTGCAATAACCTGTGATTTTGTTAGTATGTTGGAAATTTCCGATCTGAGATTGGATGAGCGTGTATGTTTTGGTGTTTTATAAGCGTAACGCAGTGATTATACAATCTCATTCACAATCTTGGCATTAACAATAAAGATAAGCCTATGTTTTGACGGATTTGCAAAAGATCGTAGAAATTATTTAAAGATCGCCACTTGGCTAAATTACAATATGTATATCGCCAGTATCTTACAATATATATATATATATATACGTATGTATGTATGTATGTGTGTGTGTGTGTGTGTGTGTGTGTGTGTGTGTGTGTGATCCATTTAGATGACTAACGAAACTTATGACTATAAGCCAGTATTTTGGGAACTTGAAAGAAAAATTCAGTTTGACGATGCAAATTTAAATCATGACAAAACTGTGCATTATTTGCATCATCTGTCCAGTCATCCTGAACAATGACATATCTGGAACATGTGGAAATAATCTGTACATATGGTCATTAGATCAATGCAAGATGATATTAACAAAGGACTTCCAAATGACTGCCCCAAAAAAGTAAATAACTAAAACAGTCACATGGACGCAAGCAATTCATCTTGCCAATTCAAATAAAATTTTCACCCGTTCCAATTCCTCATTTGCTACTACGCGGCAAGATAGGATCAAATGGTCCGGATCTTCTTTTCTACGAATCGTGTTTTCCGTTAAATCAAATATGATCTCATGTATTTACAATTTTTCATTAATAGTGATTTCCAAAATGGAAGTCACTGATATGATTACTTTCATGATGCCTTTTCTACGAATCGTGTTTTCCATTAAATCCAATATGATCTCATGTATTTACAAACAACTTTTGCCTCGGATGCGGGAGGTCGTGGGTTCGATCCCCGACCGAGTCATACCAAAGACTTACAAAAGTGGTACTAACAGCTGCCTCGCTTGGCGCTCATCATTAAGAGGTTAGTGTTAGGACTGGTCGGCCTGGTGTCAGGATAATGTGACTGGGTGGGACGTCATGCTACATGTCTGCGGAATGATGCCCCAATGCTAGACATCACTATAAACTGCCACACTGCAGACATCGTAGCGATATGACTGAAAATTGTTAAAGCTACGTTAAAAATCCAAGTCTCACACACACACACACATACACACACTATTTCATTGATAGTGATTTCCAAAATGGAAGTAATTGATTACTTAAATGACGCCCCATCCTTTTCAGCGTATAAGTGTTTAGAGCTACATTCCACCTTAAACCTTTTACGGACTGACCATTTAATTTCCAGGTGCTCAGTGGTGGGGGTCAGCACTAGCTCGCTGGTATATTTTCGAACGGAATATTTTTTAAAACGATCCCAGGATCCCCCACCCCTGCCGGAAAATTAAATGGTCTGTCCCTTTTTGTTGCAATTACAAATAATTATAAATAATTAATCAACTTTTAAGAGCATAAACCTTACAAATGTTTCCAGGGTTGCCATGAATCTATCAACACAAGTTTAAATGTGTGCAAAGTAATTAGGTATAAAAGCAATGCAATACCTGTCTGGTCTTTTATTCTAATTTTCAGCAAATTGGTACAAAAACTAATGTACAATTGATAACTTATTTGTCCTAGTAGAATTCATTTTAAATTCAATGTACTTTTACAGAGCTAGATCTTGTATGTATATGACACCAAGCTCACAATGCAGTCCAAAAGTCCAAGTCCAGAAAGAGAAAACACTCATATGATACACAGGGTGAAAGTCTAATCGACTCATTTATGTGTGCATAGATACACGCTAAGTGAATTTAATTTGCACAGGGCAAGCAGTTTTCGTATAATCTGCTGCAAAGGTTTGTTCTACACAAAATTATAAGTAAATGAAAAAGTTCAGAGTTTAAAAAACAAAAACAACAACAACAAATTTGTTTTTATGGCAAGAAAGTTTAATTAGAACATCTTCATGACAGACAATTATTTCTATCAAATTGATTTGTCTACATAAGGTGACTTTTGTTGTTCTCATGCTAATAAACTTCCTTGGACAGACAGAGAAGAGAGAAGATGGAAAAGATCGGGTTTTGTTTGTTTTGTGTGTGAGAGGGGGGGTGGGTGAGTTAGGGTATTAAAATATTAGAAACAATGGTTTAATATACTTTACGTTGTTACTGTCATACCATACCCCAAAAGGCGTAGTTTAAAACACTTTTCAAAAGGAATGACGGGGGTGGGGTGGTGTTTTACGCCACAGCAACACATGTAGGTTATGTAGTGCCATGGCAATCCGAGTACCATGCCTTGCCCAAGGACACATCACTTTAGCTAAACCAGGCTGGTCCTATGGTTGGATTCGAACCCGCACCCTTTCGCTCGTGAATCCAACACGCTAACCTCTGGATCCATGGAGGAGGGGTGCAGAAGGCAGTTTGCGACTGTGGTCACGCACACATGCAACTATTATTATTTTTTCTTTAAGCTAATTCCAACGTTTCCCTTGTGCTACGTTTAAATAATATTTTATTATCATCATTTTGTTTTCAGAAGAAGACCAAGGTTTCAGTTATTTTAGAGTTGCGTAAAACTACTAAACGCCTCTCTTGTTTTGAAAGACATACATATGTATTCATATCTGGAACTTTCTCACATTTTTAAAACTGTTTCATTGTCCAAATAGTTTACCAATATTTACGTCTGTTTGAAAATCACAACAATATAACTGAAATTGGTATTCATGTAAATATTTGTAATACGTACCCATTTCAATACGATTCCTGTGTCGTGTCTTTAATACTATGTATGTAAATTGATTTTATAAATATTATTGCACAAAACATATCTCATATTTCACCAGAAAAGCTTACAGAGAGAATACAGATTCTTATGGGAGTGTAGTTTGGTAGGCGTGCCGGCATTACCAGTATTTTTTCAGTATTTGTATGAAGAGGCAATTGCTGGAAGTTTTTTACTGGGTTTGATTGTGATAAGATGGAAATTAGTTTTGCTTAAAAATAAATATTTATACTTTTTTGTTTTAAATGCTTTATGTATCATTTTGACTAGAAAACGAGGTAGTGGAAACCCCAAAATCGTCTCAAAATTATATATATATATATATATATATATATATATATATATATATATATATATATATATATATATATATATAGGGAGAGAGAGAGAGAAGACTAACTGACTGGCCGACCTACCGACCGAATGAATGAATGAAGGGCAATTCTCAAGCAGTGACCTCTACCCCTATGCTGAGAAAAATGTCTTATCTGAGGACATGTTTGGTAATGCATGCACATAACCAACCGATAAATAAGTACATGTACATCTCAAGAACGTCGCTTTATTGTCTAGTGTTCAGAACGACAATGTCTTTATAAAAAAATATATGTAAACGAGAGTCTATATTATAGAGCAAAACCATGCGTAGCATCCGTTGATAACAGATTCATATTTGTTTATCAAACTTTATCATGATAAATCTATCATCTATCTTGTACACAAATCTTTATTTGGATATGAACATATAAAAGACAATATCCAGTACTTGCTTCCCTACACCAATACACGCAATAAATAAATAAACCCAAAAATCTGTTAAATTAGACTGCTTCAATATAACGGTAAACCATAGATTATCTTTAAAAAAAAACAAACTTTAATTGATGATCTAGCGTGACACCAAACACCTGTTTAGAGGACGCATCTTCCACATAAAGTCGAATTTCCTGCTTTAAGTCATACATGTGACAAGTGACATTTCATTCAGTCTAAAGACGGATAGCACGGTTTTCCAATTGTATTAGTTTTGACACGTCTCAAAATGACCATATTTTCGCGTTTGTAACCCCACCCCCAAGCATATTATACGCAAAAAGATCGATACAAATCCATATGGCAAAATCCATGACATCCTTTCACGCGCTACTGCCTGTAACTATTTTAACTGACATAAACACCTGCTTTCTGGCGCGTGGCACTGTCACGTGACTGAAATGAAGCATTACTTGTCGCGTGGCAGTTTGATAGGAGACAATAGAGTGAGTACATGTCAACTGTCTCACTTTAGCATATTTACCTCACAAGCCAGGACGATGAATTACTAAAGCTTAAGCAACCGTTTATTGTATTAGATGCGTATTCATTCAAAGCAAAATACAGGTAAACTCAGGGCGTTTGTTATGTTTTGTGTATTTGTGTTGCCACAGTGGTACAGTTACCACGATGTAATGCATCGAATTTCATTACATCAACAAGGACTCTCTCTCTCTCTCTCTCTCTCTCAAATCTGACCTAACAGAACCGCATCAGAATTTTAATGTTTCTCACTTGTACTGCTATATTACAAATATTCCTAAAGTATTAGAGATTTTATATCTAATAGAAATAATTATATATAGCTGGTCAAAGTTCCTTCATTTAGAGACATGCTATCTCTTAATAATTTAATTGATTGAAAAATGATCTTTAAAGAATCTAAAACATTTCAGTCTGTTAATTGTGTTAAGGTATATGGTCTGGTGATACAAGTAGATACTATATCTGTTACAACAGTGGTCAATATTTTCAGTTTCACCTCTTGTTTCAACATACTTCGGTCAATATTTTTTTGTGATTTACTCCTCGTTGCAAACACAATGTGGTCAATATTTTTCTGTTTCACTCCTTGTTCCGTGTCGTTTGGACTGCTTTATTTCATAATTTGCTCAGAATTTTGTGTTATCGTCAGAAATATGCTGCTATCAATTTTATTTATTTAACTGAACATTATCTCTTTTAAATTCTCTTCTTTTCTTTCCCGGTGGCGGAAGGATCTCAAGCGCTTGCCTTTACTGATCACTGCCATCTCACCTCTGTCTCCGTGGGAGTTAAAGCGTCCGCCCCGGATGCGGAAGGTCGTGGGTTCGAACCCCGGCCGAGTCATACCAAAGACTTCTAAAAATGGTACTAACAGCCTCCTCGCTAGGCGCTCAGCATTAAGAGTTAGTGTTAGGACTGGTCGACCTGGTGTCAGGATAATGTGACTGGGTGGGACATCATGCTACATGTCTGCGGCCCTAGTGCTAGACATCACTTTAAACTGACACACTGCAGACGTCGTAGCGATATGACTGGAAAATTGTTAAAGCTACGTTAAAAATCTAAATCACACACACACACACACACACACACACACGCTGTCTGCGTGGGTTCGAGTCTCGTGAGAGTGCTTAAAGAGTAAATGTTAGGGTGCTTAAAGAGTAAATGTTACGGTTCTTACAGAGTAAACGTTACAGTTCTTAAAGAGTAAACGTTACAGTGCTTACAGCTTAAATGTTACAGTGCTTAGAGAGTAAATGTTACAGTGCTTACAGAGTAAACGTGACAGTGCTTACAGAGTAAATGTTACAGTGCTTACAGGGTAAACGTGACAGTGCTTACAGAGTAAATGTTACAGTGATTACAGAATAAATATTACAGTGCTTATGGAGTAAATATTACAGTGATTACAAAGTCAATGTTACAGTGATTACATGGTAAACGTCACAGTGTTTATAGAGTAAATGTTACAGTGCTTACAGAGTAACGGTTACAGTGTTTACAGAGTAGACGTTACAGCGCTTCTTGTATAAATGTCACAATGCTTAGAAGGTAAATATTAAGAGCTTAACAGACGTCATAGAAATTTGAAAATAAAAAATGAAAGGGCAATCAAAACTATCTCGAAAGAAGCCTAACATATGTTAGCACTTATAATAATAATAATAATAATGAGGACTTTGTATAGCGCCTAATCTTTAGAAGCTTTAAGCGCTTTACAACATTAGACAACACATATAACATAAAACATATATAATGATATTATTACAAAAAACAAACACCATTAAATTGAAACACAAAAAAAACATGCTGAAAATATTTATGGTAGGGAACATTATTAGGTCTTTAAATTTGTTCTTGCAGTCGAAATAAGTGAGTTTTAAGAGCACTCTTGAATGGGATCACTGTGGCTTTGTGTCTAAGTTCAGTGGGAAATTCATTCCACGTTGTTGGGCCGTGGTACGCAAAAGAACGTTGTCCATATGACTTCGTTTTCGTAGTGGGGATAATGAGTATACAATTGTCAGAAGAGGAGCGTAAGTATTTTGCTGGTGTGTACACATGAATGAGGTCGGATAGGTTTGTTGGACTGGAGTCTGTCAGTGAAACGTAGCACAAAGAACAAATTTTGTGTTTGATTCTGGATCGAATGGATAGCCAGTGTAGGGTACAGAGCAGCGGGGAGGTTTGCTCTGATCGTGGTACTCTAAGTATGATCCGAACAGCTGTGTTTTGAACTTTTTGAAGTTTCTGAAGTAGATATTGAGATGAACCAGACAGAATTGAGTTACAATAGTCCAGTCTTGAAAGTACTAATGAATATACAAGTATTTTAGTGGCATTAACTGAAACATATTTGCGAATGGAGCTGATGCGTCTCAGCTCAAGATATGCAGCCTTGCATATGTTCATGACATGTTGGTGCAACGTGAGAGTACTGTCCAGAGTGACATCTAGGTTTCGTACTGACTGTGTGAATTTAATGTTGGTGTTACTTATATTTATTGTTTGAGGTAAAGGATGTGACTAAGAAAGTCTGTGTGATGTGATCAGAATAGCCTCAGTTTTATCATCATTCATCTGCAGCTTGTTACATGCCATCCATGATTTCACATCAGAAATGCACCTCTCTACATCTTGGATGGTAGCATCAACTTCAGTTGGGTGTCTAGATTTGTATATTCGGGTGTCATCAGCGTACAATTGGTGAGACACTGGATGATGATCTATGACACTTGAGAGCGACTGTCTCTACTTTAAGATTACGTGGACCAATTATTGTCATACTATTATGTCTCTAACACTATGTTGACATATTACTGTAATACTATTATGTCTCTACTTTAACACTACGTGGACAGATTACTATAATATTATTATGTCTCTACTTTAAAACTACATAGACAGATTACTGTAATAATATTATGTCTCTACTTTAACACTACGTAGACAGATTACTGCAATACTATTATGTCTCTACTTTAACACTATGTAGACAGATTACTGTAATACTGTTCTGTTTCTTCTTTAACGCTACCTAGACAGTTTACTGTAATACTATTATGTCTCTACTTTAACACTACGTAGACAGATTACTGTATATTGCTGTAGTTCTATTCTGCCTCTGTTTTAACAGTACGTAAACAGACTTTACATATTTACACAGTGTATTCGTATTACTGGATATTAAAGACTGAATTGAAACATGGATGGACAGTGTGTTCCAAAAGTGGATATACATTTATGGACACACAAGAGTTATTATCGTATGGTTATGTAATGACATCTTTGTTAATGTATTGGTCAATCTGATAGAAAAGAAATGTATTTAACCATTTGTTAAAAACTGGAATAACCCTGTTGCTCTTGACAGGATCAGAAACTTTCTAAACTTCACCAAACGTAAATAGTTTTAAAGTATTTTTAATTAAAGAAAACACAACCGGAACTATACTATTATTTGATTGACTTTCAGTATACATTATTACACGATTCTAGTTGACTCCACTTCATTGGCTGATACAACTTCACGTGACTAGCGATAAAAAGGTGTACGATTATAATATTTGCAGACTATCTTTATGTCTAAAACGCACTTATTTAACAATACGTACGCACGTTGCGGACTTCTTCCAAGGTCCGAAATTACGTCGAGGTGTGTGTGTGTGTGTGTGTGTGTGTGACTTGGATTTTAACGTAGCTTTAACAATTTTTCCGTCATATGGCTACGATGTTTGTAGTGTTGCAGTTTATAGTGATGTCAAGCACTTGGGCATCAATATCCTGACACCAGGCTGGCTAATCCTAACACTAACCTCTTAATGCTGAGCGCCAAGGGAGGCAGCTGTTAGCACCATTTTTGTAAGTCTTTGGTATGACTAGGCGGGGGATCGAACCCACGACCTCCCGCATCCGAGGTGGACGCTCTAACCACTAGGCCACCGGAGCGGTTTACATCGAGGTAAGATGTGCATAACTACAGTTATAAGATAGTTTGTAAAAGCTTCTTTTGGACGCGTTCAATGGCATCACCTTAAACTGCTGAAAATAGCCTACAGCTTATGTTTAATTCAGTGCCAAACTAACCTATATATGGAATAGTTTAAAACATTAATCATGAAATGCAGCCAGCAATGTATGGCTTGTCACGTACTGTAAATTGGCATTATACCCCCAAATAACCAAATCAGTCCATCTTTCCTAAATAAGATAAATTTTCGCTTATATATATATATATATATATATATATATATATATATATATATATATATATATATATGGGTGGGTGGGGTGTATGTATGTATGTATGTACGTAATGCTTAATTTTCAGATTATCAGACACATTTTATAAGGAAATTGACAATGTAAAATGATTATAGTATTATAACTTTTGTCATGGCTCAGTACGAAAATCTGTGTTTGTATATTAAATTGTCATGATTCAGCGAGGCTAACAACAATGGTTTTGTGGTTGTCTTCACTGACATTGTTCATATCAACTAGCGGCTTTAAGATGAATATATGTCCATATCAACTAGGGGCTTAAAAATTACTATAAATTGTGTATGTTTGTTGATATGAAACAGTCACGCATAGTCCTCTATAATTTCCATGAGAAATGTTAGGGACATGTGTTTCCCATATAAACTATTCTCTATGATCGATTCTCAATTACCAAGGAGAAACTCAAAGTTAATCTTCATGCGTGTTATAATCAATATTCCGATATGTCCCAAGACGTGCCGCATGAGCAAAAGGGGCTGGTAACACATAACTAATGTTAGAAAGTTGTGATAAATAGCTCTAAATGAGATTGTCCGATTCAGTAATTGATTATTTTTATTTTCTACATGCCGAGGTAGTGATTAGGCAATTTCAATGCGCGCATGGTCATGAGAAACGGCGATGCACATATTAGCGCACTCGAACACCTGCGCTATTTTCAGAGACGTTTGTACACTTATAGACGGACAGACAGAAAGACGGACATAGTAAAGTGTGATATATGGGCATACTTTCACATGCTAGTAGGTACATTAACTGGTAAGTGATAAAAAGTAATGTTTGTAATATTGCAAAAACAAATCTTCCAGAAGCAAACGGATTCAGGGGTGGAGTAACGGATGGATGGATAGATGAATAAATGATTGAAAGGATGAATAAAAAAGCAAAACGACCAAGGACATTACATTTTTTATTGTCTGATTGGCAAGAAATAATCAAAGTTACGAAAACTTTGTTTCTAAACAAGATCGTCAAAACTGTAATACAGTGTATAAACGTACAGATCAATTTCCACTGAAAAATTCTGACGACGATCGAAGTAATCCTGTATTTAATTTTAGTTTTAAAACATACTCCGTTTACTTTCATATGAACCTAATTTGCTTTAATAGTTAACTTTATTTTAAAGTACGGGAAAATGCCTAACCACTGACACAAGGTTTTGTTACAATTCTCAGCACACAAAACACCGCCCTATCCCACACGGCCGTGCATTCATCGTCAAAAAATGGTGGAACGATGTCGAAGAAATCGAAGTTGGCAACTTTTCACTCTCTACGCAAGTGGATTGTAACACTTATCTATTTGAACCAGAATAAGAAATGCAAGATTGTTGTTACTGCTGTTGCTGTACGTCAC